>CM042016.1:101109074-102309074 GCA_023525715.1 Cichorium intybus | reverse complement strand
TTACAGGTTATACATATTTTTTTTTTCAGAAAAAACCCTAATTTTTTTTTTCCGAAAAAAACCCTCAATTTCAGTGATTTTTTCACAAAAAAAAAAAAAACGTTTCTTCGTTTTTGTAATTGACATAACTTTTATATACGATGTCCAAATTCTACGAATTTTATATCACTGGAAAGGTCGTAAGTAATACTACAACTTTGCTTTACTGACTTTTGTTTGAATATGTTTAGATATTTCGCTACACTGGCTTGTTTTTTTATAATAGCTGTATCTTTTGTATACGAGCTTTGTTTTCGACGTTCTATAAGTCGACGGATTCGTAAACACGAATACATCGTGTAATGAATATTATTTAAACCAAAATATTATTTGTATGATTTATCGAATTTTATGCTACTATAGTCTATTATTCGAAATTATAACGTTTACTCGATAATTGATTCGAAATAGCGTATTGTAGTATTATAATTTCCAATAATACATTAGGAAAGTTATGAAAATTATATTTCAACGTATTATCCTAATTTGCGCTCTGGTTGACCTTTGTTGACCAAATTTGACGGATGTTACAGACGGGGTCGCAAGAAAGATATGCCAACTACAAAAACGAAGAAAAATAATTTTCTTTGTAAAAAAATCCCTGAAAAATCGTTTAACTTGCGGATAAACTCGTAAATGCCTAAATTAACTTGAATAATATTCATTACACGATGTATTCGTGTTTACGAATCTGTCGACTGATAGAACGTCGAAAACAAAGCTCGTATGCAAAATATACAGCTATTATAAGAAAACAAGCCAGTGTAGCGAAATATCTGAACATATTCAAACAAAAGTCAGTAAAGCAAAGTTGTAGTATTACGTACGATCTTTCCAGGGATATAAAGTTCGTAGAATTTGGACATCGTATATGAAAGTTATGTCAATTACAAAAACGAAGAAACATTTTTTTTGGTGAAAAAATCACTGAAATTGAAGGTTTTTTCCGGAAAAAAAAATTAGGGTTTTTTCTGAAAAAAAAAAAGTATGTATAACCTGTAAAACCGGTTAAGGGGATAAATTAAAAAGTTTCTCCAAAATTTGGGTTTTTTTTTGAAAAAAAAATAAAGTTTTAGGTTTAAACAGAAAAAAGTTGAAAATTTAGGGTTTTTTATGAAATAAACCCTAAAAGTCGCTTAACTTTTTCAGATTTCTTGATTTTGACACTATGTTTTATTTTTGTTATTAAGTCATTAGGTTTTCTGAAAAATTGCAAATCTGACCATATGACCTGGTAATCCGGTCATATGGTCATTTTTGCAACTTTTTGGAAAACATAATGACTTAATTGCAATTTTTCTGAAAACATAATGACTTAATTAAAAAAACTAAAAATGTTGTGTCAAAATCAAGAAAATTGTAAAACTTAGTGACTTTTATGCAATTTACCCTAAATAATAAAAGTACATTTATAATACATTCTTAAATAAATATTATATATCGTTTTTATTTGATTTTGTTTAATATATAAGTTGAAGGTATGCTTAACTAGATTATTCATATTGTATTATATATATATATATATATATATATATATATATATATATATATATATATATATATATATATATATATTCTATGTTTTTTATAAAATATGTTATCGTGCTTTAATTTTTTTTAAAATATATGTAAATTTTTATATGAATTCGATGTATACATATTCAATTTTGATAACTATAATTAATTAATATCATTTAATACATATAATATGATTATAAATATTTGTTATTATATTTAAATAAACTAGAAATGTATAAATATAAAAACTGGAGGACTAAATATGATAATTGAAACATTAACTCTATATTTGGTGTAAAGGAATAGTATTACTCTATATTCGAAGTAATACTATTCAAAAACCTAAATATAGAGTGGGTTATTATGTTGTGTAAGAACCCGAGAGAAATTGTAGTAAAATATAAAATAATTATGTATAAAAGTAAGTTATGACGATAAGGGCAAATCGGTCTTTTGCCATATTTCGAACTTTAATGGAAAATATTTTTGTAATTATGTGTAATAATATAATAAATGAAACTTCATATAATAAAACCTAGATTATGGTGTTCAATTTGGGAGATAAGGAACTAGAGGGTAAAAACTGAAAATGTGGAAGTATAAATAGTGGGAACACTCTCCCACTTCCCAGAAACTTATAGAAGGCTCGGGAGAGTGCAAGAGGGGGTCACGATCTTGAAGGTTCTAGAGAACTTGATCAGAAAACCAGAAACTAACTTGAAGATTTCGAATTCCTAGCTAATCAAGGTGAGAATTCCACCCTTATGATTCAATCTAAGCATTTTGGGATTATGGGCATAGGCAAAAACGGGTTACAGAAGTGGTGTGAGGTTTGTATGAAGTTTCTAAACATGCAAACATGTTCTAAACATCATTAGAAACACAACTTCACTTCTGGAATCGATTGAGAATAGGAGGAATGAATCATTTTCCTCAAGAACCCTAAATTAAGAATTTGTGAAATTGAGTTGTTTTTATGGGCTAAAATCTAAGGTAAACTGAAGGTTTTAGTCATATCAGGATATATATTGATTAGGCTAGGTATTAAGAGCTTAATACACAAAAACAGGGGGCTGCAGAACAAAAATCGGACTCAAAAATAGCCCAGCAGAGTTACACGGCCGTGTAATCTGCAAGGGCAATATTACACGACCGTGTAATGTTTAAATGGGGTAAACAGTGAAGAATAATTACACGGCCGTGTAATTTCCTCAGTATATATTACACGACCGTGTAATATACTGAGGAGAATTTTGAGTTTTTCATTTTGAAAGTTGGGGCTAGACTTGTCCGTTTGACCTCAAATTTTAAACATAAGTCCCTTATGGTCCAAAACTCTGTAGAAAATTGTCGGAACCAAAATACGACCTCCCGAGGGTACTGTAGTAAAATACGCGTATTTCGGGGAAATATATAAATTAAAGAAAGTTATTATAATGAGAGTTTTAGTCTAATTATGACCCGTAGATGCATTGTATGGCACTCTTGTGTTGTAAAGTTGGTTATTATACATATGAATTGAGTATAAATGTATAATTTGTATATAATAGGTGGTGGTTCAAACAAGATTGTTCAGGATAAAAAAGAAAGGAGTCCAAGAAGATAACTAACTCCTAGGTGACTAAGGTGAGTGTTATGTGGATTTTTTCTGGTACATAGCAAAATGAATTTTATTTAAAATGTTTTGGAGTCAAAGTGGTTTTATGACTTAAAGGGATTTTATGAACAATATGATTATAATGTGTAAAGAAGTAAAATCAGAAATACAGGGAAGTAATAATGTGATTGGCCCATGATGATAAGTTGATTAGTATCCGGATAAAGACCACGGTCTGCTGCGGTAGGGGTGGCAATAAGACACTACTGGGATGGTACCTCCCGTCGCGAAGTAGTTGTCTTACCTTGATAGATGAATTCGTTTCATTCTATTTGGGAAGTAGCTATACGAGTGCGTCTCGTATAAAACCTACGGGTGCGCTCGTAGGAATGTACCATTGATAAGAAAAAAGGAATACCTGTGGGTGCGCTCACAGGAAAAGAATATTGAACTTCTAATAATTAATGAAATTATTGGCAAAGATATTTTTTGGGTCTAAACCCATATCGCTCACGAGACATTTTGTCTCACGTATTTTGTTTTAAAATGCTATGTACACAGGTAATCAAGAAGGGAGTTGAATGAGTCGGGCGGGACCGTAGCTTCTGATGTATAATAATGTATAATAAACAGGTTTGAACCGTGGTTGTGATGCAAATGCGTGATACCCCGTTTGTAATGTAAATACATGGTTTGTTTTCAAATGTTGTAACAAAGTTTGTAAAATAAAAAAAAAAAAAACTTTGTGTGAAAATTTGGGGTGTTACAATTTGGTATCAGAGCCATGGTTTAAGCGAATTAGGTTGGGTAACCATCCTAGGCTTAAACTAGTGGATTAATAGTAATTAAAGTAGTACTTGGTACTAACTAACGGGGTAGAGTCGGTAAAATATAGTATTGCAATCCACAGGAACCAATGAATTAGGGGATCTTGTGATTACATCAGAGCCAAAGTATATAGGTGGTTAAAGTAATATTGGGCCCGTATTATTGTAACCACAGGATATGCTTTGGTAATGGTGAAGTCACTAGGGAACCTGAAGAATTTGGTTGTGGAAATTAGTATAGAGAAACTTGAGAACACGAGTTCCATAGGAAGATCACATGCTACCGCTTTCGAGTATATTGATCAATATATATATATATATATATATATATATATATATATATATATATATATATATATATGTGAAGTAACAAAACGTGAATTTTATTATTTTATATAGTAAATGGCGAGCGGTGATCATAGCCTTTCAAGTGGGGGACGGGCAGCCAGTCATACTCCATCTCGTGGGAGTAATCCCGTCAATGATGGGGATAACATAGGTGATATGCCAAACCCAATACCGCAACCTCCACCCGTGACTTTGGAGGCTATTCAAAACCTTATTAGCAATCTAAAGACGGAGATGAGGGAGGATATGCGCCAAATGTTGAATACACGGCTGGGGGACCCACAACCTAATCCTTCAGCAGATGATGCCTCTTGGAGACCCACTAATGGAGATTCGGTTACGGATGAGGATAGTGTGGGGACAGAAGATAAGAAGAGATGTTCTTTCAAGACTTTTCTGACATGTAAGCCAACAGAATACTATGGTAGCTATGAGCCTAAGGTCACGATGCGGTGGATACGAGAGACAGAGCAAGTATTGGAGGTTAGCAAGTGTCATGAGAAGGATAAAGTTTACTATGCCTCACGAATGTTGAAAGACGATGCATTGGTCTGGTGGAACACCTTATACGAGCTGGTTGGAAAGGATGTAATTTACAAGTGGTCGTGGACCGAATTCACCACCCGCCTGAAGAATAAATATTGTCCCCTTCGAGACATAGAAAAACTTGAAGATGAATTCCTTACTTTAAAGAAGGGTAGTTTGACTGTTGCTGAATATACTAAAAAGTTCAGTGATATGCTACCGTTCGTGGGAAACCTTTACCCTACGGAGCGGGCACGAATCAACCGTTATGCGAAAGGCCTACCTTGGGAGTATGAATTGGAAGTAAAACGGGCGGTAACAATGGATGCGTCGTTTGAGGCAGCAAGAAATGTTGAAGATGTGGGGAAACGAAGAACAGTAGAGAAGCAAGTTTCTGGGGATAAACGTAAGTTCAGTGGCGGGAGTAGTAGCTGGAATAAGAAGGGAAAATCGGTGGTGATGTCAACCAAACAGGGTAGTCGAAAGATGTGTGATAAGTGTGGGAAGGAGCATACGGGCGAATGTAAGATGGGAAGCGCGGCTTGTTTTAACTGCGGAAGAATGGGTCACAAGGCGAGGGAATGTACTTATCCTAAGCTCAGCGAAGTCGAGTGTTTCTCATGTCACGAAAAGGGGCATTATAGTTTTAACTGTCCGAAGAAGGGTGGCGAGACAATGGTATCAACTGCGCAGAAAAAGACGGAGCCCCAAAAGGTGAAGACCCGCGCATTCCAACTCACCCGAGAAGAAGCAAAGGAGACACAAGACGTGGTCTCAGGTACTCTACTAATTAACCAGATGCCTGCTTATGTATTATTTGATTCTGGTGCTACGTGTTCGTTTGTGTCCTACGGGTTTGGTCAAAAATTTAATATACCGCTAGAACCATTAGATCGTATATGTGAGGTAGAATTGGCAAGTGGTAAGAAGGTGGGGATAAGACATGTGTACCGTGACTGCGAACTCAGCATAGATGATCAGAAATTTTCGTTGAACCTTCTTCCGATTGGAGTGAAGACTTTTGATGTTGTCATTGGTATGGATTGGCTTGGAGCCAATGATGCAAAAATAGCATGTGGGAAAAAGATAGTGTCGGTAAAAATTCCAGGTGGCAGCAAAGTGTACGTTTATGGTGAAAAACCCAAGAGGATGTCTAATTTGATCAGCGCAGCGAAAGTCAGGAGATGTTTGGTGAAGGGATGTTTATCCTACGTGGCGTATGTAATGGTGGAAGATAAAGTGAAGAAAACAATACATGATATTGATGTGGTGAAATAATACCCTGAGGTGTTCCCAGATGACTTACCCGGATTACCACCAGAGAGACAAGTTGAATTTCGAATTGATCTTGTACCTGGAGCTTCTCCTATCGCCCGTGCTCCATATCGCTTAGCCCCGACCGAAATGCGGGAGTTGATGTCCCAATTACAGGAATTGCTTGATAAAGGCTTCATACGCCCCAGTGTGTCGCCTTGGGGTGCACCGGTGCTGTTTGTCAAAAAGAAAGATGGCTCGATGCGAATGTGTATTGACTACCGTGAACTCAATAAAATTACCATCAAGAATCGTTACCCGCTACCACGGATAGACGATCTGTTTGATCAGTTGCAAGGCGCTGACTATTTCTCGAAGATTGATCTCCGGTCGGGTTATCACCAAGTGCGGGTAAGAGATGAAGATATTGAGAAGACTGCTTTTCGCACTCGTTACGGGCACTACGAATTTCTGGTCATGCCTTTTGGTCTGACGAATGCCCCAACAATCTTCATGGATTTGATGAATAGGGTGTGCAAGCCGTTCCTTGATAAGTTTGTGATTGTCTTTATTGATGACATCCTTATCTACTCGAAGAATGCAGAAGAACACAGAAATCATTTGAGGACGGTGCTAGCAGTTCTGAAGAAAGAAAAGTTATATGCAAAATTTTCGAAGTGCGAATTCTGGCTAAGGGAGGTGCAATTCCTTGGACACGTTGTCTCAATCCAAGGCATTAAAGTAGATCCAGCAAAGGTGGAGGCAGTGATGAAATGGGAATTTCCCAAGACTCCGACGGAAGTGAGAAGTTTTCTTGGACTCGCCGGGTACTACCGACGGTTCATCCAAGATTTTTCACGGATTGCGGTGCCTCTTACGAAGCTAACAAGGAAAGGGGTAAAATTTGAATGGGGGGCGGAACAAGAGAAGGCATTTCAGACACTAAAAAAGAAGTTATGTAATGCGCCGGTTCTTACTCTACCAGAGGGAACTGAAGACTTCGTGGTGTATAGTGATGCCTCGAACAGGGGACTGGGTTGTGTATTAATGCAGCGGGGAAAAGTAATAGCATATGCTTCTCGCCAATTGAAGGAACCCGAAACTCGGTATGCAACGCACGATTTGGAACTGGCAGCAATTGTGTTTGCATTAAAAATCTGGAGGCATTACTTGTATGGAACAAAGTGCACCTTGTACACGGATCATAAAAGCTTGCAGTACGTATTTTCTCAGAAAGATCTCAATATGAGGAAAAGTAGGTGGCTGGAGCTAATAAATGATTATGACTGTGAAATCGCTTACCACCCTGGGAAAGCGAATGTGGTAGCAGATGCCTTAAGCAGGAAGTTTCATGAAAAGAAAAGTCAAGAGAAGTTGATGAAAATCGAATTGAAATCAAGCCTAATAGAAAGCATCAAAGACGCACAAAAACAAGTACTGGAAAAAGGTGACTTAAAGAAGGAAAAGCTAGGAAAAGATGTGGTGTTTGGAGAAAATACCCAGGGACTGAAGACAGTCAAAAATCGCATATGGGTACCAAAAGCAGGTGGAATCCGAAAGTTGATATTAGAAGAATCCCATAAGTCAAAGTATTCCATTCATCCTGGAAGTACGAAAACTTATCGGGATCTCAAAGAACAGTATTGGTGGCCGGGAATGAAGAAAAGAATTGTCAAATATATCTCTAAATGTGCAACCTGTGCACAAGTGAAGGCGGAACACCAAGCCCCATATGGAAATACTCAACCACTGCAAATTCCAGCGGGAAAATGGGAAGACATAACCATGGACTTCATATTTGGGTTGCCAAGAACTAGAAGAGGTCATAATGGTATATGGGTCATTGTTGATCGTTTAACTAAGAGTGCAATGTTTTTGGCAATTAAAGAAAATACACAATTGGAGACATTGGCGCAGATATACAAGGATGAAGTTATAAGACTTCATGGAGCTCCTTTGTCAATTGTGTCAGATAGAGACCCACGATTTACCTCAAAATTGTGGGAGGCACTACAAGAACGAATGGGGACAAAAATAAAAATGAGTACAGCCTATCATCCCCAGACAGACGGGCAAAGTGAGCGAACTGTTCAGACCGTAGAAGATATGCTACGATCGTGTGCTCTGGATTTTGGCGGAAGTTGGGACGAACACTTGCCATTGGTAGAGTTTTCTTATAACAACAGCTATCATTCCAGTATTGGAATGCCACCATTCGAAGCTCTGTATGGCAGGAAGTGTAGAACCCCTTTGTGTTGGCTGGAAGCAGGGGAGACTAAAATAACTGGGCCCGAAATTGTAAGGATAACAAACGAAAAGATCAAAATAATTCAAGCTAATATGAAAGCTGCTCAAGATAGGCAGAAAAGTTATGCAGATTTGAAGAAGAGACCTTACGATTTAAAAGAAGGTGATTTGGTGATGCTCAAAGTATCACCGTGGAAGGGTGTGGTAAGATTCGGAAAGAGGGGTAAACTGAGTCCAAGATGTATTGGACCTTTCAAGATCTTAAGAAGAATTGGTGAACAAGCTTTCAAGCTAGAGTTGCCACGTGAACTGAGTGGTATACATGATACGTTTCATGTGTGCTATTTGAAAAAGTATTTTGGGAAGAATGAACTTGTTATCCCATTAAAAGACTTAAAAGTAGAAACCCCGAATAAGCTGATAGAAGAACCAGAAGCGATGTTGGAAGTGAGAACTAAAAAGTTGAGAAACAAAGAAATTGATTTAGTTCTGGTCAAATGGAAACACTCGTCGGGTTCAGATTTGACTTGGGAGACTTTGGAAGACATGAAGAAAAGATACCCGAATTTCACGAATTATGAGAAGATTCCGAGGACGGAATCCTCTTAAGGGGGAGAAGTTGTAAGAACCCGAGAGAAATTGTAGTAAAATGTAAAATAATTATGTATAATAGTAAGTTATGACGATAAGGGCAAATCGGTCTTTTGCCATATTTCGAACTTTAATGGAAAATATTTTTGTAATTATGTGTAATAATATAATAAATGAAACTTCATATAATAAAACCTAGATTATGGTGTTCAATTTGGGAGATAAGGAACTAGAGGGTAAAAACTGAAAATGTGGAAGTATAAATAGTGGGAACACTCTCCCACTTCCCAGAAACTTATAGAAGGCTCGGGAGAGTGCAAGAGGGGGTCACGATCTTGAAGGTTCTAGAGAACTTGATCAGAAAACCAGAAACTAACTTGAAGATTTCGAATTCCTAGCTAATCAAGGTGAGAATTCCACCCTTATGATTCAATCTAAGCATTTTGGGATTATGGGCATAGGCAAAAACGGGTTACAGAAGTGGTGTGAGGTTTGTATGAAGTTTCTAAACATGCAAACATGTTCTAAACATCATTAGAAACACAACTTCACTTCTGGAATCGATTGAGAATAGGAGGAATGAATCATTTTCCTCAAGAACCCTAAATTAAGAATTTGTGAAATTGAGTTGTTTTTATGGGCTAAAATCTAAGGTAAACTGAAGGTTTTAGTCATATCAGGATATATATTGATTAGGCTAGGTATTAAGAGCTTAATACACAAAAACAGGGGGCTGCAGAACAAAAATCGGACTCAAAAATAGCCCAGCAGAGTTACACGGCCGTGTAATCTGCAAGGGCAATATTACACGACCGTGTAATGTTTAAATGGGGTAAACAGTGAAGAATAATTACACGGCCGTGTAATTTCCTCAGTATATATTACACGACCGTGTAATATACTGAGGAGAATTTTGAGTTTTTCATTTTGAAAGTTGGGGCTAGACTTGTCCGTTTGACCTCAAATTTTAAACATAAGTCCCTTATGGTCCAAAACTCTGTAGAAAATTGTCGGAACCAAAATACGACCTCCCGAGGGTACTGTAGTAAAATACGCGTATTTCGGGGAAATATATAAATTAAAGAAAGTTATTATAATGAGAGTTTTAGTCTAATTATGACCCGTAGATGCATTGTATGGCACTCTTGTGTTGTAAAGTTGGTTATTATACATATGAATTGAGTATAAATGTATAATTTGTATATAATAGGTGGTGGTTCAAACAAGATTGTTCAGGATAAAAAAGAAAGGAGTCCAAGAAGATAACTAACTCCTAGGTGACTAAGGTGAGTGTTATGTGGATTTTTTCTGGTACATAGCAAAATGAATTTTATTTAAAATGTTTTGGAGTCAAAGTGGTTTTATGACTTAAAGGGATTTTATGAACAATATGATTATAATGTGTAAAGAAGTAAAATCAGAAATACAGGGAAGTAATAATGTGATTGGCCCATGATGATAAGTTGATTAGTATCCGGATAAAGACCACGGCCTGCTGCGGTAGGGGTGGCAATAAGACACTACTGGGATGGTACCTCCCGTCGCGAAGTAGTTGTCTTACCTTGATAGATGAATTCGTTTCATTCTATTTGGGAAGTAGCTATACGAGTGCGTCTCGTATAAAACCTACGGGTGCGCTCGTAGGAATGTACCATTGATAAGAAAAAAGGAATACCTGTGGGTGCGCTCACAGGAAAAGAATATTGAACTTCTAATAATTAATGAAATTATTGGCAAAGATATTTTTTGGGTCTAAACCCATATCGCTCACGAGACATTTTGTCTCACGTATTTTGTTTTAAAATGCTATGTACACAGGTAATCAAGAAGGGAGTTGAATGAGTCGGGCGGGACCGTAGCTTCTGATGTATAATAATGTATAATAAACAGGTTTGAACCGTGGTTGTGATGCAAATGCGTGATACCCCGTTTGTAATGTAAATACATGGTTTGTTTTCAAATGTTGTAACAAAGTTTGTAAAATAAAAAAAAAAAAAATTTTGTGTGAAAATTTGGGGTGTTACATGTTGGGTTGGAGAGAAATAGAGTAAAAAATGAAATAACTCGATAAATAGAGTGGGGTTAGAGATGCCCTTAATCTAGGATGCTACTATACATACACTCTATATACACATTACACAAAAGTCAAACTATTTTTAACGAATCATATTTACTTTTTCCAAAAACAATGCATTTTCAACAAATTAAAAGAGTTTGACTTTGAATACATGTTTGTATAAAGTAAAATGGGTGTTTATTTAGTGATTCCTTTAATATATATATATATATATATATATATATATATATATATATATATATATATATATATATATATATATATATATATATATATAGAGAGAGAGAGAGAGAGAGAGAGAGGAAGAAGGTCAACATAAAAGTCCTATTTATACATAGAACCATGATACCTTGATTTAAGTCATTATTAGGTCGTTATATTAATAGACATGATTAAAGATTTTAAATGATTTTTGTATAATATTTTGTATTAATTAAAAATTGCATAATAATGTTCCGGGAGGATAATATGGGAATTTTACAATACAGGGATTGATTTGAATTTCCATGTTTGTTCAAATCGATAGCGTAACACAAGGAATCTGATAGTAAGCTCTCATTCATCGAAACAACTCCATATCCATGTATATTCATTCTGATTGCAAAAATCTCGTGATATTGTTTATCGATTCCTCTGGTATCTCAGAAGCATAATTAGTTGTGAACGATAATACTTTAAAGTCTTGTGCATTGAAACTCATATTACTGGATAGCAGCTAAGGTTTTTGTGCGTACCATCGTATTTGATTTGGCTGATTTTCTGTCGTATCATCATTTGCATTCTACAGGGATATCGACCTAAAGATAACTATTTAATCCTAATTTCATTTTGAAAAAAGTTTATTCTAGCATTATTGAATATCAAAATATGTTCCTTTTGTTTGATTTTGGTGCAAAATTGATATAACAGTTATCATTGTCTGAATGTTCATTAACGAACACCGAAGAAGGTTCATTAATAAACAATATAGGGTTTTAGTTTTGTTGAGACTATTTGTGATGAAGTGCTCAACTATCCGAAGTCATTCTGCCTGAAGCCCCGAAGTAATAAAGCTATAGAAGACCCTGAAGTCTGAAGACCCTGAAGTCTGAAGACTCCGAAGTGTGACGCATAGAGGATCCGAAGACTTCACAGCCTGTAAACCTTTTGTGTGCACGCGTATAGTACAATACGTGGTGCATGAATCTATCATCCTATTGGCTAGTACACTGATAGGATATTCTCTGTAAAAGTTATACTATTCGTATCACTGATTCAGTATAAATATCAGTGATACCTTGCCGTGTAGAGTGTGAGATTACGAGATTGTAAAACCACAACATAGAAAACCCCATTGTAAAACCATATCTTATAATCAAGCATTCGGCACAAGTTATCCATTTCACCTTGTTCATTTAACTTTCTTATATTATCCTTGTGTGATTGATTGTGTTATTGGTATAATATTTGTTTTAATTCATCTATCAACTGATTTCAACACCCAACAAGTGGTATCAGAGCAAGTCAGCTCAAAAACCTGATAGTAGAGCTTGAAATTCATTGCTGCAGTTCTAGATCTGATTCGATTCTCAGATCTAGCTTTCCGCAACTGTTGCAAATCTCTATTACTTGTTTTTACTGAAAATATCAGGTTGAAATCCATCAAAATGACTGATTCCACAGCAACATATGCCAATATGCTTAACTATGCAAACCTCATTGGTTCTGCAACGAAGGCCCCAGTTCTAGTAACTTCTTACTATGATTACTGGGCTGGACGAATGAAAGATTATCTTATTGGTCTTGACAAAGACTTATGGAGGTCTGTGACTGAAGGTCCACACACAGACATTGCTGGTCGATTCGTTGCACCCTGACGGAGAAGAAGCCGTTGTCCTTAATGCAGCAGACATGAAGAAGCTTGAAAACGATGAGAGGGCCATGCGTGAACTGTGAAGTGGATTGGGTCCTGACGTAAGCCATCACATTGCTGAAGCGAAATTTGCAAAAGAGACGTGGGACAATCTCAAACTCCATTTTGGAGGAGATAAAATCCTCCATACCAGCAAAGTTCAAGAAATCCTTGCAGACTTCGGAAACTTTAAGCAAGAATAAAATGAATCCTTAGAAGCTTGTTATGAACGTCTGAGCAACATGATTTACACCCTAGACAAGTATGGGGAAACAAGAAGCCAACAAGAGATAAATATCAAATTTCTTTATAGTCTTCGCAAGGAGTGGAGGCCAATCATGCTCATGGTAAAATCCTATGAGAATATTGAGAAATACAAGCTGGCTGCCCTATACAATCTGCTTAAATCACACGAACCCGATGTGGTGGGTCGAAGAAGTGAAGTGGCTGGTTTTGGACCACTTGCCCTCGTTTCAAAAGAGGATGAAGAATCAAGTGATGAAGACATTGCTGCCTATATGGTGGATGATAATGGAGAGATTGTTGCTCTCTATGCCGCCAACAATCGTAGATTCAAGAAGCCCTTCTTCAAGAACAACTCTGGAAAGCCGTTTGTGAAGAATTTCAACAAATCAAACTTCAACCCCAAACCTAAACCAGAAATATTCACTCCGAAGGTTGAAAACTTAAAATCGTCAACCCCGAAGCCATCTGAAAAACAGGCTTCGGAGTCATCCAAAGAAAAGACTGAAGAGAAAAAGGTCTCAGGTGATTCTGGCTATGACTGCAACTATTGCCATGGCAAGAATCATTTTGCAAAAGATTGCATGCTTCGCAAGCAAAGCGAAAAGAAACCACAAGTAAAGGACGAAGCATACTACGCAAGAAAAATGGAGGAAGTTAAAGTAAGGACCAAAGATATAGCCCTAATGGCTGCTGATGATCGTCAAGGATCTTATCAGGTTTGGTCTTCGGACTCAGATGATGAGGAAGTGAGAAAGCCATCTCATAGTGCTTTCATGGCCTATGATGTCGGTAAGAGCTTTCTAAAGGACACTTCGGAGAAGTTTGGAGATGAAGAGAAGCTGGAGGTTGAATCAACTACAGGTCTTGGCTTTGTGACCTCGGAGGCACATGAGATGATTGCTGCTAATACTCCGAAGACTTGGTTTGAAGACTCTTCTGATGACGATGAGGAGGTATGCTTGATGGCAAACGACACTCGCCTAACAATCCCAAAACAGGTATCAAAACTTCTTTCATCTTTTAAAATTCCTATTTCTCAATCTACTCCAATTATAAATGAAATAACTCGTGATTGCTCTGTTATGCACAAATTACTCGTTGATGCTAAAAATAGGGAAGTACTCACTGAGCAGGAGCTTCTAAGCTTGAGGGGGAGAGTAGAGAGCCTGAAGCTAGCATTAGAAAAATCCAATCTTAGAATCTCCTTGTTAGAAGAAAATAGAGAAAAAATTTTAAACTATCATGATGTAATCTTGAAACAGAGAAACATATTTTGTGAAACAGCCAAACGATTATATGCGCATATTACTAGAATTTATCATTCAGCTGATGTTTGCAATGTTCAACATAGACAACTATTGCCTTTCATTGAGTTTAAATTAAAGGAAGTTGATAGTATATCCTATGAGTGTGAATCCATAGTATCAGGTTCTGAAGTTACAAATCCCTCATACAAACATGGCCTGATATCTGTAGAAAAACATCTAACTGCTGATAATTTGTTGAAAATATTGCCGCAAGAAATTCCCATCCTGAAAAAGGCTGTACCTCAAATTGAAACAAAAGAAAAGGAATTTGTTAATAACCTGTCTGAGAAGGATTCTGAAAGTGATTCGGACATGGAGGAAATTGATTTGTTCTTCCTTGACACTGTTAAAATCATCCTCGGTATCCGAATCACCCTCCAAAGACATTTCACAACTGTCTTCGGTGGACAAAGGAAAAACGAAAGTGGGCTGTGAATCAAAAATTTTTGAAACCAAAGAAACTTCAAACTCAAAAATGCAAATCACAGATGAATGTGCTTTTTATGATCAATATCTTAAGGACAATTCAAAAGGACTAGTCAAAGTGGCCTGTATCTATCCTAAAGTTTCTTATTTCAAAAACACAATTTTTGTAAAACCCGGTGGATTACCCTCAACTGATAACGATTTACAAAACTTCTTGAAAAGGACAACTCCACAGTTACAAACGAAGGATTTTTCTCATCTTCCAAAATGGTCGAAAATGAAATGAATGAAAGAATGGAAGTTAAAATCAACATAAGAAAACAAGATTTGTATGGTCATAACATTTACAACCGCTTATGCTATGAAACAGAGAAAATTCCTAAGAACTTAAACTATCTTTTGAAAGTCAAAAACAGCAACCATGTTTTCACAAACCAAAATGACAAATCAATTCAAGTTATGGAGAAATCTTTGACTCCGAAGATGGATGTTTTTCAATTATTAGAATCAAAAGAGAGCGTACCACATGCTAAATCTGATGAAAATAAGCCTTCAGAACTCAAACCAACAATCTCTTATCCCATGATGTAGTACTCCAACTTTCAATCTAAAAACACTCCGAAGCCTGTGGTACAAAACTTCAAAATTTTGCAAAAACCTCAACTTCAAAACCAAACATTAGCTTCAAAACCAAAACCAGCAATAGTGATTACCAAACCAATTCAAAAACCTATTGCTGCGAATTTGAAATCAAAACAAACTCAAAATCTTGTGAAAAGAAAAGCTCCTCTTAAAGGCTTGAAACAAAATGAAGCAATTGCTTCAACTTCTGGAACAAAACCATTTAACTCAAAACCTTCGGAAGTCAAAAATCAAAAGGAAAAACCAACTTTTACTCCAACAAAACCTAACTTTCCAAATCCAAAATTTCAAAAACCCACTCAGAAAACATTTTCAAAAGGAAATAATTTGATAGATACATTCCATCAGTGGCTAGACAAAAATTTGGATATGTTTAAAGATAAGAATCTTTCACTAAACGACTTCAAATTGGCATACGAAGAGTATCTATGTACCTCTACGTTATGCAGCTCAATCTCATCGAAGTCAACAATTGAAAAACCAAAACAAAATTGGAAAAGGAATGATTTGAAAGAAAACTTAACCGCAAGAACAAAAACTTCAAATTCTTCTAATACATCAAATCTTTCAAGTAAAAAGAAAACTTCAAAAACACCGAAGTCAAAATCATCCGTTCAAAAATGGGTTCCGAAGTCTGTAATTTTGTCAGTCACTTCGGACTCATCCACTTTAACTAAAAGCTCTTCAGAATCCTGCTCAGATACTTCGAAATCTTGCTCATCTCATGAGGCTTCGGAGAATCTGATTAATTTAAATGCTAATGAAATTTCTGAAGAGGCCGTAGAAAAAAGGATTCAAGAATCCTTTGCTTACCCTGAGGACCCAAGATTGATTGGGTACCAACTTCTTCTTGATTGATTGCAGGTTATGGCAAATGAGCGGTATGATTCAAAATGGTACATGGATAGTGGCTGCTCAAGACATATGACTGGGAAGAAGGAATATCTCAGGGACTACAGGACCTTGGATGATGCTGGAAATGTTCGCTTTGGTAATAATGAAACATGTCCTATTCGGGGATATGGCAAAATAACAAATGACCAATTCACAATCAGTAGATTGGCATTTGTTGAAGGGTTAAAACACAATCTTGTGAGTATATCTCAATTGGTGGTTGGAACTGGCAATGCTGTAACATTCAACAACCAAGGGAGTGTAATCACAAAAGAAGAAACAAAATAAGTCTTACTGAAATCTGTAAGGAAGGGATCAATGTTTCCCTTGAATCTAAAGCCTGTAACTGGTGGGCAATCTTTATGTCTTCTCTCAAAAGCCAACTCCGATGTCAGCTGGCTATGGCACCGAAGACTTGCTCGTCTGAACTTCAAAGATTTAAACAAGTTAGTCGCTATGGATTTGGTTCGAGGAATGTCAGCTCTAAAATTTGATAATGACACTCTTTGTTCTGCTTGTGAACATGGCAAGCAAACAAAACAAAGGCATCCAACTGTGATTAATCCAAAAATCACCGAACCTCTTTCACTTCTTTACATGGATTTGTGTGGTCCATCCGCAGTTGAGTCAATTGGGAAGAACAAATACATTCTTGTGATAGTTGATGACTACTCAAGGTTTACTTGGGTTTTATTCCTAAGAAACAAATCAGATGCTGCTGAAGAAATCATTAACTTCATAAAGAAAATGGAATTGATGCTCAACAAGAAAGTCCGAACTGTGCATAGTGACAACGGTTTGGAGTTCAAAAATCAGACCTTGGATGGATTCCTAAAAACGAAGGGAATTAGTCACAACTTCTCTGCACCCTATACTCCAACAAAATGGGGTTGTGGAAAGAAGAAATCGTTCCTTGTGTGAAGCAGCTAGAACTATGCTAAATTTCGCAAACTTGCCTATCTACTTCTGGGCAGAAGCCATTTCTACTGCATGCTTTACTCAAAATAGATCCTACATTCACAAACGATTTCATATCACACCTTACGAAGTCCTCAACCAAAGAAAGCCAAATGTCAAATTTCTTCATATATTTGGTTGTAGGTGTTTTATCTTGAACTTGAAGGATCACTTGACTAAGTTCAATGATAAATCAGAAGAAGGAATCTTCCTTAGATACTCTCAAGACTCAAAAGCTTACAGAGTCATGAACAAGAGAAGTCGCAAAATCGAAGAAACCTTTAATCTAAGGTTTGATGACTACTACATCAAGAAGTGTCTGCATCCATTTCCCATGTCGTCAATCTTTCCAAAACCTGCTGTAGATGCTGTTCCAATCACAACATTCGACACCGACTTCGCATATCTGTTTGATCCACCTGTGAGAGCTGTGGACTCCGAAGCCAGGGCACCAGATAACCACGAGTCTGAATTATCCAAGCTCACAGATGGACCTGATGACTCCTCCACAAGTAGTGTGCAAAGACCATCATCTGTTGAGGGTGAGTCATCTAACCAAAATATGGGAAATGCTAGTGTTGAGGGGGAGACATCAAACCAAAGTGAAGGCACTACTAGTGTTGATAGGGAACCTTCTAACCAAAGTGGAAGAATTACAAGTGTTGAGGGGGAGCCAAACAACAGTCTAAGAGGAACCAACACCTCTATCTCATCTTCCCAGGAAACCTCTAATATCATGTCCTTGTATCCAACAATACAGGGGGAGCCAGAGATTGCCACTCCGAATTCAGCCACAACAATCGCTTCGGATAGAGATACCACTTCCTCAACACCAACACATGCCCAGGGGGAGCACACTTCAAACTCAACTTCACAAATGCACACACCACAAACTAACACAAATTTGAATAATCACTTACTAATGGGTAATTTCCCTTACACTTCGGGATATCCCTCAGACATCGAAGACATCGATGCTGAAGGACTTCCTGACTTTGATCCAAATTATCCTCCTTTGGATAAATGGACGAGAAATCATCCTCCATCACTTGTCATCGGTAATGTTCATGATAAAGTATTGACTCGTGCACAACTTCATCAAAGGCAAGTAGAACTTAACAAAACTTCGGAGTTGTGCATGTTCAATGTCTTTATTTCCAAGGTAGAACCTAAGAACGTTAAAGATGTATTTGATCACTCAGACTGGATTGAAGTAATTCAGTTGGAATTAGAAGAATTTGAAAGAAACAAAGTTTGGAGGCTAATTCCAAAACCTGCAAATGCCTCAATTGTCGGTCTCAAATGGGTATACCGTAACAAACTAGACACCGAAGGCAATGTAGTTTGGAACAAGGCTAGGCTGGTTGTCAAGGATTATTGTCAACAGGAGGGGATTGATTATGAAGAAACTTTTGCTCCTGTTGCCAGACTCGATTCAGTTCGGATATTTTTAGCTTATACTGCACACAAAAACTTTGATGTCTATCAAATGGATGTCAAATGTGCTTTTCTGAATGGTGATCTCGAAGAAACCGTTTTTGTTGAACAACCACCTGGCTTTGAAAGCAAACTTCATCCAAATCATTGCTATGTGATAGACAAAGCAGTCTATGGTTTAAAACAAGCACCAAGGGCTTGGTAGGAGACCTTGACTAAATTTCTAAAAGAATCAAACTTTAAACAAGGATCAGTGGATCCAACACTTTTCAGAAAGAAAGTTGGATCTCATTTGATGTTAGTCCAAATTTATGTGGATGACATAATCTTCGGATCTACTGACCCCAGTTTGTCAAAACATTTTGAAAAATTAATGAAAAGCAAGTTTCAAATGAGTATGATGGAGAAGATTAACATCTTTCTTGGATTACAAATAAAACAATCCAAGGAGGGGATATTCATTAATCAACAAAAATACACGAAGAGTTTGCTTGAACGCTTCGGAATGACTAACTGCTCAAAAGCAAAAGTTCCATTGCCTGCAGGTACAAGGTTAAATCCTTCATTGGATAAAAAGAAGACAGACATACAGCAATACCGAAGTATGATAGGATCACTGCTCAATCTCACAGCCAGTCGTCCTGATATCATGTTCGCAGTCTGTAATTGTGCAAGATATTAGGCTGACCCAAGAGAACCTCACTTGGCTGCGGTTAAGACAATTTTTCGATATCTTCATGGCACTACTACTTATGGCCTGTGGTATCCAGCAAACTCCGGCTTTTACATACAAGCTTATTCAGACTCAGATCTTGGTGGATGCTCTATTGATCGCAAGAGCACTTCGAGGGGTTGTCAATTCTTAGATGGAAAGCTAATTAGCTGGCAATCCAAGAAGCAAACTTGTGTCTCCATCTCCACAGCAGAAGCAGAGTATGTAGTAGCCACAACATGTACCTCACAAATCATTTGGATCCAAAGCCAACTGAAAGATTATGCCATTCCTTTGTTCTGTGACTCTCTAAGTGCAATTCGTATATGCCACAATCCAGTTCAACATTCCAAGACGAAGCAAGCTCTTCGCTATCACTTCATCAAAAGTCATGTTGAGGAGGGGAATATTGAGGTGCACTTTGTTCACACTACAGAACAATTGGCAGACATCTTCACAAAGGCTCTGAATGAAGAAGCATTCACAAGAATCGTTCGTGGACTTGGAATGATAGATGGATCCACTCTTCAATAAATCCTAGATCTGCTCACTCTTACCCCTCTCTTCAGTACAAAATTTTGCAAATTCACAATACTCTGCAGTACTTCGAAGTAAAATATCACTACGGAGCTCATCGGAGCGAAACAAGCAAAAACACTTGGAATTACACCGCAGCACTCCGAAGTAAAACATCACTTCGGATCTCTGCGGAACAAAATTCTCCTTCAAAATAAACACTTCAAAGTTGAGAATCACTTAAACATATTTTGACTTCGCCTATTAAGAACAAAAATAAAAAGATTTTACGTCAAAAAAAAATCAAAAACAAGAAAAATCACACCCAATTATGAGAAAATTTTGATGCAGAATGACAAAGTTTAACCTTTCTCTCATGAATTAACCAAGTAAAGGACAAAACTTTGATTTTAGATTCTGATAATCATACCTTACTGCACTAAAAGGTATTTGAGAATCGACTTGAAACATTGGTAAGGAAACAGACTTCGAAGTAAGGTTAAGGCTATTTTACAATTTGAAGCCTTGTTTGATTCTAATATCCTTAACACAATGTCTATTCCTAATCATCCTTCGGAAGTTGACTCGCTTCAACTTCAAATTAATCATGTAGCCTCAAAACTACACAGGATAACTCAAGTGCTCCGAAGTTTTCCTCAAAAACAGTACCAACATTGTTTGATAAGTAAATCTAAATCTCTTTTCATTAGTGGTACAAAATTGAACTACAAGAAGATTTTCATCCACAATGATTGTTTAAAACAAAAATAAAAGGCACCAAAGAAGGAAACTATATGGTGATGTTTTATGTCTTCGGATAAAGAAAATCCAAAATAGAAAAGATAAAATGGAAAATTGAAAAAGGATCAAAAAGATAAATAGAAAACAATTGTCAAAATAATCAAAGACAAACAAAGACAAAAATATAAACAAGGGAATGCAAAAGCAAGAAAAATAAGCATTCAAAGGCTTATTCTTCTGTTTTAAATAACGATACAAGGAACTCCTATAACATAGTCGAGTACTTTGTAGAGAATATGAACATTTCAAGTAGTCTATCTTAAATGATAAAGTTGGAGTGGTGTACAAAGCTCAAAGGCTTGTCATCAGAGTCTAGTATCCAAACACTTCAACTGATGAAAGGGAATAAATTTTTCAAAAGAATCTTCAAAACAATCCAATTTCTAAAACACTTCTGATGCTCAATTCATGAATGAAAATTTCTTTAAATTTCAAATGCAAAGGATGTTATCATTATTATATTTGAAAATTTTGAAGCACATAAGCACAACTCAAAACACGTTTCCAAATGCGAAATCAAGTTAGTGATGGGGTGATTAGGCTTATATATTATTGACTGATATTGAATCAAACAACCTTCAAAATGAAAAATGGACTTCCAACATGATTCGAATGATTCTGAACATTAACTTGTTAAATATTCTTTTCATAATATTCATGGAAGTTAAGGATAAATGTTATATTGCATCACTCAAAATCCACCAAAGTGAAAACAACACTCTTCGAAATCAATCGTAACCTGATGATTTCACTCTGATGTGGACTTACAACGGTTACAATTTTCTTCAAAGAACTGAAGTCAATTTATTACTAAATTGAATTTCACATTTATGATTATCTCAGAGACAAACATTCTTTTGAATTTAATAACCGTTGTTGTCCGTTGTTAAACAGCTGTCATGGAGATAATCGTGGCCAATCCTAACAATAAGATCGTGTGAAGATGGCGGTTCAATTTCAAATAATGATGACTGACAGCCGTACGGTTACGTCTTGCAGAGAAAGTGGAACGACTTGGTGCTGAAGTGTCACAATATTAGTGGACCATATCACATGCGCATTAAATGTCCTTGGGACCACGAATACTATATATACCTCACGACCCAACTGTTCATCTCTTTACGCGAACATTACTCTCGAATTTCCTCTGCAAAAATACTCTCAAAAGTTCATCCGTCTTCTTCAACTCTTCATCAATGGCTGAAGCTTCATCTCACACAACTGAAGCAATATCCATCCCTGTTCTCAAAAACCAGTCTGCTAATCTGGTTCTCCGCAATGATCTGAACCTTTACCCAGAACCAATCGATGCCGTCGTTGAATGTTTGAAAAGGTCAGTTCTAGGGTATGCTTTAACATGCACTCCTTCTATCCCTGCGACTCTGATTCACAGGGCACACTACACGTCAAACATTCTATTTGACTCCAACAATCAAGTCAAATCTGTATTTTATGAGGCCATTGATGCCAAGGGAAAAATCAAGAAAGTTCAACTGACCAAGGAGAAGTTTGCTGAAGCTCTCCATCTTCCAGTCTACAGTTCGAAAGAACTGGTGGTCCCGTCTGCCGACCAACTGGTCGCCATGTTCAATGAAATGGGGTATGAACCCCTGCTTGAAAAGAAAAGCTTGTTCAAGAAAAACCAGCTTCCCGATCTTTGGAGGTACTTCTTCAGTATCTTCCTCAGATATCTTTCCGGAAGAACCTCAGGCTTGGATTCGGCAAGCGTTTCCTTCCAAGGCCTTCTCTACGGAATCTACTACAATGTTAAAGTAGATTTTGCATCTATCCTCTGGGCCGATTTCTGCTCCCACATCAACCACAGCATGAAGGGGACAGAAATCGCAAACGCTAGATTCTGGGCGATTGTTGTACATGCCCACTATCAACAATCAGGTTATGTTCCTGAACCTTCTCTCGCTGAAATGAAATTCACTCCAGTCGCCATTCCAACCCTGGATGAAGTACCAGTGGTCTTCTGTGCTCAAATTCCAGAGGCCATGCTCTCTAAAGTCCCCACTGACTGCAATGAGGTAAATGCCTACAGGAAAACTCTTGTTATTCCATATCCTGTTAGGGATCTTACTCAAGAAGAAACCCACGTTACTACAAAGGCCCAAACTAGAGCGAAGGGCAAAAAGAAAGTGGCTGGTGGACCTAGTGGTCCGAAGAAGGGAGAAAATAAGAGAAAAGCTTCGGAGCAGTCCACTCCCAAGAAGAAACAACCAAAAAGATCCCAAAAACTGGCTGTTAGGGATAAGTCTTCGGAGTCCGAGAAACATACCTTCGAAGCCATTCCAGAAGCAGAAGAGGAAGAACATCAATCCTCACCCATCCATGAAACAAGACCACCAACTCCTCTACATACCACAATGCCACCATCACCACCAAAAACAACCCGACCTCCAACACCTCCTCATATAATTCCTCGTCCTCCCACAACAGCACAACAAACTACAACAATTCATACTACTTCATCCGAAGTACCACCACCTCCACCACCAAAATCATCATCCACCACTGTACCACCCATTTCATCCTCTTCTGACACCTTCTTAAATATTCCCTCATCTGGTTTAGATACATCATTACCAGATTTTCCATTCCAAGATGACTTTGACTTGGAAACCGCCACACTCACCAAACCCCCATCCACGGAAGAAACCATGGCTATCTTCCACATGGCACCAATTGCCATCGAAGATGCTGATGATGAAAGTCTGGATGACACAGACTTTATCTTGGGGAAACAGTACAAGATTCTCAACCGCAACCTGGATGCCCTGCTGCTGTCCAACACTAGCTTCGATCCCACAAAGAAGCCCGAAGCTAGTGTTGAGGACCTGATCGGTGAGGTTCAAAAATCCCTGACCAGGAAAATGGAAGAGTTGGTCAAGGCTTTAGAACAACAGTTTTGGAGAAACAAATGGAACTTCAAAGAGTGGTTGAAGGAAAGCTCAAGACTGCTGTTGAGCAGATTGATGAGAAGCACCAGCTCCTTAAGGAGCAAAACGACAAGAAAATGGAGGAGCTGGTGAGGAAACTGAAGTTATCCACCTCCGAAGTGTCCAAGGAGCTACATGATATTCGTAGCTCAACTGAGTCCTTCAACTCCCAATACCAGACAGGGTTTGCCAAACACCTGTCTGATGCCCACAAACGTGTGGAAGAGCTCACTGCGGAATTGTCATCTTCCGCCGTCACCACTTTTGCCAATGAGCTCCGAACCACCAACCAGACCATCATCACAGACATGGTCAATAAGTTGAAAAATGCTCTTCAACCGATGATCAATGTCTCCCTAAAAATGGAGAAGTCTCAGGCTGAGCGGGTGAGACCCCAACAAATTGCTCAGGATGAACACCATGTTCATCCTTCACAAGGGGGAGAATCAGAAGCCACAGGGTCTCAAGCTCTCGAGACTCCAACCTCCGAAGCTCTCAAGTCTACAACCACCGAATCCCTAACAACTTCTCAATCCACCATGCTGGGCAGACCACCCTTTATCCCTTAAATTCCTTCCAAGGCTGGCCCCACATTTGGAACCATAATGACAACCGAAGCGGCTGGTTCCAGTTCTCAGCCTTCGAGGAAAGAAATCAGGATTGCTCCACACATGGAGCAATTTAATCGGGAAAGGGAAGAGGAGTACAGGAAGATCCTCGAAATAAACAGAATTGCCATTGACAACCAGACATGGACTGAGGATCTGATCAAGACCATCGGTTTTACTGACTTCCATGTAAACAACAGGCTTCCACTCAAGAGCCTTGATACAAAGAACAGTAAAGACCAACAACTCGATCTCCCGTACAATCAGAAGACCTTTGCCTTTCTGCAATTTGAAAGGCATGTTCCTAAGGAGAAAGAGAAGATGACCGAGTTCAAGGTCAGGAAAATTTCATTCCATACAAAGTATATTCAAGCTCCGGCTTATGTATGGAGTGTAAAGAAGATAGTCAAAATAATCTCCATCAAGAAAGGAGAGGAGTATGTGGGTTTTCCGAACCTAAACTTTTTCGTGCTTCGAGGTGCCAATGATGAAGAGTCAAGGTTCTCAATTGTTGACTTCCCAATTATGAATCCTTCGGACTTCATATCTCTTCTTGACATCCTCAAGTTCTCAGCCGGAAATGAGTGCGAAGACATGGGGGTCTTTGCAATGGCTAAAACTCATATCTCCTCCTTCTTCAGAAACTATCTTCAAAGAGTAGCCCATTTTGATATTGTAGTGGCTGAACTCTTCGGACAATCCCTGAAGACTGGGCAGATTGTTGATAAGCCCTGGGGTGTAGTTTTCAAAGGATTGTCCCATGACAATGAAAACATGGTGACCAAATTCTTTGATATTGACTTCATGGGTCGCTTCCCTACGGAGTCTATCAAACAAGTTCTTGCTCTGGTTAACAATTGCTTTGTGAACACCTAGCAAGAGAAGAAGAAATTGAGAGAACACCTCAACTGGTGGTTGACAGTGAGGTACACTTTAAAGCAGGCGTTCATAAAACACATCCGGCAACAAAGATAGGCTTCGGATGCACTTCACACAAAAGGGGAGATTGTTGAGACTATTTGTGATGAAGTGCTCAACTATCCGAAGTCATTCTGCCTGAAGCCCCGAAGTAATAAAGCTATACAAGACCCTGAAGTCTGAAGACTCCGAAGTGTGACGCATAGAGGATCCGAAGACTTCACAGCCTGTAAACCTTTTGTGTGCACGCGTATAGTACAATACGTGGTGCATGAATCTATCATCCTATTGGCTAGTATACTGATAGGATATTCTCTGTAAAAGTTGTACTATTCGTATCACTGATTCAGTATAAATATCAGTGATACCTTGCCGTGTAGAGTGTGAGATTACGAGATTATAAAACCACAACATAGAAAACCCCATTGTAAAACCATATCTTATAATCAAGCATTCGGCACAAGTTATCCATTTCACCTTGTTCATTTAACTTTCTTATATTATCCTTGTGTGATTGATTGTGTTATTGGTATAATCTTTGTTTTAATTCATCTATCAGTTGATTTCAACACCCAACAAGTTTGTTTTTGGTGCAAAACTGAGATACTAGTTTTCGAAGTCCCAATGTTCACTAACAAACACCGAAGAATGTTCATTAACGATTAATGATAACAATGAACAGTAAGTTCAACTTATGTAGATATTTGTTTATTGATCAAATTGTGTTTATATGTGCATTGTGCAAGTGTGCCCTTGACCAAATTGTGTTTATATAAAGATTTGTTTCATTCGAACTTAAACAATCAGTTGAGCTTTTCTATAAGCTTTATAGCAATGTTTATGTCATTATTGAACATATGATTGTTCAGTATTAAACATTTTTATGTTTTTTTTTCATTAGAAATATACATCACTAAACATTTGAATTAATACGTGCATAAAGTAGCATTTTTTATTATGTTCAATATTGAACACATATATTGAAGTGTTAAATCGTTGTTCTTAATAGATATGTCGAGCATGAAGAAAGGTTCTTTGAAGATTAAAAAGAAAATGAATGCAAAATATGAACATATTGATGATGCTAAAGAATCCTATAAAGCAGGAAAGATCAAGAAGGGTAACAATATTATTGATGTACTCGTTGATTCAAAAGTAATCATTAAAAAAACTAAAAAATCGACTACTAGCATAACTAGGATTTCTGTCCCAAAATACACAATAACATATAGGACAAACCCAAAGTCCCTTTATTCAAAGATTGGAAGTTTGAAAGCCAATCAACTTGATGCTATTTGGGAAATGAGTTGTGGGTCCCTACTTGGAATGAAGATAAACGAAGTTGCAATGCATTTAGGATAATATGTTGTTGATCGTTTCGATATAGATACGATGCGTATTACGCTTGAAAATGGTTTTATTGATGTGTCTACTGAAAGAATACATCAAATGGTTGGGTTACGTAACAGAGGTCAAGATATTTCTACAGTTGCTACATGTCGTATAACGCCCCAAAATCTAGAGTAAAATTTTCATTTTTAAAACTGGTAAAGTACATGAAACGGTTTATAAAATAAAGGCCATCTAATTAAAACTTTATATTTAAAACATACAAATCGTACTTATCAAAATATTTTTAAACATTATCCAACGGATGACTTAAATACCAAAACTTCAGATACGGTACAGTCGCGCCGTGCTCCGAGCTCAAGCCAACAAATACCTGAAAAACAATTAGGGTGAAAGATTGAGCATAAAGCTTAGTGAGTTCCCCAAAATACCACACAATCCATCACATTCAACCATGTAAGGCAGATACATCCACATAGGTCTCCGAGCGTGCCCCGAACAACCTTACCTAAACATGTCGTAGCACTGCCGGGTATCTCGACACGGGCCCTCCCGGATCTAACCTGACACTGGCCCTTTGCTCTAGTCTGGTACTGGCCTCACCTTTGGGAGTGTCGACACGATCCCTTCCGGCTCTGACCTAACACTGGCCCATCTGGCTCTCGTCAAATACTGGCCCCTCCCCAACGTGGACCCTACCCATCACTGGGACTATTGGCACTGGACGTTCCAACACTAACCCGACACTGACCCGTCTGGCTCTAGTTAGGTACTGGCCTCTCCCCGACTCTGGTCTCACCCGAATGGTGAAGTCGTACGAACATATCATACGACTGCACATAAACACATACAATCACCTCAAGCAGTCATCATTTTCCATACAATATTGTACTACCTACACATGTAATATCACCCATAATATAGTGAGAAAACTCACTTGATCCGCAACTGCAAGTTAGACAGCATTCCACGTGTGAAATCCTTAGATTCGACAGCACGAACTTCCTAATCAGGATAACCTTCACTTAATAAGTCTCAAACCCCAAACATGATAAGCCTCAAAGATTGGTACCCCCGAATCCTCAAGTTTGACCAAAAGTCAAACTGGTCAAAAGTCAACAATCAAAGTGAAAGTCAAATTCAACACGCAGTTAGGGCCGCTATCTTCCCTAGATAGCGTCACTAACTATGAACAGTCTAAAATCCATTAAGCTCTTAATCCATTCAGCCAAAGTCTTAAACCTTCCAGGAACCTTCCAAACAGTCCTTATATCCATAAAAATCCTAACTTTACCATCCACACATGACCAAACAAGCTCAAGAACAAGATTCAAGTCCAAAATAGCCCAAAACTCAATGAAACCACCAAAGAGAGTCTGGATCACTCTCTAAACCAACTTAATGGTTCTAAACCAGGACTTAAAAGCATAAAGTTCCAAACTCTATCCTTCCCAACCATGGACAACACCAACAAGGGACCATTACACCACTTTAGGCATTTAACCAATAGGTTACTCTCGATCTCTATTGTAGCCTTCCACTTCTTAAAGGTGGTGAAGACTTCAGATTTATTCCTCGAAAAATAAACACACACCTTCCTCATGGAATCGTCAATGAAAGTGACGTATTATTTGAAACCTCCTGCTGATGAAACCAAAGTCAAACCAAACACGTCTGAATGAACAAGTTTTATCTTACGTTTTTTTCGAAACTTGTCACACCTTAGCAAATGTGACCTTATTTTGTTGGTCGAGAAAACATGGCTCACAAAATTCTGGGGGTGATATTATTCTCATCAGGAATTTTGTGTTTGTATGCCAACATCTCCATCCCCTTCTCACTCATATGATGAAGCCTTTGGTGCCATAGAGTGGAAGTCTGCGTTTCTTCGATCGCAACGTTTGCCTCGCCTGCAAAAAGGTCCCCCGTTTCTAGCCTCTAGCAAGCGAAGTTCCCTTTCATCACCTTCCACTGATGATTGCCAAACTCGATATGGTGCCCCTCATCGTTCAACTACCATACAAATATCACCATCTGCTTGAGATCCAGAATGAACTTGACATTCTTCAAAGTCGATTTCGTACCTAAGCTAGTCTGGAGGACAAATCCTCTACTCTGATGATATCCAAGCTTTGATCGTCCACAAGTTTGACCTTGTCATTATAATGCATGAAGTTCTACATTAGTTTTATGTAATGGCTCGCATGGAATGAGGCACCCGAATATATTATTCATGACTCCACTAAACTCTATACACAAGAGATAAGTGTATAAACACAGTCTTCTACCATGCTGACTTCCTTCCTCACATTGCCTACGGAAGGCTTCAGGCACTGGTTTTTAAAGTGGCAACTTTCTTTGTACTTCTAGTAGGTGATGTTTTTTCTGCTTCTAGAAGTTCCTCTCATCCTTTATTTACTTCTTCCCTTGCCAACACCTATGCCTCGGTTGACCATTATTCCTCGTTCTTCTATGCTAAGCAGACTACTAGAGCACTCTCCTGTATTTCCTTTTGCGGATTTCCCTGGCTCAAATCGTGAATGCCTTCCAAAACGAGCTTCTGCGTACCATATGCACTGCTGACCGCAGTCATCGTACTAGACCAGCTATCCAGAAGCGAAGATAGCAACAACAGTGCCTGGACTTCATCTTCAAATCCGATGTTAACCGATATCAATCTTAATATGATTGAATTGAACTTGTTGACGTGGTCTATCACAGACCCACCTTTCTTATTCTTTATGTTAACCAACTGCCTAATCAAGAACACTTTATTAGCAGCTGAGGGATTCTCGTACATGATAGACAATGCCTTGATCAAGCTATACGTTGTCTTTTTATTGACAATGTTATAAGCAACGTTCTTTGCCTGTAAGAACCGAAAAAATCCAAGGGCATGTCGATCTAACAGATCGCATTCCTCCTTCTTCATATCGTATGGTTTCTCACCGATCAGGGGCAAGTGTAGCTTATTTTAGTATATGTAATAATATATCTGCATTCTCCAAAAGCCAAAATCATGACCTCTAAACCTATCAATCTTGATGTTTGATTCTTCAGTCATAGCTCTGATACTAGTTTATTGAGATTAAGAACCTCGACCGATGCACTTTCTACCAGATTTGATCACGACAACCAAGAACAACAGGAAGAGACAAACAACCAAATAAAGAACACAAGGATTTAAGTGGTTCACTCGATCTAGACTAATCGAGCTATGTCAATTGTAAGAACTATAGAGTGTTTTCTTAAGCTGATTGCTAAATAATCTATACAATATTTATGCTCTCTCTCTCTCTTTCTCTCTCTATCTATTTAGCTAACGCTCTTGACATTCTCATTGTTACAAATCGGGATCGTATATATACCGAGCAAAGAAGATCTCAAGAAATGATGGGAAAACCTTCTAGCACCATGCTTTCTGCACTAGGCCAGCTGATGGGACACGTCATGAGTCATGCAAGACTAAACACCTTTCTGCTCCTGCATGCTGCCAATATCATACCTAGGAACTTGTGCAAAAGAAACACTTCTCCTAAAGTAGCTTCTTGTGAGCACCACCTTCCTTTGCTTTGGATGCTCCAACTGAAGTTAATGAATGTTGCTCTAGACCGGAGTGAGACTTTCCAATTATGGTCCTGCTGATCTAAATTACTTTGGTTCCAACCGAACTGCTGATCCACTAAAACATTACTATTGTTAATCTGGACGAAATGCACCCGACTCGTGATACTACTTTAAATCTATGGATTCGCTTTGGTTCGCTTACTTGAGGCGAAGAACCTACATCGGACAAGGAAAATGATTCGATCGAAGCACAACCATCAACCACATTGGCAGGATTTCCTTGGTTCCTGATTTCTTCGATCAGATGATCTTCCTTAGGTGCAGGGACTTCCTTGGTTTAGATTAGACTCTATATATTTAACAGACAAGTCATCTTGTATCATAAGCAAATTGAGTTGAAATTTTTGATTAGAATCCAACACAGGAATATACAAGAAATGATCAATTGGATCAAGTGGCGAAATATTAAAGAGTCTTCATGATAAGTGGTAACGAACCGACTACCAGGTAGCTTGATAGAAACAGTGATATAGGAATGGGACAACATCAAAGATTGAAGTTTCCTGTCATTTGATGGGATGCCCATGTGCCCAAAATCCAAGATAAATTCTTATCAAACTCTTTTTTTGGCGTCTAATTGTGTGGCAAGGGTGTTAAACATTTGTAAAACTGAATTCCATTGTTCAGAGGTAAGAGTGTTACTAAATACATCCTTATTTTAATTAATTACGAATGTTGAGGCACCTATAGAAGATTGTTGGGCAACATTTGCAACACCAGAAGACCCTCTCCAGCACCACACCCGGTCACTTATGGGTTACTAGAACCACGACTACCTGCTCGTAGAACTTACCCTATGGGTATTCATGAAGTTTGTAGCATTTGGTAATGACATTACTTAGGCGGCCACTAAGGTTGCATTTTGGGAGGGTAGACGTTTGTTGTAGGCATGTCGGATGTCCAACAGATTGCACATAAAAAATCATAACAAGTCTTATTAAGATCGTAATTATCGAATTCAAGATCTAAAGAAATTGATATAGTCGTTCTTCTCCGTGTTATTTATTAATAAGGCTTGTCAGATCGCAGGAGCATTTGCCACAAGTACAAGTATTCAATGGGACATATGAGGCAAGTTCATCACATATTAGGTTTCCGTAGTAGGTCACGACTGATTGACCGCTTTGATGACTGCGAGAAATATCATACCTAATTTGCAAGATTATTGGTCAATTACCAACCGATAATCATTGAAATAAATCGTTCCACAACTCACAAGTTGTTTCTGTATAAGTAATTAGCGAGCATAAACAGGGATCGAGTGTTTTACAATCCAACTGATGAACATTGAATAAACACTCCACCAATTATCAATCTCGACTGATGAATCATCAGGTTTAGTAACACGACCATTAAGAAAGTCCATCTTACGCTTGGCCTAAAAGGTATATTTCATAGCCGTGCTCATTTCTTGATAATTTTCACCTTTCAAGATCCAAGGCTGCATGATTGGAATGATGAACATAGAATGGGGACATCAGATCCATAACCGTTGGCTTGGGTGGACAAGATTTCAAACTGTTTAGCATGATGAATTTTGGTTGAAGAAATCAAGACCTTTTTACTTGATCGAGATTAGACTCTAATATCATGAAACAAGATACGTAAATTGTATTTCTTGTGTGTTGTTATACTGCTCAAGGGCGAATTTATATGGAGATTCAAGATCTTATCAATACACATAAATATAAACAACGATTTCTAAATACATCCAAAGTATAAACATTACTTCTACAAAAGAAATAAAATGTCAATTAAGCATGGGAGCTGATCCGTACACAACAGTTTTTTGCCGTACACAACAATTTATGCTTTTACATGGGTTGTACATTATGCATAAAAAACATAATATTGTTGTGTATGACAAAAAACTGTTGTGTACGAATGAGCTCTCATTAAGCATCTTGTGGTCAATGGCAATCAATAAACCTTAATAAACGGCTAATTGGGAAAACTCAACCGATAAAAATACAACGGTCATTGCGCATTAAATTCTAGTAAAACAACTTATTCAATAATGATATTAAAATGCAATATGTTTAAACGTAACATGAGTCAATGAATGTAAATTTATTGTTTACTTTGAAATTGAATGTCACATGTCTCATGCCAAAGAATTAAGAAAGAGAGGGGATATGATGGTGGAAGTTAATTGGGTGGGCAGAAAAAAAGCATGGTGGGGACAATTGATTTGGCACCATTAGATGGTGGCCCAATTGTGTCTCTTCTTTTCGCTACACTTAGGGCTTAATTTCTTATATATATTTCTTTTAACTTTTATATTATATATATTTTTTTGTTTTGTATAGTCCATGATCATGATGGTGATGGTATTTGGATACTCAATCCCACTTTGACTTGGATATTATTTGGAATATTATACATCAATTTAAATTAGAGAGTAAAATACAATTTTGGTCTCCCTAATCGATACTTTTTAATATATTCGGTCTTAGCTTTTGAAATTTTACATCGATGGATAGCATGGTTGACAAAAATTATATTTTTAGTCTTAATAGTTTCTAAAACTTACGTTTGGTTCTTAGAAGCTTTGATAAATGTATGTTAAAATTACCAATATACAACTATTCTTGTATTCTATGATATTTTAACATAATAATAAACTTGAGGGGACCCTTTATGTAAATTCCAGGGACCATTTATAATCTTTTGTGACTCTGACTCTCCTGTTGTAACTCTAACGCCGACAACTACAATGATGGATTTTGCATCCGTTATCGGTTGCCTAACTGTTGCCGTCTGCTCTGTTACCGCTCCTTTCTTTTTTTAGCATTGTGTGACTTACGCTGCCGTTCTTGGGCTTCCAGAGTTTGCTCTGGTGTTCACCTTCCTCTCTTTTCTACTCATCCCATAAATTATTTTGTGTGTGACCGATTTAGTCGACTTTTTAAATCTGTCGTTTTCCGATGGAAGAGAGTCAACCTGATTCGCATTTGAGTGAGCTGCCGCCTCACAATCTTCCTTCTAATTCAAACCCTATTTAATTGAACCTGTAATCAGAATCCTCTCAATTGCTTGATAAGTTCGAGTAATCATCGATACTGGGTAATCCTACTCTGGCACCGAGATGATAAGTTCTGAAAAGTAATGTTAGACGACTAATTGGTACACCACTCCATCCACTGCCCCTTGATGGATGTGTAGCTACTGAGTTTGAGAATGTCCTAATATAAATTACTAATAAGAAACAGATATCGGAATTCTACAAGTAATGGAACATTTTGGAATTCTACAACCTAATGATGGTGGTGGGACTGGTCATGATGGGTGGTTAGTGATTGTGTATGTAATGATTAGTGATGATGATGGTGATGGGGCTAATGGTGATGGTGGAGTTAAGAAGACTGAAGGTGATGGTGGTGGGGCCGGTTGTGATTGGTGGTGGTGAGGGTGGTGATGTTGGTATTGGTATTGGTATTGATATTGGTGATGGTGGTGGAGCTAGTGGTGATTGGTGATTGGGATGGTGGTGGTGTTGGTATTGGTATTAGTATTGGTATTGGTATTGATATTGATATTGGTGATGGTGGAAGGGCTCGTGGTGATTGGTGATGGTGATGATAGTGCTGTTGATATCAGTGATGATGGTGTTGGTTTTTCGATGGCAGTGAGTGGTGGTATTGGAGGGATGATTGGTGGTGTTTATATTACTTATTAGGGCTTTTTTTATTTAATTTACAAAATTCGTCCAAGGGTTTATTATTATGTTAAAATATCATAAAATACAAAATAAGGGTATATTGGTTATTTTAACATGCAATTAACAAATATTCTTAGACGGTAATAGAATCAAGGACCAAGATGCAAGTTTTTGAAATTATAGGAACCAAAAATACAATATTTATCAACTATAATGATCATCTATGCAAAATTTTGAAAACTATGACCAAATTCAAAAAAATACCAATCCTAAAGACCAAAACTGAAATTTAGTCTAAATATATATTTGAAAAGCAGAATGTTTAATATGTCATTAGGATATTCTTTTATATGTAATAATTAACGATATGGTAATTCTGGGCAATCAGTTTTACTTTGACGATGTAATTTTTTTTGTTGATTTTATATATAATATTTCTTGATTTGAATTTTATTATATTTAATTTAAATTGGTATATATTAATATCTATTTATTAAAATTATAATAGTGGGTTCATAACAAATTTATACTTTAACAAATTAAACTATACACAATTCCCACTTAAACTTTGCAATTGAATCTGTTTGGCAAAACTCTTCTTAAAATTTGGTTTTATATTGTTACCACGTTTTTTTGGGTAAAGAGGACGGTACCTCAGGTAAATTTTATTAATAAAAAGAATAAATACAATTGAAGGCTGGGGACTCCCCACCTAAGAAACAACAAAAACCCATCGGGACATGCCCCAATGGACAACAAGGCTATACTAGGAACCAAAACAGATTTTGGAACCAGAAAACATAACAGAAACATAAAAAGCAAACATCCTGCAAAAAAAACAAACAATACAAGTAGAGAAATATATAGTGGAAAGGATGGGAAATGAGAGAATAATGGACCACATTGGAAAATAAGAAGTATAACTCTCAACGTTAGGGGAGGGACCAGATCCTTTTAGCCAAAATAACATTAATTGAAGGTTTCATAGACAGACTCATCAGTCTACAACGGACATCATCAATAATAGACTTGACAACAACATGATACGTTCTTCTCTTATTTTTAAAAATTCGGTTATTTCTTTCATGCCAAATATGGTAGATAGCTCCCACAAGCACAAGTCTTCGGATAACGGACCAGACATTCTTACCCTTAGAGATGGGCTTGAGAAGATTGATGATATCCGACCAGCAATTTGTGTGGAAAGAGAGGTTCATAACATGCTGAAGATCATGCCAAACCATAGAAGGGAAAGAACATTCAAAGAAAAGATGAGTAAGGGAATCGGAACAGTCGCTGCAGAAGGCACAGATGAGGGTGGGAGAACCAGACAACTCCCAGCTTTTGATTTTATCATGGGTCTTGAGTCGATCTTTGAGAGCAACCCAGAGAATGAAGGCATGTCTAAGGATATTCTGGGAGAACCAAACAAGATGATACCAGTCGACAGGCTGCTCCGAAGGGCGGATAGATTGCCAGACAGAACGGACCGAAAAAGGATAGACCTTACCGTCGCAAGATCTCCAGAGGAGTTTATCAGGAACGACCGTTGAAAGAGAAGGGGGGTTATGAGAAAGGAGAACGGGGTGGGAGTCCTGCCAGGAATGGGGGCGCACCCAACACCCGTTGAGGATAATGTCAGCAACCTTAGAATCAGGAGTGAAGCCCGCATTATGGATGTTACGGGCAGATAAGAACTGAGAGAGGGGACTAGCAGGATGCCAGTTATCGAACCATGCAGACGTAGAGCAGCCATTACCAACCTTGGAGACAATAAATTCCCTGATCTTACCCCGCATGTCGAGCATATTGCGCCAGGCATAGCCCGTACCGCGCTTCTTGGGGGCATCCCAGAAGTTACGCCCACAGAGGCGGTACGAGTGGATCCACCTGACCCAGAGAGAATCCTTATTAGAAAGGAGTCTCCAGGCATGGGAAGCCATAAGGGCAATATTCCAAACAGCAAGGTTACGAATACCCAGACCACCATGGGTCTTAGGGAGACACACAGTCTTCCATGATACTTTGGCTTTACCACGCTTCATCTCACCGTTGCACCAGAGGAAACCTCTAATGAGTTTCTTAATCTCGTTAGAGATAGATTTAGGGAGAATAAAAACGGAAGCCCAATATATTTGCATGGAAGAAAGGACAGAGAGGATGAGCTGAAGACGACCAGCAAAAGAGAGAGATTTGTTCTTCCAGTCGTTAATCCTGCATTTGACTTTATCAACGAGGCCTTTACAGTCCTTGTGGACAAGACGAGTGGTGATGAGAGGGACGCCAAGGTATCGGACAGGGAAAGTTCCCTCCGGAAATCTAACAATACAATCAATGGAAGCTCTGCGCCTCTCACCAATATTACAGTAGAAGGCTTCACATTTCGCTTCATTAGGGTGGAGCCCAGAGACCCTAGAGAATTCAGCAAGAGAGTCAAATATGATACGAACCGAAGATCTCTCGCCTTGACAGAAGAGAAGAAGATAATCGACAAAGCATACATGGGTGATACTTTGTTCGTCTTTAACTTAGCGATTGATGGCATGCATGCCACGATTTGATTAAATTTACCTTTTACAAATTCACACTATAAGTAACAAAATAATTGCCCAATGAATATGGTGCAGTCATCATTTAATATTTTACACATCGAAAAAAGGGTCCATTAGGCTATACGGAGTAAGGCTCGCCAAAGGGGTCGCCAAGTCCCTTGGCGAGCCACTCCTTCTCGCCAACACCACTCCAACCACAATGGCCATCCCACTCGCCAACCACAATGGCCATCCCCTTGGCGAGATGCCAACGGCAAAAAAAAAACAACATTTTCCCTTCAATGGCACTCTCCTTGGCCATTGGCCACCACTGCCTACAAAATGGCCAACGCCTGCCAACCATGGTCTGGCCCACAAAAACTCCTTGGCCATTCGTTGGCCATTGGCCACCACTCCGTGTAGCCTTAATAAGCTTTAAATAGTTCGGAGACTTTGGAAAAAGTCTTAATGCACTCAAATGCAATGGAAGTGAGGGGAGAAGATTGGATATTGAGTTCAAACTTAAAAGAACCAAGAAATAGTCTAATGCTAAGTTGATTGATTATAATTATTCAACTTGATGTTTTATTGAAGGTAGCAATAACATATATTTTATTTTCTTTACCCATAGACGGTTGATTTTCTTTACCATAATAATAGTACACTTGTATTTTTTATCTATAATTTCAACATATTTTTACTTTTTTATCAATATTAGTAATATGTAACTCATAATAGCAATATACTTACATTTCTTACATACAATAACAAGTATATTGTTTATATTCGTAGTGAAATGTAAGTGCATGGCTATTATGGTAAAAATACAAGTACGTTGCTATTGTGAGTAAGAATAAAGTACATTGTTATTATTGGTAACGAAATGTAAGTATTTGCTATTATGAATAAAGAAATATAACTACATTGTTATCATTTTTTTAAACAACAAAAAGTTTTGATTTTATAAAAGAAACCAGGGACAATTACATAGAGGGGTCTTTTTTAACCAATTGGTCCAAGAAATAACTAATTTCCTATTTCTACCATTACACTAATCAAAAGAATATTGTTTAATACGATCTATAATTTCATCTTCTTGAATTTCTGGTCTTTAAACACCAAGGAAAACACCATAGTAGCTCTACCACCAATAGACATCATATTAGCTTTCCATTTAGATAGCCCATCCTTGAACCGTTGAATAACCAGTTGTCAACCACTAGTACGGTTCATATTAGCATTAATAGGAACACCCAAATATGAAAAATGGAACTTATAAAGCTTTGCATCCAGTTACCGAATTCATATTCTCCACCTCCAAATCTGCCACCCCATCCTATACAAATTCGACTTGTGTAGGTTTGTTCTCAATCCAGAAATCAAATGGAAACACTTCAAAACCATAAGAATGTTGAACATGTTCTCCTCTTCCCACTCACCCATAATAATAACATCATATGCATATAAGAGATGTGAGATAGACAGATCATTACCAACCTTGGCACACACGAAGAAAACCAACAACAATTGCATCTTCAAACGCCACATGAAGACCCTCCATAACAATAATAAACAAAAAGGTAAGGATCTCCTTTCCTAAACCCACACTGAAGTTGGAACTCCTTAGTAGGGTTTCATTCACAAGAACAAAAGTCCTAGCTGAATTAAGAAAATTCCTCATCTAACTTCTCCATTTCACACCAAAACCAAGAAACTCAAACATAGTATCCAAATACACACAATAGATGGAATCACATGCCTTTTCAAAATCAATCTTGGAAAGCAACAACTTTTTCTTCTTTTTATACCATTTCACCAGCTCATTTAAAATCAAAGGGCCATCTAAAATTTGGAAACCCCTAATGAAATATAATTGTTACCCATTTACCACCTTATTAACAAGTGAAGCAAGTCTAATAGGCAACAACTTAGCTACAATTTTATATTGAACCCTATGAGGCTTATATGCCTATAGACATTCACCAACAAAGGACTATCATTCTGATGAATCAAAGTTATAAAAGAAACATTACAACCAGTTGGAATTTTAGAGGTACTGTGGAATTCTTTGACAAATCCCATAATGTTTTCCTTCTACAACTCCCAATATCTCTTTATAAAAGCAAATTAAAACCATCTGGACCTGGAGATTTATCACTACCACAACTCCATATAGCCTCCTTAACTTCTTGCATGTAGAATTCCTTTTCTAAATTAAGTCGGTCATCACTCCCAGTAAAGGAAACCATGAGCTACAGTTAATCACACGAGTTATGTCCAACTTTTGAAACTTATGTTGAAAAGTTTCAAAAACACCTTCTTGACTCGAAACATTTAGTAATCGAATCTCCATGATATTTAGTACCTCAAATAGTGAGTTGCATTCTTTTTCTTTTTAACATGCCATGAATTTTTTTTGTAGTGTCATCACCTTCAATACCCCACTTGACTTTAGTTTTCTGCACCAAATCTACATTGAAAATCTACTCCTGGCCCAACAACTTTCTCAACACCATTTGTCTCTCCAAAGCACCCTGATCAGTAGCGATCCTTTGTCAATACGATTATATATACTTCTCAACTTCTCCATATAACCCCTTTTCTCCATTTTGTTCCTTCCATGAACCTTTTTATGCCACTCTTTAATTTTATATTTTAGTCTCTTCAGCTTGTTATATGAACCACATCATCGGCCATAAATAACCTATCATCATCATTCTCCCAAGTGTCTTTAACCACCTCATCAAACCAATTGATATCAAGCCAAGAATTAAACAGTTTGAAGGGTATAGGCCCATGGTCCATATCATCATGTTTCAACAAGATGACTCTATGATTTGAAACCAAACGTTCAATCGTTGTAGATATAACATCAGGAAACACATCCAAAATCTATTTTGTCACAAAAAATCTAACCAATTTGCTCAACTTAGCTCCATCACGACTAATACGGGTAAAAGCATAACCACCCATGAGAACTTTCCACAAGACAACATCATCAATGAACTTATTAAAGTTTTCAGCATTTACCTGTATAAAATTGAGCCAATCCTCTCTAACGACTCCTAACAACATTATAATCCCCAAACACCACATGAGCACCCAAATTCTTCAATTTAAAATTGAAAATCTACTCCTACGCTCTCTTATTATGTAATGAACCAAATTTTCAACCAAAATTTTTCTTTATTTTTAATATGAAATATAGTATATTTTAATTGAAAACCATGACTAAATGAAGTATCAACAACCATAGTGAAATGTATTTAAAACTATATCATACATATCATAATAAAATGTTCCATGCATGTGATGCGCCGCCGTCAGACCTTGCCCTTCCCGTTGTAAACTGAAGTACCTGAAAACATTTTAAAATCAACACGTAAGCATAAACCATGAGACCCATAGAAAACTTTACAAATATCTTGAAGTTCATCAAGAAACTTCAATCGGTACACCCCAATTCTTACTCTTTGGGACATATGGAAAAGTCCAATAGATGAGGACTTAACTTTCCTTTTGTCCCAAATAGATTTTTAGTCTTTCCAAGGAATATTTTGAGTATCACCACCTTCCCTCACTTGGAGTTTCAATGGTTTTACTCAACAATCCGCATACTACCTTTGTCGATTTTTGTCTATTTCCAAGCTTCCTCGAACTTGCCAAATCTGTTCTTCTGTTTGAGGTACAATCTCGGGTTCAGTCGACGGCTTCTTCCCAACTTCAGTCCATTAAATCAAAGGATAACACGATACCCCGTACCATATTTCATACGAGCCAGTAGAATACTAGTATGTAAGCTATTATTTCTTACAAATTCTACCAACGATAGTCGATCTTCTCATCTTCCACTAGGGTCTGTTGTGCAAATTTCTAAGCATATTTTCTAATATTTGCATTATTATCTCACATTGTCCATCAGTCTGCTAATATTATACGGTACTTATTAGTACTTCCGAACCTAAATTTTTCTTGGAAACTTTACTAAAATCAGCGAATCATTCTATTAGCTCGACCCGATACAATCGACGCCGGTAACGCACGTCGGCAAATTTCTCCTTCTATGCAGTTTTTCACTACTTTTCGATCTTAATTTCTTCCCTAGTCGGTATAAATTTGCACTGGTTTCATCAACCAGTCAACAATTACTCATATGGTATCATACCCATGTAGTACGTGCGGAGACTTTCTTATAAAGTCTACAATAATACCGTCCCATTTCTTCTTTGGGACTGACAACGGCTAAATTTTCCGTATGTTTCTAATGTTTTGACTTTACTTTGCGTACAAGTCAAATACTTTTTATGTATCTTTCAATACCTTTCTTCTGTCCTGGCCACCAATACATAGGTTTTATCGACCTATCCAGTCTGGTATTGTTCCGGGTATACAACATATCTAATACAAAATACATCTTTTCAAGATGATTTTCATGTTTCCATACTTGCACACTTCCTCCTGTGCTACCCGAATCAATTCAGGTAATCAATTTGCCACATTCATACATGTGGATGTAACCTTCAAAGGTTACTCTTTTCAATTCAAGGCATCTATAGCCACATCCGCCTTTCCGAGATGGTACAAGATTCCATAACCGAAATCCTTAGGTAACCCATCTATCTTTATTATCTCATATTTAGCTTCTTTTTGATCAACTAAGTATTTCCAACTTTTATGATCCATATAAACAATAAGCTTTACACTATATAAATAGTGTCTCCAAGGCTTCAATGTCCAAAATCATAGTTGCTACTGCAACATCATGTATCCAAAATCAACTCTGGATGCATTTCTATAATCCAATTTATCTTCTCCGCTTAGCGACAATGCTAACACCGGAGCTTCACACAAGGTTTATTTCAACCTTTTAAAAGATACGTGTGGTCTTTCTACCACTCAAACTTTTCACTTTTATTAGTCAACTTTAATCAATATAACAATGGTCAAGGAGCAGTTTTCTACAACTCTCCCATAATAACCCGCCAATCCAAGGAAACTACTAATTTCAGTCAAATTCCAAGGCGGTTCCTATTTTATCACAGTATCATTTCCACTGGATCTACTTTATCATCTATGGCATTATTAACATGCCCAAAGAATATAAAACTTCTTTTAGCCAAATTTTTCATACTTGGAGAATTTTACATATCACTTAACTCAGTGAAGTAACTCCAATATCTGGTACAAATGTACCTCATATTCAATCTGGTTTCGAGAATATCAGATTCTCAGTAACCAATGCACATACATATCAACTTGTCTTTCTTCTTTTCAAACAAGATAGGGCTCCATATGATGACACATTCGGCCATAAGAGACCCCGATTCAAAAACAATTTATTCTAATTGTTTTTCCTACTCTGCCATCTCTGCAGATGCTAACCGGTACAGAGCCTAAATAACAAAAACGGCTCCCAAACCAGTTTAATCATAAACTCTTCTCATCAATCTAGCAGAAATCCTGGAAGTTCTTTTCAAAAGAAACATCCGAGAATTTATTTAAAGTAGTACACTACTATCACTACTTTATTTAACTTGGCTAATACCACGTATACTAACTACAACATCATTCCTTTACTAACTCTTTTCCGAGTTTAAGCAAAGGAAAATAACTGGTATTCTCAACAACGGTCATTTACCATGGATTTTCGTCCATTTCATTTCTGATTTTAGAACCAGAATGTTCATTTTTCTACAATTCATGTTAGCATCATTCATTGCTAACCAATTCATACGCACAATTACTTCATATTCATTGGTAGTCATCGGCTCCAGATTTATAGGGAAAATGGTCTCGTAAATCCTAGGCAGACTACTTTCCCGGTGTTCAATATCTAGAACATACTTGCTATCCGCTATAGCTGTTTCCAAAATTCCATCCATAATCATTGATGAAAAATTCAAACAAGACATCAAGTCATCGATCCAAAGCATAGCTTCATGGATCAAATATAACATACACGGGGTTATATTCAAAACAATTTTATCAGAGATCATATCAGTCTCCTCACGAGCTTCTTCCACAATCTGCTGGAATGCTCAAGGTACCATTGGTCCTTTTTGACCGTTCATTCTTCGTTCTTTTCTCCCCGTTCTTTCATGGGTTTATCACCCGTTATCCCACATTTAGCATGTGAGTATTCTATAAGGAAGTGATCTGTATTTCCACGCTGGAAACACTTCCATTCCATACTACAAACTCGAGCAATATGCTCCCATTTTCTGCAATTTCATCCATGCAACAGTAGAGTCTCAACTCTACTATGTTCTGAGTGCTTTTCCTGCACTTCTTATACCACAAAACCTTTTTCGTTCTGGTCCTTTCCCTTTTTAAGGTTAGACCTAATCATGTTAACTTCTTCTGAAGCATCTACTAATACTTTTCTGCTTTTCTTGTAGTCTCAACTACTGTTCTTTCACCTTGAATATCAATTAGGGTGAGCAACCGATTTCTTTTTCTGACCACATCAGCTAACATTGCTCATCATGTGGGTTTTCTGCTATTCGCCCTTTTTGGCCCTCATTCAATGGAACTTTGATAAAGGGTTGGTCCATTTCTTAGAGCTTCGCGCCCTAAATGTCTTCCAAGAAGATTCACAGTTCATACTTCTTATACGTCAGAAGTTAGCAACAGTTAGGTTATATATGTATAATAACAACTATATACACCTAACTATGCATCATGTCTACTATCTCAGGGTTTAAGTCCAGGAATCTACTCTATAAACACCTAGTTCACTTAAACCACGGCTCTGATACCAACTTGTAACACCCGGCTTTTAAAACAAAAACACCCCTGAAAATTTTTTAATTTATAATAAAGGTTTCATTACATAAAACCATAACAAAAGGGGTATATTTTAGTAAAAACGGGTACAAGTGTATCAAGGAGAGTATAAAATACCAAATCTCCTTTAGAGCCGGGCTGCTACTGACAGCATCTATGAGTCCCACTTCATAGTCACGGACTCTATCTTTTCCCCTATCAGGATCAATGCTAACCTGCAGGGACAATTAACAAATATCGTGAGCTATAAAGCTCAGTGAGTAATCAAATATGCAAATAACACATATTAAAAATACATTCATATATAGATCACTATATACGACAATTATCTTTCTAATCATCTTTTCAAATCAAATTCCATTTCATAGTCTCTTCCGACTAACAGTATGTATCTGTTCGGATATCGAATCCAAAGCACTAGCCTTGCCGGCTAATCATATATCTCTTAGGATTTCGCATCCTACTTCATAGCCTTACAGGCCGGAACGTATACCATGTGATTATCAAATCACTTTATCACATCTAATATGTTATTTGCATACCAATCATATCAATTCTGTCTGCCATCAAGGCCATATGTATATAAAAGAGAATAAACATTCAAATTCTCAATTATCGTTTCTGTCCCCTGTTTCTTAGTCATATCAGACTGAATCATGTTTCTGGACTATATAAGTCGCATCGTTTGTCATGGCTATACAAGCCGTACCAAAGCATTTTCAGCGTATAAATCATAGCCCGCAGGCCGCACCAGCAGTTTCATCATTTATTTTAAATCCCAAGGCCGCACCATCTATCAACAGTCTATTTCACAATCAATTATGGCTCACGGGTTTACCCGCTATTGCCTAGACTCACGGCTCCGTTCTTGTCATCGCAATGACTCACGGCTTATCCGGTATTGCCTTATTTAAGTGGACTCACGGCTCCGTTCTTGTCATCGCAATGACTCACGGCTTATCTGGTATTGTCGCATTACTGACTCACAGCTCCGTTCTTGTCTATAACAGACTCACGGCTTATCTGGTATTGTCATATCACAAATTATATATATATATGTATTGACTCACAGCTCCGTTCTTGTCTTTCTCAGACTCACGGCTTATCTGGTATTGTCTTTTACATATATCTTTACACTTGTCATTTTCGTCCCTCGAAGCCGTTTCAACCTGTAACAGCTCAATCATTATATATCATATATGATATCAGTGAGATTACTCACCTGGATGTTAGCTGCATTTAAATCCCGGTTGTTTCTTGCCTTTGCTTGCACCACAACCATTTTGTCCCAAACCTATTTATCCATTTCATATCAAATGATAATAGGTTAATAATCATTTCAATTGACTCTAATATATAAGAGTCCAATATTATGCAACTATAAACCATCCCTAGATGATAAACTTTCCATTTATCATCTTTTCACAAGTTTTACTATTCACCGGGGCATTCGTATCGATCTACAGTGCCCCCGAGGAGTCGAAAACTCAATTTAGTAATTTGCCCCGACTTTTCAAACCATTAGGGACTTATGGTTCAAGTTTGAGGTAAATCGGACAAGCCAAACAAAAGTTAGCATTTTGGACTCCCTGTCTAGTGGGCGCACTGCGCCAGGTATCAGGCGCACTGCGCCTGGGCGCACCCCGCCCTGATCCTGGGCGCACTGCGCCCTGCGTCTGGGCAGTCTCCTGATCAGTCGCGATTTGTGCACTGTAGCACGCAGTTTTGGCCTATTAAGTCCTTAATCCAGTTCTTAATCGTATGGGGTTTGTTTAATGACTAAAACCCTTTAATAATACAAGGTTTTAATCTAAAGAAACAACCTCAATCAATCAAATGCAGAAATTAGGGTTCTTGAGCCAAAACCCCAATTCATCAACAATAGCAACCTACTTCCATTTTTCTTGAATTAAGTCCTTTTAGCATGACTTATTGGAAGTATTAAGCTACTTTCAACCACACATCATAACTGAAATTTGCAGATTTCAGTTTCTATCAAACCCATCAAGAATACCTCAAGAACTTGGCTAGAAAATCAAATTACTAACCTTGTTTAACTTAGGAATCACCAATTCCAAGCTATGATTCCAATTCCGCTTCAAGCTTCAAAGATTTCCAAGTTTTTGCTCTCAAAAACCCTTCCCGTTGCTGCACAAATGGCCAGTCAAAGAAGAGAGTCAACCTCTCTATTTATACTTCCAAAATTTACAAATTTGGTCCTTAAGTTCCATTTCTTGAACTTTGGCCACAATAATCAAGTTTTATGACATAAAACTTTCATTTCTTATATTTTTACCACAAGGAACAATATTTTTACACAATTGGTCCTTCACATAGTCAAATGACCAAATTACCCTTTTGTGGTAAAATGACCAATTTACCCCTTTTTACTAGAATAAACTTTCAAACACTTATAACACCATGTTAAATCATAAATACACTATGATTAACATTTTAATACTTAACAAAAGTGTCGTGGTGTTACAGACCACCCCTATTTTTAATCAAACCATGACGTGGACTGCCCCCTCCTTTATCAAGCTGATTCATGACATGCTCCATACTATCACCATCATGCTGTTTATCCCCGCCAACAAATACCTCCCCCAGTACTAACTCCATATTGTCAGCTTGACCATCATTATTCCCATGTGCATATTAAACCCCAAATCCTGGCGGTTTAGAGATGGAAGAGGAGCTATCCCCGTATCTCTTGACATGAACTTGGCAACTTGTTCGAGCACATGATCACCACCCACCATAGCACTTCGTTTCATTTTCTTACCAGTAGCACACTCCTCTGTTGGATTAGGTGTCTAAGCCATGACTTATAATTGTATTTATCTCATGATTAAAAGCAAAGTCCATTTGGGTTGCCCTCATAGATGGAGGATAGATATATAGTTCAGTAGAGAGAATAGTTGATTTATTAATTGTATAATAAATCAATAGAAAATATATATATGGTTTATTAATATATTTAAGTGTTAATATATTAATTAGAAACTATATTAATTAATTGAGATTTAATCTAGAATTAATTGGATTTAATTTGGAGATTAAATTAATTAATTAAAAGGTGCAGGGACTGGTTTGGCATTTATTCAATAGTTGAATAACTGGCCAGGTAAAACCAGGGACCAAAAGTGGCGCCAACCTAGAGGCTTCTCCAGGGTTTGGCGAAACCCTAATTAGGGTTTTGGTAAGCCTGGTCCAAGTGGTTAAAAGCCTTGTCCAGTTGGAGGCTCCTTAGGGTTTCAGGTGTAACCCTAGGAGGCTATAAAAGGAACCCCCTGGCACCTCATATTCACGCCAATCTTTCTCTCTGTGTTACTCTGCTGGACTGATTCTTCCCTCCCTTGAGTGTGACTTGCATTTGAGGCAGGATACTTTTGCTGCTGCTTGAAAGGATCATAAGATCAAAGGTTGGTTTTTCTTAATTCATCTTTAGAATTAAATTGTTTCCTTTAGGTTCTTAGTTCTAATCTTCATAGAAGAAAACATAGATCAATATTAGGGTTGCATGTGAACCTTAGGTATTTTTGTGTTCATTGATTGCATGTGAACCTTAGGTATTTTTGTGTTCAAAGGTTGGTTTTTCTTAATTCATCTTTAGAATTAAATTGTTTCCTTTAGGTTCTTAGTTCTACTCTTACCCACTGCTCTCCTGGTCAGTCGAGTGTCGTTACCCGAACGGGTATGATAGAACCGCTAAGCCTCTTAAAAGTATAATGCTATAATTGAAAGTACTAGAACCCTAAAACAAATCCCAATCTAGTTACTTTAGATTAAAAATGTGAATTTGTGCTAATCCATGAAATTACACATTGCACTTTGTGGAACGTTGGTGGAGCGTGTGTGGTTTACCGGCACGCCAACTGGGGTCCGCAAAGAGTCGCAATGGGTTTCTTGATTTTGTCATTATTAACGGAGCGTGTGTGGTTTACCGGCACGTTAATTAGAGATGACAATTGACTTCAAGAGTACCAAGCAATTTGCATGGTTATTCACACCCGGTTTGTGATCCTCGGTATCCCAGTCACAAACAGCGGCGCATTCCCGAGATTAAAACATGCTATCGAACAGTTTGGTAAATCTCAAAGAAACTAGGAATTCCATTATAATATGATTATGTTTTCGCGGTGGAATTGGCTGAATCGTCATTCGCCTACCTTATAAGATTTGCAATACCGATTACGACATCCCTTTTCGGTATTGTAGATTGTTATTGTAGGATCCTAGCCTTATATTTGTTCTTGGGTAAATATAAGGATTATTATTATTATTATTCTATCTAATTAAAACTACCTTCTTCTTGTTCAGATGTCTTCTGACCAATCCGTTCCCCACTCAAATCCCGGTAGTGTCACCTCGATTCTGTCATTATGCTCAAAGGTGACGTTGGACGGCACCAACTATAATGACTGGATCCGCAACATCAAAATGGATCTAAGGTTTGAACATAAAGAGTATGTTCTAGAAACCGAGCTTGTTGATGTGGACACTGAAACCGCTACTCCCGAGGAAATCGCTGCGTACACTAAACACTCTGATGATGCAACCAAAGTGGCCTGCATCATGATCGCTACTATGAACCCTGAACTGCAGCGTATCTATGAGGACTACTAGCCTTACGAGATGCACAAAGAGCTCGCGGAAAGGTTCCGCAAGCAAGAGCGCATCGAAAGGCGTGAAGTTGTAAAAGCTTTCACTAACAGCAAGCCCAAGGAGGGCGAGTCCATCTGTGCACATGTGTAGAGGATGCATGGTTACGTGGAAAGGCTTAGAAAGCTGGAAATGCCGGTTCATGAGGATTTAGCAGTTGACATAGTGCTGAACTCCTTACCCAGTTCTTATGACCAGTTCACACTGGCGTATCATTTGAACAACAACCAGGCAAACCTAGCCGAGTTACACCGCATGCTTCGGACGGCTGAGGACGGGATGAAGGGAAAAGCTGTGCTCCCTGTCAACCCGCCTGTCCTGGCTATTGGCTCCGGAAAGGGAAAGAAATGGAAAGGCCCTCCTAAGCAGAACTGGAGGGAAAAGACTCACGTCGGGTCATCTAGCGGTGCCCTGAAAGGTAAGTCTTCCGGAATTCCACATATTCGGATCCCCAAAGAGGCCGACTGCTTTTACTGCAAGCAGAAGGGTCATTGGAAGAGGAGCTGCCCAACGTATCTGCAGGATGTCAAGGACGGTAAAGTGAAACTGTCACAGGCAGGTACGTATCTAATAACTCATCTTTTTCCCGTTCATGGGTCCTTGATACAGGATGTGGTTTTCATATCTGTTCTGATTTGCAGGGCCTAGAGGAAAGTAGGGAACTGGAGCATGGCAGACTGAACCTGGTCATGGGAAATAGGAGAACGTCACCTGTTACCAAGATCGGTGTTTATGGACTGATGCTGAGCAGTGGAGTTAGATTAGATTTACATAATTGTTGCTATGCGCCTGATATGGCAAAGAACATAATTTCCTTTCATGCACTATTTAGACAAGGCTTTTATTATGAATTCAATAAATTGAATGGTTCAATTTCCGTTTTCAAAAATGATGTTTTTATATTTAATGCTATGCCTTGTGATGGTGTTTATGAATCTATTATGTGTGTTAAAAATTATGGTAAAAATGTTTTAACTATTGATGCTTCAAGCGGTATAGAAAAGGCATGTCTGTGGCATTGTCGCCTTGGCCATATAAACAAGAAACGCATCGCCCAACTCCAAAAGGATGGAGTGTTGGAATCATTCGACCTCGGGTCGGATGATGTATGCGAATCTTGCTTACTTGGCAAGATGACAAAATCACCATTCAAAGGTTCCTTTGAAAGAGGTGAAGGTTTGTTGGATATCATACACACAGATGTGTGTGGTCCCTTCAGAACAACCACTAGAGATGGCATGCAGTTCTATGTGACCTTTACCGACGATTTTAGTAGATATGGGTATGTCTACTTAATCAAGAATAAGTCGGATACCTTTGAAAAGTTCAAAGAGTTTAAGAATGAAGCGGAAAATCAATTGGGCAGAAAGATAAAGATGCTTAGATCCGACAGAGGCGGTGAGTATCTTAGTATCGAGTTTCTCGATTACCTCAAGGAATGTGGAATTGTTTCATAGTTGTCGCCTCCAAGAACACCTCAGCTGAATGGTGTTGCAGAGAGACGAAACCGAACCTTGTTGTAACGCCCGGTTTTTCAGCCTGGAATTTACAAGATAATATCACCAGGGATCATCCCATGATCCAAGCCAAGCGTTACCTATCCTGCAAAACCACATAAAACAACAGGATAAGCTATAAAGCTTAGTGAGTAATCTAATCACAGTATGACCTATATGGTCACACACGTTACAGGATCACCGTTCCTGTCAGCTTCACAATCCTATCCGACTCGTAATTCACACTGTGAAACTACCGTATTATCCGACGTCACTCACTATACAGTATCACCCACTGATACTCACTATTAGACTGTCCCACACAGTCTTATCTTACATCGTCACGACTCACATCTTTAGCTACTGCCATCTCTTTTTATTTATTATTTGGTATTAGTTTTCACGAATTCTTATACCATCTCACGGTATACCCCCTCACTTAACGGCTTCCTCATACAAGTATGGTCATAGTACATCTATGATTACCTCACATTTTGATAGTATATGGTAAATATTGCAGTCCCCTGACATGCATTATATACCATTATTTATTCACTCTTCTCAGTATCATCTTATGGTACTTTTAGGTTTATAACTTGGATTTACCCTCACGACAACACACCTGCTTCCCACACAAGTATTATTACTTTACAGCTTTATATTTCCTTTAGTAATTCCAATACGGTATTCCATGATTTATCAAATAAAGAACGGCCAGGTAGAAGATTAGTTGGGGTGGCAGGATCCTTTCAGCATTTTAGCCTTTCGGAAAATCCAACAACCAGATCCCAAGTAATCGGCCTAGACACCGTCCTCGTAAGTAAATCAATCAGCATTACCTTTGGAATTATGAATTATTGGAAATAAATTTATTACACCCCTCGTATTTTATAGTTTAACACATATAAACTATTAAGGAGATACGGTAGCGATTACTCACTTAAGATTGGCGTTTTCGCAAAGCCTTGGCACGTTTCCCGTTCCGCTCTTCCAACACTTCCCGAGCACCTCGTTACCAGCTACCGCTCGCTCCTAACTCCTCCCGACCTATTTTCCTCACCAGAACACTCCTCGATATCGTAAGGTTGTTTGGTGTTTGTTGTAGGTTGAAATGAAGAAGTTAGGCCTCTATTTATAGGGCTTGAAAACACTATTCACGACGTCATCACGACATCATCGTCGACGTCATCACGACGTCATCACGACATCATCGTCGACGTCATCACGACGTCATCACGACATCATCGTCGACGTCATCACGAGGTAAGCGCTTACTTCATTTCTCGGGTACTATTCACGACGAGTTACTATTCACGCCGGAGTTACTATTCACGTCGGAGTTACTATTCACAACGTTTTTTTTTTTTGAAAAATTGTCGTTACAAGTTCTCCCCCCCTTTATAAGATTCCGTCCCCGGAATCTCCAGCGTTTGCATGCACTTATTCTTACTCTCAATCATTCCCTATTTCAACACAATACGGTTGTATTAGTAAACCCAAAGGGTATTACCACAATACTGGCACAATAACCACCTCTAATCAACTAGGCTATCATATTGAGACTACAAAGTACTCGTTATGTAATCCCATACAGAAATCATGGATGCAACGTACTTGTTATGCATCGTATAATCACATGTTCACCACATCATATCACAACCCTGCTCTTCACAACCTCAACAGCTCAGCTATTCACCAAACACCCAACTGTATGTGTGTTAGAACTGCCAGCCAATAAAGCCATCACAACACTTGTATGTAGTCCCACCACAATTACTGCTCATAAGATCCACAACACATATGTGGTCTTACCAAATGTGGCCCCACTAAATAAGTGGTCACAACCACAAATACTATTAACCCCCAGAATAAATAGTCACAACTACAAGTTACCAGTGGCCCCACGGAATAAGTGGTCCCAACCACAAGTACAAGTAGACCCATAGTATAAGTGGTCCCAACCACAATACTAGTAGCCCCACCTAATAAGTGGTCCCAACTACAAGTATAAGTGGCCCCACACAATAAACAGCTTTTCGCTCTAAAGGCTTAACAGCTAACACACACAACTGCACAGCTCTGCAACCAACCTCATGACAACAATAATCCTCATATCAGCTCATCCTCCACATACTACTACAAAGTCTCCACCCACAATATGATACCATATCCATAGTTATCACCACTTAATACTCACGTATTCGTCCCCTTCTGAACCCTCTATGATATCGAGTCCCAAAGACTCAACGTACACCCTAGAACTGCCGACCGATTAGGTTATCTCAATACTCACTAAATTTGTATATACTTAATTACTTCTCTGAGTAACTACTCACACTTCTCTTTTTAAACAGATGATTTTTTTTATTTAAAAACATTTACTCTTTTGATTTCCATTAGTCATAACAATGACTTCTTTAGTCGTAAAATGACTCTTTTTAAAGGATTATTCCTTTCACACTTTAGTCATAAAATAACTTTTCAGCAAAATAACTCTTTCTTTGAAATATCTTTCTACTTGTAAAATTCTGGTCATAAAATAACCTTTACATCAGTAGAAAAATCAACTATGTTTTGGGAAAATACCCCATTACATTCTTTGGTTATAACCTCACCTTTATTTGTTTAGTGATGATTGGATGGTCCCTGGTACTTAGACATTTACTAAGTAAAATAGTACCCTTAATTCTTCTAGAGTGGAAGGAATAAATCAATCCATCCTAGTCTTATGTTTACTCAGGACATCCTTACTTCTTTTATGTCTCCGGTGAATTTTCCACATAATCTACTCTACCCAATATCTCAAGTTATACTCTCCTGCTTAACATTCTGAGCCGCGTATACTCAGTACGTCGAGTCATACGTATCTGCTCACTAAACTCCCCTACTCAGCACTCAGAGCCGCGCATACTCTGTACGTCGAGTCATGCGTATCTGCTCAACCACTCAGCATTTAGAGCCGCGCATACTCAGTACGTCGAGTCATGCATATCTGCTCAATAACTCAAACTCCACCGCTCAGCACTCGGAGCCGCGCATATCCTGTACGTCGGATCATGCGTATCTGCTCAGTGCATCTTGCGAACATCTCTATCTTGCTCAGTACGTCGAGCCACCCTTTATCTCTCAATTCCTCAACCCCATATTATCCACATGCTAGACTTAGACATGTCTAGTACTACCACATACCTCAACACTTGTCTCATTTAGAGATTGTATAACTCCTCACGAAGTCATTTCTTATAGTTCTTACCATCTCACATCCAATCATCACATATATTTATCACTTTTTCTTTGCTATGGCTGTCGCCATATATTTTTATAAATCCACCCACCAACTCGTACTTTTAGAATTTTTTTATTTCAACTTATACTTTTTCAAAACATTTTCTAAAATTATTTTGGACTCAGCTTCAGATCAGCTTGTCAAAATCCTTCGTATTTCTCAGCTATACCCTACTTTTCAAATTTCCCAAAAATTTTCTTTCAAATCAACTTTCAAAACTTTCTTTTTTTTTTGACAAAATTTGCATCTGGATTTACTTTTAATACCTTTCCCGTATTTGGAAAATACCACACAAACTCACTCATTTTCTCTAGTTCTTTTTATCTCTGAAAGAGTTTACTAACATTTTTATTATCATGTTAGAATAACTGTTTTATCTACGTTCGACATTTATCACAATATGTTTGTGATTTGTTTTTTTTTACATATTTTAGCACACAATTCTCTTGTGTCCACTAATTTGAGTCTAGGGATCTTATCCTAGTTCACTCAAATCTTGGCTCTGATACCAACTTGTAACGCCCGGTTTTTCAGCCTGGAATTTACAAGATAATATCACCAGGGATCATTCCATAATCCAAGCCAAGCGTTACCTATCCTGCAAAACCACATAAAACAACAGGATAAGCTATAAAGCTTAGTGAGTAATCTAATCACAGTATGACCTATATGGTCACACACGTTACAGGATCACCGTTCCTGTCAGCTTCACAATCCTATCCGACTCGTAATTCACACTGTGAAACTACCGTATTATCCGACGTCACTCACTATACAGTATCACCCACTGATACTCACTATTAGACTGTCCCACACAGTCTTATCTTACATCGTCACGACTCACATCTTTAGCTACTGCCATCTCTTTTTATTTATCATCGTCGACGTCATCACGATGTCATCACGACATCATCGTCGACGTCATCACGAGGTAAGCGCTTACTTCATTTCTCGGGTACTATTCACGACGAGTTACTATTCACGCCGGAGTTACTATTCACGTCGGAGTTACTATTCACAACGTTTTTTTTTTTTTTTTTGAAAAATGGTCGTTACACTTGTTGGACATGGTTCGTTCCATGATGAGTCGAGCCTCACTTCCAATCCATTTCTGGGGGTATGCCTTAGAAACTGCCGCCCATATCCTAAATCTTGTCCCAACCAAGAAGGTTGCGAAAACACCGCACGAGATGTGGACGGGGAAAGTTCCCTCGTTGGCACACATCAAAGTCTGGGGCTGTGAAGCATTCGTGAGACGAGATACTTCAGATAAGCTCGCAGAAAGAAGTGAGAGGTGTTACTTCATCGGATACCCGAAACAGTCTTTTGGATACTTGTTCTACAGACCAAGCGAGGACGTGGTCTTTGTAGCAAGACGGGGGTTCTTTCGAGAGATAGAACTCATATCCAAGGAGGACAGTGGGAGTACGATCGATCTCGAAGAAATTCAGGAGACGCCCGATGAGACAACCTTGGAAGAAACTAGCAACCAACCTGAGGAAGAAGTTCCTGTTGGACCCACCGACATTTCGTTGCCCCTTAGGCGTTCAGGTAGAGTTAGTATGCCGCCCGAGTTCTATGGTTTCCATATTACTTTGGACGGAGACACGTTAGTCAGTGATCGTACATTGACTAATTTGGATGAGCCAACTAACTACCGTGAAGCAGTGGCAGGCCCCGAGTCTGCAAAATGGAAAGAGGCAATGGATAGCGAGATAAAGTCCATGTATGACAATCAAGTTTGGAACTTGGTTGACAATGTACCGGGTCGAAAGACAGTCGGATGCATGTGGATCTTCAAAAAAAAGACTGACATGGATGGAAAAGTGCATACTTATAAAGCTCGGCTGGTTGCGAAGGGATTCACTCAAACCCCGGGGGTTGACTATGATGAAACCTTCTCACCAGTAGCCAAGATTAAGTCAATCAGGATAATGCTTGCCATAGCTGCGTTTCACGATTATGAAATCTGGCAGATGGATTTCAAAACCGCATTCCTTAACGGGAAACTGACTGAAGATGTTTAAATGAGTCAGCTAAAAGGTTTTGTAAACATTAAGCACCCAGATAAAGTATGTAAGCTTGAAAGATCAATCTATGGGTTGAAGCGAGCATCTCGCAGTTGGAATATTTGTTTCCATGAGAAAGTCAAAGAGTTTGGCTTCTCTAGGAGTGGAGATGAGTCCTGTGTATATGTCAAGGCTAGTGGGAGTATAATCACTTTCCTGGTGCTGTATGTTGATGACATACTGCTCATGGGAAACGACATTCCGACCTTGCAGAATGTTAAGGCTTGGCTCGGGAAGTGTTTCGCCATGAAAGACCTAGGGGAAGCTGCTTATATTCTCGGGATAAGAATACTTAGAGATAGAAAGAGAAAATTGATAGTTCTAAGCCAGTGTACATATTTGGAAAAGGTGTTAAAGAGGTTTCACATGGAAAGTTCCAAAAAGGGAGAGTTACCAATCCTAAGTGGTGTTAAATTGAGTAAGACTCAAAGTCCGAGTACCGATCAGGAAATAGCTGAAATGAGTCAAGTACCTTATGCTTCGGCAGTAGGGTCGATCATGTATGCTATGACATGTACTCGTCCCGACGTATCCTATGCACTAAGCATGGTTAGTCGGTACCAGGGTAATCTTGGAAAAGCACATTGGATTGCAATCAAGAACATACTCAAGTATCTGCGAAGGACAAAGAATATGGTATTAGTCCTTGGTGGCGGTGATGAGTTAAAAGTGAGTGGATATACAGATGCCAGTTTCCAGACAGATAGGGACAGTGGACGGTCCCAGTCGGGCTGGGTATTTCTTTTGAACGGTGGAGCGGTCACTTGGAAAAGTTCCAAGCAGGAAACGGTGGCTGATTCAACGTGCGAATCAGAGTACATCGCAGCGAGTGAAGCGTCTAAGGAGGCGGCTTGGCTGAAGAATTTCATCTGGGACCTTAGAGTTGTCCCGAGCATTTAGGAGCCGGTGAAGGAGCGGTCGCCTTGGCAAAGCGTCTAAGGAGCGATAATGAAGGAGCGGTCGCCTTGGCAAAGTAACCGCGAGACCATGGAAAGTCCAGGCATATCAAAAGAAAGTACCACTACATTCGACATCAAATAGAAGAAGGGCACTTACTGGTTAAGCGAGTATCATCCGAGGACAATCCTGCAGATCCTTTGACTAAGGCTCTGAATAGGATCAAGCACAATCAGCATGCTCGGAGCATTGGATTGAAGGATGATATTAGTTTTAGTAATTAGATAGATTAGAAACTTGTAACAGCATAAATGTAATTGACTCGGTGATTTTATAATAGAGATTTATAAATGAGCATTGTTACTGCCTTTGTCAATTGTTTATTTCTGTGTTTCTATATTTGCATGTTTAACTTCCTTAATAATTAGATTATTTAAAACTCCACAGTCGATCATACTGTTAGGAAGTAAGTATGAACTAAGACTGTCATGAATTGGTTGCAGATTGTCTAAAGAGTTAGAAATTGCAGTAAGACTGCTGCAACGTTCATGAGTACTTAGAAATAGAGATTTGAGTGTTGGATAAACCCGCGCTTAACAGATTGCTTCATGGATTATATCACGAGCAATGTTAAGACGATAATATCCGGTGATCTTTAAGTGGAGAGATATGATCTATTATTTGCGATACAGGTGCTTATTGACAATACGAAATCGCACCAGTAACTCGGTGCTATAAAATGCATTGTTGTATGTATTTGGACCCGCAAAATTTATGGACATATGAGTCGAAACTTATCCGTCCCATGACCCGATGGGAAACAGATATCTGTAGGCCTCTCGATGATTTAGAAGTTGACTGAAAGTGTTGGCCAACCGGGACTTGATTGATGTGTTCAATTAGTAGTCTCTAAAGTCATATGCAAATTAGAAATCGAGAAACAGAGTGTCAGACCAAGATTGATGTTAATCCATGTCTTGAGTCTGAAAATATCCTGTTGGACGGAGGATCATCAGATCACTTATATTTGGACAGAACTGACTGGGTCAGAGTTCGGACAATTAAAGTCATAGACTTATCCAAGTGGGAGACTGTTGGATTAGGTGTCTAAGCCATGACTTATAATTGTATTTATCTCATGATTAAAAAGCAAAGTCCATTTGGGTTGCCCTCATAGATGGAGGATAGATATATAGTTCAGTAGAGAGAATAGTTGATTTATTAATTGTATAATAAATCAATAGAAAATATATATATGGTTTATTAATATATTTAAGTGTTAATATATTAATTAGAAACTATATTAATTAATTGAGATTTAATCTAGAATTAATTGGATTTAATTTGGAGATTAAATTAATTAATTAAAAGGTGCAGGGACTGGTTTGGCATTTATTCAATAGTTGAATAACTGGCCAGGTAAAACCAGGGACCAAAAGTGGCGCCAACCTAGAGGCTTCTCCAGGGTTTGGCGAAACCCTAATTAGGGTTTTGGTAAGCCTGGTCCAAGTGGTTAAAAGCCTTGTCCAGTTGGAGGCTCCTTAGGGTTTCAGGTGTAACCCTAGGAGGCTATAAAAGGAACCCCCTGGCACCTCATATTCACGCCAATCTTTCTCTCTGTGTTACTCTGCTGGACTGATTCTTCCCTCCCTTGGGTGTGACTTGCATTTGAGGCAGGATACTTTTGCTGCTGCTTGAAAGGATCATAAGATCAAAGGTTGGTTTTTCTTAATTCATCTTTAGAATTAAATTGTTTCCTTTAGGTTCTTAGTTCTAATCTTCATAGAAGAAAACATAGATCAATATTAGGGTTGCATGTGAACCTTATGTATTTTTGTGTTTATTGATTGCATAGAAACCCTTCATCCTCTTCTTTATCCGTGACCTCTTCAAAACGACCATCCAAACAAGAATGCTGATTAGAAATATCAGCCACGATTTCCCTAATATCACCAATATCTTATTCTTCAAGACTTTCTTCCTCTTCCTCACCCTTTTGATGGATTTGTTGATTTTCCTACTTGATCAAAGTAGGAAACCAAGAAAAGATGTTGCGAGTATGCGCTTGAAATTCTGAATCCCCAAATACACACCCATGGATGTTTCAAGATATGACTCATAATGATGGTTTTAATACAACCTCTACCTATAAACAAGCTCTCATCAATATCATCATCCATGAAGACTACTTCACTCTATAACAATTCTACCTTCTTGAAAAATTTACCAGCCCATATACAAAGAGGCAAACCATCAATCTCAAGCTACACTATCCTCTGCATGACCCTAAACTCCTTAGTAACTGGCTTGAATTTAGTAAAATACCATTTTATCTCCCCATGCTACACACATCTCTCTTGATTCAACTCCATCCACACCTAAGAACATCCAATATATTTAATCCCAACATTAATAAATCCTTCTTTGGACACACCTTACAGAGATTAGCAACTAAGTTCATATTGTTGGTTCTATTTGCTCAAGAATGATCATAAAATGATATTGCTAATAACATGAATGGATCTAGATGGTTTTGATCATGATGGTTCTATTTTCTCAAGAAATCCTTCATGAATGGATATAGATGGTTTTGATCATGTTGTTAGAAAGTCTTGTCTACAAAACGATGTAGAGGTTTCGAGTAATAAAGTTATTGTTTACAAAAACAAACTAAGAAAGGTAAAAGTGGCATTAAAGGATTGACAACGACAACTGAAGAACACAGAATATTATATTAAAGTTAATCTACTTCACAAGTTGATCGATGTAGACAAGAGTATTGATGCATGAAATTCATCTCAAGAACTGGCATTGGAACGTCACAATATTAGAAATAAATTATGGGAGATGGAAAAGGTCGAGAATTTCGATGTTGCTCAAAAGGCTAATGTTAATTATGGATTTGAAGGAGATGAAAATTACAAATTCTTCCATGGTACTCCTAACCGAAAGAGTAGGAAATGGTCTATTCGTGGGATCAAGTTTCAATGAAATTAGATTATCTAGCCGATGCATGTAACAGGGGTATTTTTGAATTTTTTTAAAAGAAAACTTCACAAAATTTGACGGTGTTCATATACAAAACTGTAGCCCACGGTTTAAGAGCCTTTTCGCAGCTCAAGTTGTTTCTTTGGAGTCAATTTCTACGTTACAATAAGTTAAAGAGGCTATTTGTTTGTGCAATAAAGAAAAAGAGTTTGGACTAGATGGTTTTATGATTAGCTTTATTAAACGATCTTGGATGGTCATTCAGTATGAGATTATGGATTTCGTACAATAATTGTATGTATGCAAAACTCCATCAGGAATGTAACTCATATTCATTTTGTTAATCCCTAAAGTCACAAGTCTTATGTTGTTGACTAACTTTTGTTCCATCAGTATTATTGGGTTCAATATACAATTATAGCCAATCTTTTGGCTTGTGTGTAAGATCCAATGGTAAGAATTGGACGGTCAGTGTTTGTTAAGGGTCGTCAGATTTCCATAGACCTTTAATGGTTAATGAGTTAGTTGATTGGTACAAGAAGAGGAAAAATAAGTTATTGGTGACGAATATAGATTTTGAAAAAGGCTAATGACTCCTTATCTTGGGAGTATATAGATATGATATTGTCGTTTATACGATTTTGTCAAAAATGGGTTTGTTGGATTCATGCTTGTTTAAGTTAGTCAAGTCGTTATTGCTGCTGAATGGAAGCCTTTCTCGAGTGTTTCATCTAGAAAGAGGGTTGATACATGGAGATCCTCCATCTCCTTTTATTTATATTGTCTATGGAAGGTCTTCATGTGGCTCTTAAATATGTTATAGTTGCAAGGTTATATCAAAGGAATGGTGACTTCATTATTTCACATCTTTTTATGCAGATGATGTGCTTTTTTTGGGTGAATGGTCAAGTGAAAATATCTCTAACATGGTTCGAGTGGTAAGATATTTTTACTCCCCTTACATCCTTAAGCTGAACATTCCGAAATCAAATCTTTTACGATGAAGGTGTTATGTTTGATTTGATTCAACAATTTGTCGGTGTTACCGGTTACAAAGGGGGGAAATTTCCATTCACTTGCTTATGTATTTCGGTACTTATGCATTTCGGTGGGATCAAAATGGTGCGAGGTTGGAAAATGATTATCAATAAATTCCTAAAGAAGTTATCCAAGTGAAACATTAAAATGCTTTTCCATATGTAGAAAGTCTCTTTTATTGACCTTGATTTTGGCCCCTCTGTATTTCTTCTGTCGATTTTCTATTTTCCGATCATAGTTAGAAAGTATTCGATTGAAGAAATGAACTAAATATTGGAATTGGCAGCCTTGAAGCTTTTAGTTACGTGTTTCTTCAGAAATGGTAATCAAGATAATTAGATAAAGCTCTTTGGGTGACGGTCATCAAACAAATTCATGGGACGTGTAAAGATAGTTTTAGATTGATGGGCATGTTATAAATACGATACTTACTAGTTATTACTATGTTATAAATAGTAAATAATAAGATATTATAGGGATTATCATAAATTACGAAATAAAAGTAACGTAAAAATGATATCAATAATACAGTAGTTTTTGTGCTACGTGTAAGAATAGTTTGATAGGAAAATGCAATTTCAAGAGGAAAATAGAATTTTAAATGTATGGTCTTCATCAATTGTGGGTGTTAAAATAGACATTTTGTCTAAAAAGGCACAATGTGGATATAAAGAAGAGTGAACGCAAAATATGTGGGGTCAATTTGTAAAACCCTCTTTTTGACCTATTAAAGTTAAATGGTTTGTCTCTTTCACTCTACGTTTATTTGTTATATTCCCTATTTTTCAAATAAAATTTAAAAAACATTTCTTCAAGACATTCTACAAGGTAGGATTAGAAGTATAGAAATTATATATTTTCTTACATCTTTTTGCTATCTATCATTCTATTTAGCACAGGTTTATGGATTTTGAAGACTCTGTATAAAAATAAACAATGAGCCTCTAATATTATTGTTTTTTATATAAACAATATTCTTAATATTATGATAAGATTCAACACCTAATAAAAATTGCAAATAATAAATAACGAATTAAAAACAGAAAAATTGCACTAATTAGCAATGGATTAGTGACGGAACCGCGACAAAATAAAATTTCGGACCTCCTTCACGACATGTGCCGTGAGCGGTCGCACCTCTCACACCCTCTTAGGGTCGGCTCTGCTCCTATCCATGTTAAATGATGACAACTGTCACATCTAATAAAATTGATAATATTTTAAAACACTTGTCATCATTTAACAATGGTAGAAAGATGGTTATGAGGAAAAGATAGAAGTATATTTAATTTTCTTTTAGAAGTATATGCTTAAAATCTTTGTATCATAGGAAATATGTATATGGGAATGGTGCACGTTATAGTTATATATATATATATATATATATATATATATATATATATATATATATATATATATATATATATATATATATATATATATTCACACACACATACAAGGTTATTAACTCGTGTATTACACGAGATGGAAAATAAAATATTAAAAATAAATAACAAAATCAAAAAAGATAGTTCCAATTGATAAATTCAACAAAACTTCTTTGTATACATAAATAACTTTTGATGTAAGATTTTGTTTTTACATCATAAGACACACAAAGTCACATACATAGATTACCGTTATCACATAGAATAAACATGCAATATAATTAATAAAACCAATACCATCAATAAAAAAGATTCATATATCATAGTTTCCTAACCACTTCTTTGTATACAACATTGGAAGTTTTATTCCAAACTCTACCATCCTTATCTAAAACTAATAATTTTAACCCTTCTATACTTTTAACTCTTGATGCCTTCTTTGTCTCCCCCATGGTAAATGTAAGAAGTGTGGAATCTTTATTCCCAAAGTGTGGAATGAATTTTTTGAAGTTCAACTATTTCATCTTCAGAAGTGGAGTTTATACAAAAATCAGCATTGATATCAACCAACACCATAGAAGTCATCATATCACTTCGATGCTTCTGCATCACAATTACAAATTACTTCGCCTTTGTTGATTGTTAGCCAATGACATCTGAAATCATGCTTTGTTGTTGGTCTCGTTTCATTACCCAGCGAAGTCAATCACACCACCAAAGGCAACTGAACACTTCGTCGTATTAGACACGTCTGAAGACTTCAGATTCTTTCACTTAGTATTCTTCTGAACTCAACATACTTCTGAACATATGAGAATGTGTTTGCACATATGATTCTGAATTGTTTGCATTACATGACGTCATGTTTGAGAACACATCGGTAAAATTTCCACGTCTCCTTCCTCTATCATCCATCTTCGATTTCCTTCCTCTATCATCCATCTTTTATTGAATCCCTAATTCAAAAAAGCCAACATCCACTTTGTTTCTTGATCATTCCACTTCGTCTTCCCATTTATCTTTGTTGTCTATCTATTTAGACTTCGTCGTTTATAATCATTCATCTCACTCCGTTGTCAATATATGTTCATCACCATCGTTTCATCACATCCTAACAACGTTACATTCCACATCGCCGTCATCTCTTTATCTCCTATCAACAATCAAAATCGGCGAAGTCACTGTTCATAGAAAGCTTTCCATCGAAGTCGAATTAGGCTTTATCGTTCATACTGATATTACATTCAAGAACTTCGACATCGAATTCAACATTTTTGTAACACCCGACTTATTAACAAAAACACCCCAAAAATTTTCATTTTTCAAACAAAATATTTTACAATCAAAACCATAAGTATGGGGTATTCGTTAACATAATACGAGTACAAGTGTATCACGAAGTACAATACATAAAATATTATACATTCTTCAAGTCGGGTCGTTACTTCAAATACTAAGTCCTCAGTCACGGACTTTATCTTTTCCCCTGGCGGGATCACGCTCACCTGCAGGGACATATCAATAAAACCGTGAGCTATAAAGCCCAATGAGTAATCAAATCAAATATAACATGTATAAGAATAAAATTCTCTATACAAAATCAAATATGTATTCTCATGCAACACAAAATCATATATGGCTCACGGCTTTATCCCGCTTTTGCCTAGACTCACGGCTCCGTTCTTGTCATCTCGATGACTGACGGCTTACCCGGTATTGTCTTCTATAAGTTTGACTTACAGCTCCGTTCTTGTCTATTATAGACTCACGGCTTATCTGATATTGTCATATATCAAATCATATAATCTGTCATTTTCGTCCCCAAAACAATTTCCATCTGCAGTTGCTCATTTAATATCTATCACATCGGATAACAGTGAGATTACTCACCTGAAGGCTTGCTACTACTAGCTTTTGTCGTTTCTTGGCTTGAAATAAAATCCGCAAGATTTTGTCCCGTACCTATAATTGTAACACCCGGTTTTCAGACAAAAATTTTATTTTAAAACCAAAGATTATATTATAAATGAACACTTTAAAACCAACTAAAATCATTTGTTTCCTCCTTGTATAAAGAATACATATTTAAAATCCCAAACATTTGAGCAATCTATCCAGTTGGTTTATATAACAGCGGAAGTCTTGAAAACGTGGATGCGGTGCGTCAGATCTGAGCCTTTCCTTTACTTGTACAAGCATCTGAAAAACATTAAATATCAACGGGGTAAGCATAAAGCTTAGTGAGTCTCAACACATACACGGCATATCAGTCACACGTACTCTACCCCTATCAAGTAGGACACATCCATACAACACATAAACACATAGTCTGCTCTACCCAGTACATTGAGTTATACTCTTCTACTCAGCATTTCGAGCCGCGCATACTCTGTTTGTCGAGTCATGCGTATCTGCTCTATAGATTAAACTCCACCATTCAGCACTCAGAGCCGCGCATACTCTGTTTGTCGAGTCATGCGTATCTGCTCAATAAATCAAACCCCATCGCTCAGCACTCAGAGCCGCGCATACTCTGTACGTCGAGCCATGCGTATCTGCTCAGTGCATCTTGCGGACATCTCTATATTGCTCAGTACATCGAGCCACCCTATATTGCTCAGTTCGTCGACCCCGTATTATCTACATACTAGACCTAGACATATCTAGTACTAACCACACATCATACCCCAACCCATACTACCATAACAGGAAGGTATAATATAAAAAAAAATTACACACAACTTGGTACTATCCACAAACACCTTATAAGCACACAAAACAAAAGTAAAGCACATATAACGTCCACACAATGTAGTGAGAAACTCACCTGATATGTAGAAGTATGTCGCACACACAAGCACGTGATACTTAAGAACTCTCCTTCTCTCCCGAACCCCTCGGATGTCGAGACGTCGGCTACAACTCGGATTCAACCGATTTTCCTTCCTCCTAACGCGCCACTAACTCTTAGAAATGACTCTTAAGATCAGATACGTTTAGAAGATGTATGTTGAAATGAGAGTTTTGAGGCTCTATTTATAGGTCTCAAAAACACTATTCACGACGTCATCGCTTACGTCATCATGACGTCATCGCTTACGTCATCACGACGTCATCGCTAACATCATATTTACTATTCACGACGTCATCGCTTACATCATCTTTACTATTCACGAGGTAAGCGCTTACATCATTTCTCGGAGTTACTATTCACGCCGGAGTTACTATTCACGTCGGAGTTACTATTCACGTTTTTTTTTTTTTAAAAAAAAAAAGTGGTTGTTACAAGTCTCCCCCACTTATAAGAATTTCGTCCCCGAAATTCAACTCTAACACTTCTAGGTTATAACACCATAAACCTGCATACAGTGTTCACGCTCAAACGGTTCCTGTTTACCCCAAAAGATAGGGTTCACACGCTTTCTCGTACATCACGATAATCAACAAACTATCCATTTTTATTTCAATAAAATCTTTTTAATACCCCGTTCTCACCAGAGTCAAGCAGCGAATTTTTTTAATATAAAACGGCACTCAGGGTACTACTGTAGTTGGTTTGAATTTTGGTACTAAAACGTGGGTTGTTCTTTTAGTTCCAGCTGAGCATAATTCTGGAAGATCCAGTGCCCTTATCTTTAGATTTTGCACTAGAGCAGGCTCAATACAGGTTAATTTTTTTTTTATTTCAAAGGCTTACAGATTTCAGCAACATAATACACTGGTATGTTATGTCTAGCCTATGTTGATACATTTTCTCATAGTACGATCCACATATGTGTATTCCCTTACGATAAACAACAATATCGTCTACACTTTCACTAATTGGTATCATCTGCCCATCACGTATACATATGTTTCTCTTATACGTATATGGATAGTACATGAGCTCAGCAAACATACGACACCACGTATAGAATCTATTATTCTTACCACATATACGTATATCAGTACGCACATCCTTCACATCGACATACTCCTTCAACCTCCGTATATCTTCACCAAGATTTAGCCATCCATCATGTTCCGACCAGTTGTCACATATGCGATTACATATCTGCTCCACTCTGACAATACTATTGCTCCATTCTTCTGACACAGCTCTGATATACCACTTGTTAACTTCACCCTGAAGATGCCTTGGCAGCCTAACGTATACTTCCATGTTGAAATCTGTGAAACCATTTCAACATTATTACTAAGTGGCATATTATATATACACTACATTTCTGTCCTAATCACCTGTCCTTTCAAACCACTTCAATGACTTAGCTATTAAGGGTCAAAAAAATCCACTCACCACTGTAACTTTCTTCGACCCAAAGAATTCGTTATCGTTAACTTCCGTCAAATAATATCACAGATCCTGTTAACACCCAGTCTGGGTCAGGTCACAGTGGGGGTCACTGCCAGTAATATTAAAATGGCAGTGACACTCGAATGAATATAATTTTGAAGACTTAATATGAGACCTCTATCTTTGATATGTCCGCTCTATCCACCACGTTATTATTTATGCTATTTTTGTTTTAATTATTCTACTGGTCGTAACTATGTATGCCATCTCCCCATATTGCATACAGTCTCATGCTTTTGTCATTCGTCGACTCATGCCTCTTATTCTTCTTGACCCGTTCGTGAGTCAGATATCCTTGGCATTTTAACCAATGTTGATATTCGAATCACGGCCAATATCGTCCTCTTCCCGCAATCCTGCCCCTTCTAGCTTCCTTAAGTATGATAGCAAGACTAGCCACTAGGTGGCACTCTCGATCTCCAAATATCGGTATGCCAAACACCTGTATACCTCATCGTATTTATGTACGCTTATGGAGAACCGTAGGATGCCACTTCCTTAGTCCAATATAATACGTCATGTCTATCAAGTAAAGAACGGCCAGGTAGAAGATCAATTTGGGATGGCAGGACCCTTTCAGCATCATAGCCTTTCGGAAAATCCAGCAACCAAACCCAAATGATCGGCCTAGACACCGTCCTCGTAAGTAGATCAATCAGTATTCTTGATTTTGGACAAAAGGATTCAGGCGTATCGAGATTCTTTCTTATTACTTAGATATTCAATCTGTACTATCATTGGTAGTTATCTCCTATGTTGATAATCACATTGGTGATTAAACTAGGATTCCTTAATTCATCTTGATCAATTGCCTCCTTACCAATCCTTTCCTATGATCTTTACTACATCGAGGTCGTTATCTCAAACTATGAATCTCACTCGATTCTTTAATCTACTCAACTCCTTAGAATCCTTATGACTTGTCTTGATTCAGGCATGAATCCTGTGTTTCAAATAGTACGGGCCCTGTACTATCTTCCACACCTATTCATACTTGTCTCAAAAGTCATCCCAAGTTCCTAAGTCGTTTCTTACTACTATCTTATACATTTCGCACGCACATCAGTGCCCCCTTATCACTCTTTTCTAGGCTACCTAGAATTTTATCACTTCACTCGTGCTATCGAAGGAACGTATGTCGATACTGTCGGTCAGTCATGTGAAAGCGTCGTTACACGTAGTTCGTAGATAAGATAAACAATCAAATAAGTATCCTATCCTAAAGTCACAACAAGGAACAACCACATGAAATTCCTGAGTGAATCCTTAGCATACTCTTTTATCATATCAAGTTTCTAGCATATACATGAATGCAGATATTTTGAGAATCATTTACTCACTTTGAGCTCAGGCTGACCGCACGCATCGCATCCTTTTTCCTTTAAAAAAACTTTTAAGAAAAACTCTCAGTCCTAGGTTTGAGTTTAGATTCACCTGAAGGTTTATCTAAATCCCTCAAACCTTGGCTTTGATACCAACTTGTAACACCCGGTTTTCAGACAAAAATTTTATTTTAAAACCAAAGATTATATTATAAATGAACACTTTAAAACCAACTAAAATCATTTGTTTCCTCCTTGTATAAAGAATACATATTTAAAATCCCAAACATTTGAGCAATCTATCCAGTTGGTTTATATAACAGCGGAAGTCTTGAAAACGTGGATGCGGTGCGTCAGATCTGAGCCTTTCCTTTACTTGTACAAGCATCTGAAAAACATTAAATATCAACGGGGTAAGCATAAAGCTTAGTGAGTCTCAACACATACACGGCATATCAGTCACACGTACTCTACCCCTATCAAGTAGGACACATCCATACAACACATAAACACATAGTCTGCTCTACCCAGTACATTGAGTTATACTCTTCTACTCAGCATTCCGAGCCGCGCATACTCTGTTTGTCGAGTCATGCGTATCTGCTCTATAGATTAAACTCCACCATTCAGCACTCAGAGCCGCGCATACTCTGTTTGTCGAGTCATGCGTATCTGCTCAATAAATCAAACCCCATCGCTCAGCACTCAGAGCCGCGCATACTCTGTACGTCGAGCCATGCGTATCTGCTCAGTGCATCTTGCGGACATCTCTATATTGCTCAGTACATCGAGCCACCCTATATTGCTCAGTTCGTCGACCCCGTATTATCTACATACTAGACCTAGACATATCTAGTACTAACCACACATCATACCCCAACCCATACTACCATAACAGGAAGGTATAATATAAAAAAAAATTACACACAACTTGGTACTATCCACAAACACCTTATAAGCACACAAAACAAAAGTAAAGCACATATAACGTCCACACAATGTAGTGAGAAACTCACCTGATATGTAGAAGTATGTCGCACACACAAGCACGTGATACTTAAGAACTCTCCTTCTCTCCCGAACCCCTCGGATGTCGAGACGTCGGCTACAACTCGGATTCAACCGATTTTCCTTCCTCCTAACGCGCCACTAACTCTTAGAAATGACTCTTAAGATCAGATACGTTTAGAAGATGTATGTTGAAATAAGAGTTTTGAGGCTCTATTTATAGGTCTCAAAAACACTATTCACGACGTCATCGCTTACGTCATCACGACGTCATCGCTTACATCATCTTTACTATTCACGACGTCATCGCTTACATCATCTTTACTATTCACGAGGTAAGCGCTTACATCATTTCTCGGAGTTACTATTCACGCCGGAGTTACTATTCACGTCGGAGTTACTATTCACGTTTTTTTTTTTTTTTTAAAAAGTAGTTGTTACAATAATTCCATTCATTTCACAATGATTATAGGTTAATATACCATTTCAGTTGGTTCTAATGCACAAGAGTCTAATATAAGACCAATTCCAAGCATTAACCATTGGTATAAAAATTTAATACACTTCCCGAAATACGCGTATTCTACTACAGTACTTTCGGGAGGTCGTATTTGTATTCCGAAAATTTTCCATGAAGTTTTACAACATATTAGACCTATGTTTAAAATTTCAGGTCAATCGGATAAGCCTAACAAACTTGGAAAATTCACAAAATTTTAACAGGGAATAAAATGGTTTCTGCCTAGCGGTCGGGTCGCGACGGACCCTATGGTCGGGTCGCGAAGACCATCTCTTCGGGTCGCGACCAACCCCCTGGTCGGGTCGCGAGCGCTGAACAGAGGTGCAGAAACTCCGATTTTATGCTAGAATTTTCCATTTTTCTCTTGTTAAGGTCTTATTACTCGACTTAATCTCTAGGAAATGTTCGAAGACCAGAACCCTTGACTAATAACAAGTTTTAAACCATTGGGGAATCAAATTCAAGCCCATTTATACAATTTCCCGTTTTTGCATTTTTGCTCCAAAAACCGAAATTATTGAATTCTACTTGCTTCTAATGATTTCTTTCAGTCATTATAGCATCTAGAACTCATTTTAATTCATTAGAATCATGTTTATCACAAGAACTCATTATCTAGGGTTCTTGATCAAAATCCCAATTCTTGAACAATAGCAACCTACTTCCATTTTCTTTGAATTAAGTCCTTTTAGCATGACTTACTGGAAGTATTAAGCTACTTATCACATAATCCCTAACTGAAATTACAATTTTCAGTTCAAGCTTGAAGAACACACACCAAAAGCTTGGTAAGAACTTAATAACTTACCTCAATTGCTTCCAAGTCTTCAATTCCATAGAATCCAATTTCTAGCTTTAATTCTTCAAGAAAACTCCAAGTTTCTACAATCGATCACTCCAAAACCCTCTCCCGATGCTTCCAGATTTTCTGCACATGTGGGAGAGCTTGTCCCACTATTTATACTTCCAGAAATTGCAGTTTAGTCCCTGGAGTTGTTATTCTTGAACTTTTGCCACATTTTACACACATTTATGACAAAAACTAGTTTTTATAACACTTTAAGTCCTAAACTCAAAATATTATTACAAACTAAATCCTTTTCTGTCCAAAAGACCAAATTACCCTTTTAAGGTAAAATGACCAATTTGCCATTTTTATTATAATTACATAATAAACATGTTTTGGCGTTACAAATTTCAGCATCCAAGAAAGAATAGTGGAAGAAGATGGTATAGTTGATAAAAATATCAAATTCAGCTCTTGCATGCCAAATATCGAAAGTGATAGAGATTCCTTTATCGTGTACTATATATATATATATATATATATATATATATATATATATATATATATATATATATATATATATATATATATATATATATATACATACATATATATACACACACACACACACACACACTCACTGCTGAGAGTATTGATCTGGAGTTGTTCGGTCATGCTCCCTTGTTGTTCGGCGGCGGCGCTGAAGCTTTTAGGGTTTTGGAGGTTTTTCGGTCAAGCCTTGGGTTATTTGGTCCACTTAAGGTTGTTCGGTCAGCCCAAAATTGAATTGTTCGGTGTCTTTTTAGGGTTTGTTGTTGTTCGGTGCTAGTTGTTGTTCGATTTTGCTTTTTCGCCTTGTTATTCGGTCTGATTGCTGTTCGGTCAATTGTTCGGTATTGATTGTTCAGTCCAGGTTTTTGGTGTGAAGGTTTTTCGTTCCAAGGTTCTTCGGTGAACTGTAATTTCGCTAAAAAAGGGGGTAAAAATTTCTACCACAACAGAAGACGTTTGCGAAAAATCATGCACTCCAGATTGCAAAAAGATCATTGCCAAATATTGTGAATTAAACGAAAATCTTGTCAGAGAAGTCTTTGATCTTGAAAACCTTGTCCATAAACATAAAAATAAACTGAAACCTTTACAAGAAAAGTTAGATGCTAAAACCTCAGACTATCTCAAAATACAAGACAAGCTTACTATAAAAAATTGCCATCTTAGGTTTGCTAATGAGGACATTGCTAGATTAACCATTGAACTTGATGCATTAAAATCAAAATTTCAAAATGCTGAATCAAATTTTAAAAAGGTTTACACATCAAGTGAAGTAATTGAATCTATAATTGAGCATCAATCCAAATGGTCAAATATACATGGTGAAGGTCTTGGATACAGTTCTATTCCCCCTCCATATAATAATAATTTTGTTCCACCCCTTGAAACCGAAGAGTCAGAGGAATGTTATCTCTCCAATTTCATTCTAAAGGATCAATCGGGCACCGCTGAGAGTATTGAAATGAACTCTACTGATCCATCTACCTCATGTGCAGATATAGTAAACAAGCAGGATGAAATCAAGGAGAAGAAGATTGCTAAGACCTGTGCCCTTTCTAAACCTTGTGGTGATGGTTTGAATTCAAAAATTCCAAATGTTGGAAAATACAAACCACCAAAGTTTGTGAAAGAAGGTGAAGTTCCTGTTGGACCAAGAGCGAGTCCCACCAAATGTGATTGTGCTTGTACTTGTGGCAACTCCTTGAAGAATTCAAAAGGACAAGGACCAAGTAACAATCTCATTTATTTGAAAAGACAAACATGCTTTAATTGTGGGATTGCAGGTCACATTGCTCGAAATTGTCCATATCGTCCATACGTTCCCTTCTACGCACAACACTGGCAGAATGTGCCAAATGGAAGGTCTTCCAAGAGAAATCCCTCAAGATCACGGTCAAGAGATGGCGACTGGAATGAAGCCAAGGCCAGGCCCCAAGACAAAAGGACCTTCCCGAAAGATGACTCTATCAAATCGAAATCGGTAAAGTCGAGTTCATCTCAAGGATCGTCCTCGAGTCGTCACTGGCAACATAAGCACAAGTCAAGGGGGAGTTCTGCTTCAAACTCAAGTGCTGATACACCCATCCGGTTAAACAACAAGCGACAAAAACCAAATTACCGATGGGTACCAAAAGGCCTCGTTTCAAATTCTTCCCATTATCCTGTTAATTCTTCTTTGTGTTCCTTATCTGATCAACAGGATATGTCGTGGGAAAGAGTACAGAGTGTGGATAGTGATGGTCGTCCCAGTTTCAAGATGGACTGGGTTCCCAAAATCAACTAATCCCGCATCCTGTGCAGGAGCAGTTATGGAGGAATATCATCAGATCTTGGTCTGTTGATAGTGGCTGTTCCATGCACACGACAGGAGACATCTCTCAATTGCACTACATTCAAATCATTTATGGAGAGCACGTGTCCGTTGCAGGAGGGGAGAGAGGAAAGATCACGTGGGGTTCGTAATCAAAAGATATGTTGAAAACTGAAAAGGTAACTTCGTCCTGAACTGATTTGATTCGTTTTGATGACTAATAGTTCAAATTTTGTATATTTTCCTTTTTGTTTCTAGTTAAATTTGTGCATTTTCGTTCATTCTCCTCCATGCACAAATTTAGGGGGAGAATTAAAAAAAAAACAAAAAAAAAACAAAAAACAAAAATTACAAAACTTAAAAAGACAAAAAGATTTTAGACTTTTTATAATTTTCATATCTTTCCTTAAAATTTAAAAAAACCCAAAAACATTTTTACCTACTGACGACGCACCGAGTTTAAACCACTCACTGCTGAGGTAATTTTTAAGTGTTAATGATCCTCATTGGTATACCTCAATGAGTGTGAAGCACTGACAACTTTTCTTGACCCAATCTAAGGTTTTTCTTCTGCAACACAAATTTCTAGACACTTTGAGAGAAACCACTCAGAGTTTAGAGTTACAAAGTCTATGCCGATGGTTAGATTGCTTACCGTAAGCTATCACACGCACCAATCCATTCTTAACCACCTTTATATTTCTACTGCAATAAATAGACGACTCATCATTTTAAACCAAGTGGTGATGATATTTCGACACTCTATGTCAGTGATCTCTGCTACAACACCAGTAGTAGATGTGAGGCATCAACAACTATTCTTACCTACAAAGCTTCTAATTCAAGAGTTGGATGATTCAGTGTAATGAACCATACTCTGATGACAATTCGAAAGTCTAGCCGATGGGTATATCTAGTAGCCAAGACATATTACACGCTCATACCACTCTTGACCTATACTTATTCTAATGAAGATGTTCGTGACTCAATGTGATTTTACCTCGCATTGATGAATATATCAAAATATCAGTGATCGTTGTTGTTCACTACAATAGCTGTGAGACCCCAACAACTTCACCGGATTCAAAATGGCACTAGGATGGTACACGCCGCAGAGTTTGGATAACATTGAACGTCTCGCCAAGAGTCAACTCAACTTGTTGACTTGTCAACTGCATTGAGATATTTGATCAAGGATATGCAGGGGCCAAAATCAAAACGGCTACGAGTAGTTCTCCGATACTCAAACAATCGCAGTGCGTTCCCCCGGGTTCACACAGATACTACGAGAAGTCTCGTCCTGAGCCAAGGCTGGGTCCTTGGACAACCGTGGTGAGAGTTTGTAACTCCATGACCCATAGGATTTTTGGTCATCGTTACACACTGATTATAGTCGAAGACAATCCAATGAAGTCTTTCAAGTGATGGACCCAGAAGTGAAGTTTGAAGTTTTCAACACAATCATTTCAACCCCAGATAAAGGTGAAGCATAATTCCATGCGACAAGCCGCGTTGAATTCCTCCTCAATCAGTTCGTTGCTATATTCGTACCTTTATGTGATCAAGAAGAGATGTGAAGAATCAGACTCCATGCACGTGTTAAAGTCAAATCAAAAGCTGGAGGTGTTGATTCAAGACCTATAGCCTGCACCCAATGAACGTTCAAGATAAATCTGAAGACAGTCCAATCCGAAGATGAAGTTGTCTCTGCAATGTACTGAAGCTATTAACATTTGTACCTGTCATTCGTATAGGGGGAGATTGTTAGAATGTTACTGCAGTGTTCAACTGACTATGAAGACCAAGAGAAGCCTGAAGTTTAATGCAAGCAGTAAACCAAGGGGGAGATTGTTAGGACCTAATTTGTTGGTTTATGCTTGGCATTAAAGATGTCAAAATCAAGATTTAAAGGGGCTTAATATGAAAATATGATGCTGAAATGGGTTTTTGGTTGAGGACCGAACAACCCCCTGGTTTTTCGGTGTGATGGACCGAAATCCTTATGGATTTCGGTTGGGTCCTTGCTATTTTCGGTGGGCTTGGTCTTATGGGCTTAGGGTTTCTAGCGTAGAGTATATAAGGCTCATGTAACCGTCATTTTGCTGGTTGGTCAATTGTGTGAATGAGATTATTGAGAGAACTTGTGAGCAATTGATCATAGGAACCTTATGTACCAGTCGTTTTATCAATTATAACGAGTGCATTTGAAGGTTTTATTACCTGTTATTGTGTGTTTCGATTCATACTTGATTTGTATTCCGCACCATTCAAGTTTGTGATTGATACCAAGTAGATCCAGCGGTTTATTGGGACTAACACATGAAGAAGACGATGACAGATTAGGGAGGAAGACAGTGGAGGAGTTGATTTCGACGATGGCGACAACCGTGGTTGGTGGCGGCGGCGGCGGCGACGATGACAGGCGGCTGGTGGTGGGTGTGGTGTTGGGGTTTGAATGTGTTTTTGGAGATTTGAGAGAGTTTTTGAGTGGAAGAAGTTTCAATCTGACTTTTAGATCTAATGTGTGATTTTTTATGTTAAGACTCTCAAATGACCATTGTGTGCTTCTTCATTTTTGACCATTGATCAAAACTAAAAAATTTTAAATGTCGAGATTAGTTCTTTTTAGTTCTCAAATTTGTAATGGTTTTCATTTGAATTTCTCTCTCTCTCTCTCTCTCTCTCTCTCTATATATATATATATATATATATATATATATATATATATATATATATATATATATATATATATATATATATATAGGGGTGGGATCAACATAGAACCAAAATTAGACATAGAACCATAGAACCACTATGTTCAGTACTTGAACATGCATATGTTCAATACCGAACATACATATGTTCAGAGCTGAACATACGTATATGTTCATTAGTGAACATATATTATATATGTTCACTAATGAACATATACGTATGTTCAGCTCTGAACATATGTATGTTCGGTACTGAACATAGTGCATGTTCAGTACTGAACATGTTGTTCTATGGTTCTATGGATAAAAAGTGGTTCTATGTTGATCCTGCCCCTATATATATATATATATATATATATATATATATATATATATATATATATATATATATATATATATATATATATATATATATATATATATATATAAAGTTAATGTTGCACACGTTTAATTCAGTTCTTGCATGCCATATATATATATATATATATATATATATATATATATATATATATATATATATATATATATATATATATATATATATATATATATAAAAAGTTAATGTTGCACACGTTTAATTCAGTTCTTGCATGCCAAATATCAAAAGTGATTGAGATTCTTTTTTCGTGTATTAAATATATGAAGTTTTTGAAGGGAATGTAAGGCTATGAGTTATGGACTTTCTGTGGACAATAAAAGTATTGTCATGTAAATCACTTATCCAAGAAAATGTCACTATTTTAGGATTCCATTTAATTTCTACATCGTAATTTAATTTTTTACTTTTTAATTAAAATAAAAGATTACATTAGTTAAACATTACATTAATTAAAAAACATTACAATAAAAATATTGAAATTCATTTAAAAACATTACATTAAAATAATAAATTAAAAAAAATCTAATTATCATTGTTGGTTTCATAGTCATGTTGATTGTCGTACACATGCTTGGTCAAATGGTATCGAATATTGACATTGGCTCCTAATTGTATATTTCTAGTAATGTCGAAAAATATTGTTCGCTACCGGATGCACATTGTTTAGGTGGGTGTAGTATATGGTGAGATGATACGTGCAAATAACCCAACCTTTTTCTTCACTTATCATATTGTGTAATACGATACAAGCGTACATTACTTTGCGTATATTCTCTAGACGTCATGCTCGTGTTGGGTTTTTCACTATATGTCATTTCTTATTAAGGACTCCAAACGTACGTTCGACATCCTTTCGTGCTGATTCTGTGCTTTCATGAATAATACTCGTTTCTCATCAACCGGATGTTGGTATGCATTGACAAATGTAGCATATTTAGGATATATTCTGTCAATAAGGTAATACTCACGTCAGTCTGTTCCATTCACTACAAATGGAACGTCAGACGATTTGCTTTGTAGAATATCATTAAATAAGGGTGACATATCTAGAACACTTATTTCGTTGTTTGACCTTGGAACTCCAAAGAATGCATGTCAAATCCATAGATCATGTGAGGCCACGACTTCTAGTATTAGTGACGGTTTGCCATGACAACCAAGTGTGTATTGCCCTTTCCATGCGTTTGGACAATTTTCTCAATCCAATGCGTACAATTGATGCTTCCAAGCATGCCACCAGGTAGACCATGTTCCGCTTGATGTGCCTCATACAACTCTTCAGCATCACTACTTGTGGATTTCCGCAAATATATATTACCATAAAGCTCGAAAATATACTCACAAAAATCATACATACTTTCATGTGCAGTTCTACTGAGCATCCTCAATTAACCTTCAACCATCTCTGTAGCCACTCCAAAAGCCATAAGACGAAGTGCAGCAACACATTTTTGTAATGTCGGGAAACCCCTTTTACCTCTACCATCGTATCTCAATTGAAAAAACTCGTACTTAACTTCCAAGTCATTTGAAATCTGTAGGAGCATATCTCTACCCACAGCTTGAAACATTGCCGTGAAAAACCTCGCATCGTCTGACGAATGTAGATCCCAAGTATTCTCCGTATATCAAATATAGTGTGTGTAATGTTTCTATCGATATGTAATGTGTAGTTAAAATGTGTAAATGTATACATACGTGTGTGTGTGTGTGTATATATATATATATATATATATATATATATATATATATATATATATATATATATATATATATATATATATATATATATATATATACAGGCGCACACACACACACACACATAGAGAGAGAGAGAGAGAGCGTGTGTAAATATGTGAAAAAACAAAAAACAAAAAACAATAAAACATTCTAAAAAAAAATTTAAAGGTCATATGATCGTTCAAAGTCGTGGCCGATTGAGACGCGCTGGGACGGAGGGCATGAGACGTGATAAGGGGGTGTTCATGCGTTCCCCAAGCCGACGTGGCAAGGGACGGAGGGTGCGTTCCAAGGCATACCCCATATCCTAAAGTGTCATATTTAGCTATTTTGAAATCTGACATATCCATGAAATTTCTAGTATCTTTATCCATGTAAACATAAAACATTGTTTTGCGCGTAATGATTGATGCGTAAAATTCAACATATGGGGTTGAAGCTTGAAATTTTGTATACGATTGATTCTGATGCAGGTCCTGTATAGACATTCAAATAGTACGGTTTAGCATTTTCATATTAGGACTCGATAATAATCTAGATCTAAGAAGTACAAAATCTAACAAATCTTTAACTACAATACACTATTAGAATATCACATTTTGAAAATTTCGAAATCCTTAATCTAGATAAAATACATTTTCTAATATTTATTAGACTCTATTAAAACTTTCTAAACCTAAATAAAGTTTGCGAAAACAAATATAAAAAACAACTATCGCTAACCACCAAGCAAGTCACACTCGTCATTGATTTTTCAAAAACATTGTCTTCAGAACCCAATGCATTCTCATCACACCAAACATTATTAAAAAACCTCATATCTGTTCGCAAATTTACTACTCATAATAATTGCTCTATTGATTTTGATCCTTATGGTTTTACTGTTCTTGATATCAGACTTGTCGTCCACTCATCAGCCGTGATAGCTCCGGGCCACTATATCATTCACCAGTTCCAACAGTCATGCATTCATCTCTACTTCCTCCACCATTTGGCATCAACGAGTTGGTCACCCCAGGGATAAAGTCTTGAAGCATTTATTATCTCCCGCCACATCACCTTTGACGAGACCGTTTTACCTTACGGTTCCCTCACCCCCACCGACCCTCCCTCTTATGATTTCCTACTTGATACCGAAACCATATCACCTAACCTACACTATATCCTTCACCCCACACCGGCTACTCCCGACCCTACCTCTCCTACTCATGTAACTCCAACCGGCCCTCGAACTCCACCATCGACCTCTCCTCCCTCCCCCATCACGAAGATCTACCCTCCTTCGTTTCATCACATGCACACTAGATCCAGAAGTGGCATTGTGAAACCCATCCGACGCCTTAACCTCCATTCCACCTCCATTTCCTCTGTCCCACGTTCACACATACAGACTTTGAAAGATCCAAATCGGCAAAAAGCCATGAATGAGGAATATAATGCTCTTATCACAAACGGTACTTGGGTTCTCGTACCACACCCACCGGGAGCAAATGTGGTACTTTCTATGTGGCTTTTCAAACAGAAGTTCAACGCGGATGGGTCTCTCTCTCGTTATAAAGCTCGCTTAGTTGCGAATGGCCAAAGTCAACATTAGGCAATTGATGGTGACGAGAATTTTAGCCCGATTGTTAAGCCAACCATTATACGCATGGTTCTTAGCCTGGCCGTCTCCAGACATTGGCCCATTCATCAGCTCGATGTTAAGAGCACGTTTCTTCACGGTCATCTCCAGGATACCGTTTACATGCATCAGCCTCCGGGCTTCCAGGACCCTCAGCACTCTGATTATGCTTGTCATTTGCAAAGATCCCTCTATGGTCTCAAGCAAGCCCCACGAGCCTGGTACCAACGATTCGCTCAACATGTTCTTCATATGGGTTTTCAGCATAACCGCATAGACTTATCTCTCTTTATCTATCATCATGGAGCAGACTCAGACTCTGCATATCTCCTTCTATATGCCGACGACATCATTCTGACCACCTCCTCCATGGCTCTCTTTCGATCCGTCATAAATCAGCTCAGCAGAGAGCGCCATGACTGATCGTGGCGCTCTTAATTATTTTCTCGGGATATCCGCCACTCGCTCAACTTAGGGACTCTTTCTCTCTCAAAGAACATATGCTGCAGGATCCTTGACCGTGCTCATATGCTTAAGTGCAATCCAGCTCGCACCCCTGCCGACACCTGCCATAAGCTGGATGCCACTGGTCCTCCTGTCGTCGATCCATCTCTTTACCGCAGCCTTGCCGGAGCACTTTAGTATCTTGCCTTCACTCGACCGAATATTGCCTTTGTTGTTCAACAGATTTACCTTTTCGTGCATGATCCTCGGGAACCTCACTTCCATGCTCTTAAGCACATTTTGTGCTACATTCAGGGCACTCTTGGCCACGGGTTACAACTATTTATGTCACCCACGTCCGACCTGCGCACCTACTCTGATGTTGATGTTGACTGGGGCGGCTCAGTCTCTCGGCGTTCCACATCAGGGTATTGTGTTTTTTTGGGTGACAATCCCATCTCTTGGTCCTCCAAGCGAGATGGAGTTATATCACGCTCTAGTGCAGAGGCTGAGTATCGTGGCGTTGTTAACGTCGTCGCCGAGACATATTGGGTTTGTAATTTATTGCGTGAACTTCGATGTCCACCCTAGAAAGCCATCATCGTTTATTGTGACAACATAAACTCTGTTTACGTGACAGCGAACCCAGTTCAGCACCAACACACAAAACACGTGGAAATTGACATTTACTTTGTACGTGATCTCGTTGCTCGAGGTCTTGTTCGGGTCTACCATGTTCCGTCCTCCGCTTAGTATGCCGACATCTTCACCAACGGTCTTCCGACGCAGCTCTTCAACGACTTCAAAACCAGTTTGAACATTTAGAATTCTCCTCCCGATCAAACTGTGAGGGATGTTAACGGACTTGGCCCCTTTTTATATTGTATATTTATATTTGTAATAGTTTACCCTAGCCCATTATGTTGTATTAGCCCACGTATCCCGAATGTTTGTGCGCTATGATACGGAAAATACGTCTACTATCAATAGTAGCATAGTTTTTCAATTATTTTTTAATGATTAAAATTTTTAGTTACGTTCTGATTTGTGACGTTGCTTACATTATTTCTTGAATCTGTTGGTGCTTTCACCCAAATATTTCCATAAGAGTAAACACCACGTACTCCTATAAAATTTGTAGATCCTTCAACGTAACAAATAAACATATTAATATTAGTATCTAAATGAGTTCTCTAGAAAATGTAATGATTAAAATGGAGTTTTTACCAAAAGTGCGTGTTTTAAAAAAACATTTATCAAATAGATATAGTTTTTTTTTTAAATAGTTATCAAATAGGTGTAGTATTAAAAATTTTTATATATATTTTTTAATAATTCTATTTTTCAAAATTTAATGTTATTTATTATACAATTAATGCAAAGAACATTTATATTTTATAGTTGTTTAATGTGGATATCAATTAAAATTAATATTTAAAAGATGGTGTAATTTCACTATTTTTGGCTTATTCAGATAAATTTTTCAAAACCTTTACGTTTGCATGATAAAGTTACTTAACTAAATGCAAAATATAAGTATTTTTAAAAAACTTTGTCAACAAAACTCTACATACTTTCAAATCCTTACTAGAAAACTTGCTAGTCATAAAATTAAAATATACTTAACTCTTGACTAATTAAATAAACTAAAAGATTTAATCGTAGAACAATCTGTAAAATAAATATAAAGATTTAATCACAAAACAGATGTCTTGTAAAAAAAAGGGTATAAACCAATTAAATAGTCTTGAATACAAAATTAAACTTGTTTTGGTAGATTATTTTGTACTAGTTAATTTCTAACCACCTTTGTTATATATTAAATATCATATAAGTTTTTTATTATATTATACTTAAAAATCATCTTAAAACTTTTTAATTATAAAACCATAAATATATAACATGAATACAAAACGTTGACATAAACATTAAACAACTATAAAAAGCAACGTTAACGATACATGTTCTTTGCATTAATTATATAATAAATACTATAAAATTTTGAAAAATAAAACTTTTAGAAAAATATAAAATTTTAATACTACATCTATTTGGTAAATATTTTTAAAACTACATTTATTTAGTAAATATTTTTTTAAAACACACCCTTTTGATCAAAAACTCGATTAAAATGTGTATAATTGGTGGATGCATATTTTGCGGGTTGTGGCGGGAATTTTGTGCATTGTAATAGGTAAAAGGTAGTTTACAGAAAAAATATATTTGATTATACATAACATTGTGTTTTCATTTGTGAAGACGAAAATATAAAAAAGACGTATTTGTGGGTTTTACAATTCTACATGTATGAAAACGAATATGTAGAAATCTAGAACATGCATTTGTATCAAGAAAACTAATATGTAAAACTGAAGAAGTTAAAATAACCCATAAAAATAGATGTAAAATTAGAGAAATCTTTAAAACGATGTATAAAAGCAAAAATATAAAAAAGTTGTAGAAACATAATCTCGTAAAAGCGTTTTCGTCAAAATCAAAATCGTAAAAAATATATAAAGGATGTCGTAAAACAGTTTCTTAAGAAAAAAGTTGGGGGAAATTCATAAACAAAAAAACTGGATCGTTTTGTAAAATAAATTAAAAGTTGGACCTAAATTATAAAAAAATGTTTGAACCAAAATTGCGAAAGAAAATTTGAAAATTCAACTAAAATTGTAAAAAAAAAAAAAGGTGGGTGGTGGTAGGGGGGGGGGGACTTAATAAATTAGGAAATTTAAATAAAAATTGGATCAAATTTATAAAAAAAAAAAGTTGGACCAAATTTATAGAAAATAAAGAAATGCATTTGAACCAGAAATGTGGAAAAAATTGAAAGTTGTGCTAAAATTATATTAAAAAACTTAATAAAAGATTATTATAAATACTATGTATGCATGAATAAATTTGCAAACATAATTAACTATTGGAATGAAACTGTAAAATATGAAAATATTAGGTTAAAATTGTAAAAAGAAAACTTGAAAGGCCTATAAGATGAATAACGTTGTAAAAAAATACTTTGCAAATTGTATACCAAATGTTCCTTTCTTGGTTTTTGATAGAAGGTACAATAAGAAGTTAGATCGACTTGGGGAAAGAGGGTCGGAAAATCAAGCAAAAAGATTGGTTTCCTTCTAAAAGAAGTTGCAGGCTCTCAAAACTCAAAAGTAAAATATATGTGTGACACGCTGAAAGAAGAAATATTCAAACTGTCTAATAAACCAGACATTTTAAAATAAAATTACCAAGATTGACAAACTAGTGGATGGTGAAGTTGCGACTTGGGGGAAATCAAATCAAAGGCGGTGTTTTTGAAGCATTTGGGGTGCTATAGAGTGTTTTGAAACTATGGATTTGGCTTAAAGAATCAAAATTAAATAGGGAGTTGAGGTGGGGTGAATAACACACAAAGAAAAAAAAAAAGGTTGAATCGAAGATGTCATCAATTATCTATATAAATTATGTAAAGTGGCCCAAAAACTTCTTCCAAACAATTGTCGGATGAGGGTATTAATATGTCTCTTGAATTGCCTTTCATGGCAAATTGATTAGATTAGCAGTTTAGGGTTGTGGGATAGACATATAGCTTCGGGCCCCTGTACATTTATGTTCAAATTCATAAATTATTTCTCGAATTTACCCGAGTCAAAAGTGGTGGCTTTAGTTAAGCAATTCTTTTTCGTCCAACTTTCCAAAAGGTTTCATTATACACTTATCTCACTCCCAAAACTACATACCCACTTTTTAAAGACATTTTCATCTCAATTCTCATAAGCCTTATTATGTGCAAATACTATTCTGTTTGGTCTTAACATATCGCGTGTGTGGAAGGGTAACATCCGGTTATTCTTTTTGTTTCATTAATAAATTTCATAATTGGACTGTTAAACATTGTGTATCGGAGGTCAAAGTAAAATACTAAAAGCGGTCCTTTGGAGTTTTGGTATATATTATAAGTCCAGACTCCAAAGGCTATACGTAATCATTTGGAATATATGTGTTTTTGAGTTTTTGGGGAGGCAAGTTGGGTAAAAACAATTATGCTGGAAAAATGTAAAAAGATTTTGGCTTCTAAAAATTAGGAGGTCTCGGTTGTTGGATCTAATGTGTAAGAAACATGGAATTCTCCATAATACTAATTTGATTGGATTAGACACAAAAAAGCATCTAAAGAACCAGAAACAAACAATATATTTATAAGAGATAAACTAATATTACCTAAGCCACATGCCATCCCAAGCTGAAATTCTTCACCCTGGTGAGACGTAAGCAAGAAGCTCGCTCGTTCCAATTTAGTCGATGTACTCGTCTCCCTGGTCACACTTAAGCATAAGGGAGATGATAGGGACTAAACATGCCATGAATAGTTTATCACAAGTCTCGTAAAGATCTAACAGTCTCATGTGATCAATTGGTAGTCGTTACCCTCCAATCAAACTTGTATGATCAACAAAGCATGATAGTAAACCTTGATGTGGATCTTAGACTTTCTATCATTATGTTTTTAGAAAACAAAATAGAGGTTAATTTATAAAGGAATAATTATTGAAAATATTGAAACAATACACAAGCATCTATCAAATATACAAAGATATAGAAGAAGCAATAAGCTGAACAGATGCGATTTGGACTTATCCGTTTGCAACAAGACATAAGCATCTATCAAATATATCAAAAGTTATGAGCTGAAGTTTCCATATGGTCTCATTCTTACAATATATGATTTTCATTATGCTCCTAGTACTAGTGTAAGAATTATTACAGTTCCTTTTCGAGATGCATTGGTTATGAACATATGTTTACTGATTGTGGTATTTTAGTTTATAAAAACACTGTGTTTTTTTAATGCTATTCTGCTAAATGGTGTTTATGAACTGGATATGCATGGTCAATTCTCAAATGACAAAGTAGTATAGGCATTGAATGTTGTAAGATCCAAGGCATACTTGAATTAGACATACATATGACATTGTCATGTAATAACGCGCTTTTATATTATATTATTTATGCGTTATTTAGTGTGTTTTGGTTAAATTATTGTTATAAAAGGACTGAATACACTCACTTTCATTGGAAGTTGTATTGTATTGAAAAAGTGTTAATTTACAGGGTTTAGAAGTGAAAACGGAACAAGATAAAGTTGGAATCAAAGAGGATAAGGTTTGTGGAGTTAGCACTATTATCTCTAAGAGATAATGTCACTATCTTATGATTGACGCCGTAATCCCAAATTCAAATTAATTCAAATCACCGAGGAATCGGGGGATCAGATAGTTCACTATCTGACCTATATAGTGTCGCTAACTCACAAATTTTGCAAGTTTAAATAGAGGACTCCCAGACGAATTTCAAAGCATCTTGGGACATCATCAAGGGATCAAACAACATCCATCAAGAGTTCTCTAGATATCAAAGCTTGTTTTCGTTCTTTTTCAGTTTTTATTCAATAGTTTGGGCTAGATAATCATTGTGTTGGCTTTTTAGTCGGTCTTATTGTTTTGATATCAACTTGGTGTTGGAGTATTCCGAATCTGGGAATTTCTCTGATTACTTGACGTTGAGCTTTTTATCTCAGGAGATTCAATTGACTCCTGTAGTTCTTTGGTTCGTAGTTTGGTAGTGATAGTTAGTTTGAACGTTTAGTTACAATTTTAATAAGTGAAGTATTTTTAGCTTATGTTGTCTTTGATTCAGATATGAAGTTTTTAGTTTATTCGCAATTGATTTCATTGAGTTTTGGTTTTGTTCCAAGTGTTAAGTAATCGTCCTGATATAGAGTGACACTATAGTCGGTTTCTAATAGACACAAAGTTCCAACCACAGACTCCTTCGTTCGACCATTACTTACCCTAGCTATTGGAGTAGTGTGGTTTTATTATTTTTGACTGCATCAACGACTGCACACGTCAAATTTTAGCGTTGTTGCTGGGGAGTTGTGTGCTTGACACGTTTTGTCGTTGTGTTTTTTTTTTCAAATTTTGTTTCTTTTTAAGTTATGTACATGTACGTTCTCAAATGGACGACTACATGTACACAAATCAAAACATGTGGTGGGAGTACGAAAACTCAGTCTATGACCAATACAAATATAATTCGTACAACGAGTCATTCAATGGTAATGGGTGGTGGACCATGGAAGGGGAGCAATACGAACACCAAGAGGAGTTGTATTTCGCATATGATCAAGAACCGGATGATTCGTGCAACGCGAAACTGGATAAAGTATTGGACTTATTGACCGAAACCTTCAATAGGGGGAAAACAACACCAGCACACTTTCGACGATGGAAGATTGCTTGGAACAGTTGGTGGAGCAGCTGAATCAACAACAATCAAACAACCCTTCGCCAGATGACGAGGTAAGTGTTTTTTGTGTTGATAATATCATGCATGAACCTACACCATCTGAACCTGAGGTTATGGTGGAGGATTATGCATCGTTAGATGATCAAGAGATCGATGAAACTATCGGGAATAATGAAATTGTGACGGAAGAATCAAATGAATATTCACACGTGGCAATTACAATTGAGGAGGGGTTAGTGGATAACAATGCCGCTCCCTACCCAATAATTTTTGAAAATTTTGAAAAAATTAACTCTAGTCGTGAGCGGTCTTAAACGATCACAAGACACCATCGAGCATCCATCTTTGGTACCAATCCACACCTTGGATGTTAATCCGGAAGACGTTGTCAATGTGGTGTTCGAGAAAAATGAACACGGACTTGTATCCACTCATGATCCTCCAATGAGTGGAAAATTGCATATAATTAACAGATTGATGAGGATATCCGAGAGCATGCCGCAATTATGCTCTCCAATACCAACGAATTGGAAAAAATCATTTTGTGTTGCAGGTCAAAATCACTAGCTGAAGGCAATTTTCAACACGTAAGGAGACGATTACAGCCCAATAGACATCATACAGGTCAAAATCACTAGCTGAAGGCAATTTTCACTTAGTCTCCAGACGGTTTTTTTCAACACAACTGGAAGTACAAGGATCACCCCTACAGTCTAAACCAATTCTACATCTCGAGCAATTCGTCGTCTATCTGGGGGGTGGGGGGTATATTATTTTTCTCTCTTATTTGTATTTTCTTTCTTTATACAATGGAGACATTGTATGATTCAAGTGTGGGGTGAGACGGTCCAAAAAAATCAGTGTTTTTGTGAAAATTTTAAAATTTTTACAATTTTCAAAATTTTTGGAAAAATGTTAGTTTTGCATTTCTGAGAATGAATATTTTTGAAAATTTTAGCAATTGGTATATTTCGAGAAATATTGTTTAGTTGTTAACATGCTATCCTTAGTTAAAATAAGTTGAGTTGAAGTTCGAAATTACAAAACTATAGAAGTATGTTGTTAAATGGTTTGACTTTAAAATATCATAAGATTGAGATTCAAGAAGGAAAGTTCAATCAGTGGCCTATGGTATTCCAGCCGGTAGACTTGAAAAGGGTGGCTCTAGGGCACTAATGCACCTCATTACTTAAGATCAACTGATCTGGGATAATGTTCTTAAAAGCTCGTTACACGGGTATCATAGAAAGCCATGGAAGTTTCTTTAACGACCTATATAATTTGAATAAGTAATATGTTACACAAGTATAGCTGAAAGTTTGTAATCAAGAGTTCTGTAGAAAGTCATGATTCATGAATTCCAAAGGTATTAAAGTCACAAAATGTTAATGTTTAGTAGAACATTAAGTTTTCCAAAATTAAATTGTTTTAAGTATAATTCTGGGAATTAGAAATAAACTTTGAAACTAAGGAGTTTTTTCAACCGTGCATGTTTTAAGGAATGCAAAAGTAGTTGTTTTTTAAAAAGTATTTCTAAGGTAAAAGCTTTGGTTTGCTTGAGGACAAGCAAAGTCCAAGTGGGGGTGTTTGATAACGCGCTTTTATATTACATTATTACGCATTATTTCGTGTATTTTAGTTGAATTATTTTTATAAATGGACTGAATACACTTACTTTCATTAGAAGTTGTCTTGTATTGAAAAAGTGTTAATATATAGGGTTTAGAAGTGAAACAGAACAAGATAAAGTTGGAATCGAAGAGGATAATATTGTGGAGTTGGCGCCGCTATCTTTAAGAGATGGCTTCGCTATCTTGTGGATGATGTCGTAATCCCAAATTCAAATCAGTGAGGAATCGAGGGATCAGGTAGTTAGCGCCGCTATTTGACCAAGATAGCATCGCTAACTCACAAATTTTTGCAAGTATAAATAGAGGAATCCTAGACGAATATCAAAGCATCCCCGACATTCCAGGCGGATCATAGAGAAATCCATCGATAATTCTTTGGATCTCAAGGCTCATTCTTATTGTTTTTTAGTTTCTTTCGTTAGTTGGATAGGAATTCATAGTTTTGGCTTTTTAGCCGCGATTTTTTCATTTTCATATCGACTCAGTGTTAGGGTATCCCAAATCTAGGATTTCTCTGATTACTCGGTGTTGTGTTTTAGATCTTAGGAAGTTCAAGAGACTCTTGTAGTTCTTTGTTTTGGTTTGGTTAGAATTTGTTAGCTAGTTTTGAAATTTTGTTACGGTTTCAATATTTTAATAAAAGGAAGTATTTTTGGTTTCATTCTGTTTTTGATCTGTGATCAAATCTGCGTTTTATTTTACAATTGGTTTTTGTTCGAGTTTTGGTTTTGTTACAAGTGTTTGCAATTATCCGACTATAAAGTGACACTATAGTTGGCTTATTATAGACACAAAGTGCCATCCACAGACAATTATTGAACGCATCAACGACTGCGCACATCAGTGCCATAAACTGATGTGTAAGAATAAAACATTTATAATCGATGCCATCAAACTAAGGATTGTTACACACTAGGCAGTGTACCGAATTGTGTAGCAGTATAGTAAGGTAAGAAAAGGGTGTTGAACTCTTAGGGAACGAGTATGAAACAGAGTTAGTTCATATCATTACTGGTTAATACTAAAAGGATAAATAAAAAGGGAATTATAAAATTCGAAAAAGTTAACCTAAATGCTAAAGTTATCATTTTTAGGAATAATGTTAAAGCAAAAATTTTAATATTGACCAAATAAACCTAGATCCTTGTTGACCTCTCTACCCCACACTTAAGTCATACAAATGTCACCCTAGTATGCACAATTAAAATGCACAGTTAAAAACAAAAAGAAGAGAAAAAAAAGGAACATACATGCCTGGGATATCTCATGGAGAAGGTCAGCACTGATTAATTAGATTACCAATGTGGAACTGCTGATGCTGCTGGTAAGATATTGTTTGGTCAACATGTTTGAAATTTCAGATAAAAAGCAGAAACATCAAATAATAAGGACTATGCATTTGTGATGTGGCATAGTCGTGGTTGAACAATGGAACACATCGTGTAAGGTAATAGTACGCGTCCCATAATGTAGGTAGAAGGGGCGGTAAATCACAAGGCGGAGGAACACTGTGTTATGTGGATATAACATGGCATATTTATCAATTAAATACGATGGTCGAGTGAGAACAATAATTGCGTGGCACGTTTATGGTAGGGACGCGTCGTATAAAATAATCAAAAAGCTTTCCATACAAGGTTCATCGATCAACGGGGCACGTTGTGTGTATGGACGCGTCGCATTCTTCTTTTCTGTGAGATTTCCATTGCGAGTCAATAGGTCTATGCGACACGTACTGGCCAAGCACGCGTCGCATAATACATGCAGCGAAGTTTTCTTCTTGCCAAGTGCATTAGACTTAGCTTGTGTTAGCCTAACACTTGCCTTGTCTTCTTCTTTAAGCTCTCCCCCTTCTCGAATGATGAAGCTTTTGAGATTATAACTCCCATCCTAAATGCAAATGCAATGGACAAGTAGGATGTAACTTTAGCTTCAAAACATCATTTCATATTTTCAGTTAGGAAATCATCTTTCTAACACATTTAGTTTAAAAACATCTTTTCATCATCAATAACTCAAAATCATCTTAAATGCATTATACAAATATATTAAATGCATGAATATCTTTGTTAAAAAAACACACCAAAATAAGTTTTAGGGACATGTACACGGGTAAACTCACCTAAATCTAGACGTTAGACAAGTTCTTGACCACCTTCAAGTTGCTATCACTCCATTTCTTCCTACAAGTTAGAAATAAGGTATCACACAAAATTCATCTAATCTTAGGGGACAAACTTCTCAATTCTCATTATTACCAACTTCATTTCTCAATGTTAAACACCCATCCAATAAGGAGTTACTAGGCTAAACTGAAGGGTTTCTATGCAATCAATGAACACAAAAATGCCTAACGTTCACATGCAACCCCAATATTGATCTATGTTTTCTTCTATGAAGATTAGAACTAAGAACCTAAAGGAAACAATTTAATTCTAAAGAACAATTAGAAAAACCAACCTTTGATCTTATGATCCTTTTCAAGCAGCAGCAAAAGTATCCTGCCTCAAATGCAAGTCACACCCAAGGGATGGAAGAATCAGTCCAGCTGAGTGAATCCAGAGAGAAGATGGCGTCAATAATCAGGTGCCAGGGGTTCCTTATATAGCCTCCTAGGGTTACACCTGAAACCCTAAGGAGCCTCCAACTGGACAAGGCTTTTGACCACTTGGACCAGGCTTACCAAAACCCTAATTAAGGTTTCGCCAAACCCTGGAGGAGCCTCCAGGTTGGCGCCACTTTTGGTCCCTGGTTTTACCTGGCCAGTTATTCAACTATTGAATAAATGTCAAACCAGTCCCTGCACCTTTTAATTAATTAATTTAATCTCCAAATTAAATCCAATCAATTATAGATTAAATCTCAATTAATTAATATAGTTTCTAATTAATATATTAACACTTAAATATATTAATAAACCATATATATATATAATCTATTGATTTATTATACAATTAATAAATCAACTATTCTCTCTACTGAACTATCCTCCACCCATGAGGGCAACCCAAATGGACTTTGCTTTTAATCATAAGATAAAAGGTACAATTACAAGTCATGGCTTAGACACCTAATCCAACAGTCTCCCACTTGGATAAGTCTATGACTTTTAATTGTTTGAACTCTAACCCAGTCAGTTCTGTCCAAAGATAAGTGATCTGATGATCCTCCATCCAACAGGATATTTTCAGACTCAAGACATGGACTAACATCAATCTTGGTCTGATACTCTGTTTCTCGGTTTCTGATTTGCATATGACTTTAGAGACTACTAATTAAACACATTAATTAAGTCCCGGTTGGCCAACACTTTCAGTCAACTTCTAAATCATCGAGAGGCCTACAGATATCTGTTTCCCATCGGGTCATGGGACGGATAAGTTTCGACTCATATGTACATAACTTTTGCGGGTCCAAATTCATACAACAATGCGTTTTATAGCACCGAGTTACTGGCGCGATTTCGTATTGTCAATAAGCATTTGTATCGCAAATAATAGATCATATCTCTCCACTTAAAGATCACCGGATATTATCGTCTTAACATTGCTCGTGATATAATCCATGAAGCAATCTGTTAAGCGCGGGTTTATCCAATACTCAAATCTCTATTTCTAAGTACTCATGAACGTTGCAGCAGTCTTACTGCAATGTCTAACTCTTTAGACAGTCTGCAACCAATTCACGACAGTCTTAGTTCATACTTACTTCCTAACAGCATGATCGACTGTGGAGTTTTAAATAATCTAATTATTAAGGAAGTTAAACATGCAAATATAGAAACACAGAAATAAACAACTGACAAAGGCAGTAACAATACTCATTTATAAATCTCTATTATAAAATCACCGAGTCAATTACATTTATACTGTTACAAGTTTCTAGTCTATCTAATTACTAAAACTAACATCATCCTTCAATCCAATGCTCCGTGCATGCTGATTGTGCTTAATCCTATTCAGAGCCTTAGTCAAAGGATCTGCAGGATTGTCCTCGGATGATACTCGCTTAACCAGTAAGTGCCCTTCTTCTATCTGATGTCGAATGTAGTGGTACTTTCTTTCAATATGCCTGGACTTTCCATGGTCTCGCGGTTCCTTTGCCAAGGCGACCGCTCCTTCATTATCGCAGAAAAGTTCCACCGGCTCCTGAATGCTCGGGACAACTCCAAGATCCCCGATGAAATTCTTCAGCCAAGCCGCCTCCTTAGACGCTTCACTCGCTGCGATGAATCAGCCACCGTTTCTGATTCGCATGTTGAATCAGCCACCGTTTCTTGCTTGGAACTTTTCCAAGTGACCGCTCCACCGTTCAAAAGAAATACCCAGCCCGACTGGGACCGTCCACTGTCCCTATCTGTCTGGAAACTGGCATCTGTATATCCACTCACTTTTAACTCATCACTTCCACCAAGGACTAATACCATATTCTTTGTCCTTCGCAGATACTTGAGTATGTTCTTGACTGCAATCCAATGTGCTTTTCCAGGATTACCCTGGTACCGACTAACCATGCTTAGTGCATAGGATACGTCGGGACGAGTACATGTCATAGCATACATGATCGACCCTACTGCCGAGGCATAAGGTACCCGACTCATTTCAGCCATTTCCTGATCGGTACTCGGACTTTGAGTCTTACTCAATTTAACACCACTTAGGATTGGTAACTCTCCCTTTTTGGAACTTTCCATGTTAAACCTCTTTAACACCTTTTCCAAATATGTACACTGGCTTAGGCCTATCAATTTTCTCTTCCTATCTCTAAGTATTCTTATCCCGAGAATATAAGCAGCTTCCCCTAGGTCTTTCATGGCGAAACACTTCCCGAGCCAAGCCTTAACATTCTGCAAGGTCGGAATGTCGTTTCCCATGAGCAGTATGTCATCAACATACAGCACCAGGAAAGTGACTATACTCCCACTAGCCTTGTCATATACACAGGACTCATCTTCACTCCTAGAGAAGCCAAACTCTTTGACTTTCTCATGGAAGCAAAGATTCCAACTGCGAGATGCTTGCTTCAACCCGTAGATTGATCTTTCAAGCTTACATACTTTATCAGGGTGCTTAGTGTCTACAAAACCTTCTGGCTGACTTGTGTAAACATCTTCAGTCAGTTTCCCGTTAAGGAAAGCGGTTTTGACATCCATCTGCCAGATTTCATAATCATGAAACGCAGCTATGGCAAGCATTATCCTGATTGACTTAATCTTGGCTACTGGTGAGAAGGTTTCATCATAGTCAACCCCCGGGGTTTGAGTGAATCCCTTCGCAACCAGCCGAGCTTTATAAGTATGCACTTTTCCGTCCATGTCAGTCTTCTTTTTGAAGATCCACTTGCATCCGACTGTCTTTCGACCCGGTACATTGTCAACCAAGTTCCAAACTTGATTGTCATACATGGACTTTATCTCGCTGTCCATTGCCTCTTTCCATTTTGCAGACTCGGGGCCTGCCACTGCTTCACGGTAGTTAGTTGGCTCATCCAAATCAGTCAATGTACGATCACTGACTAACGTGTCTTCCTCCGAAGTAATATGGAAACCATAGAACTCGGGCGGCATGCTAACTCTACCTGAGCGCCTAAGGGGCAATGAAATGTCGGTGGGTCCAACAGGAACTTCTTACTCATGTTGGTTGCTAGTTTCTTCCAAGGTTGTCTCATCGGGCGTCTCCTGAATTTCTTCGAGATCGATCGTACTCCCACTGTCCTCTTTGGATATGAGTTCTCTCTCTCGAAAGAACCCCCGTCTTGCTACAAAGACCACGTCCTCGCTCGGTCTGTAGAACAAGTATCCGAAAGACTGTTTCGGGTATCCGATGAAGAAATACCTCTCACTTCTTTCTGCGAGCTTATCTGAAGTATCTCGTCTCACGAATGCTTCATAGCCCTAGACTTTGATGTGTGCCAACGAGGGAACTTTCCCCGTCCACATCTCGTGTGGTGTTTTCGAAACCTTCTTGGTTGGGACAAGATTTAGGATATGGGCGGCAGTCTCTAATGCATACCCCCAGAAATGGATTGGAAGTGAGGCTCGACTCATCATGGAACGAACCTTGTCCAACAAGGTTCGGTTTCGTCTCTCTGCAACACCATTCAGCTGAGGTGTTCTTGGAGGCAACAACTGTGAAACAATTCCACATTCCTTGAGGTAATCGAGAAACTCGATACTAAGATACTCACCGCCTCTGTCGGATCTAAGCATCTTTATCTTTCTGCCCAATTGATTTTCCGCTTCATTCTTAAACTCTTTAAACTTTTCAAAGGTGTCCGACTTGTTCTTGATTAAGTAAACATATCCATATCTACTAAAATCGTAGGTAAATGTCACATAGAACCGCGTGCCATCTCTAGTGGTTGTTCTGAAGGGACCACACACATCTGTGTGTATGATATCCAACAGACCTTCACCTCTTTCAAAGGAACCTTTGAATGGTGATTTTGTCATCTTGCCAAGTAAGCAAGATTTGCATACATCATCCGACCCGAGGTCGAATGATTCCAACACTCCATCCTTTTGGAGTTGGGCGATGCGTTTCTTGTTTATATAGCCAAGGCGACAATGCCACAGACATGCCTTTTCTACACCGCTTGAAGCATCAATAGTTAATACATTTTTTCCATAATTATCAACACACATAATAGATTCATAAACACCATCACAAGGCATAGCATTAAATATAAAAACATCATTTTTGAAAACCGAAATTGAACCATTCAATTTATTGAATTCATAATAAAATCCTTGTCTAAATAGTGCATGAAAAGAAATTATGTTCTTTGCCATATCTGGCGCATAGCAACAATTATGTAAATCTAATCTAACTCCACTGCTCAGCGTCAGTCCATAAACACCAATCTTGGTAACAGGTGACGTTCGCCTATTGCCCATGACCAGGTTCAGTCTGCCATGCTCCAGTTCCCTACTTTCCTCTAGGCCCTGCAAATCAGAACAGATGTGAAAACCACATCCTGTATCAAGGACCCATGAACGGGAAAAAGATGAGTTATTAGATATAGAATATGTACCTACCTGTGACGGTTTCACTTTACCGTCCTTGACATCCTGCAGATACGTTGGGCAGCTCCTCTTCCAATGACCCTTCTGCTTGCAGTAAAAGCAGTCGGCCTCTTTGGGGTTCCGAACATGTGGAATTCCGGAAGACTTACCTTTCGGGGCACCGCTAGATGACCCGACGTGAGTCTTTTCCCTCCAGTTCTGCTTAGGAGGGCCTTTCCGTTTCTTTCCCTTTCCGGAGCCAATAGCCAGGACAGGCGGGTTGACAGGGAGCACAGCTTTTCCCTTCATCCCGTCCTCAGCCGTACGCAGCATGCAGTGTAACTCAGCTAGATTTGCCTGGTTGTTGTTCAAATGATACGCTAGTGTGAACTGGTCATAAGAACTGGGTAATGAGTTCAACACTATGTCAACTGCTAAATCCTCATGAACCGGCATTTCCAGCTTTCTAAGCCTTTCCACGTAACCATGCATCCTCTGCACATGTGTACAGATGGACTCGCCCTCTTTGGGCTTGCTGTTAGTGAAAGCTTTTACAACCTCACGCCTCTCGATGCGCTCTTGCTTGCGGAACCTTTCCGCAAGCTCTTTGTGCATCTCGTAAGGCCAATAGTCCTCATAGATACGCTGTAGTTCAGGGTTCATAGTAGCGATCATGATGCAAGCCACTTTGGTTGCATCATCAGAGTGTTTAGTGTACGCAGCGATTTCCTCGGGAGTAGCGGTTTCAGTGTCCACATCAACAAGCTCGGTTTCTAGAACATACTCTTTATGTTCAAACCTTAGAGCCATTTTGATTTTGCGGATCCAGTCATTGTAGTTGGTGCCGTCTAACGTCACTTTTGAGCATAATGACAGAATCGAGGTGACACTACCGGGATTTGAGTGGGGAACGGATTGGTCAGAAGACAACTGAACAAGAAGAAGGTAGTTTTAATTAGATAGAGTAATAATAATAATCCTCATATTCACCCAAGAATAAATACGAGGCTAGGATCCTACAATAACAATCTACAATACCGAAAAGGGATGCCGTAATCAATATTGCAAATTTTACAAGGTAGGCGAATGACGATTCAGCCAATTCCACCGCGGAAACATAATCATGTTATAATGGAATTCCCAGTTTCTTTGAGATTTATCGAACTGTTCGATAGCATGTTTTAATCTCGGGAATGCGCCGCTGTTTGTGACTGGGATACCGAGGATCACAAACCGGGTGTGAATAACCATGCAAATTGCTTGGTACTCTTGAAGTCAATTGTCATCTCTAATTAACGTGCCGGTAAACCACACACGCTCCGTTAATAATGACAAAATCAAGAAACCCATTGCGACTCTTTGCGGACCCCAGTTGGCGTGCCGGTAAACCACACACGCTCCACCAACGTTCCACAAAGTGCAATGTGCAATTTCATGGATTAGCACCAATTCACATTTTTAACCTAAAGTAACTAGATTGGGATTTGTTTAGGGTTCTAGTACTTTCAATTGTAGCATTATACTTTTAAGAGGCTTAGCGGTTCTATCATACCCGTTCGGCTAACGACACTCGACTGACCAGGAGAGCGGTGGGTAAGAGTAGATACCCATTAGACTAACATTTTATAGTCAGTCGCCTTATACCCTCTTTATAGGACAGTTTTGTGAATGAGGCTTACTAGCGGTAGACTAACCAATTTTCTTATATATATTAAATTAACTTTTAATCATAAATATATATAAGATGTATTTTAATCTCATTAAAATATTTTAGAATTAATTTAATCTTAATTTTCGCAAATTATTACTAATTTTTGAAAATTTTAATTAATTCTTTAAACCGATTTAATTGGTCTTTTAATTAATCAATTAATTAAACTAATTAAATCTAGGTTACCGATTACCAAATTAATCAAATTAATTAATCTGTATTTGTCCCATGAATCTCGAAAATTACAAGCCAATGAATTAGGGTTCAAGTTATTTTAGTTGATTTAGTTACCAAAAATAACAACACATAAATAAGGCAAGCAAATCAAGCATTCAAGGGGGACCATATGGGGTTGGCGGCTAGGGTTAGGAAACCCTAGCCTTGAGATCGATTTTGGCCTCCTCCCAAGGGTTTATTTTCGCAAGAAACCCTTAGGCACAAACAGTTTATGCAGTTCATAATCAAATCACAAGAAAACAAGCTAGCTCTGATACCACTGAAGGGTTTCTATGCAATCAATGAACACAAAAATGCCTAACGTTCACATGCAACCCCAATATTGATCTATGTTTTCTTCTATGAAGATTAGAACTAAGAACCTAAAGGAAACAATTTAATTCTAAAGAACAATTAGAAAAACCAACCTTTGATCTTATGATCCTTTTCAAGCAGCAGCAAAAGTATCCTGCCTCAAATGCAAGTCACACCCAAGGGATGGAAGAATCAGTCCAGCTGAGTGAATCCAGAGAGAAGATGGCGTCAATAATCAGGTGCCAGGGGTTCCTTATATAGCCTCCTAGGGTTACACCTGAAACCCTAAGGAGCCTCCAACTGGACAAGGCTTTTGACCACTTGGACCAGGCTTACCAAAACCCTAATTAGGGTTTCGCCAAACCCTGGAGGAGCCTCCAGGTTGGCGCCACTTTTGGTCCCTGGTTTTACCTGGCCAATTATTCAACTATTGAATAAATGCCAAACCAGTCCCTGCACCTTTTAATTAATTAATTTAATCTCCAAATTAAATCCAATCAATTATAGATTAAATCTCAATTAATTAATATAGTTTCTAATTAATATATTAACACTTAAATATATTAATAAACCATATATATATAATCTATTGATTTATTATACAATTAATAAATCAACTATTCTCTCTACTGAACTATCCTCCACCCATGAGGGCAACCCAAATGGACTTTGCTTTTAATCATAAGATAAAAGGTACAATTACAAGTCATGGCTTAGACACCTAATCCAACATAAACAACTCCTAAACATAAGTTCCCAGGGTTGGAGAATCAAACACCAAAGGTCCAAGCCTAGGGAGAGTTTAACATCAACAAAAGTCAACATAGGGGTTGTTCAGGGGCAAGCGAGCCGTTCATATGCAGGCCAAAAACCCACGCGGGTCGCACATGCACTTTGCCAAAAAAAAAAACTCATTTATTTACATTTTTGTCCCAAAAAATTTTAAATGCATCCCAAGGCTCCCCAAACACTTATAGAACCAATGGATGACTAATTCTAAGGCCTCCAACAAAATTCTTATACAATTTGCCCTTATGTTCTATTTAAGAATGACTAAATGCTCAAATTCTTATTCATCTATCAAGACATCAAGTTTAAACTTCAAGTCCAAGTCACTCATTACACCCAACACTTGTGAGAAATCCATTAAGCACTTAATTATTAGGTCCTCACCAAGGGAGTCATTCTCTTAAATTCTAATTCCATACAAGATAACATCATGGAATACCCAATTCTAATCATCGATTCTATGGTGGAAACTCATGGAATGTCCAATTCTAATCATGGTTTCAAGTGATTCTCAAGGGTTCTTTTACAATAAATAGATTAGAATCATTAAGGAAATATTTAGAATTTAACCCATTCATCCCAAACATATCAAATGATCCATTAATACCAACATGCACCAAATCTTATCAAAATTCAAGCTCTAGGGTTCTTAACACCCATTTCTACATTAAAAGTGATCCTAAGTTATTGAACATAATGTACAACTCAACAAAGCTAGTGCATAACTAGTTATTGAGCCAAAGGCTAAAATCATCAAATTCTATCAATGGAATCACAAGGAAACCATAAAGTGATAATTTCTTTCCTTTAAACAACCTTAGAAATCAAAAACAATAATGTTCATCCAATACTCATCCATTTCATGAATCTAGGATTTATAATACCAATTTCCTTCAAATTAATAAACCTAAGTCATCCATGGATTGGATGTAGACCACAACACGCTCAAGAAGATAAAATAAACTATTGGAATCATAGGAAATACCTCCTCCAAATCATATTTTCAGACTTGAGACCAAACCACACCTAAAAATGGGTTTCAATCTAGAAAGACAAGGAATTATACCTTAAATTGCCAAGAAATCCCAAGAACCTTGAAAATAAATGTATAAAAAGTATGAAAATAATAATAACCTTCCATTGCTAGGGTTGGCTGTAGCGTTGCTATGCTTGGTTGGTTGTGGGTTGCCAGGATCTTGAGATAGCGCCGCTATCATAAGGATAGCGACGCTATCTGTCGCTCTTTGGGCCAAAGCCTTTGATTTTGAGTTTTGGATCATATTTAAGGGCACAAAACCCTAGGTAGCCGTCATTTGTGCCCCTTGAGCCTCCAGAAATGTCTCCAACTCCTCTCTAGCTTCCTTGTGGTGATTCTTGGTGTTTTATTCATTTTGAAGAGTTCTTGAAGAAATGATGGTGCTAGAAGGTGTTCTTCAAGTGGGAATCAGCAAGGACTTGTTGTTCTAGACCTTTGTAAGTGCAAGCTTGCTCCTTTTTATGATTTAAGGTTCCTTCTTGAGGTTTGAGTTGTATTTTATGGTTTAAAATGGAGTATTGGTCCCTTTTTTGTGTTGTCCTAGGTTGGGAAGGATAAAGTAAAGAACTTTATGTTCTTTGATCCTTCGTTGAAAGTCTTAGATTGATTATGGGAGTAAGCCAAGCTCCCTTGAGTGTTTAAGTTGGATTTTTCTCATTTAGACTTAGATCTTGACCACTTGCATGCATGGTCATGTTTGAATGGGAAAGTTAGCATTTTTATGGACCTAGTGATTGTTTGGAAGGGTCCTGGAAAGTTTAAGACCTTGGCTTAACGGATTAAGTGTTTTGGAAAGAATTAAGTTGAACAGCGTAGATAGCGCCGCTATCTATGGGGATAACGATGCTATCTCTGTAATTTGGGTATTTCGCGACCATCGTACTTAGCGACGCTATCCTTAGGTGATAGCGGCACTAAGTAAAGGTTGACTTTTCTGTCGACATTTGACTTTGACATTGACCGTTGACTTTTTGACCAGTTTGACTTTTGGTCAAACTTGAGAGATTTGGGGCACCGATCTTAGAGGTTATCCTGTTTGGGTTTTGGTTATACCAAGTGAAGTTTATCCTTATTAGGAGGTTTGTGTTGTCAGGATCTGAGGACACTCGCGTGGAGGGCTGACTAGCTTGAGGCTGCGGATCAGGTGAGTCTTCTCACTATACTATGCGTGAAGTTGCAAGCAAATGTAGTACGATATTGTAGGAAGAAATAGGGTGATTATATGGTGTATGTTCCCTAGGTATAGTGCTATATTAGGGTTGTACTTAGATGATTGATGTTCCCTAGGTGCAATGCCATGTTAGGGATGTACCTAGATGATGATGTTTCCTAGTGTAGTGCCATGTTAGGGTTGTACCTAGATGATGATGTTTCCTAGGGGCAGTGTCATGTTAGGGTTGTACCTAGATGATGATGTTTCCTAAGGCAGTGCCATGTTAATGTTGTACCTAGATGTTGTATGTTCCTTATGTGTATGATAGGAATGGATCGTGTGTACTTTGGGGAACTCACTAAGCTTTGTGCTTACTCTTCCACTCTAACAGTTTTTCAGGTATTTGCAAGCTTGAGCTTGGAGCATGGCACGACTATATCGCATCTGAGATTTTGGTATTCAAGTGTGTGGCTGGATAATGATTGTAACAGTCTTATTAAACCCGGTTTTATATGTTTTCAAACGTTGAGGTTGAATTGGATGGTTTCTATTTTTCCAACCCGTTTTATGTAATTGAACTGTTTTTAAAACAAAAATTTCATTCCAAAATTTGGGACGTTACATACTTCTTGCCCCTTCCTTACTTTCAACTTAATTATGATAATGAAACATTAACAAATTAACCCTTTTAATTCCACCTTTAATTTATTTTTTCCTTTAATTATGCCTTTTGTGTAACCCACAATTATCATTCTATTTTTAAAAATATCTCATACTTGTTGAGGCGTTGGATACTTTTCCAACACCGACCTCCTGAAAGAAAATAGAACAATTGATTCTTAACCCTGAAGATCTCCATAGAGATCATGAAGTGAGATTCATTTTAGGTTCCCGTTTCCTTGAATGATCATTTTGACTATGATCCATGTTTTGCCTAGTCCATCCAAAAACTTGAGGTTGGTTTCTAAGTTTGACTTAATAGTACCAAATTTGACATACTAGTCATTATAAGAGTGAATGTTTTGAACGAGTTGGACAAAGTTTCATCGGGAAGACCAAGGAAGTTGTTGAACTCGTTCAAGGCTAATGTGAGCTTTTTATCTTTAGATTGCTCAATGCCTTCAAACATATTCTGCAAAGTTATCCAGATCTAATGAATCGTGTTGCAGTTATGAATTAGATTGAAAATATCTGGTGGAACTCTGCAAGAGAGTTTAGTGAAAGAAATTTGGTCATTTTCATTTCTCAAGGTCTAGAGTAGTTGCACGTCCCATAATAAGGACATCACCAAGTGCACCATAAGTATCACCAGCTCGATGAGCGATGATAGGCATATGGGGTCCTTGTTCAACTGATATCTAGATTTCTCATCATTGATGTTTCAGGTAGTTACTAATACAGATTGTTCGGTGGTGGTATTCTTGTACAAAAATAATTGGAGCTCTTGTGGAGCTACCAACACTATTGGCGACGTTAAGCAAGTATTGTTGCATATTAAAAAAAACTTGTTTTTAGATGTAAAGAAAAATGAGCTAGGTGGTATACACGATTCAGGCTGTAGACAACACAGAAAAGTAAGAAACTAAGGTTTCTCACAATGATAATCTGGTGGTGAATGAACAACCACTTGGGATCTAATACAATAATCGGAGTGGATCATTAAGGTTAAACAATAAAAATAAGTAAAATACGGATTAATATTAACTTGAATATAGAACAATAACTTTTAAAATAAAAAAGAGTGATATGAGAGAAATGCCCTATATATTGATAAGCTCAAACGTAACTCCTTTTTAGATACAAAAAGTACTAGCATTGAGGTATGGTGTTAGACATTCATACTTAGAAAGTAATTATATAATAATACAAAAATACATTGAAACTAGATTACACATATTTTAGCATTTGATGCACTAAGGCCTTGTTTCTTTTTTTTTTCTTATTAAGTATTGAATTGATATGTAGTCCTCAATGGATAATGATATATGTGTGGATACAGTATTATTGATATAAATATTGTTTCTTTTTTTTGGACTAAATATACTATCTGAATTTGAATAAATGACTAATTTACACTCTTGTTCAGAATTGACAAACAACAAATTACCATTTATTTATTAACCTTAATAAGTTAAAATTATACATATCGCATTAAGAATTTTAAATTTTTTTGAATAATCTAAAAATTAATATGATTAGTAACTTAAATTAAACATAATTAAAATAATAATACAAATTAAGTTTTTTTAATTTGTTTTTTCATAAAAAAATATTTTATGAAAACATCATAAATAAATGCAATGATTACCATAATTAGAGAAAGAAAAACACATTAATCATATGTAGAAAAATTTCGCTTGTAATAGCTTTTTAAGTGATGAGTCATTTAACATTCATTCAAATTCATATCTTTTTTATATGTTTTTTGTTCCTACACTAGCGACTTAAAAAAATAAAGAGAAATTTATCATTATTTTGAGGGAAAATTGAATTTCTTAATCTATTGGGAGTGAGGGTAACCATGAAAAAACAAATATGATCAAATCACCACTTAATGTTAATGATATCTTTTTTATAACTTAACCCACTAAGATATTTGTTAACATTAAGTAAAAAAAAAAAAGAAAACGTATGTATATAGTTGAACTCATTAAATTTTTTATACATTACGTGCATTAAGTCAAAAGAAACAACATGTAAGTCGAGTACGTCTCATGAGCTTTGATATCATTTTCTTCAGCACAATCATTCTCTCAAACTTCGATATTCAATACAAACACAAACTTCAGTACACTGACCTCTCCTTCAGTACACCACCACTGTTGATCGTCTTCAGTACTCCACCTGTACTAATCATCTGAGACTTAGTTGCTGAGCAGCGGGATGACTTCACCTCAATAGAATGAAGCCGACATTCTAAATATAGTTTTATTATATCCCATAAAGTAACAAATTATAGTATAGCAACATTCTTTGGGGTTCTATTGATTTAAAAAAAAAAAAGTTGATTGGGAAAAATAATTAACCTACATTAAGAATATAAATAACAAAACGTTGTGAAAATAATGATAAGTATCTTTGACCATAGATGGTCCATGATCCTAAATCTACTTGGAACGTGGGTCTTCAACCCCATGAAAGAGCTCTTTGCTTGGTGATCACAATAATATAAAACGTTAAACCTATAATTACACAAATAGAATAAATTTACTTGTAATTGATTTTTTATATGGTACATATGGTCGTAAAATGCATACGATGGGTTTTTGAATATTATTTTTATCTACACTAATAACTGCCAGAAAATACTATTATTTCACTTTTATCCATCATTTACCTTTCTCCTGCGCATCTGTTTTGTAATAATCTTAACAAATGTTATATAAACTCTCATGACGATTCAAGTTTTATACTATAATTATATGCTAATAAGATTTTCTGTTAGATATTAATTAGAAAAATTGTGCAGATTGTTTGCAACGACATAATACTACTCAAAATATTAGCTCAAGTTAAAACTATCAAAAAATTTACATATTCTTATCAGGTGATTATAAACTTATAACGTAACAAAATACTACTCTTATTTCAGAAGCCATGTAGAGTTGTTTGCTTATAATATTACTTTAAATATATCAAAAGTGTTTATATACGTAAGTCATTAGAAGTTTATTTTTCTCACTTAGCTCTAATATTTTTCCAACGTAACAGTGTATGATCGCCTCTAAAAATATCGCTCATTCAACATATTTCACAAAAGATATTTTCTCAAGTCATAAAAAAACAAATCCAAATTCGAATATAAAAACTCATTTATCCAAAATGATACACCTATGTAAAAAAAGGGTTTAATTTTTTTCGGAAAACTTCTAAACTTATAAAAGTATTAACATTTCGTCAGTTATATATATATATATATATATATATATATATATATATATATATATATATATATATATATATATATATAATATCTGGTTAATTAGTTGGGACCATTAACAGCCTTTTTAAAGGCAAAACCAGAAGGGTTATGAAAGTGAGAGTATCGATACCAACAAAAAGGAGAGACGTTGGCTCCAAGGGCTGGGTTCCTCATCATTCCATCAACATTTTGTGGGTGTACTCCAATAATTTATATATATATATATATATATATATATATATATATATATATATATATATATATATATATATATATATATATACTAGGTATAGTTTTAAGGACGGTGTTAAATAGGGCTCATGACGGGTTATTTAGTTGTAGAAACAACGAAGATAGAATGTATAATTTGATGGGCTTTTGAAAGTAGGATGTTTTAGTAAGAAAAAAAATAAACACACAATGCTATATGATTGATAGGTATGCCAATATACATCGTCTTTCATGAGGATAAATTGAAACTACAATGATGAAATAGGAAATGAGAGTATGATATTATAATAAACATATAAATGGAAGTACATTGCTAGATTATGCATTTAGACCGACATTTGAGTTAACCGGTATATCTTGGCCTTTAATGTTTTTTTACATGAATAAAAATAGCTTGTATCATAAGTAACTAAGACACCATCATTTTAATTATAATTAACAAACTTTTACAACAAATATTAAAGTAAATTGAGCCTAATAAAAGCTCATCACAACCCAATTGATTTGCAATAAAAATAATAATAGTTTTGTTAGTTTGAACAACTAAAAGTGTAACTTAATTGGTGTGTACTCTCAAAGAGTGCCTCACTATGCCCCTGCCCACCTTCAACTTTTGGTAAAGCTTTCCCACGTCGCTTGTGTTGAGACCAATTGATATGTTCTTCTACATCCTTGCCAATCACATGCATATTTTCATTTAAAATTGAAAATTGTTGCATGTATACTTCATATATATGTGACAGAATAATGGTAAAATATAAGCTAATCAATCTTATGCTTTATGAGAATAATTAAAAATGATCATAAATAGTTAACTTTATCTTGAAATTAGTTAAAGGGTTACCTTTTGCCCATTTATCTAACCTTTATACTCATCAATCTCCTCATTTCCACATTAAATATATTTTATTTCATTTTTACTTTCTTAATTACTTTTAGCATGCACTTTTAATCTTTTATGTTCCATAGCTAGGAGATAACAACCAATTAAGGAGTTAGTGATCGAGCTTTGCATTGACGAAATTAAATAAAAAAAATAGATAGGAGATAACAACCAATTACTAAATTTTATAATCCACAAGAGCAAAGTGGTGTATCTATACTACTGCTAGCATATTATGGTGAAATACAAATTTCCAGAAGTTCCAAAGAGTCAAGATTGAGCCTCGCGTGTCCCTAAACTTCAATTAGGGGTTAAATCGAAAATAATAAAAAAACAATATATACCAGAGAATATTAGGGTATATGAATGGTTCATTCTTCCCGCTAGTTTACTTACATGGATAACCTTTTTTCCGACATGACATTAGTTGCAACATCTCCATCGCCACTTTAATGAAACTTCTGCAATGGTGGAGTTCTATAAAAACACAAAACGGAAGATATCAAGAAAGTATTGAAAAATGAAATTGATTAAGAAAAATAATTTACGGTTCAAAACATATAAAATAGAAAAAATAATAGCGAGAAGAGGTGGTTAGGGTTATTAATTTCATCCAACAAAGTTCTGAAAGAGATAAGGCCAAGTGATAGTTGATGCGTGAAGGAGACAAAGGCGATGTCGTGGTAGTTAGTTACGAACTGCAGCGATAGTTACAATTAATTGAATCGACAACCATTAATATGAGAAAGATCAAGAGAGGAAATGAACAATTGATTTCAAATATTTTTTCTTACTACTCACCAATCTAATATATTACAAATATATACAATGGAATAACTTTACACAGAAGGGAATCGACTAACTGTAACTACTTTCAAACTAAGAATGACCAAACTACCCTTGGTAGTTATTAGCTGGTATAACACTAGCTAACAACCCCCCGCAAGCTTAAGGCCATTTCAGAGAGACCAAACTTGAATATTGCATCATTGTGTTTAGGACCATATAAAGATTTTGTGAGAATATCACCCTTTTGACCAGTAGTAGAAACATGTGAGAGAAGAATTATAACGTCTCAAATTCCGTAATAAATTTTTCGTTTTAAAAACGGGTCAAATACACAAAACGGGTTAACCAATAAAGACCATCCAAGTTAAAACTTAGTATTTAAACATTTAAATTGTATTTAACAATAACATTTACAAACATTATCCAGCGGAAGACTTGATTATCAAAACCTCAAATGCGGTACAGTTGCGCCGTGCTCCAAACTCAAGCCAGCAAATACCTGAAAAACAATTAGGGTAAAAGAGTAAGCACAAAGCTTAGTGAGTTCCCAAAATACCACATGATCCATTCCATTCATTCATTGGACTCTCGGGCTTGCCCCGAACGGTCCTTAATCAACACATTCTTTGGATTCTCGGGCTTGTCCGGAACGGTCATTAATCAACTCATTCTTTGGACTCTCGGGCTTGCCCCGAACGGTCCTTATCAACTCATTCTTTGGACTCTCGGACTTGTCCCGAACGGTCCTTAATCAACTCATTCTTCAGTCGCCGGAACGAATCGAACGACCGTCACATACAAGCACAGACGTTCAAGCATACAACCTAACCTATCGGGTTTCTAATATCAACTCAACAGTCAAATAATGTAAGGCACTCCTAGCTACCATACATTGCTACACACAGTAAGTAAGTTACATACGCATGTAACTTCACCCATAGTATAATGAGAAGACTCACCTGATCCGCAAAGCCAAACAGCGTTCCATACACGCATCTTCAGATCCCGATAGCGGCGAACCTTCTATTAAGGATAAAATCCACTTAAAACTTCCTAAATCCCAAGCAAGATAAACTTCTATGACCGATATACCAAACCCTCAAGTTTGACCAAAAGTTAAACTGGTCAAAAAGTTAACGGTCAAAGGTCAAAGTCAACAAAAGTCAACAGGTACAGTTAGCGCTGCTAACTTCCCTAGTTAGCGTCGCTAACTATGAACAGCCTCAAAAGTCCATTAAGCTTTTAATCCATTCAGCCAAAGTCTTAAACCTCCTGGAACCTTCCAAACAGTCCCTAAGTCCATAAAAATCCTAACTTTAACATCCCACAATGACCAGGCAAACACAAGAACAATATACAAGTCCAAAATGGCTTAAAGCTCCACCAAACTACCTAAGAGAGCTTGGCTTACTCTCTAAACCAACTTAAATGGTTCTAAATCCGGACTTAAAGGCATAAAATTCCAAACTTTATCCTTCCCAACCATGGACAATCCCCAAAAAGGGACCAACGCTCCATTCAAATCCATAAAACCCCACAAAGAACACAAGAATAAACTCAAAAATATAGAAAGGTGGGAACTTTACTCATAATGGTCCAGAAAATGCAAATCCTTGAAGACTCAACCAAGAGGAGCAACTTCTAGCATCACCAACAGTCTTTTAACATCACCCAAGCATCAAGAATTCTTCCCAAGAGGCCAAAAACACCAAAAATCCATCCAAAAGATCTAGAGAGGGAAAATGACAAGTTTGGAGGCTGAAAGGGAGCAAATGGCGGCTACCCTAGGGTTCCCCACCCTTAAATACGGCTCAAACATGAAAACCTAAGGTTTTGGCCCATTTTCAACAATTAGCATAGCTAATAACCCAATTAGCGTCGCTAATTGCACAACGTGTAAACGCACAGACCAGGCTGGCAAGAGCGTCGCTAAAAAGTCATCAGCGTCACTAATGGCAACATTAGCGTCGCTAATAGTCACCGTTAGCGGCGCTAATGGCTGTCTTCCTTAAAATCTCCAATTTTGCTTCCTTTATTCCGTGAACTTGATTCTATAACACTTGAAACTTTGACTTCCAGGGATTAGGCTCTTACACGAATCAAACCCGATTGAACTTTATCACGTACAAAATGACAATCAAGCTCTATGTGTTTTGTTTTTCCATAGAAAACTAGATGAGAATCGATATAAATGTCAGCCATGTTATTACATTTGAGAGGGACAGGGTAATATTAAGAACTTCTAATTCACTATAAAGTCTGCTTATCCATCCGAGTTCTGCCGTAACTTATCTCATTATATTATGCTCAGCTGAAGATAATGAAAATGTGATTTGCTTCTTGGATTTCCATGAAACAGGGGACTCGCCAAACATGATGAAGAAACCACTTACAGATCTCCTTGTAATGGGACTAGTCGCCCAATCCGAATCACAATAAGCTTCAAGTTTGTAGGAAGGTTGATTGTCAAAATAAAGTGCTATATTGATTGTCCTTTAAGATATTGAAGAACATGCAATCCAACTGTATAATGAGCTTGACATGGGGTTTTGTTGAATTGGCTTAAATATTGAATAGTAAAAGCAAGATCAGGTCGTGTGTGTAAGAGGAAATTGAGTTTGCCCACAATTGTCTGTAAATGGTTCCATCAGAAAGAAGACCATCCATAAGAGGTAACAATTTCAAATCGGGGGGTAAAAGGGTGGAAGCGGGTGAAGAATTCACCATGTCATAGAATTCTAGCAATTCTTTAATATACTTTTTTTGATGAACCATCATCCCATTATCAAAATTTTCAAACTCAATTCCAAGAAAATAGTGTAAGAAACCCTAATCTTTGATCATGTAAAAAGGCTTTTAATTTGACCATTTCGTCAAGATCATTCTTTGTAACTAATATGTCATCGACATAAATGGCAAAAATGATAAGAGAAGTATTAGTTTTCTTAAGAAAAAGGGAATGATCATTTTGAGAGTTATGATACTCTTGAATACTTAAAGCAGATGACAGCTTGACATACCACTGCGGTGAAGCCTGCTTTAGTCCATAAAGAGATTTCTTCAAACGACATACATGAGATGAAGATGAAGATACAGATGCTGGTGGGAGCTTCATATACACTTCATGCAATTCTCCATGAAGAAAAGCATTATTAACATCGACTTGATATATGTTGCATTTTCGTTTGACAGCTAAAGCAACAAGACTTCTAACAGTTGTGAATTTGACCATAGGGAAAAAAATTCATGATAGTCAATGCCTTATAAACCCATTTGCATGCTATTCAATCAAAAAAAGGAATTTTTACCTTTCCTTGAGTGGGAAGGGAAAACATCGCTTTTGCCGCTTCTTGCCTTTAGGTAATGTCACTATGTCCCATGTCCCATTAGTTTGTAAGGCATCCAATTCAAGTTTCATTGCGATTTCCCACTCAGGTACACCCTTTGATTAATGATAAAAAGCAGGTTCAGGATTTGTAGTAAAAACATGAAATAAATATGATGGGTGTGAAGAAGTGGAACAAAAGGGAAAAATTGTCATTTTTGGATTCATGCAATAATTGGTAACAGTATGTGCACAAAAGTTGATATCATCAGTAGAAGTAACATTGTTACAGACGTAATCACGTAAGTAAGCCGGTGGGACACAATTTCTTGATGGTCTGCTTGTGGCTTTTGCATGTTGAAGAACATGACCTTCGGTGTTAGAAGCAGATGTGGATTGAGGGACAACTGTAGATGAATTTTGACAAATGTCATGTGCAGCCACATTCATGTATGAGGGTGGATTTAGGAGAACGCTTTAAAGCATGGAGAGTGAAGATTTCTTCAAAAAAAAATTCACATCCCTTGAAACCGTAATTGCATTAGTAATAATATTTAAAACCTTATAAGTTTTTTGTCCAAAAGGATAGCCCATAAAAATGCAGGGATGACATTTACTCATGAATTTATTACGACCAACAGAAGTGGACAAAACGAAACAAAGACATCCAAATGTTCTTAGAAAATCCCATTGTGGAGTTGTTTTGTATAAAACTTCAAAAGGAGTCTTATTATGAAGAAGTGGAGAAGAGGTTTTGTTGATCAAACATCCAATATATGTCAATGCTTCTGTTAGACTAAACCATTTTGTTTAGGGGTATAAACGGCAGAATTTTTTTAAGTAAAATCCCCTGTCTTGAAAAAATAATGTGCCAACATTACTTGAACCAAGTTCCATAGCATTATTAGTTCTAACACATTTGACCACTACATGAAATGAGTTTTTACCATTTGAATAAATGCTTGTAAAAGAGGAAAGGTGTAACTTTTGATGTTGAGTAGATGAACCCATGTGTTTTGTGTGTAATCATCAGCAATGGTTAAGAAGTATTTGTAGCCATCATGTGTGTAGTGTTTATCTCGAGATTGTTTAGCTTGAGTACAAACAAGACAATGACTAATAGCATCATTAGAGGAATGAGAAGGAAGAGATAACAATGATTTGAATTTTAACAAAGGTACATGACTAAACCGTTTATGCCACAACATATTATTTGAGCATGAATTGAATACATGATAAGTAGTTCAATGAAACAATCTAGAAACAGAAAAGTTGTAAGATAGACTATGTTTGATTTCATGAAAATAAAAAACATATAGATCATTTATTCTTATCCCCAATATTCCAAGAGAGAAGTTATTCTACGATGAGCAATCCTGTATGAGACAATTGGCATCAGTGAAAATAGCAAAAGTCTTTAATTGAGAAGTGAGTTTGGATATAGAAACAAAGTTATATTTGAAAGAAGGGACAAACAAAACATCCTTTAAGACAATCGAATCATGGATTTGAACATTACCATAATGAGAGATAAACATATTGTATCCATTAGGCAACCCAATTTAATGTGGATGTGAGAATTTGGACATTGATAAGAAAATATCACTGTTAGAGCAAATGCATGAGATTGTGGTATTGTTCTAGAGATGTGGTGGGGATTGACTCTGCAGTTGCAACTTGAACAGAGGAATCTGGCTCTTCCTTCTTTGATTTGGTGAACTTAAAATTTAGGGGGAAACCATTCAGACGCTAGCATTAGGACTTTAAATGATTGTTTTTCTTGCAGTGGCCACAATTTAGGGATTTCTTGGAGTAATTTGGGGATCGAGTGTTAGAAACAAATAATCAAAATAGCATCAGTAGTGAGAATTGCAGGTAAATGAATGTCTCTTTGGCGTTCTTCTTGAATGATCATGGAATAAGCAGTAGAAACAGTAGGTGGAGGCTTCATCATTAAGATCTGACCGCGAAGATCCTTGTAACTATCATTAAGCCTTATTAACATTTGAACTAATCGTTGATCATCAAGGTATTTGATGATACCTGCAGAAGCAGCGCATGTATGTGACACCCCATTTCTACTGTTTGCAAATACTATGGTTTTTCGTATAAATACAGGAATACAAAAATACGGTTTATCAAAAACCGATAATTTAAATGCTTAAAACAGTGGGTGTACAAATCTATATCAAAACTAACCATAGTAAGCAAGAAAGGATTAAACCTTGAGTCCAAAATAGGAGCTAACTCGAGCTCCACTCCAGCTAAACTTCATCCAATTATAGCATATCGTTTTAACCTGGAATACATGGCAAAACATATAATACGTAAGACAATAATGTCTCGTGAGTTACATGAGTTTTAGACTCAAATCTTTAACTTCTTTTTCCAACTTTTATTTAAAACTTATCACATAAAGCATCTTTCAAAACTTTATAGTAATAATATACTATACTCTTTACTTTTCAAAATCATTTCATAATATACTTTGCAAAGATAACATCTTTCAAAACTTTATAGTAGTAACATATTATAACCCTTTATTTTTCAAAATCACTTCAAAATATACTTTACAAAAATAGTTTCTTTCTTACTTTCTTTGACTGGTTTTATAAGCTTGCTGGATTTTTATACTTAGGGCTTTAATCACCATAAGTGATACCCCAAGTCTCTATGGCTAGAAAGAACGGATCAATCCTCACCATAAAAGTGCTGAGGCAATCTACTTCGCGATGGGGCTTTTTCCCCAGTAGACCCCTTACCTAACCCGGGTAGGTTGGAACATAGTTCCCTTACTAACGCTGCTTGCTACAATTACCAGTCATACAAAATACTTTATGCTTACTTTAACATTACTTACTTACATAGTGGCTAACTGCCAAACTTTACCATTTCTTGTCTTTATGGCTAAATGCCAAATTCATAACTTTCGTTTCACAAAAACCATATGTTTAAATCATGTCTTTATAACATACTAAGCTTTATGCCAAAACATACTCTCCAACATCTTATGGCTATATGCCATTTATACTCGAAAACATATACGGTTTGTAACCAAAACATACTTCTTAAACATCTTGTGGCTATATGTCATTCATACTTGAAAACATATATAACTTGTATTCAAAATATACTTTCACATAATTGGTTCATAGACCAACATACTTTCACTTAATTTAACGTGTAGTTCAAAACATAACTTCAAATATAGCATCATACTTTCTCATCAAATTAGAAATAATACTCTTGCAAATAATTTCACATAAAGAGATTTTATAAGAAATCTTATAAATACTTACTTGCCATGTACCCCAGAATGGGTAAAAATACTGCATGTACTCACATTATAGTTCTTGAAAGTTGACTAAGTATTTCTTGGTTCTTTACCCTTCCGTTGTTGTTCAATCACTTGACTTGCACCTATATTTATTATATAATACATTAACATTTATTTCTATTGACTCTATAACTCATTAGAGTCCTTATTATACCAGTATAGGTCATAACAAGTCTATAACTTTTAAATGACCAACTTTAAATAAATCGTATATTATACGTATTTTACTACAGTACCCTCGGGAGGTCGTATTCCCGGTTTAACAATTTTCCATGTGTTTTCACACCATTTTAGACTTGTGGTATAAATATTAGACCAATCGGACAAGTCTAGCACCAAGTTCCAAACACAAAAATGACATTTTCTTAACAGAAAGTATGCACGACTCGTGCATAATTTGGTCTGTAAGGAGCACGACTCGTGCATGCACTAAATAGCAACTTATTTTGGAGTGCAGGAGGAGCACGACTCGTGCTAAATGAGCACGACACGTGCTCTTTCTGGGTAGCTCCATTTCACTTCGGTTTTACACTGTAGCAGTCCGATTTTTGCACTATAACTTCCTGCTGTGGCTTGTTAAGAACTTGATACTTGACTTAATACTTATGGAATCATTCCATGACTAAAACCTTCAGTTTATAACAAGTTTTAATCCATGAAATCATTCCAAATCCTAGAATGTAGAAATTAGGGTTCTTGAACCAAAAAACCCCAAAATCCACAAAACCGACAAAATCGTTTGTTTTAATCACTTGTTCTTTTCATATTAACATGATAAGACACAGGAAATCATTAAAACATATTGGGATCATAATTGGAACTCAATTCCAGTTCATCCCGTGAAGAACATGTTCAAGAGTTTGGCTAGAAGGTCAACTACTAACCCTTTATCTTGATAATCTTCAACTTCCAAGCTCAAGTTCCAAATTTTCCTGCTTCAATTCTTCCAAGAGTTCCAGAATTCGTGACTTCAAGAGCTCTCCCGTAGCTTCTCAAGGTTCTGTAATCATATGGGAGATATTTCTCCCTTTTATACTTCCCAATTTACAGATTTAGTCCCTCTAGTTCACTTTCTTGGACTTTTGCCACAAAAAATCAATTTTTATCACATAAGACTTAGTTTCTTACATTTTTAGTCCTAGACTAGAATTGTAACTTCTTAATAATTTTCGTGTATGACCAAATGACCAAATTACCCTCTTCATGGTAAAATGACCAAATTACCCTTTCTTTATTACAACTTTTGTAAAATTGTCCCAAAACTCCAAATTCCTCTTTTTAAGTTTATTTCATTACATAATAGCTCCAAAAATCATATTTTCTTTACTTAAGAGTCATTTAGATGTCAAATGACCATTTTGCCCTTTTTCAACATATTTCTCCAAACTCTTGGAATTTTACTACATTTCCCAGTAAATTATTTTAAAACTTTCAAAATATTTTGGTCTTTTCCTTAAGTATTTTCTCGAATATAAATTCAAGATTTTTGGGTCGTTACAATGTACATTTCGGAATTCCTTGTACAATGCAAAGTTCATCCCAAATCTTCATGAGTTTGGTGAAATGTGTAGAAAAATCGTTAGATCCTTGAGATGACGAGTAGAGTTGTTGTTAAATTTGATAAATGAGCACACCATCAGACTGCTCATATCGTTGATTCAACTCTTTCCAGGTAGCATAAGTAGGAGAATCAGATGAACGTTTTTCAATGGAGCCATCGATGAAACCAAGCTTATTTTTAGCAGATAAGGCAATAATCATGGATCTCTTCCATGTCGAGAATCCAATACCAGTGAAAATGTTAGAAACAAGAACAGAGCCTGGATTATCAGAAGATCCGAGGTAATATGGACTGGAAATTGCTAGATCGGTAGATTGATTGTCAATATTTTCAGATGTAGACATAACGAATTTGTAAGAATACAAACAAATTCAAAGAGGAAAAAAATCAATGAAATGAAGTATGGACAAATTGAATATCAAAGGAATGCGGATGAATGGATATTGATATCATGTTAATATGAGAAAGATCAAGGGAGGAAATGAACAAATGATTTCAAATATTTTCTTACCACTCACCAATCTAATCCACTACATGTATATACAATGGAATAACTTTACTAAGAAGAGAAGCAACTAACTAACTCTAACTACTTTCAAACTAAGAATGACCAAAGTACCCTCGGTAGTTATCAACCAGCATAACACTAGCTAACAACAACTTCATACATAAGTAGAAAAATTATTATGATTACAGTTGAAGAAGCCTGAACTACCGATTCTGTCCTAGAAGCAAACCTTAAGGTTCTTGGTGACAATAAAACAAAACAACATTAGAAGAATGTCATACAACAGCGCAACAATTTGAATTATTGACTCTAATTTGAAGCAAACAAATATGAGAAATAATGTAGATTTAACCCTATTTCAGAAAATGAAAAAAGAACATAAAACAAATGGTTACAATGTCTAATTTCTTCATGGAAATGTGATTCCCCCATGGCTCCATTCATGTCTTTTAACCGCTTCACAATAATCATTGTCCTGTCTCCTGTTGTAAACATGTTGTAACATTAATAAAAGAGAAAGGAGAGGAAGCGGTTATGGAAAAAACGTCTTGCTAGTTTAAATGAATTTGATGTTAAAAAAATCTATTTGTAACAAATGAATAAGTAAAACATACCATATTTTGACGTGTGTTTTTTTGCAATTAATTCAGCACATTTTAGTATATATAAAGGGTTTAAAAAATCAAATTATTTAAATACTAAATAATTTTTTTAGTAAAACATTTAGAAAGTAATAATTTTATTAGTATATACAAATTTTAATGCATGATGTACAAGTTACAAAAGATATTGAGTTTTCATAAAAAATCGATTTTGATGTTGTGTTTCTTTTGTCGCAATTAAGTCACTATGCTTTATTCTTTTCGATTTTGACACTGTATTTTTTTTGCAATTAAGTCGCTACATTTTATATTTTTTTCGATTTTGACATTGTACCAAGTCATCATGCCATGTCAGCGTCACGCTAGGCAAAAACTGACACGTCAGCAGGCAACCTGATTGATCAGTCAAATGGTCAAAATTGCAACAAATTTGAAAACGTAGCGACTTAATTACAAAAAACATATCATAGTGTCAAAACCGAGATTTTGTAAAAACTAAGTGTCTTTTTTGTAATTTGATCTTTTTGAATTTGTTGAATAGTGTATTTATAGTGGTGGTGGGGGTAAAATAATTTAATTAAATTAATTTTTTTAAGAAAATGGTTGCAAAGGCTGTGAGTTCAACCACTTTACGAACCCGCTTCACTTTCATCTATCGCCAACCCATCCCATCTGGAGCCATGGCACCACGGGTCCCAACGTACCGTCAGCGATCTTTCACAATCTTTCTTTCCACTCCGCTCACCTAACTGAAATGAGGAATTAATTTGTACATTTAATAAATATATGAAATATACAATCAAATTTAATTACATAGAGACGGTAGGCAAATGGGCAACAAGCTGCGCCGCTAGCCCAATTTGATAGAAATGCCAAAATACAATGAAATAATAGGAAGAGACAAAAGTAAGATATCATAGTATACAAACCAATAGATGTACGTTGCTATATCTTGTATTTAACCCTTCTTTATTTTTATCATTCATCTTATTTTGTAGTAACTCTATACATTATGTTGGTCTCAAGGAGTTTGAAAGAGGCACCGACAGCTACAAATGTTTTGTACTTGGACCACATGCCTTTAATTTGATAGTTCTTTAAATTAGAATCCCGTAATAGTAAGTTTCTACCAAAACAAAAATGAAAATAAAAGTAAATCTCAGAAACATTAGACTTTTAGTAGGGATAATGTTATAAGGAGAGAAAATGGGACCGAATCAAGACATTTACGATTTTGATAGGTAAACAAATGGCTTCGAGATTAAATTAAAAACCAAACCCAAATTATTCAACATCATAAACTCAATTAATTGAAAAGCAATTTCCTGTAAATACAAACATGATTAGCAATCTAAATTTTTTGTAAGATGGTATGATGGTTACGACAAGCAATAATTAAATCATCTGATTACGCCATCTCGTGATTACTTCTTTTCATTCATAGCATCACCTACAATATACAAAGTCAATAGGAAAGTAATATTATAAACCTAGATAATCAATCATCCAAGCAAACTAATATATTAAATCACACCACCAAGATAATTACAAGTATAACAATTAATCGCGAGTAGATGAAAACCTAATCACTGTGGTTATCTTACAAAAATAAATTGTGACTGGCGGTTTTCAGAAGAAGACGCAACAATATTCCAATCAAAATTCGAAAAAAAAAAGATTTCAGCATTGTACAGTAGAAGATCTAATTGAATTCAACAGTCGTGTGTACATAAAGCACCAGTGGTCTAGTGGTAGAATAGTACCCTGCCACGGTACAGACCCGGGTTCGATTCCCGGCTGGTGCAAAAATTATTTTTTGTTGATGGCAGCATTCAATTTTTTCAGTGTTTCTTTTTGTGAGTTGGTGTCTTGGTGATTGAACTTCTCAACATGTTTTTGTTGATTGTGTATTTGCGAAGGCTTAAATAAAAAGAGCATATTAATTCGTAGATCATTTTCAAGAAAGTTACTTGTTTTATTTGGCGGTTTTTTGACCAAATGATAATACAAATGGATTTCTACAATTTTTTATGATATGCTATTTTCCTCGAAATTTATATTGCAACTCCATTAAAAGATTAGATTTGATGACAAACATAATAGAAAAGTTTTTTCCTGTTGTGCTACTCACCACCGTTGCTCAGTAGTTCATATTTCTCACAAAATCACTGGTGGGTGTTTTTGAGTCTGATGGTATTTGACATGTCATCCTTTTTATCGATTCCCATTCATGTGAGGTTTCTGTGTTGAAGAAACAACAGAGCGCCAGTGGTCTAGTGGTAGAGAACTATCCATCCATTGTAGTGACTTGGGTTCGATTCCCGGCATAGTGCATTATTATTGCAGTGAGGATATTTGCGCCGAGTAATGTTGGGTCATTACAGCTATTCGATATTTCGGAATTAACAGCGCTTCTGAGCAATTCTTTTTCCAAAAATTATTATAATTGAGACCTCCAAATATTTCTACCAAGAATTTACAAAAGGAACAGCGGTGAAGGGTAACAATCCTTAATTGATTCTTACTTGTTTGATCAATTTACTTAAATAAGTATTTGGTTAAGTAACTTTTTTTTTATCCTTTTTCTTGCAATTGATTCGATGGTTTTCTTTAAAAACTCTGTCGGTATTTGGATAATGGGCTGAGTCCATTAGTAATAAGTAGTAAGCTCAAACACTTAGCGGTTAGCATTATTTGGTTTAAATTGTCCGATCCATACCTTAATCGGTTTGGCAGGTGGGTTTTGGCTTGGGTTATGTGGTTACAGTTTGGTTTTTGGTTTGAATGACCATCTAATTCAGTTTTTGATTTAAGGTGTTTATATTCGGAGATGACCTAAACCCGACAATGAGTTAGACTCCAAACTACCAAAACCATATTGGGCCTTAGTTCTTCCAAAGCCCAATCTAGAAAAAAAAACGCTTCTTACTTGCAAGTTGCAAAGATCATAAATGGTAGAACTTGTACTGTTGTACATTGCAAGCAACAATAAGCATACTGAGGGTCTTATGGTCGTGCGTTACGGGAAGGTTTAAGCAATACTTTCTTATGAAAAATGACTGTTTTGTATAAAGATAGATAGAATGTGTGTGCAAAAATAGAAATAACAATGTACTTTTTGTTTTTGTCACACGCATATACAGTTTTACACACGACAAAGTCATAAATGCACACGCTGGCACACTCACATGCAAGCACTGACATTCACATAGACAACCACAAACACACACACTTATAGCATTGTACTATGAAAACCACGTTAACTACAGCAATACATAATTTATAATATGATTGCGAATAACTATAAATAAAAACGTATATTGGTTTGTGAAAACGAATATTTAAAAGAAATTAATCTTTGAATTTTACAACCTACATTACACCATAGTCAATAAACAACACTTACTTCATCACATTGAGATGAAAAACATAAAACCAGTTACAATGAAAAGTATAAAATGAGTTTTTTCATTTCCAAATGCTTCAACTTCTTCTCTTTGACCACTAATTCCAACATCTCCTTGCAACTTCCCATATCTTTCATCATCCTTTTAACATAGTTATCTTTATTATGGTCAATCATGAATTTCATCCTCTTGCAACTTCCATTGGCTGATCTTCGATCAACCGATTCAAAAAATTGCATTTTGACCCCCTTTTCTAGAAAGTAAAAAAGAATTCAGTGAGTTGAAGTTAAATAAAAATTACAAAAGTTTACAATATTTCATTCTTACCATCGAATCAGGGCAAACATAAAACCTTCTATCAGGGTTGTCTTCGGTCATTGAAATGCGAATTACCACTTGCTTTTCACAATAACAAAGTTTATATTTCCTAATTTGATGTCCTCCTTCGACATTACAAATTGATAAATTAAAAGACGAAGACATGTCTTTTGGTTCGTGTTCAAAAGGGGAGGAGAAATTGGTTGGTGATTTAGGATGTAAAAGAAGAAAAGAGATTTCATAGTTAATCCACGTTAAAAGGTTAAAGTTTTTAATGAGTTAGCTTAGAGTAGTAGATAAAAAGAAAAAAAAAAGTTTCCATTTTATATAGTAAAATTATTTTGTTGGCAACTTGAAGACACTAGTAATATTGTTTTCCTAACAGCATTATTAACTTTTTTTTTTCAAAACATGAAAAAAAGAAAACAATATCTTATAAAGAAAAAAAAAACATATTTATGTATACATTATTTTGGTATCAGTAACCCCCTACAAAATATGTAGTTAATTAATAAATAGTTAAAAGACAGTTACTAAAGGTGAGAAAAGTAGACCTGACAATAGAGCAGGTTTTAACCCTGATCTACTCCAAACCCATGCAAAATATATGAGTTTGGATCATTGTCTGTGATCTATTTACCTGTTAACGATCTGTACCCGTTAACCATTTTATTAAAAGGGTTGGGTATAGACCACCATCGATCCGATCCATTAATCGCCCCGTGTAAATTATAAAAACATAAATTTATTATTTATAAGTTATTAGTTTTACAACTTAATATTTTCTTATATGTACTAACTTTTGTTTCAGGTGATCAGTGCATGGATTGGTCAGACTATGAATTTTTTGAAGGTGCATCTCAATGTCTACATTTTCTCATTAATTTTTGCAATACTAGACATTTGTTTTGTTTTGGAATTGTTATTTTAAGTATTAAGCTATATTACGTTTATTTTATTATGAAAAGTTTTTTTATAATTATTAAGTAAAAATGTGATTCATGTTATATTTGTTGAATGTATAATTATTGTGTAACTTTAATATTGTAAATGGGTCGGGTAAAATGGTTGAGTATCCATTGATCCAGTGGATAAAGGTATGAGTTTGATTATTCAAAACCCTACGCGTTTCGGATCGGGGTTGGATCAGCTTTTGGAATTTGCTAAAAAGGTTTGGATCAAAGCCGATATGCTCCAAACCCGCTCCATTGTCAGGTATAGAGAAAAGAGTTCAATTAAGATCAACATTAGTTAAAAATTTAAGCTATTCTTTGAAAAATTATAAAATACATACTTCAATCTTTAAAAAAACAAAAATACAAAATTGGTCCCTGTAGTTTGTCAAAAACTGTAGATTGGATCCAAAAGGTTTCCAACTTGCATGAAAGGTCCAAAATCATGAATTCCCCGTGATTTTGGTCCCTGTCGGCTTTAAAAAGGCTGAAATGCCCTTTTAATTTGTTTTTTTCCATTTTTTAATACTCTTTGATTAAAAATTTAAAATAAAAACCACGAGCCCCATCCCCTCTTCCACCACCATTCATTTTTTCCTCTCTCTCTCTCTCTGTCCGGTCAGCCCACATCCCCATAGATGTTCATCTTCAAAATTGGTGTTTATCCTCATACCAAATATCTGAATGAACCTTCATCGACATCCCTTATCTCCCTCTTCTCCAATCAACAAAAATCGATACTTGACTGCCCAAACACAAACCTGCAAATTAAATCAGAGGAAGCAGATGAAGAACACACACAAAAAATCGACTTTGTAATTTAATTATCAAAGGTTTAGATTCAACATACACACACAATCCGAAATCGATGGGCTGGAGATCGGAAACTAACCTTATTTTAAATCGAAAATCAAAATGGAACTGGAGATCGAGGAGCTGGTGGATCGAAAGCTGATGAAGAACACACACAAAATCGACTTCGTAATAGTTATAATCAAACAAATTCAGAGGATACTCAGATTCATAATCGATCCATGTTTGCATTTTTTTCACTACCATTAATCACCAAATTAACACAGACAATATTCATAACTTTTACAGACACGAATCTTGATGAATCAATCACACTATAATCCTCAAATTCAACACTGAGGAGCCCAGACGAATAACTATAATCAAACAAATTCATAGTATACCCAAAGGAACAAAACAAAAGCTAAAGGATTCACATTTGATATAGAAAACAAAAAGTATGTTTTTATACTAATTTCTTGGGGGTTCCTCCATAAATCTTGATGGGTTTTTTGTAAATCACTCTACCAACACCGTAAGGTAATGGAGCAATGGTTTGTAAAGAAGAACCACCATCAGCGACTTTCACATCTCCATAAAGAGCAAGAACGGAGTCGAATGCTGAAATTTTGCCGAAGTTTTTGAAAGAAAATGAAGTGTTTGAGTTCACAATTAAGGATTTGAGTAAGAGAGTGACGAAATCGAGGGCAAGTAAGGATCTTGAGTTTGCAACTAAGGATTTGAAGAAGATAGTGACGGTGGGTTTTGTTAAAAAGTTCTTCCTTTCTTGAGGTGTGGATGAATTTGAGAGATGAGGGGTGAAGGATGAGGAAATCAATGGTTCGATCGGTTAGGTTTTGAAGATGAGAACTTAAGATTAGATCGGTTGGGTGAGGAAGACGAACGGAATGAGAGAGAGAAAAAAAAAGAGTATCGTCAGTGTAGAAAGGGGTGGGGTAGTTTCCTTTTTATTTTTTAATAAAAAAAATAGTCATTAATAATCAAAAAACAAATCAAAATGGTATTTTAGTCTTTTTAAATCTGATAGGGACTAAAACCATGAAAAATTCTTGATTTTGGTCGTTCCTTGCAATTTGAAAATTTTTTAGACCCAATTCACCGTTTTTAACAAAACACATAGACTAATTTTACAGATTTTTTCTTAAAAAATGAATTGCTCTTGGAAACAAAATATCGTCGACATCATGGAAAAGACGTAACGTTATCTTTATATTGTCATATACCATTTCCAGGGGAAATTTACGTAAACCCAGAGTAATAATTCTTAACTAAATTGTAAAACACGAAATAAAATCCGCAAATTAATCTGTGTCTAGGAATTTGAGCTCTGGAAAAAGAGAGATTGTTAACTTCACTTGTGTAGTGGCGAAACGCGTACGCTTTCCATTCCCGTCTTCCAACGTCAACTCTCGAGTGAAAAACCCACGTGGTTCATCCAGTCACCATCGCCGCCGGGACACGTCATTTCACGGTGATTCCTCCGTCATAACTTCCGTGTCATGGCGGTGGCGACGACCTCCTCCAGCGACAACATCGCACCTCCATCACAATCCATGGATAAATCGCCTACGGCAAATTCAACCGATGCTGCTGCCGTCACCGAACCTCTGTCGGCGGCAAATGGTTCTCCGTCCGCTGTTGCTGTAGATCCGGTTGATAACTCCAATTCCCCACCTAGACCTTCCAGACAACTCGATTTCCAGGTGCGATTAAGTTTCCTTATGAAATTTGGATTCGAAATTGAAGATCAAGTCGACTATTGGACTGAATGCGATTATGTATTTCTTGAATTTAGATATCTGATTTGTTTGTTAATTCTTTTCAGCCGTCGTTGCGGAGCGAAGAATATCGGCAACTGTTTCGTCTTCCTCCTGAAGAAGTAATTATCTTCACTTTCAGCAGTTCAGTGAATTTGCTCATGTTCTAACCTAATAGAACCAATACGAAAAAACGGAAGAAACTCGTTTCTCTCTTTGCTTTGATTTTAAGTTTCTAACTTCTTTGAGATTAGGGGTTTAAACTTACATATTCCTGATACCTGATACCTGATCATCAAGTTCTTCAGATTAGATGGAAGTTAAATTAGGTTCTTGGTCGTATGATCTTGCTACCTGTTGCCATCGTTATCATGGTTTTTCTTGTATGCATCTTACAATCCAAGTGTAGGATGTAGTACTAGTACCTTATTTTATCATTTGAAACGTATAGTTCTAGTAAATCTTTCTACATAATACTGTATATATGATGATTCTACTCTGTTAACTTTAGAATGCATATTCTTTTTCCCATCTTTCTTTGACTTATGTTTTTCTTTATCTTAGGTCCTTATTCAAGATTTCAATTGTGCATTGCAAGAGAATTTCATCCTCCAGGTATGATTGATCCTTTTATGTTTAATGCTGAGTTCATAAATTTATTTTTATCTTGATGCCTGTTCTTATCTCCTACTATTTATTCCATGTACTGAGTACCCATACAACTTTCTCTATTTTGTTCATTTTATTTTTTAGGTGATAAATGATGGCATATTAGCATACATATACACATTATTATCAAATGCATGCATTTTTTCAGTTTCTGATTGTTCTCAATACTGTATGTATTGTAGGGTCATATGTACCTGTTTCTCCATCACATATGCTTTTACTCGAACCTTTTTGGATTTGAAACAAAGGTATGTTTCCAACTCAGAGTTACTAATTTAGTTATATCTATATCACAAAATGTGCTATCTGTTTCCCTTGTGGCCATTTTCATATCTAATGATTTTATTCAATTGGAATGTTGGTTGTTCGATTGCAGAAAATAATTGCTTTTGATGAAATTACAGAGGTAAAAAGAGCAAAGACTGCAGGAATATTCCCTACTGCCATAGAATTAACAGCTTCAGACAAAAAGGTAGTATTGGTTAATGGTTATCCTTCTTTAATATTTACATTAACTAAAATTAGCACTTTTTGGTATTTTTGATGCTCTTTCTGGATAAATAACATGAGCTGTTTTCTTGTAGTACTTTTTTACATCATTCTTATCGCGTGATGAAGCGTTTAAACTCATTAGTGATGGTTGGTTGGAACATGGAAATGGAAGTAAAGCTATTTCCGATCAACAGGTTTTTGTTATTTGTTTTAAATCTTCAACACAACTTACAAATTGTGATAAATTAATAATTATCTTTTTATTTTGATTAATTGCAGGACTCAAGATCCGGATTGATTGATGAAGAGCCTGAAATTGTTATGGTTGAAGATTCAGACGAAGCCAGACTGCTAGGAGATGATCTTGAAACTACAAACAGGTTTGTTAAATGCATGAAATAGCAACATACTTTCATTTATTGGGTGGACTTTTTCAAAGTACAATGTTGTAATAGGAAGAAATGAAAGTAGGATGCCATAATAAAAGTATGTTACTATTTATTGCATTAACCCTTTATTTTGATAGTTATATTGAATTATTGATTAGCTGATTTCTTGTGAAACAGAAACACGGGTGAGAATACACCAGAAGATCCCAACCGTACACCTGGCAGTGAAGCTGATGTGTCATTGAGATCTTCAACTTCAAGAGTGCAAGATATTGTAGATGATGACTCCATTGTTGTTCAAAATACTGATTGTTCACCTTCTGGCAAATCTTTAGCGTGGGAAGTTGGGGATTCTGATGCACCAAATGGTTAGTCTTTTATAAACGCGGCATTTTTTATTTTCTTTCTATTACAACAATGTACTTTCAATAATTTTTTTCACATTAAAGTATTGTACTTTGAAAAATTTATGCAAATAATAGCATTGTGCTTCCTATTATTTCTTAATTAGGGCATTATGCTTCGAAAAATTTATCCATTTATGCAATGAAAATTGATTTGTATTTAGATTTGTCAAAATAGGAAGAAATGAAAGTAGGATGCTATAATAACAAATAAATAAAAGTACATTGCTTTTTTTTTTTTTCTTTAACCCTCTGAGGAACTATAAATTGTCCCATTAAACTGAAGTACATTTTTAATTGCATTTTTTAGTCTTTCAACATATTTTATTATTGTCTGTGCAGTCCCTGATGGTTATACACTGGCTGCAGAATCTACATTTCCGGTAGCAATTTTTTTTCCTTTTAAAGAATCATAATTAAAATTTCTCACATTTGCTTAGAAATTTTTTTTTTACTACTTTCATATTTTATGCAGATAAAGGTGGATGAGTTCTTTAGTCTATTTTACTCAGATGAGGCCCTCCCTTTTCTTGAATCGTATCACAATAAATGTGGAGATAAAGGTGCCTGGAGATTGATTTTTATTTTATTTTAAATTTGGTATCGTATAAATGTGGAAAATAAAATGTATCTATATTAATATACATTTTTTTTTTTTTGCTTTTCAGATCTTAAGTGCACGTCATGGAAACCCCATGATCAACTTGGTTATGCTCGTGAAGTATCGTTTCAACATCCAATCAAAATTTATTTTGGTATGAATAGTCAGTTTTATTTGTATTTTTTTAATATCATATAGTTTTTGTGTAGAAATGTTAATATTTTTTATTAATTTTACGTAGGTGCAAGATTTGGTAGCTGCAACGAAGTACAAAACTTTCGAGTTTACAAAAACAGGTACACTTCATATTTTATATTTTATGAGGGTGATTCTTTCACAAAAATGCAAGAAATAGCAACGTACTTTCATTAATTTGTTTATTATAGCATCCTACTTTCATTTCTTCATATCGCTTTATTCTACTTAAAAAAATTATAGCAATGTAATCCAAATACAAAGTAAATTAAGTAAGTATATTTTTCAAAGTTAAATTTCTGCATAAGAAAAAAGTTAGAAGTACAATGCTATAAAAGGTATATGTTTTAGAGTACAATGTTCTATTAAGAAAACCAGTGTTATGATAAAAAAAGTTGGAAGTAGTTTTTTTTTTTTTTTTCCTGATGTATTTATTTGCAGTTTTGTGCATAATTTTAATTGTTTTCTTCTTCAATTTTTGTTAGTCATTTGGTTGTGAAGACATCACAAGTGATCAATGATGTTCCATATGGAGACTACTTTTGTGTAGAGGTATGAATTTTTCATATTTGTGATTTAAATAATCATGGTGTAAAATTTTATTAGTAATTTTTTTTTTTTTTTTTTGAAATGTTTACAGGGGCTATGGGATGTGGTAGCAGATTCAAATGGTGGTTGCACATTGAAGGTATATGTGAATGTTGCATTCTCCAAGAAAACAATGTGGAAAGGTTTGTTTGCTTTTTTACTATTTAGCTCATTTTATTTTCTTTTTAAAAAGGTCTGATAAATTATTGATTTTATAATTTTCAGGGAAGATAGTGCAGGCTACAATTGAAGAGTGCCGAGATACTTTTGCAGCCTGGATAGAACTTGTATTTTCTTTATTCCTTATTAAGCCTGTATTATTATTATTTTTTATAAGTTCTATTTATTTATTTATTATTTTATTATAATAGCCTACTTTCATTTCTTCCTATTACAGCATTGTACTTTAAAAAATCTACAAATAATAGCAATATCTTCCAAATAAAAAGCAATTTTCACATTGGGTAGATTTTTTAAAGTATAATGTCTTAATAAGAAAACACAAATAAAAGCACACATCTATAAATATAATTGGGTAGATTTTTCAAAGTACAATACTTTAATAAGGAAAAAATTGAAAGTAGAATATTGTTATAAAAGAAATGAAAGTAAGATGCATATAATACACAAATAAATCAAAGTACATTGCTATTATTTGCATATAACCCTAGTTTTAATAACATTTTTTTTCAGGCACATGCATTACTGAAACAAAAGAATATTGAAAAAGAAGGTAACTGACTAAACTTCCATTAAATACTACAATTTCATGATAACAAAAAAGTATGTTGCTATAATAAACAAATTTTCCAGCCAACTTAATTGCAGGGGTAAAAATAGAACCGCCGGTACGGGTTGTGGAACGTCCAGAAACGCCAGGTCAGCAAGGGGGCATACCGCTGACTCAGACCGTTCCACTCTCCCAGGAAGTAAACCGTGTGGGGCCCACGGGCGGTTCTGTGACTGCTGCATCGTTTTTGAGAGATTCGGTTCCGAAAATGTTTTCGTCTTTCAAGTCTCGGAGCCATGTCCCGTCTTTTGTTGTTATTCTCATGGCGGTAGTCATCCTTCTTATGCAGGTACGCTCTAAATAGCAATGTACTTTCATTGATTTGTTTATCATGGTATTCTACTTTCATTTATTCTTATTAATGTATAGCAACTAAGGTAGTTCCCCTATGTACAATGGCAAAGAACTGTGCATAATGCAAATCAACTACAGGGACCAAAGCTGTAATTAATGCATAAAAGTTACAGGGACTAAAAGTGTAATTTAGTAATTTCCTAAATTAAAAACTACAGGGACCAAAACGGTACTTAATACAAATTAAAACTACAAGGACCAAAACTGTAATTATCCTAACTTAAAAACTACAGGGACTAAAACTGTATTAATGCAAATTAAAAACTATAGGGACCAAAACTGTAGTTATTGAAATTTAAAAGTACAGGGACCAAGATTGTAACTAAAGCAAATTAAAAAATATGTGGACCAAAGTTGTAATTATCTTAATTAAAAACTATAGGGACCAAAACTGTAATTAATACAAATTAAAAACTATACGGACCAAAACTGTAATTATTGAAATTTAAAGTACAGGGACCAAAACTGTAATTAATGCAAATTAAAAACTACAAGGACCAAAACTGTAGTTATTGAAATTTAAAAGTACGGGGACCAAAACTGTAATCAAAGCAAATTAAAAAATGAGGACCAAAGCTGTAATTATCCTAAATTAAAAATTATAAGAACCAAAACTGTATAGAATGCAAATTAAAATCTACAGGGACAAAAGCTGTAATTATGCAAATTAAAAACTACATGGACCAAAACTATAATTAATGCATAAAAACTACAGGGACTAAAAGTGTAATTTAGTTATTTCCTAAATTAAAAACTACAGCGACCAAAAACCGTAATTAATGCAAAATAAAAACTACATGGACCATAACTGTAATTATCCTAACTTAAAAACTAGTGACTAAAACTAAAACTGTAATTGGTAAAGATTTCCAAGTACGTTGCTATTATGAGCAAAATAATTGAAGTACATTGCTATTAATGATTCACTTTGTTTTTGTATTTTTTTCAGATAAGCATCGTGGTGCTGCTACTCAAACCTCAAACGGTCCACGTAGTTTCCGACACAGCCTGGATGAGCAACACGCGAATCGACAGGAGGGGCGAAACGGTCAATTTACTAAACAAACAAATGGAGCATCTCAAAGAAGAGATGCTAATCGTTGAAACACTGCTGGAAAAAATGCGACATGAACACGATATGTTGACCGTTCAACTCAAAAAGCTAATGCTTCGCAAAAATTAAAAAAAAAAAAAAAAAACGTACGTGTGAAATGTGAATTCTCTCCTTTTTTTTTTTGTTCTGGTTTTTGATAAATTTGTATTGTGTTGAAGTAAATGTATAGTTGTTGTATTGGTTGTATGCGTAAAGAGTAAAAAAGGCTTGATATGTGAAAATTGTTGAAGTGTAGTATGAGAATAAATACAGACAGACCAATTTGTTGGTTTGATTTTGGCGTTACAATTGCTGTATTTGTTAAGAGTAAGACCGATCCAACATGCCATAATAAATAATATATTTTTCGATACTTATAATAATATCTTTTTTATTATTGTAAAATAGTGCAACTGTCTAGACACAAATTATTTATATAAGTTCGATTTGACATTGTGTCATTTTTTTTCAATTGAGATACTGGATTTTCACAAAGTTCGATTTTGACATTATATTTTTCAATTTGTTTTAATGTTTAACCATTTAACCGGTGTCAGATGACGTGTCAGTCTTTGATTGTGTGACGTTGACATAACATTATAACATAACATTTTTAGTGACATCACTTTCTAGGTATCAAATTTGAAAAATGAAATAAAATGTAGTGACTTATTTCAAAAAAACACAGTGTCAAAATAGAACTTTTCTGAAAACTTAGCGTCTTTCGTGCAATTTGCCCTCATTATAATTTAAAAATATTATGCATGTCACATTAAATTGAAACCCTAATGTGTTAATCTCTAAAAATCGGAACGCTAACGCCAGTGTTCTATGTGACATGATTTGTGCAAGTCTTTCTAAGCACAAAAAAGATTTACTTCACATCATTTACGTTGGCATCCAAACCAGCTACATTATGGGAACATAGTTTATTTGCTCACTTCAAAAGCAAAGAGCTTTTTCAAGAAAACATTACATAAGTTTAAATGCTACAAATAAATTTTCAAGGAAAGAAAATCCCTCTTTGGAACATATGCAATTGTTATATAATGTAGCTTAAAGTTCTTATATTCAAAATGTGTGATTGTTGCTTCAATTTTGATAGTCAATGTCATATTATCATTGAGACAACATACATGTAAATGCATTATTTGATCGCTATGTCATGTTAGTTGACAACCAGGTTGACCGGTTAAATGATCAACATTAAAACAAGTTGGAAAATTTTAGTGTTAAAATAGAACTTTTGTGAAAACTTAGTGTGTTAATTGATAAAAATAACACAATGTGCAAAATCGAACTTTTATAAAAACTTGGTGTATTTTGTGTAATTTGGCTTTTAAAAAACTCATCAAAAATCTTTTTATCAATAAGGAGGTGATGTTTTTGTATAAATTATTCTTATCATTAGTAAACTTCAACCCAATTAATTTTATATGTTTTGTATATTTCCTCTCATATATGTGTATTTTGTCTCATATATGTAATAACATTTCATCTTAAATCTTAATTTGTATTTATGCATTAAATGTTTATTATCTTTTGACTTCTTATTTTACTAAAAAAATATAAAATAAAAAAGAATATATTTTATAGATAACATATCATTTATGTAAAGTAATATTCATTTGTGAAATATAATATATACTTAAAAATTACAATTTAGATGGTTATAGATATTGAAGATAGATGATAATGAATTTTGTAAAGTGTATGAAAAAAGTATTTATTGATGTAGGTTTTCATAATAGTTTTTATAAATAAATGTAATTGGATCATTCAAATTTACAACCTAATTCCGTAAATGTTAGTAAAATCTGATGGCTAAAAACTAAAATATATAAAACTGGACCTAAAATCAAAACAGGCCCATACTTGTTGGGCTTTCTAGATCCCAATTTAAACCTGAAAAACCCTAGGGTTCCTCCATTGACATCGAATTCTAGCAGCAGGCGCATTTCTTACTCTCAGAAACACCGAAAAGGGGATTTAGTACACCAAAGGTTCGTTTCTGATCACTACTGTTATGTTGATGAATCATCAATTTGATTCATAGCTATATGTTTTGCATTGTTAAAGTTTGTTAAATGCGAAGATTTCAATTTTTTTTTTTTAATTTGTATCTTCATTGCAGAGAAGAATGTCGGTCGCCGAACTTGCTTGCACGTACGCGTGTTTGATTCTCACCGACGATGGCATCCCAATCACGGTGATAAATTTTACTAATTCAATAAGTAGATAGTTTTTATGTGTATATGAATACTCGATTTTGTTTTCCGCCTTGGATACGATGAATTCCATCCATTGTGTAATTCGGATGAATTTTGTAGACTTAGGTTTTGTATTTGAATAATAAACCAACCATTAAAGTAAATTTGTTATATGCAGGCTGAAAAGATTGCTACACTTTGTAAGGCTGCGAATGTGAGCTTTGAATCATACTGGCCAGGCTTGTTTGCCAAGCTTGCAGAGAAGAAGAACATTGAGGATCTCATTGTGAATGTTGGCGCCGGTGGTGGTGGTGGTGGTGCTCCGGCAGTTGCTGCACCAGCTGCCGGCGGTGGTGCAGCTGCTGCCGCCCCTCCTCCAGAGGAGAAGAAGGTAAATTTGTACTTTTGTGTTAGTTTATTTTATTTGATAGAAATTGTGTTTAGTTATTACTTATTATGACTTACATGGCTATTTTTGGTAATGATGACACAGGAAGAACCAAAGGAAGAGAGTGATGATGACATGGGATTCAGCTTATTCGATTAGAAGGGTATTTTTGGTATTTTATTTGTTAGAAATCTTTTGGGAAAGAGTAAAAACATGCTTTGATTTGTTTTTGTTTTGTGTTTATTTGACAAAGTATTGAATTTTCATCAACAATTTTGGTATTCAACTTAACATTTTGAAGTTTTGTTCATGGACTACTAGGGAGATTTCTAAAGGGTTTCCTTTTTTGATTACCATATAGTTTATTTTTGTTAGAAGTGAAATATGGATCTTGTTCTTGTTAGAATAATTTGTTTTGGGTAATTAGTTTAACGAGGATTGTTATCGAATCCCTAAAATTGTCTCTAATTTCGATAAACGTCATCAAATGCAAATACTTCCATTTCAAAATTTTCACTATGATCGATCCTAGAAAAGGATAAGCTAATTGCATGAACTATCTTGATTGGTTTCGTAACTTGAGAATTGTACTCAAGTTTGAAAAGAAGTTTCACGTCATTGATTAGCCTATTCCTGAGGCACCTCTAGCTGGGTTCACAAGGGTTGTTAATATGAAAAATTCCTTATAAATACCAACTAGTCATTTACAAATATTATTATTATCAACTTATAAATTTTAATTGCTACTCCTTCACCATCACCATTGTCCATCACTTAGAAAAAAATTTAAATATTAATCTAGTGATAATATATTGAATCTACATCTAATGGCTAGTTTTCATCCAAACTAAGCAAATGAAGTAGTCAACACACATCGACATTTTACACGAACATGGTATGATGAAACTAAGCAAAAGAAGTAGTCAACACATCGACATTTTACACGAACATGGTATGATATGTAAGTTTATTACTATATATTTCATTTTGTTATATAATATCATATAATATTACCACATATTAACAATAAAGTCAATATCAGGTATTTGAATCTTGCCAAGAGTGATGGATTGGACTAAAATAAATAAGATGTTCTCTTGGCTGTATTATTATTATTATCAAACAAAGAAAGATAAAATCAAATGAGCTCTTAACAAAAGTTTTACTTATATGTGATCGTGGTGGTATTTACAAAAGTAATAAAATTTCTAATAGACATATTGGGACAAAAAACTAATTGTTCGTTCGAGTTAAAGGGTAAATTTTCGAAATTGTATAACTTATGGACCTTGAGTGTGGTATGTGAAAACATAACCATGAACCTGTAGATCATTTGGAGGGCCATCTATTTTTAATGCGACTGTTCGCTAATGAAACTCGTTTAGTGGCCAATTTGAAAAGATTGAATGTAAAGCCACGCGATATTCTAACGACGTTGAAGGAGCAAAATCCAGAAAAATGTATCCACGCTAAATACCATATACAACACACAAGATAAGATTAAAATGAACGAGAAAGCAGGTAAAACAACAGATATGCTAGGGGTGGCAATTGGGTCGGGTTCGGGTTGGCGGGTTGGCGGGTTAGAAAGGCCAACCCAAACACGACCCATATAAATATTCGGGTTGGCGGGTCACGGGTTGGCGGGTTGGCAGGTAACCCGGACACGACCCGTGTAACCCGTTTAATTATACGGGTTGGCGGGTTGGCGGGTCAGTTTCGGGTTGGTGGGTTATATATGGGTTGGCGGGTCATAAACGGGTTAGCGGGTCGCGGGTTGGCGGGTCATATGCGGGTTGGCGGGTCATTTTCAGCTTATTTTTTATTTTTATTGAAAATAATAAATATTAAAATATATATGTATATATATATACGGGTTGGCGGGTCAACCCGCGAACCCAACTAATGACCCGAACACGACCCATATAATAAACGGGTTGGCGGGTTGGCGGGTTGGCGGGTCAAAAATCTCGACCCAAACCCGTTTATTTTCGTGTCGGGTTCGTGTCGTGTCGCGGGTCGTGTCGAGAATTGCCACCCCTAAGATATGCAAGTTCTTTTGTCGTTTTTGCAAAAAGGGGTTATTTCATGCAAATGATATATTGATGCATTAAAAGATCTATTTTTCATGCATCCAACATTGTTACAGTTATGGCATGCATTTTCGTAAGTGATGTCGATGGATGCCACATATAAGACGAATAAGTATAATATGCTTCTTCTAGAGATTCTTAGAGTAAATCCAACCAATTTGACTTTTTGCATAACATTTGTATTTCTGCATAAAGGAAAAGAATTCAACTATACTTGGACATTAAATTGCCTAAAGTCAATTATAGACACATATGTTTGTCCTCAAGTCATCTTCACAGACAGAGAATTGACATTGATGAAAGCATTCAAAAATGTATTCTCAGACCCTAAACATTTACTTTATAGATAACATAATATATCTGAAAGTATTAAGACAAAATGTATAAAGTCAATAAGGCCACTAAACATGTGGTCTTTCTTCACCAAAAAGGAAGCCTATGACTATAATTTGGCACGACTCGAAACACTGTTACTTAGATATCAAGGTAATGTTATTATTAATATTCTTAATATATTCAGTAATCATTGTGATTTCAATTGATGTAAATGTTGACTTTCTTAATTTTGGAAATCACACAACTAACAAAGTTGAAAGCCAGCATTGTAACTTTAAAAAAAAAAATTACTTGGATACAACACAATCAAATTTATGGACGTGTGTAACTTTTACTCATATTGTCGGGATACAACTATAAAAGCAAGCTTGCAACAAAGCAAAACTATCATGAAACATTGATTCGACACACCACACTTCGAACTGTTGTGGCGCTTTGTTTCGATACATGCTTTAGACATACTTTTCAATGAAGTTGGGAGGTGCAATGTTAGTGGCTTAAGTTGTAATTGTTAACTGCGCACGAGTCATCGATTACCTTGTGTGCATGAACAAATGAATTATATGAATGCAGGTGTACCTCTTCCACTTGACTCGATTAATATGTTTTGGAGAAAACTTGATTTATCACTGTTTGTAGCCATGCAAGTTAATGATGAAGCACAAACGTTCACTCAAAACTTCGAAAGCCAGTCAATTTTTCTTCGTGAACCTATTGTTCAAATTAATAACCGCAGTCGACCAAGCTCGAAGCATAAGACTTTCAAAAATAGTCGAGTTAAACTGTCAATTGAAGAACCCCATAGACATGGCTGCTTAAACACGTCTGAAAATATGCTTAATGTCATGAAGAATCATGAGCCAACAAGACATACTTCATACTCAATCCAAAGACACTACTCATCATACATTAATCAATTTCCATATATATTGCATCTTTACATAAGTCATGTGGATGATGTACTAGACGATGGAACTTGTGTATTCCGAACGTTAACAGCTTGTGTTGGTATTCATGAGAATGAGTGGTCCCAAATTGAGGCTCATTTACAATTAGACGTACACCAGACCGAATATAATGATATGTTTGGGAGTCGATCTTGATTTGAACTCTTTAACTCGTTAAATTTCTTTCGTTCAGATATAAATACACCATATCATAATTGATTGACTTTGCATGAGACTGGTATCCTCATTGCTTCAAAGTATAATATCATATTACATTCTATAAACAATATTGTCAGTACAACATACTTCCCACTTTGGTCTACACCACCAATGCATGAACAATATATTTATTTACGGAAATATTTTTATAATATTTCCATAAATAAACATATTGTTTCTTCCATACTTGACACCCCTAACTTTAATTTATTTCACAATCAAGACAACAAAACCTTCATAACAACTATGAAATCCCAACACAAATTCTTAACACAAAGTACACATACATATACAATATTACCAAAAGTCAAAGTACCCAAAATTTTCAACACCTTATATATAGACCGAGTTTGTATGCATGATAATAAAAACAAACACCAAACACACAAATCTACTTAAAAAAAAAAAAAAAAAAAAAAAAAACGTTTTATGTCAAAATTAAACACAAACTATATCAACTCATCAATCACTTTCAGCAACTTTCCCAAATTGCCACGGGTTGAATTCCGTATTCGCAATCGTAACCTCTTCAAGACTCGTTGACTTGTCAACCGCAGCTCGGTGTTTCGTATAATTCCCGTTGTATTCATAAATCTCCAAATCGCCCCACGGTGTAGGGGCAATTTGGTCCGTCATGTCAAACCATTTCGGGACAAATTCTTGCCCCTTTGTCTCTCTAATCCTTTTCTCCGCCCTCTGTTTCTCTTCCAAACTATTTCCAAAAAAAAAAAAAAAAAAAAAAAAAAAAACTTTTTACGAATGTTTTTGACGAGGGCATTTACGTCTTTTGCACAGACAAGAGAGAGAATGAGAAACACATACATGCTTTTTTCAGAACCGGCTTTTGACATGTCACCCATCTCAAGGGCATATCTGTCCGGTCTTAATCTCGAATCTGATGCCAACAATTTTTTTGGTGCGGTGGTAAAACTGTTGACTTTATGTGCAAAATATGTGTACTGAAATTTATCATCTGTAGGTGCATCAGCGACTTTCCACACCTTCAAAATTAATTTTCTTTTAATGTATTGAAATTAATTTTTGGAAGTAAAAAAAAAAATGAAAAATTAAAAACCTGTTTGAGTTCAGTGTTGGGAAGTGGTTCGCCTTCTGAATCACACGGTTGATAACTCATGGATTCGTTCCATTTTCCTGTCATTAATATTTTTGGTTCTTCTTCTGAGTTGTATACGTATCCATCCACTTCATACCTACCAGCACTGCAAAAAAAAAAAAAAATAATAATAATAATGAGTAAATTACAGTTTTGGTCCCTGTGGTTTACACCAAATTACAGTTTTGGTCCTAGTTTTGAAAATCTTGCACCGGTGGTCAATGTGGTTTCTGAATCTTTCACTTTTGGTCCCTGTGGTTTCCAAATCTCACTTTTGGTCCCTGTGATTTCCGAATCTTTCACTTTTGGTCCCTGTGGTTTCCAAATCTTTCACTTTTGGTCCCTGTGATTTCCGAATCATTCACTTTTGGTCCCTGTGGTTTCCAAATCTTTCACTTTTGGTCGCTTCCTCTGTTACTGCTGTGTAAACCTCAGGGACCAAAAGTGAAATATTTTGGAAACCATAGGGACTAAAAGTGAAATATTTGGAACCACAGAGACTACCGGTACAAGATTTTCAAAACTAGGACCAAAACTGTAATTTGGTGTAAACCACAAGGACCAAAACTGTAATTTACTCTAATAATATTTAAATATAATTGGTGCGAAGAGTTTCTTTCGTAGGGTGTTTTTTTTTTTTTGTTTTTTTAAGTTAATGGAGAGTAATCTTGTAAATTATATAAGAGTTTTCTCTTTTACGCGATGTGAAGAGAATTGATTAATAGAACAAATCAAGAAAATGTGGCTTTTGTTAAAAGGCGTAAACTTTTTGCAAGAAATAGCAACGTACTTTCATTAATTTGTCTATTATAGCATCGTTTACATTTCTTTTTAACTTTTTCTTAGTAAAAGGTAACTCACCCGAACCAACCACAAGGTTGAAAATAAAGGACGACTTTGTCCCCGGAGGTCAAATTGGTCAACACCATCTCCCCTGGTGAATCAATCCATGTTCTTCCAAATATTAAATTGTTGACTTTTGTGGGAGGGGGTACTAATTCTAAAATTACTCCATCTTTCTTTAGCTTCAACCGAGTTCTACAATCAAGATTGTAAAAAAAAATTATATCATCCATATTATATAAAAAATTAATAAAGAATTTTATATAATTTACCTTCCAAGAGGATAGACATCAACAGAGTTACCAAGAAACTTGGTCTTCACCTTTGAAGTTATATCATATACAAAATGCTCATTTTCAGCATGTGCAGCACTTATAGGAGGATGATGACTCACCTATTTGACATTATATAATAATATAATAAAATTAACCAACTCAAATAAGAAACTAAAAGTTTTTTTTTTTTAAAAAGCTATATCATTTCTTTAAAGTGTTACCTGTTCTGCAATAAATGTAATGCCACAATGATTAACCATTTCATATGTTTCACCAAGAATTGGATTGAAAGGTTTCCATGTTCGTTGCAAAGCATAATATACTGATATAAACCATGATGCTGTGATAAAAATTATAAAAAAAACAACCATTAACATTAAAGATTTCATCTTTTTGCAAGTTCATATAAAAACAGGAGTGTAGTGTGTGTCTATGTGTATAAAGATTCTTACCTGTATATACTAATCGCATGTATGGATCTTCACATTTATCTGCTTGCTCTAAAAGATGTGCATATTCCATTAACTACAAAAAGAATCATGGTGTCTTAAATAAGAACAATTATACAATCTACAAATATAAAATCATATTTGTGAAATGGAAAAAACCTCTGCCATTTTCTGCAGCATGGTCATGGGCTCAAAAATGAGTACTGGTAGAGTCACCATTGATGTGATGTCAGCGCCTACATACTTCTGCATTGACCTCCAGTAACTGTCACGTTCCTGTAAAAAGGTAAAAGAATTAGATATCAATAAATGATGATAATAAAAACTAGATGTTACATGTTATAAGTACCAAAAATGGAGCAAAATGATGAGTATTGTGAAAAAAGAAGAAGAGAGAAATAATTTACTATACCTCCCCTTTCCATCTGCCTCTTTGTGCTTCAGTTTCAGCATCATCTGTGCCTCCTTCAGGATTAATGACTTCAAGACCCTCATAACCAAGCAGTCTAAAGAAGAAAAGAAACAAGACATGAAGATTAAACATTTTAGTACATGTTATGTTTGTTTTTAACAGTAAAAATGTCAGATTTTAGAAATTACTCCTAAGTATCAACAGCAGCTAAGTTTTAACTCTTTAAAATAATGTTAAAATCATGTCGATATAGGATTTCAATGATGATTTATTAGACTACAAAGTCAACATGTAGCCCTAAAGGAACTTCAGTCTTAGGGATGTGGACTTTTGCATTATTAAACAATAATGCAATATTTCATGCAACCACTGTTAGTTAATAAGCTTTGAAGGGAAGTTTAGCTGCAACCCTAACAATTATACTCGTGATGTAACAAACTAAAGCTTCTGGTAAGTACTGATGGGGTAAAGTATAAATTAAAACGAAATCCATCAGCTAAGTATAGCTAAAACCTAATCAACAAGTTCTCTCGGAGAATCTAATGAACAAACAACTTGGAATCAAATCAAACATGCACGACTAATCAGAAGATTGTCACGCTGAAAATCCCCGAAGTAAAGTAAAAACAATATCAGAAAAAGCACTGATAATGGATCGATCTCAATTTTGTGCAATTACTACGACAAAAGAAGAGAAGGATCTAGAATCATTCACCCGTTAACTTGATTCTTAAAACTGGAGAAACTTGAAGCGATCGATGAAAAGAAACCACCACCACCGCCACCTTGATTCTGCGACATATCTATCTGGTGATAGAAAACCCTAGAACTCGAATAGAACTCGAATAATTTCCCTTGTGTTGTGTCGGATTAGGGGTTTTCCCCTCAAAATATATGTATGTGCAAGGAATCACGATCCAATAACGATTAAGAAGATGGAATTCGATGAGATCTTCCAGATAAAAAGAGAGTGATTTGAGAAGATATTGTTGATTTGATATGAAAATATTATGGAGAATTGGGTGTGTGGGCAAGAGGCGGGTTTTAATTTCAAGTCAACAACGTAACGATAATGCCACGACTTTTCTTGGCTTCTTCGACCCGACTCGTTTCTTCTAGATATGTCTTTTGACTCGTTGCAACTTAAGTACTAATCATTAATTAAATTTAAATAATTAGGTTACTTAGGTACTAATCAAATTCAAATAATTAGGTTACTTAGGTACTAAGCAAATTCAAATTCAAAGATACTTAACGATGTTTAAGTAATAATAATAATAATAATAGAACAATAGAATCGATGAATGAAAAAAAGACATTCAAGAAAACAATGACAAAAGTTTATGGACATGTCCCAAAGTTGAAGCTAGAAAACATGTTATGTGTTTTGCTATTAGGTTAGGCGGAGTGGTTTCGGGATGGTCGTGAAAACGAGGCAGTGGCCTACAGGTAAGGGAATGGTCGGTGTTGGTCGGGTTCACGAAACTGATGATTAATAAAGCTTTTTTCAATAAAAAAACAAAATTCTTTTAAAAAAACTACCACATCAACCCTATAAAAACCCCCTTTAAAAATAACATATTATCTAATATAACATTTATCAAAACTTAACCTATGTTTATAAGGTGACATCTAGCAATAGTATTGATTTTGAAAACCAGTGAATTGCATTTTTGGTCCTTATAGTTTTAAAGTAGGCAATTGTGTGACAAGATTACATGGTAAATGTGTAGCAAAACTATAGAAACAGCTTTGTCTAAGATGAAACTACTGAAATGATCCCTCTTCAAGAAATAGAAGAAACTACGAAAATAGACCCTATGTAAATGAAGTTACCTAATTGTTTTATTTGTAATACAAAATGGTACTTGTATAAGGCAAATTACAAAAACAGTTCGTGTGTGTAAAACAAAATTACAGAAATGGACTCGCTGCAACACATGAGCTTAAGACTAGAGGTGGCAAAAAGTCTTGTGGGACCCCAATTTCGTTAGGGGGGGTATTTTTTTCAAAAATTCGGGAGCGGGAGCAGGGGCGGGGGCGGATTTCACTCCCGTTTGATTTTTGGAGTTGGGGTCGGGAGCAGGCGATTCCGTCCCGAAACACCCGCAGGGGCCCCGTTTGTATATAAATAATATAATAAATAATAAATATTATATATATATATATATATATATATATATATATATATATATATATATATATATATATATATATATATATAAAATTAAATTATTAGCGATTTCGGGGTCGGGATCGGGGTTCGGGGAAAACGTTGATTTTCGAGTCTCAAACAGGAAAATGGGGAAACGGGGCGGGAGCGGGATTAAGTTCGGAATTCGGGGGCGAGGAAACAGGGGAATTCGGGGTCGGGATCAGGGGAAGGGGGGCATAGCGGGGCAGCCTATTTCCGGTCCCATTTGGTCTCATTGCCATCCCTACTTAAGACCTTCGTTCATAAATTTATGGACTTAGTCCCTCTCCAAATTGAAATTTCCATTTGGAGAGGTTTCTTTGTGAACTTAGTCACTCTCCAAATTGAAATTTCCATTTTACCCTTTAAATTTCTTTTTTCTTTTTCTTTTCAATTATCAACTAATTTTATTAAATAAAAAATAAATTTAAATCCAACTCCACCCTTACCAAACCAACCCCCCCTTCTCTCTTTCTCTGCCACCAAAGATCAAACACCATAGACACCACCATTGTCATCGACAACCACCACTGCGATTGTAACGTCTTGGTATCTAGAGTTAAATACAAAAATTAAAACCTAAGAAATTATAATATGAAAATCTTGCCCAGTAATCCTAATATTTATGCTCAAACCCAGAAATTAATCTGCCAATATGTAATGCTCAAACCCCAAAATCATGCCTAGAACAAACCCAAAAATTAAACCAAGAAACCATGCCCAGATTATCGAGATGGTTCTCTGCTTGAATTTGAATGAATTATTGTGTTGTGGCTTTTATGGTGGCACCGATTTAACTGTTATCGATCTTTAGTTGGTTATATTGAGTCGTCGGATCATCCAGATGCTTCTCTTTCCTCATCCTTGATCTATGTGCTAATTTGCGGTTCAATTGCATCCGTTTCCTTTTTCTATGTTCGATCAAATCCTCATCGGATACAAAGTTTTGGATCTGGGTAGACCCAGATGAATTCTCACTTGAAAAATCCATGAAAGTTAGAAATTTACTAGTACTTAAGTATACACCAATATAAACATAAACTAAAAGTCAAACAAGATTGATTAATACGCAGGACCCAAATGGAGAAATACAATTATTTACATAATAGTAAGATCAATAGATAGATTCATGGAAAAGTTTAGCAATAACCGTATTCACTAATCAGTAGCATTGATGAATGATGTATACTATTTTTGTTGGAACAGAACACACAAATATTCAGATTAGAAGAAGCTAGAATTTCGAAGAGGACTTAAGAAATTAATGGACTTACAATATGGGTTTAAGGTTTATCCTTCAAGAAAACTAAGATTGGGGACAATAAAACTGTTGGAAATCAAGGTTCATGTAATTAGTTTCAAAAACAAGAGTTTGCAACGGAAGCATAAAATCATGAACACAAATTCCATTTTCAAGAGGATCATGCTACATGCATGTAGAGATAAGATGAAGAACAAACATAGTTTAAGTTCAAGATCATAACCTTTGTTCTTGGGTTTGGTTTGGATGATTTTGATAGCTAGGAATCAAATTAGAATCCCTCTATAGTTGATCCACCACAAGCTTGAACACCCTTGAATGCTAGTTCCACAACTTGCAAGATATGACTCCTTTTCTTATGAAACCAAAAACCAATTTTTTCTAAGAACTTAAGGAGAGTTTTTGGCTGATTTCTTGAAGCAAGAATGATGTACACATGCCCTCAAATTCGTCCAACATATATCCCACCAAGGCAAAAGAAAAGCACATGCAACTAGCTTAAAAGAAAGATCCATTTGATTTCTATAATCAAAAGCTAGAAGACACAAGACATCTTCCTTTTCTTTTAAGTTCTTAATGCATTCTTTTCCTTCCAATATGGCTGATTTTATGATGACAAATGAAGTGCTAGTGGGTTGTTATTATTTATAAAACTTAGATAATAAAAGCTTATAAATAATACATCTTCTTATTTCTTAAATGGGATAACATTTAACCTATAATCATATACATAAATAAACCATCTAAATATACAATCTTAATTGTATAATTATATATATACATATATATATATATATATATATATATATATATATATATATATATATATATATAACAATATATATATATATATTTTATTTAATTTACCAATTAAATTAAATAAAAGGCTTACTTATAAATCAGTTAAATCGTTTAACAATTTAAACAATTTAATTGTTACACTTAATTAATTCATCACATATGAATTATTAATCAACCTTTAATTTTGTAGTTATTATTATTTACCTCAAATAATAATAACCTACAAGATTAAATTGCAAGTTTAGTATCATTTGATGTTAAATCAAATTTAACGTTCTAAATGATCAATTGGTGTCAAACTTGTTGTTGGTGTGACCCTATAGGATCATGTATTATTAGTAATATCATTTTATGATCATCCTTGGGCATATAGAACTAACAATCTCCCACTTGCACAAGGTTGCATCATAGAATGATATCGACAGTGGAAAACGTCTAGCAACATTTCACTGCCCCCAATAACACATGACTTTGTGCCATTCAACAACATTCAATTCTTCAGAAAACACGAGGCTCTAATTGATGTATAAGGTTATCTATCAATTATCCCTTTGTCACAGACATCATGTTGAACATGAGACATGGATCTTAATCATTCTCATTTTATGTTCAACTTTCAAACAGGCGCCTTAGATGTCTAACTCTCAACACATAAGAGGAACAAATCCCGTCTTGACTACATACGCCCCTCATATAGTTAGTACTATGCATGAGTATGGCCTTTATGGTTGTCTGTATTTCAAGAACAACAGTGAACCATATCAAAGCATAGTACACTCTACACTTGAGTCCCAAATATGTATCTCAGGTCAAAGGATACAATGATAATACCTTTATTCAAGAATCACTTATGATAATGATCCACGGAGTGATCTTGAAACGGGTCAAGTCCAATACTTGTTCACTGACAAGTACCTATGAATTTGGTTGCAACCTTTTGCTACTTTTACCCATAAAAGTCAACCAATCCAATTCATATTAGTCTTACTTCATAATTGCTCCCACAACTATGATCGACTATGGACGTTTAGAATAACTAAATTATTCAAGGATTAAACATGCTAATAAAACACAAAATTATGAATGAAACATCACGTCACATATATTACATAATTATTGTCGTTTACATAAGTTCATATTCATAAAACATTAAACACAAATCAAATCCATTCATTAGAAAAACGGAGTCCTATACCCTTAGCATGACTTTCATGCTTAGTTTGGGGTAAAGGTTTCGTGAATGGGTCTGCCAAATTTTGATCTGTATGAACCTTGTGAATACTAATTTCACCATTCTTAACTTCATGTCTAATGTAGTTATACCTTCGGTGAATGTGTTTGGTTTTTTGATGCAATCTAGGTTCCTTTGCTTGAGCTATAGCACCTAGATTGTCACAGAAGATTTCTATAGGGTCCCGAATGGAAGGAACAACCCCTAGATCTTCTATGAACTTTCTCATCCAGACAGCTTCTTGAGCAGCTTCTGAAGCAGCAACATATTCTGATTCTGTAGTGGATTGTGCAATCACTTCTTGTTTGGAACTCTTCCAAGATACGGCTCCTCCATTTAAAATAAAGACATACCCAGATTGAGATTTCGAATCATCCCTATCTGTTTGGAAGCTTGCGTCAGTGTAACCCTTTACCTTTAAGCTTTCTTCCAAACCACCGTAAACTAAGAACATATCTTTAGTTCTTCTCAAGTACTTAAGAATGTTCTTTACAGCAGTCCAGTGGGCTTCACCTGGGTTCTGTTGATACCTACTAGTCATACTTAAGGCACATGAGACGTCGGGCCTAGTGCATAACATGGCATACATGATGGACCCAATTGCCGAAGCATATGGGACATGTTTCATCCTTTCAAGTTCAGTCCTAGTATTTGGGCACTGAGACTTGCTTAGGATGGTGCCATGCGGCATTGGCAAGAATCCTCTTTTGGAGTCTTGCATCTTGAACCTTTTCAAGATTTTATCAATATACACACTTTGGCTAAGACCAATAATTCTCTTAGATCTATCTCTATAGATCTTTATGCCTAATACATAAGCAGCTTCCCCTAGATCCTTCATTGAGAAACAACTCTCAAGGAACGCTTTGACACCTTTTAAGGTTGGGATGTCATTTCCAAATAAAAGTATGTCATCTACATACAATACTAGGATTATGACAATGCTCCCACTAGCTTTCTTGTAAACACAGGAGTCATCCTCATTTTTGATGAATCCAAAACTCGTAATCTTTTCATCAAAACGGATGTTCCATGTTCGAGACGCTTGCTTTAATCCATAGATAGATCTTTTAAGCTTGCACACTTTGTTTGGATGCTTGGGATCGAAAAAACCTTCAGGTTGATCCATATAGACATCTTCCAATAAGTATCCATTAAGGAAAGCGGTCTTGACATCCATTTGCCATATCTCATAATCATAGTACGCGGCTATGGCAAAAAGTATCCTAATCGACTTGATCATTGCCATTGGAGAAAAGGTCTCATCATAGTCAATACCATGAGTCTGTGAGTATCCTTTAGCGACAAGTCTAGCCTTAAAAGTGTGAACATTTCCATCTACGTCGATTTTCTTCTTGAAAACCCATTTGTTCCCAACAGTCTTACAATTGGTGGGAAGATTAACCAAGTTCCAAACTTGATTATCGTGCATGGATTGCATCTCAGTGTTCATGGCCTCAAGCCATTTATCAGATTCAGGATCTGATATTGCACTCTGATAGTTGACGGGTTCATCAGAATCTATCGTATAACATTCCTCTTCCATCAAAAGGTAACCATACCTTTCTGGTTCAATTCGAACCCTACCAGATTTGCGAACACCTTGTGTTACAATTTGTTCCTGATCAACCGTTTGTTCAGGTTCAACAATTTCTTGTTGAATGCTAGATTCAACTTCTAGTGTATCAAGTTGTGGTTCCTGAAGTTCCTCAAGTTCCACAAACCTCCCACTAGCCTCTTCCGTCAGAAACTTGTTTTCTAGGAATTCAGCTTTTCGAGAAATAAATATCTTATTCTCGATGAGATTGTAGAAATAGTATCCAAGACAATCTTTCGGATACCCTACAAAGATACATTTAGTTGAACGGGGTTCTAATTTGTTTGAAGCTTCTTGTCTAACATAAGCTTCACAACCCCATACCTTGAGATAGGATAAAGATGGAACCCTTCCATGCCATATCTCATAAGGCGTTTTATCTACCTTCTTAGTAGGTGCCATATTTAGGAGACGAGCAGCTGTTTGTAAAGGATAACCCCAAAATGATAAAGGTAGAGTACTTCTACTCATCATGGATCAAACCATATCCAATAGTGTTCGGTTCCGCCTCTCAGACACACCATTATGTTGTGGTGTTCCAGGTGGAGTAAGTTGTGAAACAATTCCACAAGACTTAAGATGATCCATAAAGTTTGTACTTAAGTACTCACCTCCTCTATCAGAACGAAGAACTTTAATTGTTTTGTTGAGTTGATTTTCCACTTCACTTTGAAACGTTTTGAACATTTCAAACGCCTCATGTTTATGTTTAATCAAATAAACATATCCAAAACGACTAAAGTCGTCAGTGAAGGTGATGAAATATCTTTCACCATATCTAGTCATTGGCTTGAAAGGACCACATACATCCGTATGTATGATTCCTAACAAGTCCTTTGCTCTCTCATTGGTTCCGGAGAAAGGAGCTTTAGTCATCTTGCCATGTAAACAAGATTCACATATATCAAATGAGTCATTCTCATTTGCCTTCAAAAGTCCACTCTTTTGAAGTTGGGATATGCGATTCTTGTTTATATGCCCAAGGCGACAATGCCATAGATAGGTTTGACTCAAATCAAATTTGGGTTTCTTGGTGAAAGTGTGGTATAAAGAGCCATTGTTAGTCTTTTCATCAAGGTTTACTTCATAAATTCCATTTAAAGGCCTAGCCTCAAAATAGAATACATTATTTTTGTAAACACAAATATCATCATTATTAAAGGCAAGATCAAATCCACATTGTCTTAATTTAGCAACCGAAATAATATTCCTAGTCAAGCTAGGAACATAATAAACATTCAACAATGTCACACACAAGCCATTAGGTAGTAATAAATTAAAACTTCCAATTGAATCCACCGCAACCCTTGCATTGTTTCCAACTCGAAGTACTACCTCATTTGCCTTCAGTTGCCTACTCCTTTTGAACCCCTGCAACATATTACATATGTGAGTTCCACAACCAGTATCAAATACCCATGTGTTAGGAGATAAATTATAAAGTTCTAGGTCTATCACATAGATACCTGAAGTGCCTTCATCGGCATTTTTCTTCTTCAACTCCGCAAGATAGGTAGGGCAATTTCTCTTCCAATGCCCAACCTTGCCACATTCGAAGCACGCGTCTTCTTTGGCAACTTTTGCCTTCTTCTTGGGCGGACGGGATGATTGGACAACTTTCTTGCCCTTTCCTTTGAAAGCTTTTGCTTTCCCCTTGCCCTTGGAGTTGGTGGGGTGTTCTGGTCTAGTTCTCTTTGTGCCACCTTCCTTGATCATGAGAACTTGAGTGGTTTTCTTAGGCAGATTCTTTTCCGCGGTAATTAGCATCCCATGTAATTCTGGGATAGTCTTGTTGAAACCATTCATGTTAAAATTCATGACAAAAGGATCAAAGGACTTTGTCAAGGAGTTAAGGATCATATCCGTTGCTAGCTCTTCGGGCATCACAACTCCAAGACGTGCCAAATGATCAATGTGACTCTTCATTTTGAGCACATAAGAGCTTACCGACTGCCCATCCTCCATCTTGCAAGCATGGAAAGCCCGAACAGTTTCGAACCTTTCCGTTCTTGCAAGTTGTTGGAACATTTCCTTTAGTTGATGAATCATGTCATAGGCTGAATGATTCTCCAAATCCTTCTGAAGGTCAGGAATCATGGTTGCCAACATGAGGCATGATGCATCGATGGAATCATCCATCTTTTTAAGCCATGCATCGTGTGCGGGCTTAGGAATGGCAGGGGGCTCTTCTGGAAGTGGTTCATTGAGAACATATTCTTTCTTTTCTTGTTTGAGAACAATTCTCACACTACGGTGCCAATCCAAGAAGTTGGTATGGTTAAGTTTTTCTCCTTCAAGGAGAGACCGTAGTGAGGTTTTGTTAGGAGCCGAGTGTGTGTTGTTTGGTGCCATCTACAAAATTTTAACAAGGTTCTATTTAGTAAATTATGATATTAAGTCCTTAATTAATACCCCTTCTTGTTTCATAAACTTTAATTAATTAAGGTCTAGAATCCAAGTTGCATCACGAATAAGTGGTTAGGTATCCTTTATCCCGCCTATTCGAATCAACAAGGTAGGTAACGGTTTACCAATTATATCCAAATATAATTTCTAGAGTTATGGGATCCCATTATAACATTTATAAGTTTGGCATGTTTGATCCCATCTATGCCTTGGATTTCTAATGCTTAGGTGACCTTTATCACAAGAGATTTCCAAACGAATCATCCTACTTAAATGGACGTATAGTTTTGTCAACTATTGATGGTTAGGTGCCCTTTATCCCATCAATATTGCAAAACAACTTCTTGTATCACAAGAAGACTCCAAGTGGTTAGGTATCCTTTATCCCACAAGGAAATACAAGTGATACATGAGTGTCTTTAAGAGGGACAGCATAGATTCGTATTTCATAAGGGATTTGAATGTTTTACAATTCTAATTTTGAAAAACATATGGTATCATGTAGATTGCATGCATCCAATGAACATGGTATCATTAAATCTTATTTTGTTAATTGGTTCCTTAATCATAAAATCTCCATTTTATTGATTCTTTGTTTGTGGTCAAGATTACAATTAATATCCAATATTAAGTTTGAGTTTGATCACATATATTAGAACCAATTTATAATCCTAAATAATTACCATTATTACTTAGGGTTGGAGTTTGTAAGAGTTCATAAAATCTCCATTTTATTTCTTGTTTCAATCATTTTCAAAACTTGACTTAATAGGTTTTATAACAAAACCCATTTTAATAAAACCAATTTTATCACATCTTATGTTTTAAATGTCAACTTTTGAAAAATACAAACTCCTTGATGATTATGTTTAATTATCTAGGTTGTCTAGCATGCAAAATCTTATTTTCATCCACAACATAACATAATAAAACATTCAAACATCACAAGCATGCATGGGTGCATAAACACAAGCCAACTAGTTTGATATTTCATGTGAGCCACACATGAAATATCAAGTCCAAACCTAGGGACAAAAGGGTGACAAAAACTCAACCAAATGATCTTCGATTTGGCTACAATTTTGCCAAGCTTCTTATATCACCAAATGATACTTGAACCACCATTTCTTGACATCATAGAGTGAGATATGATTTTTCTTCTGGCCCTATGAAACTTGCGAAATCAGGGGCTGTCAGGAAGGAATTTTTGTGGTTTTTGTTGTATTTTTCAATTCATTCTTGGCTATATTGATGATAATACTTGTTGAAACTTAATGTATATACTAGATATTAAAGTTACCAACAAGTATATCACCAAATGACCAAGATATGAATTTATAAAACACTTCCAAAACATTTTTGAAATCTGGACAGCAGCTCTTCAGAAAGTGCTGCTGTTGGGTGCAATCTTTTCTTACTTCCTTCTCTTGTTACATTTTGTGAATGAAATAAAATACAACTATTCTAACAATTACAAAATGAATAAAAGAAGTAAATAACGAATTATTATTACAAACCATTTGAATAAAAGAATAGATTACAACCAAATCGAATACAAACACAAAACATGCATCATATGGTCCTTGGCTTGTTTATGCACCATTTTATCACATAAAATCATAAGAAAATCAACAATTTGTTTTTCTAAGGCAACAATTTATGTAACCAAAAGCATGCATACATAAGATATAGTTGGTTACATAAAATCATAGATTATATATATGCATGTTGCCAAAGAAGCCATGCATGAAACTTTCATTTAAGAAGATGAACATTCATGGCTTCCAAAAACCAAGTTTATCCAAATAAACTTATTATCTAAACATGCAATATAGCCATGGCTCTGATACCAATTTTTGGAAATCAAGGTTCATGTAATTAGTTTCAAAAACAAGAGTTTGCAACGGAAGCATAAAATCATGAACACAAATTCCATTTTCAAGAGGATCATGCTACATGCATGTAGAGATAAGATGAAGAACAAACATAGTTTAAGTTCAAGATCATAACCTTTGTTCTTGGGTTTGGTTTGGATGATTTTGATAGCTAGGAATCAAATTAGAATCCCTCTATAGTTGATCCACCACAAGCTTGAACACCCTTGAATGCTAGTTCCACAACTTGCAAGATATGACTCCTTTTCTTATGAAACCAAAAACCAATTTTTTCTAAAAACTTAAGGAGAGTTTTTGGCTGATTTCTTGAAGCAAGAATGATGTACACATGCCCTCAAATTCGTCCAACATATATCCCACCAAGGCAAAAGAAAAGCACATGCAACTAGCTTAAAAGAAAGATCCATTTGATTTCTATAATCAAAAGCTAGAAGACACAAGGCATCTTCCTTTTCTTTTAAGTTCTTAATGCATTCTTTTCCTTCCAATATGGCTGATTTTATGATGACAAATGAAGTGCTAGTGGGTTGTTATTATTTATAAAACTTAGATAATAAAAGCTTATAAATAATACATCTTCTTATTTCTTAAATGAGATAACATTTAACCCATAATCATATACATAAATAAACCATCTAAATATACAATCTTAATTGTATAATTATATATATACATATATATATATATATATATATATATATATATATATATATATATATATATATATATATAACAATATATATATATTTTATTTAATTTACCAATTAAATTAAATAAAAGGCTTACTTATAAATCAATTAAATCGTTTAACAATTTAAACAATTTAATTGTTACACTTAATTAATTCATCACATATGAATTATTAATCAACCTTTAATTTTGTAGTTATTATTATTTACCTCAAATAATAATAACCTACAAGATTAAATTGCAAGTTTAGTATCATTTGATGTTAAATCAAATTTAACGTTCTAAATGATCAATTGGTGTCAAACTTGTTGTTGGTGTGACCCTATAGGATCATGTATTATTAGTAATATCATTTTATGATCATCCTTGGGCATATAGAACTAACAAAAACTATATAAACCCAGAGAGAAAGAGAGGGGAGAGAGTTGGGGTCAAATCGGTGGGGATGGGGATTGGATTTAATTTAACTTTTTTTTACTTAATAAAATTGATTTATAATTGAAAAGAAAAATAAATTAAAAGAGTAAAATAGGCATTTCAGTTTGGACAAGACCATATCCACAAAAAACCTCTTCAAAGGACTATTCATACAAAAAAGCAAATGTTTGGACCAAAACCACATGGACCATTTTTGTAGTTTTATCTAAGAAGAATTATGACGTAAAGGAAACAACTGCGGTGTCGAGCAGCAATAATTGTAGTTCCGAGATGAAAAAACTATAGTGTTGGGATGCTACAACTGCGTTGTCGAGCAAGTCAAGGATACAATGTCAGGTAAGTAGAGACTACGATGCTTGTCCTAGTAGCGTGTTTTCCAGAAGCACGTGACCCATATAGTGATTAGGTCATCATATGCCTATTTATAGGTGCCTTAATTGTACATTTTCTATATGAATATGCAATCATTTGTGTAAAAAAAAAATCCACGGTGGAAAGCTTGTAATTTGCAGCTAACCCCCCCCCCCCCCCCCGTGCCCTACATTGAATCCGCCAGTGGTGTGAACCATGTTAAATTCACGTGTCAATGTTATTGGTTTTTTTTATTACATTTATTTACCTAGTATGCAAAATCTTTTAGTAATATTTCGTTGGTTCTTTACTGCCCAACAACCAAATTGATGATACAAAACAACAAAATACACAATTTTAAACAATGACCATTCACTAATTTCATAATTCAAATTAATATCGTAAAAGATGGTCATTTGGCACATTATTACCATGATTGTTTAGACATCAAGCTTGATATTAAGATCCTACGAGCGAAAAAACGACAAGATCAGACGCCGATATATCTTAATCAAGATCTATATTGAGATATTAAGATCCCCACTAGATGTTAATATCTTATACCGATTCGATCTCACCTCTTTAGCCTTTAGTATATAGCCTAGCTTCACAAATTCGTCTATCCAATGTGGAATCGAGCATCACAAGACGCAAGAAGTCTTATAAAGTAGTTTTACTTCATCATTTCATCTCAAATTATGTAGAACATCATGCCTTTCATGTTATTTCCTTTGTGATTTTGTGTCCAGCTGTACATGATCTACATGATCTTGTTTTTTTTCCTACTTAAAATGTTTCTTCCTAATTTTTACGGTTAGTAGGAACAAGAATCGTACTTCACGCATAAGAAGTTTAAGTTAACTATACCATCGATATCTTAATCAAAATCAAATTATGATTGATACACAAACCGAACATCGCTAACAAATTTAAAGACTAATTTACTTTGATAAGGTTTTTTTGATCCAAATACCATATTGTCATTCAATTCAAGTCAACAAATGGTCAAACCTAGCTCCGTAAGAAACTGAAGCCGGCTCCTCTTACAACCCTAACTGTTGAAAACCACCATCGAGGACACCCACTCTCGAGACAAAGGTCATAAGGAAACCACACAACCAGAAGATCGAAGAGCAATGGCGGTGATGCAGAAGCTCAGGATGTTCATCGTACAAGAGCCTATAGTTGCTGCCTCCTGCCTCATCGGTGGCTTCGGTATTTTCCCCTTTCTATTTAATTAACCCTAATTCCTCTAGTATATTCTTCCGATCGAACTAATTTGAACATAACCTGAAGTATATGACCAGCCTAGATCTCTATCTTGCCGGAGTCATCGGATGTTTTGATTTTATGAACTTGAATTTTACTGATTTGGGACATCTTTCGTTCATTATCCTCATTTTTGGTTACTTTTGCATTTTCGAGTCATTCTTTTGGTGCTAAACATTTTCCTATTCGTGAATACCAATTTCTACACGATCCGATCTTTAGGTGATAATATCTTGTGATTCATCGATTCAAATCGATCTTGCCCTTTGCCTTATCCGATTTCCGAAATATCATCTTCTGCTCGACTTAGCACTTTGAATTCAGGGAAGGGGATTATCAATTATGTGGTAGGATATTCCCGATTTGAACTAGCTGTTGATGATTCTAATCTCGATCATAAAAATTTGACTTCACAATACATGTTAATTAACAGAGAAAGTTAGCAAGATTCGGCTTCTCTTAATTCGTCAAAAATCTTCTGTTTAACCTAATTTTGATTTTGAATTTTAGGTCTGTTTCTTCCTGCATTTGTGAGGCCTATGCTTGATTCCTTTGAATCATCCAAACAAGTTCCTCAACCTGCTTTAAGCGATGTGAGTACTCACTTTCATCATTTTATCAATTTAGCCATCAAACTATTATCCTTGTATGATTGTTATAAGATTTTCAATCGGTTGTTAAATGGATTATTGCAGGTGGTTGCAGGTATGACTGGTAAAAATAAGTAAACAATGATACAAATTGTTAAACTCTACTCTTTTGTCCACATAAAACAAAGAACTTGAGGTAGACATTGATGATTGTTTTTGTAATTTTGTTCCCTTTGAACGTTTTCGTTTGACTTTGGGTTAATAAAATCCCTGTTTTTTTTTATGTTTTATTTAAATTAAAACTTTTGTGCACCCTTTAACTTTGCTCCTGGTAGATTTTAATATTTCTTCTTAGTTTTTTTTTTGGTTCTTGGCATACATTAAAATATTATTTTGAAGAAGCTTTTAAGCTAATTACATCTAATTAAGCTACTGATTAAAACTTTTATTAGTTCATACTTAATAAAGAATAAAGATAAATGTATATCAAGTCTGATACATTTGAAACAAAGTTGTGATTATCTAAATGAATACGTTAAGGTTACATCGAAATTTTTACTTAAAAAGAGATGAGCTAAAAATATAAATTGCAGAAATAGTCCAAGTGGCACATATATTTTTTTGACAAAATTGCAAAAATGGTCCTTGTGGTTTGCGATTTTCTGTAGATAGGGTCCCTAAACTTTTAAAATCGTGAAAATAGTTATTATCAAGAGGTTTCTTTGTGATTTAGGTCCTTATCCTAATTGAAATGTCTAACTTACCCTTTTAATTTCTTGTTCTTTTCACCCTTTAACGTATTTTAGCAATTAAAAAATAAAAAAATCGCAAACTATAGGGACCATTTTTGCGATTTTGTCGATTTTTTTGTGGTTTGGCTAAAAAGGGATTTCTTTTTCAGTTTTGGTCCTTATGATATGGTTTTTTTATTACTAAAATTTTGTGAAAAGACTTTTGCGTTTAATTGTAAATTAATCTTGTATAACGGTGGTGATAGATTTTTATTGTAAATTGTGTAACGCATTAGCATGGTGTAATTTATCAACATGTCTACCTTTTTAATATTTATAACATGCTATCTCCGGATCGTTTAAAACAATCGCCAATCTTTTAACTTAATAAGATGCAGAATTTGGTCCCAAAAGGTATAATCCTTAGCAAAATTAATGTTTGTGAAGTCATATAAGAGTGTACAAGATGAAACAGAAACAATAGTTTAAACTAAACAAATTACAAACCAAGTGTCTTAAATATGAAGTCTTCTAATTCTTCACAAGATACATCTTCTATCAATTTTCTCTAAACTCCAACCTGAATACATGTCAAAATATAGGTTATGTAACACCTCAAATCATGCACCACTTTAAACACATATTTTATATCATAAGTGAAAGGAAAACATGTCCCAAAGTTTTTCAAATACATTACATAATAATATGTTCGTGCATCATTAGGTGTCACACTAGATATTCAAGAGCCATGACAAGCTTTACAATAACATATAACATATTGAACAATAGTCCGATATTTATTTGGCCTCCATGCCTATACTAATCACTAAAGAGTCTAGTCCCAGAGGACTATCTTACCACACCTCACCATCATTTTTCTAACACATGAAACAAATCACAAACAACGAGTGTAAGACAAAAGTCTTGTAAGTACATAATACAATTGTTAACAGTTTATAATTTTCAATATTTCGTGGGAAGAACAATCCCTATTTGTGTCATTGTTACATTCGGTTACCATTGGGGTCAACATAGAACTTTTCCCCTACTTAGGTTTGTACTATGGAAGGAACACTTCTAATATCCACCAAGGCCGGACATTGTCATGGATGTGTTTATGGATGTAAAATCCATTTCGACCAAGGCAATAACTTGTCATAGAATCAATGTTGGATGTCAAAAGCCATATCTACCAAGGTAAGACTTTGTCATAGATAAATGGGCGCTCGATCCCATCCTCATAAAGGATGCATGTCTAGACATTCTCACAACTCAATACCTCTATTAACCTAGGGCACTAGGTTCTTAACTATACAATTATCACATAACATTCAATTCACAAATTGAAGTTCTTACATGACTAATTATTATAACCTTTCACCACAATATACAACCATAATCTATATTAACAAAGATATGCATTCATCTTAATAAGATAAGATAAGATGCCCTCAACTTAGTACTTAATTGTTATGGTTGAGAAAGCTTCCTTGCTGTATTGGTACCCTTGATTTCCTTTTCTTGAAACCTATCATTATGATCCAATACTTCATCAAAATGAGTATTACATACTCCATAATCTCAAAACTCGTTCCATTATGTCTAACGGGTATTTCACATTCAAAGTATTGAGTTCTCATTGGAATCCTAAAGTTTCACTTTCATCATCCATTCATTCTTTTACACTCTTAACTTCTTTTCATGATCATGAACAAGTACTAGTATAAGTTTGGGATTTGTCATATTTTCATACTAAACCTAAAATAATGAAGATTTTTGATTTTAATATCAATCTCATCCCAATAACATGTACTATACTCATCATGCTCCATCATATGCTCATAATATCCCTTCTTGGCTCAACTAATGCCAATTAGGGTTCATATGACTACATCTTGTAATGAATATTTACTCCATTCAAAACAGAGGGAAGTGATTTATTACCTTGCTGCAACTCTTTACTGGTATGAGCTTCTTGAAATCCCTTGTACACATTCACAATTCCATTACACCCACTACTTTCACCAAGAACACACACTCACACACACATTTTGAGAGAATTTGGATGGAGTATGGAGTGAGTTATGAGGTGAAAACCCTTTATTATTAAGGGTTCTAGTCGGTCAAACGATGACCCAATGAGTTATACCCATTTAGGCTGAGTTGGACCAATAAAAACTCATCATTTAAGCCTCTGGCGTGTTTTCACGTCGCAACGGGGCTTGGTTCGCACCACAAGCAATCTACATTGAGAATCAACGTCAAATTGCTGTTCGCTCGTCGCGTCGTGACCAGGACGCGTCGCGTAAGCAGTAGGCTTTGCACAATCCTGACATCGTACTCTTTATCGTGCAACGTAACGTAGCAATGTACTATGGTCTTCGCGTCACGAACCTTTACCCGTCGTGTTGCAAATTTATTGCAGGAATTCATCCTAACTCCTTGTTAAGACATAAAAAAACCAAATTGCTAACTTTGGTATCTTTGGTCTAAAATTTATTTCAAAGCATAGAAATACTCAAAACAACATACTATAACCATCCAAAACATAATACTTTCATAAATCTGTCAAATTCAACCAAAATGACCAATTTACCATTTTCAGTCATTTATCTTAATTTAGATGTTTATTTCAAGCTATTACACATAATTCAGTCCTAGGATTACTTTGGATTCTTAGCTGTCACAGGTTAGGCTTGGGAAAGCCTAGTGAGTATACTCAATGTCAACTCTTTAAGGGTATAAGATGATAATGGTCATACAATCCCAAAGTCAAAACCCAAAACATCTTTTAAATGATTTTGAAGTTTCAAAAGTTTTAATAGCTCAATAGTTCAATAATCTATATTTCCAAAAGTTCCAAGTTTCAACAGTCTGATAATAAAAAATTCTCTTATTCCCAGGTTGGGAAAAAAGCAATTAAAAATCATCAAATTGGGGATAAAATAACTCAAGTCAAACAAATCCAATATCAATGTCAAAAATCAAAATGAAGTGATGCAATGCATACGCAACTACTCCCAATTTCCAAGTCAATATCAAAGTCTAATCCCACATGATGGTTGTTAGGGCTCATACACAATAGTCATTTCTACTGAATACACTTTACATGCCCCCTGTTTGGACTCATGCACAATAGCCATTTCTACTCAATACACTTAAGATGTCCACCAAATTCAAAATCTAGGTGACATGTCAACCATCACAGAAGCACCATAGAAGGGTAACCTAACCACCTATTCATAGTGATGATTATCTAGAAATCTAATCACTTTTAAAATTTTCAAATCCTATATGGGTATCATGAATGACTCCCTAAGACTCCCATCCTAAGTGAATGAACAAGTAGGAGCTTAAAATATTTCAATGCAACTCCAAATCCCCCTTTAAGAGTAAATCATCTTTCAAAATAAGTTTTTGTGAAATTCACAAAGTACTTATACTAATGACAAAGCAAGAAAAGTATATGGTGTGAAATAAATTCAAAACAATTTAAATATATAGGTTTAAGTAATACTCACCTTATGTATTCAAGAATATACTTACATACTCGACTTCCTTTCTAGAGTGGTTTAAGTACTTAGTAGTCACCTAAGAATAACAATAGTTGGGTTAAATACCTTTTTAAGGTCAACTAAGTCACTTATCAAACTCTTATTGTCAAAGTAAAATTTATTTTTCTAAAATCATCATTAGGTCTTAAGAACATATGCGAAACCCGAATTTGATTTGGAGTCAGATGTAAAAGTTATAACTAAAACAAGTTTTGTAGTTTTGGACGCTTACCGACGATTACTCAATCGAGTCAAGCTTCCAATGGGAAGTGACTCGATCGAGTCACCCATAAAACTCCACTTTCATACAGATTTTGGTTTAGGGTTGTCCAAACTTATTCAAAAATAGTTCTAAACTCAGTTAATGGCATTAAAAGTATACTAACACCTTGTTACTTGGTTCTAATCATTCAAAAGCATTTTGAAAACATGAACACATAAGGATCTAAGATACAAGTATGATAATCTAGTGTTTTCAACAACATATGCTTGAAAAAGTTCCATGGCCTTCATTTGAGTTGCAAAACAAAAACAGAAACCTTTTTAAAATATAGATCATCATCACATATATTTCACATTGACTTAATGAATCAAATTGTTGACATTAAAATGAGTTTTATTAGATGAAAATCTAGTCCTTGTCATAACAACAACTTTAAAACTTCATTGAAGCATTAGGTTATCATGGATACACCAAATAAATCAACAAACATATTTTTATCCCTTAATGATGGATATCAAAGTTTAAATAGATTTTGATATACTTTAGTTAAGTTCTAATTCATTATTTAATCTACTAAAAATACTAATACATGAAATCCACAATTAATGGAGATTCAAACTTCAAAATCATATCAAAATCTCATCATCAAGTAATATATGAATCATTTGAGTGTAGATTAATGATCTAGTGAACGTATATATGCTAGAAACACACTAAATAATCTCCAAAACATTTGAAATTCGGAATTGAGTAGAACTCGAAACCCTAGGTCAAGTTCTAGGTGGAGAAGATGAAGAATATATACCTTAAAGGAGTCCAAAATGATGTTCTAAGCTCATTTCTTCACTAATTATCCACTTAACACTTCAAAACTTCCATTGGATCCTTAAATAGCCATTTGTAGCCTCTAATCTTAAAGTGGTCATTCAAATAATAAAGGGAAGGACAGAAGATCCTAAATGTTCTAATTTTTGGCTTAATGGCATAAATGATCCCTTACTATTGCTAGTACCAACTTTTCAAATAATAAGGGGAAGGACAAAAGATCCTCTAATCTTAAGAAACTTTTCATCATTTAACATTAAATGGCCTTTATTATATTACTTTTCATTTAAGCTTGCAAATTATATTGTTAATATTGCTAGTACCAACTAAGTCAGGACATGGTCAAACCCAAATTTATTAAATTTGTCATTTTTTGTAACGTCCCAGTTTTATAACAAATTTAAAAATTTCAAGAAAACGTTTTCTTTAAATAAGTAACACCCTTTTTTATTTAAACCTCAAAATGTAAACATTATTTAAATCATTCAAAATATTTAAAACTCAACATCTTTATTTATCCAAAAACATTTAATCTCAAACCAATCCAACAACTAAAGTCAAAACTAGATCAAGTCAACATTGAATAAATATCCAAAGGAAGCAGCACTAGTGTGTACGCGTCATGCCTTGCCGTCACTTATACCTGAACAACCTGAAACAGTGATTTTATAGGGAAAGGGTAAGCACACAACTTAGTGAATTCAACACATACACGACATATCCATCACACATACTCTACTCCTATCATAGGCACATAGCACAATAAAGGCGCACAATGCAACAAGGCACACAACACAACTACAAGGCATGATACAGCTACAACACACAACATGATCATTGCATCCAGCTAAATCATGGTTCACAGTAAAACCACCAATCACACTACAATCATGGCACCCAGCTCAATCATGGCACCCAGCTCAATCATGGCAGTCGCTCTATGATGGCACCCATATTAATGATTGCACCCAGCACACTTACAGTACACCACACATCATGGCATCCAGCTCAATCATGGCCCCCAGCTCCATGAATGGCACCCAGCTCAATGTTGTCACTCCCCACACTCACACACCTACTAGAACATCCAATGGCCTGTTACTACCCATTTATATCCTAAACAACACACACGAGCTACAGTAAAGGATGTACAACTTCCATACAATGTAGTGATGAACTTACCTTGAAGCAGCAAAAGAAGAAATCCACACAGCGACTCTGAAGATTCCACCGAGCTCCACCCGTACACCTTATACCCCTATAAGGTAAAATGAGTTACTACAAGGCATACTAGCTAATCCGACTATATATATATATATATATATATATACATAATACATATATGTATATGTATATATATATATATATATATATATATATATATATATATATATATATATATATATATATATATATATATATATATATATATATATATATATATATATATATATAGATGTAGGTTCAAATACATTTTCTAAATATTGTGTGATTGTATGACTAATTCTGGACCAATCATTTGATAGGGGCAAATTAGTCCATTTAGATACGCAGTCACCGCCTCTCTCTCTCTCTCTCTCTCTCTCTCTCTCTCCTTATTATAGAGTCAATACCCTTCCCCCATTATTCCTTCCACGAGCCTGCTTCTCTCAGCCCTAATCCGGCGGCGCTACCCTCTCACAGTGTCGTCACTACCATTGCCACCACACCGGATCGAACGAACCATAGCAGCACCACACCTCCGCTTTCCCTCTCCGATGCTCGATTCAGTGGCCCGTTTTGAGCACCATCAAACTGACTGCAAGTTTTCATGACAGAAACGGAATCACAGAGGATTGAAAACCTAAATTAGACATCAAGATCGATCAGTTGCTCCCTTTTTCTCCAATTTCGCTAACTATCAATCCAATAACCGAATTCCTCTTCCAATTCCTTTAACAATCGAATTGAATGGCGGTAAGTCTATTTCTCAGTTAGTTTCATCGAATTGAATTAACCGAAATTCTCTTCCAATTTCGCTAACTATCAATCGAATTAATGGAATTAGGTTTTTTTGTTATACAACTGGTTTCTTATGCACAACTGGAAAGGAGTATCCATGAATTAGATGCTTCATTCGACCAAGTATGAGTTCCTTTCCTAAACGCAGAAAAAGTCCTAGAGAAAGTTGGCGCAAGCAGGAAAAATATGGGGAGAAGCCAGCAAATTAGACCTAGAATCCATCCCTTTTGACATTTGTTCAATACTTGACGACGTTCTCTGAGAATCGTATTATGTGATGGGTTTTTTGTTTTAGTATCACATTCTCTGAGAATGGGTGTTAGTTTTTATTGTTTTGTGTTTTGGTAAGTCCATTCTCTGAGAATGGGTGTTAGTTTTTATTGGTTTTGTGTTTTGGTAAGTCATTCTTTGAGAATAGTTAACATAATGACATGGTAAATGACAATTCTCTGGGAGTATGAAAGAACATTTCGCACTATTCTTGACTATTCTTGTAGAATGGGAGTACAAAACAAATAGACATTATATTATCATTTATGTTAACATAATGACCTGGTAAATGATAGTTAGTTCTATCCTCAGAGAATGGGGTTAAAAAACAAACAAATAGACATTATCAAAACAAACAGACATGAGATAAAAAATTGGTAAATGACAGTTAGTTCTATTCTTGACTATTCTTGTAGAATGAGAGTACAAAAGAAACAGACATTTATGATTTCTGTAAACTGAGTTCAAAAGAAACAGACATTTATGATTTCTGTAAACCCATTCTCTTAGAATATGTTAACATTTATGTTATCTCAAAATGACAGTTAGTTCTATTCTAAGAGAATGAGGTTAAAAACAAACAGACATAGTTGTTTTCTCAGAGAATGATGTTATTTCTATTATCAAAGTGGATTTCCAATATTCTTGTATCATATCATAATGACATCCCATTCTCTGAGAATGTAATAAGAAACACTATACCCTATAGACATTCATTATAGACCTTCATTCTCAGACTATTCTTCTATTCAAGTTGTATGTAATTTGTAACATTCATTATAGTTCTTCATTCTCAAACTATTCCTGTATTCAAGTTGTATGCAATTTGTAACATTCCGATTATTTAACCTATTTTCAGGAATACCATCAACAATAGTAATTAACAAAGGTGATAACATTAAAGAACCAGCAAAGGTGATTGATGTTTCAAGCTCAAAGAAAAAAAAGAAAAAGTCAAGCAAGCACAAACCAGAAGTAATAAACTTCATGAGTACCGACAAGAAAAAATCAAAGGAGAAGCGAAAAAGGGTTATTAACACATTTGTACACCGGTTTTCTGCATTCTATTAGAATGAAAACTTAAAAGCATGAGTAAACTATATATGTGGCATCATTTATGTATTAACCTTAATGTTAGCTTACATATTCTTGAAGAATCGTGTGCTTTTTACACCATTTCCCGTGTAATTTTTCCATTACGTAGTTTGGATTTTTTTCTAACAATCGAATTCTCTGAGAATAAGTGAAATGGTTGTTAAAAACATCATTCTCGTTTTAACTGGGTTGCGAATGCATATAACCAAATATTCTCTAAGAATACATATATTTAATATGTAAACAGTCATTCATTCTATTAGAATATAACCTAAAGAATTAAAAAACAACACGCATTCTTTGAGAATACACATAACTTTTATAATAAAAGTATCATTCTTTGACAATACATATATGTAATATGTATATGTAATATGTAAACATGCATTCTCTAAGAATACATATATTTAATATGTAAACAGACATTCATTCTATTAGAATGCAACCCTAACAATTTAAAAACAACATGCATTCTTTGAGAATACACATAACTTTTAAAATAAAACTATCATTCTTTGACAATATAAGTGAATACAGACAATGAGAAACATATTCTCAGAGAATGAGAAACACATTTTATAATTTGCAGACATTTTACAGATCAATGACATCTGTCGTGTCCTTTTCCCCCTTTCTTGTCTTCTTTTTCTTTAACTGGTTCTTCGTTTAATTCTTTTGCTACCTTCCGTTTCTTAGGTGAATGTTCAATTTTCTTTTTATCTTGGGTTTTTTTGTTGAACATACAAAATCAATGACATTTGTCTTTTCCTTGTCTATATCACTTTTCTTTCTTGATTTTGATGGTGTTATTCCTGTGAATAAGGTTAATAACAAAGTGAGTCATACATATGTCATAAAATCATGTACTAATCATGTATATTCTTTGAAAATGTATAAAAAACCAACAAACTTTGCAGTCAAACAGTAACAGTTGAATAAACATGGTTTTGTTTCGATATTATGTTCACATTATCTGAGATTGAACATAACCAATGCATTTTGTACTCCAATGCATTTTGAACTTTGATCGTACATATATAATTGTAACTTGTATTACAATAGTAGAATATAATGTGTAATAACATTCTATAAGAATGCACATAGTAAGAGAACAGTTTATCATATTCCCATTCTCTGAGAATGGACGGTCCACAATGGTAATTTTCAATTCTCAGAGAATGCACTAATTACGAGTTGTTAATATTTCTTTTAGGTCATTCTTCGAGAATAGCTTTCATATCCCCACGCTATTATCCAAATCGGTTCTACTAATAGCGATAAGTTCTTCATGGTTTTCGATTACAGGCTTAATCGGATCTTCAACATCACTAGGAATAGTTAAACCCAAAGAATCAATCTCGTATTTACTATTATCCAGCACCGATAGCGATTTCGGAACAAATTTTTGCGACTTCAAAATCGATCGTGAAAAAGTCACACGAGCAGGTTTGAAAGACGTAGGGTTTTAGTGCAGGCGACAATGGTTGAAATACGATAAGTAGTTTTTTACACATCTCTATCTGAAAATCGGAATCCAACAATTACAATCGATGAGAAACAATCGACGGAGAGGGGGCTGGATACGAGACTTACCAGGTCTGAGCACGATGAGAGACCATCGACGAGGAGGAACGCGCAACCGGATTCTGAAAACCGATGAGAGACCATCGGCGGGGAGAGACCATCGATGTGATACTAGCAATTTAACTGTATTGCCCTTTATTGGTCGTTTGTTAATAAACAACCGTACATCTTTGTTTTTATTTACAAAAATGCCATTCTCATCCCAGCCATTGATTATTGAAATCTGATGGTCCACATTGAGTCCTACATTAACACAATATTTAAGAATTTCATTTAATACTAACTCTATATATATATATATATATATATATATATATATATATATATATATATATATATATATATATATATATATATATATATAGTTAGGATAAAATGTGGAACACAAATATTGTGTGATTGTGTGAAACAATATCAGCCATTAGATGAAAAGAATGAATGGTTAAGATGATGATGGCATGATCGTAATTAATTGAATAAAAATTAATTATTTTTAATTAAATAAAATCAATAAGGGTAAATTAGTCAAATTTACCCATGACAAATTTTGGAATGTACGGATATTTAGGGATTAGAATTTAATTAGTTATCTTGCATGATCGTACTTTCCATTCTTATTAGGAGAGAATTTAAATATTACCTACATTTTAGGCAATAAGTAAATTTAATTAATAAAAACGAAATTAAATCACCAATTTATTTTAATATTTAAAATTGTTCATGAAGTAGTTAAAAAAACGCAGGTTCTTGACGATTTAAATTTACACTTCTATTCTTAAATTTACACTTTTATTCTTGAAGAATACACCAGTATATAAAACCAAAACTATAAAAACCAATTACAAGGTACATTCCACAGGAATGTTTGTTTTAAATATAAAGTATAAAATATAATGACAATATACATTCTGTAAGAATGAAGCATATAAAATCGATATCAGACTTAAGAATGCATTCTGTTGGTTCTTTCCATTTTGAAAGAATATTGTTGTTTTGCAAGCTCAAACTTGAAATTCTGAAAGAATATTGTTGAATCACCACTTCCATTCTGCAAGAATATGGTTGGTTTTGCTTGTTCAATCTTGAAATTCTGAGAGAATATGGTTATACCACCAAATCTTTCTGAAAAAATATTCTTGTTTTTGTAAGCTCAATTTGAATATTCTTTCAGAATGAATTCTTTCAGAATGAATCACACATTTATTTTTCCAGTGGCACCGTATCCAGTGGGTGTGCCAAAATTTCACCATTTTACAACAACCGCATTGATCGGAAAAAGTTCGACTATTACAAGATAATCAGACAAAAAAAAAAAAAAACATCACTACATCAGTGCGTGCATGTATCAATCGAGAGAGAAGTTATGTCTCAATAGCCCAAATAATTATTAATTGTGAACCCAATAACTTGAGTCCATCACTTAAGCCGGCTGCTTGGATCATTGGTTATTAACAAAAAAAAAACAAATTCTAATCTCAACATTAATGTTACGGAATAATAGTCCAACACGATCCAAAAGAAAAAGCCCAATAAATTACCTAGGTCTTCTCCCATGAAATCAGGAGCATGTTCCCGACTTCGCCTACGAACCCATGGCCGGCGGCAACTTCTCATCCCCATCACCAAGTTTTTTGGTAATGCCCTCTTTTCCGGCTATGCCAATGACATCTCCGGCGACGACAAAACGTCTCAGCCCCAAGTCCCGATCTCCTAATGTGACAGATTAGGCATGATAGAGCCCACCGGTGCAGCCTTCCACCTCGACGACTCTTCTTCCCCGACCAACCTCTTCTGCTTTCGACAGAGCCTCATTTACCGTCAGCTTCTTCATCTCCATCGATGATGAATCAGTCCGCCGAATGCAAGCTCCATTCAAACAGATGGAGCCCACCCTAGTCGATATTCCATGAGTCACGGTCACCCTTTTTCGACTCCGGCAACCTGCTCCTCCATGCCTCCTGTCCAGTCGATAGCAGCAGACCGGTGCAGCAGATCGGGATGAAACCACGATGAGTAAACAGCCTTCAGATGGGCGCTTGGATTGTTGCCTTTGATGGTTGCTATCGGCGATTCTGGAACATAGTTTAGATGACAATCGGATGAATCTTTGAAATTGAAACTGATTTTGATCCGATGCAGTGAAATCCGAAGGCTTCAGAATGAAAAAGAAAGGAATCAGATGGTGAATCAGATCGAAGGGCTGTTGCTTGGCCGATGAAGAAGAAACGTGAGAACTGAACCTCTATATATTTGGGGAATGGTTAAATTTTTCCATAATTTTAGGAAAATACCATATTAAGCGGATAATATTTAAAGAATGATATAATCAGAAAATATAAATTGTCTAATATGTCCTTTGAAAATGATTGACTGATATTGTCTCACACATTCATACAATATTTGGTCTCCACATATGAACACACATATATATATATATATATATATATATATATATATATATATATATATATATATATATATATATATATATATATATATATATATATATATATATATATATATATATATATATACTTGTAGTAATACTTCGTTGTTAATAAATTGCATTTTAGTTTTAACCCCGACCAAGGAATCTGAAACCACACCCTTTTGCCCATCTTACACCCAACCAATTGAGGATATGATTACATATTCAATTAATTCATATTTTCAGGATTCCAAGTATGTAAGACACTAACCCTAACTATTTTTCTTCTCTTTTCTTTGAATTTAACATATTCATGTATTACAGCTATCCAAAATTCAGACCAGGTTGCAATAATTGCTACTTTCAACCTATAATTTATCCATTATAAATTCAGGGAAAAATAACATATGAACTAGACCCTAATAGAAGACTACAGGCATTGACCTCATGTCCATTGCATTTTCCAAAAGGTCTGAATAAAATCAACAAGTAGGCTAAACAAATTAAGAAATGAACCGGACCACACCTAGAAGAATTAATTCAAACACCCAATGGTTAAGAAATGGGCTCTAAAATTTTATGTGAGAAAAATAGACCCCTAACATGAACTAAGCAAACTGGCCTTGACCCCAAAAGATATTTGTACAATTTTATAATGAATTTCACAAGACAGGGGACCAAATCTGACAGAACTTAGACTAGTCAGTGGAAATGGGCAATTCCACACGACCTAGGGTTTGAAACAGACTAGACCCTTTTAAGGGAACAAACTAGACCCAAATAAACTCGGGGATATAAATCTTGAATTAATTAGGAATTCCTACGATTTTATGTGATTTTTCCAAGATTAAGACAGAAAGCTGTCATGTGAATTGTGTTAAGTTCTAAGCTTTATAAGTCGTTAATCATTAAGCCCTTAAAGGCACATTCAAGCATCATATTCTCTTGATCAAAAGAAAGTACTTTTCAGCGGTTTAGCATGCTAACGAATCCACTAAATGGGTTAAGCCAATACATGAATCAAGACCACAAAGATTTTAGCATACAATAATTATGATTTTATGTAATAAGCTCAAGGCTTCAACCAAGAAATCTAGCACCAATGACACCAACCCAAAAATCAGCCAATAGACAAGGCTTAGTCGGCTATCAACCATCACCAAGGTGGTTCACGGTGGTTAATGGTGGAGAAGAAGAAAACTACATAAGAAGAGCATAACAACTTACTACTAGCCAAGTCAAGGTTTTCGTTCTTCACTCTATCTCCTTCTTCCCTTCTTCTCTTTTTCTTCTTTACTTCTCAACTGTTGCAACAGTAAGGTCCCACCAAATCACTTCCTCGGTTTCTCCTATCTCGATCACCTTTTCTCCCCTGGGCAATGCAGAATATGCAGCAACCAAAAAGGAGGGTTTACGACTTCACCCACTAGGATGGAACACGGCTTGAGAAGTAATCGACTAGGGCTGTGAAAGGTTGGATCGTGGACTTAACGAGAGTCAAGGGCCTCTCGGCCCTCCTTCTTCCTTCCCGACGTGCAACAGCCCAAGAAAGCAATTTCACATGCAAGTTTTAAGATATGACACTTTTGGTCCCTATTGTTTGATACTTTAATTTTATTTTACCCAAATCAACATTTTATCATTAGTTTAAGTTTTCTATAATGACACTTAGGACCCTCCAACTTATTTACTAAAAACATAGAATTATTGTTGATATTTATTATTATTATTATTATTATTATTATTATTATTATTCGTTAAAAATAATTATTTCGTCAAAAACAAACGTTCCGGAAAACGGGGTGTTACACTTTTGGCCCCTCATATTTAAGTTTCACAAATAACATCTATTAACCTATTTAACTTAGGGATTTAACTTTAAACCACTAAATATGACTTTTTAAAAAATTAGATCCTATAATTTAGTTAAATGAAAGTCACAACTATGTTTAATGAAAACACAAATGTTTTAGGACGTGTATGACAAAACTAACTGATAGCTAGTAGTTGGAAACTGTAGTTTTTATTTGTGCGAAAGTATTCGGCTAAAGTAGCTCTTAGTTTTTAAAAGTATAAAAATAATATAAAAACTAAAAGCTAAAATCTCCGAAAAGCTACTTGAAGTTGCTTTTTTGGATCTAGAAATTTTTTGTTTAAAATAAAAATTAAAAGCTTCCGCTGTGAACAAAGTTTTATTTTTTGGATTTTTTTTAAACTAAAAGATAAAAGGACAAAAACTCTTAAAAATCACATGCCGAACACGCATTTCAACTTATATTACTAGAATATGTTTATTGTTTTGTTGTCGGTATGTGCAATATTTATTTGTTTACCATTGTCCATATTCACATACGACATATTTCTTTATGTTTCTTTATATTCTGCTTTATAAAATAAGTGACTCAACTTTGTTTTTCTTGTTCCATTGTTGTGTGATGTTTTTTCTATGTGTAAGAGATCCTGTGCTTCCTTTTTTCTTTCTTTCTTATCCCATCCATATAAAAGTTGCCTACGCCTTATCTCCGTTTAATGAATTGATTGGGATAGGTAGTATGGCATCGTGGTAAGGGGGTTCCTGGCGGTGTGATGTAGGACCGTTAAGAACTATGCAGCATTCCAACTCAATAATTGGCATTTTAACTTTTATATATATTATAATTATAAGTATATAAATATCTTCAATACATAATATTAATTGGTCGGTTGGTTGCAGCCAAAAAACGGCTGTGCGAAGTTCATCCTGCAAAGCCCCATCAGTTAATTTGGTGGTGACATCAGTCAAAGTCACACGTTCGCCCAATCATTTGATCACATATGTTATCTGTTAGCCTCCTTAATGGAAAATGTTCCCATCTGCACTCTCAAAGGAGTTCCGTTCGTGTAATCAGTAAGGGTCTCAAAAGAGATTAAAACTGTCAACAATCAGACATTGCTAAAACATGGAAATATTAATTTTGTTGAACCACTTATTAGATTGGTAGTGAATTGAATACAATTCCGTTTTTGTACTTTTCATTTTGTTTGCAAATTAGATTTGGAATTGGACTATAAATAATCGTGATAATTATGTAACCGTATGTTTAAACTTAATAAATAGTAAATGATCATTTATATAATATATTTTATAAATTAAAGGTGTATGTGTTCATATTAAATTTTTTAAAGATTTAAAAAATATCATGATTAATAACTTAAATTGATATAATTAAAGTAAGTTTAAATAATAAATTTAATTCAAACAATTAACATTTTTGTTGATTATTATTATTATTATTTTTTTGAAAATGTGTTAGAAGGTTGTCAAGAAAAAACTATTAGCCGTCCGTTGAAAGGAAACTAATTCGCTGAAAGGAGGTATTCACCGTCCATTGCATTGCACATGTATGCAACTTGTGTGTGTACACACACACACACACTAGCTTAGATACTTGTGTATTACACATGTTGTTTAAAAGAAACGATTATGATATTTTGATATTATTTCATTAACTGAACAGAGTAGAAAAAAAAATATCAAGCTAATTTGTTAATGACCGTTAGGATTAAGGACCTTGACAAATGATCTTTCCACACAATTTAATCACGACTTAAATAAAACGGCAAGAAGAAAACACGATATAAAAGACAAAGAACAAAATGATGGAAAGCGATTCACTTGATCTAAACCGATCAAGCTACGTCCAATGTAGGAACTAGGGAGTATATATATATATATATATATATATATATATATATATATATATATATATATATATATATATATATATATATATATATATATATATATATATATATATATATATATGAATGCTATACAAAGATTTACAAGTATAATTGCACTCTCTCTATTTTTGGCTGAGGCTCTTCACATTCTCATTGTTACAACTGAGATGATATTTATACCGGGCAAGGAGATCTAACTAAGATGATGAAAAATCTTCTAGCTTCTTTCTTTCTGCAATAGGCCAGCTGATGGGACAAGTCAGGAAACATGCTGTGTAGACTAACTTTCTGACAACAATAGTCATAGGAACCTGTGCCAAGGTGACACTTCGCCTTTTTTCAACATCTCTAACTCCATGTTCAGCCCAAGTAGAGACACTACTACAAAGTGCGGTCCAGAGCGAGGCTGCTACCTCGGTCTTGCTAACTTCGATTTAAATCGAATTAAATCATCTAAAGTAAGCAGAAGAGTAATTGGGAATACCCCAGACTCATGATACCTACTTTACACCTGGTGACCACTTTCGTACCGTGTGGTCGAGGCAAAGAACATTCTTCGGTCGAGGAGACTTATCAGTTCGGATAACAAACCTTCCAACCGCACTACTTCCTTTATTTGGTTTCCGGTTGCTCCAGACCATTGATATTCTTCGGCTGCAATGTCATCCTCGGTTCTGATTAGACTCCACATACTTAACAATCTCCCACTTGGAGACTAATCAAAACTGATTCTTCTGTCTTCCAAGCTAAGCTGTAAAAATGAGGCTTCTCTTTAGTTCCTCGTCTTCGCCTACTTCTACGGAAGACCAGTTGAAGTCATGCATAACTTCAACTTTTCTGTTGGGACCACCATGATGAACAATCTACTGGATTCTTCGCTCTAAAGATTTTCTTCAATATAAGAGTACCATCTGAAATCAACTCTCAAATGAAATGATGTCTCATATTGATGTGTTTTGTGACAATTGTAAATTTTGGTCAACGAAAGTCAACTGTAGTCAAACGAAGCGTACGCTAATCCATATGTTGAAAAGTTATTTTCCATAACTTTTGCGATGAATTATTAAATATTATAATACTACGTATGCTAAGCCAAAACAATTATCGATTAAACGTCGAAAATACGGATAGTAAACTACTGAAGCGTAACAATTCGATAATCGTACAATTATTATTTTGAGAATAATAATATTCATAAAACGATCTACTCGTAAATACGAACCTGTAAATATATAGAACGTCGAAAACGGAGTGCATACGTGAAAGTTACAACGATTAAACCGCTGTGAACGGATAAATGTACACAGGGTTTGGACTCAAAATACAAAACGAGGTGCCCTAAACATCAAAAAAATAAGATAACGGAACATATATTATGAATCGTAATATTGTCTAGTATTTAATTTCATAGCCAAACATATTTTTCGGTAAAATGCCGAAAATCGCGTAATCGGAAGAATACTGCGCTTAAACGCGTATTTCATCGTCTAACGAGTTATGATTCAATTTAAATAAATGTTTAACAATTTTTATACATAATATTTATTTATAAGATCATTTTTCCAAGAATATATATAAATGCGCCAAACATTGAACCTATTTTATAAAAATAGTCATTTTTATAAACAAAGGACAAAAAAAATGTATATATTAATAATTATAACCCATCGGCTGAAACAAATGGAGCCACATCTTTCCCCATGCAAATTCAATTCTCAATGTTACAACTAGACCTAAAGGCTATGATTTGATTTTTAACTTAACATCACATTAAACCTTACTCTCATTTCACTTGGAACACTCACCAGCAAACAAGACACTCAAACCTTTTCTCTCTTCTCCTTTCTCACGGCTCAAACATCTCCCCACCACCACACCCTTTTCAAAACAGCGACCACCTCAAAACACTACAAACCACCACCATCTTTTACCATTTTAGGTGTAAATCATCACATTCTTGGTAAGTTAATATCTTTTGTAATTTTAAACATTGTTACACAAGTTTTATTCCATTTACACACACTAACATTTACATAAAACCATTGGGTAATAGTTTTGTCCAAGGGTCCGTCGAGCTACGAAGCCTAGATCTTGCTTCCTACCGTAAATCCCACAAGATCAACCTTATTTTTAAGTCAAGCACGCTTCAAGGGTGAGTTCGTACCCCTCATTTTCGTATTTTATAAACTCTTTGGGGGAGAATACAAGTTTATATGTTAAAAATAATGATTTACACAAGATTATATGTGTTTATATGTTATAAATAATGATTTACACAAGTTTATAAAACTAGTAGTTGTGTAAAAACGTTTTTGACATAAAATATGGTTAGCTCTATGTGTTATAAACATTGTGATATATTATGTTTGTGTAAAAGATACAAAATTATAAATAAAGTGTGTAATAATACTAGATCTTTAATATGAACGTCATAAAAACGAAAACTAGTAAAAACTACGTTTTTGTAACCGGAAATACTACATTCTAGCAAAAATGGTTATAACCAAGTTATTACACCATTTTTGTGGGAAATATCTTAAAATATGATATTTATAATCATTTGAGTAAGTTATTTCGTTATTATTTGTAAAAATATGATTATTACGACGGAATACTAAAAATAGACTATTAATGGAATAGTTTATAAACACAAGGTTATTATGACATTTTGAACAAGACAAAATAATTATATAAAATCATATAATTATTACACATTACTATATTATCATGGGAAAAATGATAATGGATAATTACAAGAGTTTCATATACAAATTTGACGTAAACAAGTTGATTGAACACATACATTTTTGTGAGATGGATTGCGACACGCCATTTCTACTGTTTGCAAATACTATGGTTTTTCGTATAAATACTTGAATACAAAAATACGGTTTAACAAAAACCGATTATTTACATGTTTAAAACTGTGGGTGTACAAATCTATATCAAAATTAACCATATTAAGCAATTGAGGATTAAACCTTGAGTCCAAGATAGGAGCTAAGTGGGCTCCACTCCAGCTAAACTTCATCCAATTATAGCATAGCATGTAACCTGGAATACATGGCATAAAAATAGAATACGTAAGACAATAATGTCTCGTGAGTTACATGAGTTTTAGACGCAAACCTTTAACTTCTTTTCCAATCTTTATATAAAACTCATGACATAAATATCTTCCAAAGTTTTAAAAAATTATCATACCATAGTTCTTTATTCTTTTCAAATATCATTACATATCATACCTTGCATACCATCTTCTTTCAAAACTTTATAATAGCAATATAATATAATTCTTTACTTCTCAAAAATCATTTTATGACATACTTTACGAAAATAACTTCGTTCTTACTTTCTTTGACTGGTTTTATAAGCTTGCTGGATTTTTATACATAGGGCTTTAATCACTATAAGTGATACCCCAAGTCTCTATGGCTAGAAAGAACGGATCAATCCTCACCATAGAAATGCTGAGGCGATCTACTTCGCGATGGGGCTTGTCCCCAGTAGACCCCTTACCTAACCCGGGAAGGTTGGAACATAGTTTCCTTACTAATGCTGCTTGCTACAATTACCAGTCATACAAAACATTTTTTGCTTGCTTGAACATTACTTACATACATATAACTTATGGCTAAACGCCAAACTTCATTACTTTCTATCTTTATGGCTAGATGCCGAATTTATAACTTTCATTTCACATAAACTAAACCATATGTTTAAAACATGTCTATATAACATTTTAGGCTTAATGCCAAATCATACTTTCCAAACATTTTGTGGCTATATGCCCTTTCTTACTAGAAAACATTTACAATTTGTAACCGAAACATACTTCTTAAACATATTATGGCTATATGCCTATCCATACTTTCAAACATGTATTCAAAATATATATACCTTCATATAATTGGTTCATAGACCAAAACATAATTTCACATAATGGGTTCATAGACCAAAACATAGCTTCAATTATAGCATTAAACTTTCACCAACAAGTTAGAAATAAAACTCTTGCATATAATTTCACATATAAGATTTTATAAGAAATCTTGTAAATACTTACTTGCCATGTACCCCAGAATGGGTAAAAATACTGCATGTACTCACCTCATGTATTGCTAGATGATTGACTACACGTTTCTTGTATTTATACTCTTTTGTGATTAAATAATCACTTGGCATGAACCTATAATTAACATGTTATACATTAAAATTCATGCTAACTGACTCTACAACTCATTAGAGTCCTTATAATACTATCTTGGATCATAATAAGTATATAACTTTAAAATGACCAACTTTAGTTAAACCGTATTTTATACGTATTTTACTACAGTACCCTCGGAGGGTCGTATTTCGATTATGACAATTTTTCATGAAGTTTCATAACATATTAGACCTATGTTTAAAATTTGAGGTCAAACGGACAAGTATAATACCAAAACTCAAAATCAATTTGGACTTGGCAGAAGACAAATTTCGAAACTGCATTTTTCTTCTGGCGCGAGATTGCGTCCCTACGGGGGTGCAGATCGCGACCCTACGGGGTCTGCAGCAACCAGAAATGGTGATTTTTATGGTATAAATTCCCATTTTCCTCATTTTAAGCCCTTAATTCACGACTTAATCACTAAGGTTTGTTCCATGACTAAAATCATTCATTTACTTCAAGTTTTTAACCATAAAAATCATAGATTTAAATCATTTTCCAAACATTTTCGTTTTTGCATTTTGTTGTCCAAAACCGAAATTGTCCAATATTAATCATTTCTACTGACTTATTTCAACAATTTCCACATATGGAACTCATTAAAACCCCTTGGAATTATTTTGTTCATATAAAATTGATTTCCAAGGCTTTTAAACAAAATTCAAAATTTTCAACAATAGCAACATACTTTGATGATTTTTAAGATATGTTCTTAATACTTGACTTAATTGGTTTAGAATCATTCTAGGACTAAAATAACAACTCCTTTATACATCTAAACCATAGTTTCTTCAATTTCATCACTTTTGATTGAAATCATTCCCAAAAACTCATTTTTACTCAAAAAAATCATTTTAATGAATTTCCAAGAAGGGAATTGATTTCTCATGTCTTTTATGACACTTTAGGCTTATTAGATCATTTACAATCAGTTTCAAGCTCATAATTTGATTTATTCTCATAAAATCCTGTTTTTGACAATTTTCACCAAAAATGCAAATTTTTGAAATCAATCACTTAGGAATGTATTTATACATCTTAAGTGATTATTAGAACCTAACAAAACAATAAAAATCACATTCAATTTCACAAACCCATTTCTAGGGTTCTTGAGCTAAAATTCTCATTTCTTGATCTTTAACACTTTCAATGGTTAAACTAGGTTTAGGTAGTGATTAAGGCACAAGTTAAGGCTAGGAATCATAGGATAATCCTCCTCTAGCCACTGAATTTTCAAAGCTACAGTAACTCATTCAAGAAAAATGGGTTAAACAACCTAAAACAAGATTACTAACCTTCTTTGGCTTGAAATTATGAATTGGAAACTTAAATCTTCAATTCCTATTGATATCTTCAAGAACCGATCCTTAGCTCTCTCTCTCGTTCTCTCTAGATTTTTCTGAATTTATGAGAATTAATGATATATTTTCTCATTTTTATATTTTCCATATTTATAGATTTAGTCCCTGAACTTTCATTCCTTGGACTTTTGACACAAATATTAACTTTGGCCACATGAAGCTAAAATTCTTACATTTTTAGTCCAAGCTAGAATTATACTTTTATAATAATTCTTGTATATGGTCAAATGACCAAATTACCCTTCTCATGGTAAAATGACTAATTTACCCTTAAAAACATACTTTCTCATAAAATATACATAAAACTTTAAATTATACACACATTGTTTTACATATTTATATTATTAAATTTGGGTCGTTACATGGATCTTCACAGTACTTTTATAAGTACCTACTGTAAGTCCTGAAATTTTATAACCAGAGTCTCGGTAAGAGAGCGCGATATTTGAGTATAGATCTATACGGGCTTGACAACCCCGCACCTAAGCTGTTAGCTACAGCTAGACCGGCAGGTCTGAGGTGTACAAATGTCTAACATTCCGACGCCTGAAGAACGTCGCAGCAGGCCAACTAGTCACAGTATGGTTATAGGGTATCTCACAGGGGAAAAATAATCAACTTAATATTTTTTATAAATTGTTTACGTGAAAACATACATTTCTAAGGAATCTACACTACAGATTACATATTACATTTTAGTCTTTGGGATTTAAAGACTTGGACATTTTTATGAGAAAATATTGGATTTTCTTGGTTTTCAACACTATCGCTTATAAACAAAGGACTTTTCTTATGCAAAATCTTATGAACTCACCAACTTAATTGTTGACACTTTTTCAACTACTTGTATTCTCAGGAAACTGATAAGGTAAACCACAAGCGCTACACGAAGGGACGTTACAACGTCGTTTTTGCTTATTTTTGATATCATTATAATTGTATTTGAAACATGCAACATTTAAACGATGTAACATTTGCAATTACTTAATGATGGTTGTTTTGCTTGGAATCACTATTATTCAACTTTGTTATGATATTGTTCATGAAGTCATCCACCTTGAACTTTTCCGCCAATACGGTTTGGGGGTGTGACAGATTGGTATCAGAGAAATGTTTATAGTGAACTAAGTATATCAATCCATTTAAAGATATACAACTATAAATACAATGGGACTAAAACTCTCGAAAACATTTTCGTACAAGTATACTTTTAAGATTTCAACGAAAATTTTATAAAAAGTATAAGTACATACATACATACTAGAGTGATATCATAACGAAAACATACAAAAGAGGTAGGATGAGTTGAACACTACAGATAGGCCTAAGTGTTTTGGTAATTATATCTTGGATAAATAGAGCCTGATCAACTGTATTGGTGCAAGATATGATTAACGTATACTTAGGAATAGTCGTGGCAAACAACAAGTTCGAACACTTACCAATAACCAAATAACTAAACATAAAGATAAAATACTATGGGAGTATTTTAAGACGCTATAGAACAAAACATAAAGTTAAAATACTACAGTAGTATTTTATGAATACTACGAAATCATACACTTAGATTTTTCTCTTACATACCTCTCATACCCCCCTTTTTCTTGCTCAGACACCATGGCAGGCTTCCATTTGCCCGGAGATCCTTATTTCTCCGACGAGGGTAATAACGGATGGCTCGACGAAGAGCCAGAAGAGAACCCCGAGGAGGATCAGGAGGAGGACGAGGAGATGGAGGAAGGAGACTCCGACGCAGAGTCCGAAGTCAGCGACCCGCACTTCCCAGTTCGCGATCGACACGCACCTCTGCCAGAGACGAGCTACCATGTATACCGCCACCCTGGTGGTCCGTTGTGGATGCGTACTCCTCGAAAGAGGGTACTCCCCATCCACCGTCCTTTACTAATAAATGAACCTCTTTAGGACCCGACACCTGTTTGGGCAGAGCGCCTAAACCAATGGAGTCGTGAGCAGGGCCTACGTCCCCTATACGGCATGAGTCGAGATTTCTTTGACGTCAGCGAGGGAGGTTCCGCTGATAGAGCCTTGCCTGTTATGATTGGGCGTATCAACCGCCAGGAGGGCCAAATCAGGGCGACTACCAGTCAGATCCTAGATGTGGGGGCCGCTACCGTATGTCAGAGAGGGTCGACTCGCTTGAGGAAGACAGGAGGACGACTATAGGGATGTTCCGGGAGGCCTTCGTGCGGATATCAGAGTCCAAGCAGAGGATATGGGACATCGAGCAGAGGGTCGAGGAGGCCGTACGAGAGGCTGCCGATCTGAGGGCACAGGTAGCCGCGCTTCGTGGAGCCAGGGGATCCAGTTCTCCATGAGTGGTACTTGTACTACTCAAATTTTGTTATAGACTAGGATTTTACGAGAAGACGCTATGCGCTACTCGCTCTTGTATGTAGGCGCGACCCTACAATTACGTGATTACACTCTTTGTGGGTCGTTACGCCGTCCGTTTATTGTTGCGATGTAGACCTCTGCGAAGGTCAAATTTTCATGTCTCAAGTTCATGTAACGCTACAAATTATTATTAATAGGATGACGTGTTTTATTTATAAAGCAATGTACAAGTGTCTGATATGTATGTTTGATATTTCAATATGGTTACAAATTACGAAAAGGAAAGAGCAGAGATGAGTTTAAAGATATAAGCGCTGTATCTTAATGACAACATACTTATAATGATCATTCTAAAAACTAACCAACGTCAAATCTTGAATCCTTGTGGCAGAAATATGCCACCTCGTCGAAGGAACGCTAGGCGCGCACCGATCGAAACTCCCGAGCCGCCCATGATGGACTCGGCTACTTTCCAAGCCGCTGTTACTGCTGCGGTAGCAGCTGCTATCGCTCTGATAAACTCGAATGGGACGAATGGAAACGGAAGTAGGAATGGCACCAACGACTCCACAAATGGAGAAACATCAAACCAATCGTGAGTATGCACGTAAAAGGACTTCGCGAATTGCAAACCTGTGGCTTTCCATGGTACTGGTGGTGTCCTTGCTCTCATGAGATGGATTGAGAAGACTGAATCAATCTTCGATATCTCTACATGCCCTGAAGAATTTAAAATCAAATTCGCCGCTTGTACTTTTGCTGAGACGGCCATGTCCTGGTGGAAGGGTCATGTTAAGACTCTGACACTTCCTGTGGCTAACTCAATGAGTTGGGAGGAACTGAAGACCATGCTGATGAAAGAGTACTGTCCTAGAGGGGAGATCCAAAAACTAGAACAAGAGCTGTGGAACCTTACCATGAAAGGTTCAGATCTGACCGCCTACACGAACCGATTCAATAACCTGGCAACCCTCTGCCCTGCTATGGTCACGCCAGAATCTGTGAAGGTGGAACGCTATATCTGAGGGCTATCTCCTCAGATCCAAGGGAACGTAGAAGCGGCAAGCCCCGCCACCTTCGACAGTGCTAAACGACTGGCCCAACGATTTGTCGACCATGAGGTTCGCCAGGGCACCATGACCCCTAAAACTGATCAACCAAAGGAGAAAGACCACAAAAGGAAACCCTGGAACAGGGGGAGAAGTCAGCCTAACCAAGAAGGTGCCAAGAGACAACAGATTGTGGCAGTCCGTGCAGCCACTGTCCCGACTACCCCAACAGCAACCAAGCAGTATAATAGGACACTACCCAAGTGCAACAAGTGTAATTTCCACGATACCGGAGCCTGTAGAGAAATGCACTGCTCGAACTGTAACAAAAAGGGTTATACCGTCCGTTTCTGCAAGGCGCCAGTTCCACAAACCACCCAAGCCTCTAATGCTGGGGTGAGTCATGCTTGCTATGGTTGTGGTGAAACGGGGCATTTTAAGCGTGATTGCCCGAAGATAAAGAACGTTGGGAGAAATGGAAGAGTCCTAGCCATGGGACGCGCGGAAGCGGTGGAGGATCTCACCGTGGTTACCGGTACGTTCCTCGTCAATAATTCATATGCTTACATTCTATTCGATAGCGGTGCGGAGAGGAGCTTCGTAAGCCACGAGTTTAAAAATTTACTAAAACAAAAACCTCAACCACTCAATGAAACATTTACGGTAGAAATGGCAAATGGCAAAACAGAAAGCACAAACGACATATACATAGGCTGTACACTTACTCTGGAAGATCACTCCTTTCAAATCGACTTAATGCCTGTTAGAATAGGAAGCTTTGACGTGATTGTTGGTATGGATTGGCTAAGTCCCCATCATGCCGACATCATGTGTTACGAACGAGGGATCCGACTTCATCTGCCGGATGACAAGACCCTTGTTATCTATGGTGATAAACCCAGTACCAGTCTCCGAATCGTGTCTTGCATCAAAGCCCGAAAGTACCTACAGAAAAGATACCATGCCTTCCTAGCCCACGTTGTTGACAAGAAGAAAGGAATAAAGAGCATCAAAGAGATCCCCGAAGTCTGCGACTTTTCTGACCTATTCCCAGAAGACCTTCCAGGAGTACCACCCGCACGACAAGTCGAATTCAGAATCGATTTGATCCTTGGAGCCACCCCAGTAGCAAAAGCGCCATACCGATTAGCCCCGGCAGAAATGCAAGAATTATCCAGTCAACTAAACGAACTATTAAGTAAAGGGTTCATCAGGCCGAGCTTCTCACCTTGGGGAGCGCCGGTCTTATTCGTGAAGAAGAAAGATGGATCATTCCGCATGTGCATTGAATATCGGGAATTAAACAAGCTCACTATCAAGAATCGGTATCCATTACCCCGAATTGACGACCTTTTCGACCAACTCCAAGGATCGAGTTATTTCTCAAAAATCGATTTAAGGTCGGGGTATCACCAACTCAGAGTCCAAGAAGAAGACGTTCCTAAGACGGCATTCAGAACTCGCTACGGCCATTACGAATTTGTTGTGATGCCCTTCGGATTGACTAATGCGCCCGCAGTATTTATGGATCTGATGAACCGCGTATGCCGACCTTACCTAGATAAATTCGTGATAGTGTTCATCGACGACATACTTATCTATTCACGAAGTAAGGAGGAACATAGTCAACACCTACGACAAGTTTTGGAGACATTAAGAGCAAAGAAGCTGTATGCGAAATTTTCGAAATGCAAATTTTGGATTCGAAAAGTGGACTTTCTAGGCTACGTAGTCAGCAAGGAAGGGATACATGTGGATCCCTCCAAAATCAAAGCCATCGAAAACTGGGAAGCACCAAGAACCCCGACAGAAATCCGCCAGTTTTTGGGCCTTGCTGGTTATTACCGAAGATTCATACAAAATTTCTCCAAAATTGCGAAACCACTTACTGCCCTGACACAGAAGGGTGTAACGTTCAAGTGGGAAGATAAACAGGATGCCGCCTTCCAGACCTTAAAAAAAGCCTTGTGCAGCGCTCCTATTCTGTCCCTTCCAAAAGGAACAGAAGACTTTGTAGTCTATTGCGATGCATCGAACCAGGGTCTAGGCTGCGTACTCATGCAAAGAGGAAAAGTCATTGCCTATGATTCAAGACAACTTAAAACTCACGAGGTCATCTACACTACACATGACCTCGAGTTGGGGGCGGTAGTTTTTGCATTAAAGATCCGGAGACACTACCTGTACGGCACTAAGTGCACGGTTTTCACCGACCATAAGAGTCTCCAGCACATCCTCAACCAAAAAGAACTCAACATGAGACAACGAAGATGGGTAGAGCTGCTAAGTGATTATGAATGCGAAATTCGTTATCATCCAGGAAAGGCCAACGTGGTGGCAGATGCCCTTAGTCGGAAAGAGTACTCGAGTCGCCGAGTAAAGTCTCTGTCGATAACAATTCGTTCCCATTTGTCCACTCAGATCAAGGAGGCACAGCTAGAAGCCTTAAAACCTGAGAATGTCGCAAATGAAGCCTTGCGAGGGATGGATAAAAACCTCGAAGTTAAGGATGACGGAGCTCGTTACCTCATGAACCGAATTTGGACCCCGAGATTCGGCGGATACAGAGACATCATCATGAATGAGGCTCACAAGACCAGATACTCCGTTCACCCTGGGTCCGATAAGATGTACCTGGGCCTCAAGAAACTGTATTGGTGGCCAAACATGAAGGCTGAAATTGCTACTTACGTGGGCAAGTGCCTGACTTGCGCCAAAGTTAAAGTAGAATACCAAAAGCCCTCGGGTTTACTACAACAACCGGAAATACCCGAGTGGAAGTGGCAGCAGATAACTATGGACTTCATAACCAAATTACCAAAGACAACTGGTGGGTTAGACACCATATGGGTAATCGTCGATAGATTAACCAAATCCGCTCACTTCCTGCCAATCAAAGAGACCGACAAGATGGAAAAACTTACAAGGACGTACATCAAAGAAATAGTACGATTGCATGGTGCGCCAATTTCGATTATCTCAGATAGAGATAGTCGATTCACTTCACGATTTTGGCAATCATTGCAAAAAGCCTTGGGAACCAGAGTCGACATGAGTACAGCGTACCATCCACAGATAGACGGGCAAAGTGAAAGAACCATTCAAACGCTGGAAGACATGTTGAGAGCTTGTGTGATAGACTTTGGTAAGGCATGGGACACCCACTTACCACTTATTGAATTTTCATACAACAACAGCTACCACGCCAGCATCAAGGTTGCCCCATTCGAAGCTTTATACGGACGTAAGTGCAGGTCCCCTCTGTGCTGGGCTGAAGTAGGTGATACTCAACTAGCCAGAGGTCAAGTACCTAACAGCACGCTCACCGGCCCGGAGATCATACGAGAAACGACGGAGAAAATCGTTCAGATCCGTGAACGATTGAAAGCATCTCGTGACCGACAAAAGAGTTACGCCGATAACCGACGCTAACCTTTGGAATTCCAGGTTGGTGACCGAGTGTTGTTGAAGGTCTCACCATGGAAAGGAATGATACGCTTTGGAAAGCGTGGGAAGCTGAACCCCAGATACATTGGGCCCTTCGAGATCCTTGCTAGGATCGGCCCAGTAGCCTACAAACTTCAGCTACCGCAGGAGCTCAGCAACGTCCATCCCACCTTTCACGTATCCAACTTAAAGAAATGTCTGTCCGATGAAACCCTTGTCATTCCACTCGACGAGATTGAGGTGAACGAGAACCTTCATTTCGTGGAAGAACCCGTAGAGATCATGGATAGAGAGATCAAGAGAATGAAACAGAGCCGCATACCGATAGTTAAGGTCCGTTGGAGTGCTAAGCGTGGACCAGAATTTACTTGGGAGCGTGAAGACCAAATGAAACAAAAGTATCCACATCTCTTCCCAAACCCTTGAGGATCTACTCAAGAGCTAAATTTCGGGACGAAATTCTTTCTAACGGGTAGATGATGTGACAATTGTAAATTTTGGTCAACGAAAGTCAACTATAGTCAAACGAAGTGTACGTTAATCCATATGTTGAAAAGTTATTTTCCATAACTTTTGCGATGAATTATTAAATATTATAATACTACGTATGCTAAGCCAAAACAATTATCGATTAAACGTCGAAAATACGGACAGTAAACTACTGAAGCGTAACAATTCGATAATCGTACAATTATTATTTTGAGAATAATAATATTCATAAAACGATCTACTCGTAAATACGAACCTGTAAATATATAGAACGTCGAAAACGGAGTGCATACGTGAAAGTTACAACGATTAAACCGCTGTGAACGGATAAATGTACACAGAGTTTGGACTCAAAATACAAAACGAGGTGCCCTAAACATCAAAAAAATAGGATAACGGAACATATATTATGAATCGTAATATTGTCTAGTATTTAATTTCGTAGCCAAACATATTTTTCGGTAAAATGCCGAAAATCGCGTAATCGGAAGAATACTGCGCTTAAACGCGTATTTCATCGTCTAACGAGTTATGATTCAATTTAAATAAATGTTTAACAATTTTTATACATAATATTTATTTATAATATCATTTTTCCAAGAATATATATAAATGCGCCAAACATTGAACCTATTTTATAAAAATAGTCATTTTTATAAACAAAGGACAAAAAAAAATGTATATATTAATAATTATAACCCATCGGCTGAAACAAATGGAGCCACATCTTTCCCAATGCAAATTCAATTCTCAATGTTACAACTAGACCTAAAGGCTATGATTTGATTTTTAACTTAACATCACATTAAACCTTACTCTCATTTCACTTGGAACACTTACCAGCAAACAAGACACTCAAACCTTTTCTCTCTTCTCCTTTCTCACGGCTCAAACATCTCCCCACCACCACACCCTTTTCAAAACAGCCACCACCTCAAAACACCACAAACCACCACCATCTTTTACCATTTTAGGTGTAAATCATCACATTCTTGGTAAGTTAATATCTTTTGTAATTTTAAACATTGTTACACAAGTTTTATTCCATTTACACACACTAACATTTATATAAAACCATTGGGTAATAGTTTTGTCCAAGGGTCCGTCGAGCTACGAAGCCTAGATCTTGCTTCCTACCGTAAATCCCGCAAGATCAACCTTATTTTTAAGTCAAGCACGCTTCAAGGGTGAGTTCGTACCCCTCATTTTCGTATTTTATAAACTCTTTGGGGGAGAATACAAGTTTATATGTTAAAAATAATGATTTACACAATATTATATGTGTTTATATGTTATAAATAATGATTTACACAAGTTTATAAAACTAGTAGTTGTGTAAAAACGTTTTTGACATAAAATATGGTTAGCTCTATGTGTTATAAACATTGTGATATATTATGTTTGTGTAAAAGATACAAAATTATAAATAAAGTGTGTAATAATACTAGATCTTTAATATGAACGTCATAAAAACGAAAACTAGTAAAAACTACGTTTTTGTAACCGGAAATACTACATTCTAGCAAAAATGGTTATAACCAAGTTATTACACCATTTTTGTGGGAAATATCTTAAAAGATGATATTTATAATCATTTGAGTAAGTTATTTAGTTATTATTTGTAAAAATATGATTATTACGACGGAATACTAAAAATAGACTATTAATGGAATAGTTTATGAACACAATGTTATTATGACATTTTGAACAAGACAAAATAATTATATAAAATCATATAATTATTATACATTACTATATTATCATGGGAAAAATGATAATGGACAATTACAAGAGTTTCATATACAAATTTGACGTAAACAAGTTGATTGGACACATACATTTTTGTGAGATGGATCTTCACAGTACTTTTATAAGTACCAACTGTAAGTCCTGAAATTTTATAACCAGAGTCTCGGTAAGAGAGCGCGATATTTGAGTATAGATCTATACGGGCTTGACAACCCCGCACCTGAGCTGTTAGCTACAGCTAGACCGGCAGGTCTGAGGTGTCCAAATGTCTAACATTCCGACGACTGAAGAACGTCGCAGCAGGCCAACTAGTCACAGTATGGATATAGGGTATCTCACAGGGGAAAAATAATCAACTTAATATTTTTTATAAATTGTTTACGTGAAAACATACATTTCTAAGGAATCTACACTACAGATTACATATTACATTTTAGTCTTTGAGATTTAAAGACTTGGACATTTTTATGAGAAAATATTGGATTTTCTTGGTTTTCAACACTATCGCTTATAAACAAAGGACTTTTCTTATGCAAAATCTTATGAACTCACCAACTTAATTGTTGACACTTTTTCAACTACTTGTATTCTCAGGAAACTGATAAGGTAAACCACAAGCGCTACACGAAGGGACGTTATGACGTCGTTTTTGCTTATTTTTGATATCATTATAATTGTATTTGAAACATGCAACTTTTAAACGATGTAACATTTGCAATTACTTAATGATGGTTGTTTTGCTTGGAATCACTATTATTCAACTTTGTTATGATATTGTTCATGAAGTCATCCACCCTTGAACTTTTCCGCCAATACGGTTTGGGGGTGTGACAGATTGGTATCAGAGAAATGTTTATAGTGAACTAAGTATATCAATCCATTTAAAGATATACAACTATAAATACAATGGGACTAAAACTCTCGAAAACATTTTCGTACAAGTATACTTTTAAGTTTCAACGAAAATTTTATAAAAAGTATAAGTACATACATACATACTAGAGTGATATCATAACGAAAACATACAAAAGAGGTAGGATGAGTTGAACACTACGGATAGGCCTAAGTGTTTTGGTAATTATATCTTGGATAAATAGAGCCTGATCAACTGTATTATCCCCATTTTATCGACATTTGAATTATTTCCACCGCCTCATATCCGCGTCGCGCCTTGATGAATTCCGCGGCACGCGTACGTCTTTTCCTGATTTTGCCTTGATCTTCAAACTTCTTCCAAATTGCACGCTTTTGGTCCCTGTTTTCATTATTTCTTTCTAAAACAAGTGCTGGCATGAAAAGTGAGAATACCACGATGTATATGATATAATTTCACTAAGAATAGGGCTCAACAACGACTAAAATATGTGATATTACTAGGCGTTGTCAAACACCCCACACTTGTTCCTTGCTTGTCCCCAAGCAAGAGAGTTTTTAATAGATTTTAACTAAGACTCAAACAATTTTTGACTATGTTCAGTTTCAAAGCTTATTACCTTATGAGTTAGAGTGAAATAGTTCATGAAAACATAATTGGAATGTTCTTTGGAATTCATGGCTTTCTAGAGAACCCTTGATTACAAATTTTCTGTCCACAATGAAGTGTACGTACTCATTCAGATTTTAAAGGCCATAAAAGAACTATCCATGACTTTCGATGTTGTCCGTGTAGCGAGCTTTTAGAAATACCATCCCAGACCAGACGATCTTAGGTGGCAAGGTGCATAAGGCCCACCCATTTTAGACCTACCGGCTCGAACAACAAAGGTCACTGATTGACAGTCCCTTCCTAAATCCCAAACTTAAAACAGTCCAATCTTCTAAACTCATAAAACTCAACTTATTTGGCTAAACTAATAGCATGATTACAACTACATAGTATTTCTCGAAAAATACTAATGCTATAAACAATCACAAACTATTCATTTCAAAATTATAACCTATTAAAATTTTTAAAAAAGTTGCTAAAATTTTGAAAATCGGTCATTTCCGCAAAAATTTCAAAAACTCTACTCTTTCGACCGTCCACACCCCATACTTAAAACCGTAAAACGTCCCCGTTGTATAAAACTTATTTAGAACTAGGGAGAAAGAGTTACCAGTTTTGAACGGTACATTGCTTGGTTGGTGCTCGGTGTCACAGGTACAAATACGAACAAAAGGTCCTCGATTTCGCATTCTGGAGTTGTAGCCCAACAGTGAACACGCCAGTGGTCAAGACAAGTGGAGGGGGCACGATGAACCCACACTTGCTTGAAACAACTCCTCCAATTTTTTTTTGGTATCACATGCATAACTCACAAAAAGATTAAATGCAAACAAACAACTAAAATATAAACAAACAAAAGATAGAAAGTGTCATAAGTATAGTACAGATATCCAAAAGAAAATAAGAAAAATACATCAATCGCCACCTGGTGGCCTGGAAGAACCAGCGTCATGATCGTGGGCTCGAGTTGGGAATGGTCGGGGGCGGTGTCCCTGCTGTGTGGCTAACTCCAAAAGTACCTCCCCGATCCACTCCAACTGCTCCTCCATCCTAGTGACCCGATCTTGCAATCGCCTTAACTCTGTCGCCTCCTCCTGCTGTGGCTGTGGTGCTGGCTCTGCTGGAGCTGCCGGTCTCCGGCGTCTCCTACCCGGCTGGGCGTAAGCTGGCTGGGGGTCTTGGGGTGCCTCAGTCGCCACCCTCACGAACTGACATGGGCGCTGCTGCTCTATAAGCCCTATGTTCTCCAGGGCTCGTGCCGTAGTGTGAGCCGGAGGTAAAGCAGTCAAGGATGCCACAACAGGAGTAGTAAGGATCCGGTAAGAACGGGCCAGGCGGGTGATGTAATGCCCGCGGGCCAGAGGACTGCTGGATGATGCACCCGTCGCACTGGTGGAAAGGGAGACGGCTAGAGCGAACGGGAGGTGAAGGAACCTGGAGGGGTCAAGGAGGACCCAGAGATAAGTCATGTCCTCGCCAGACACCTTCTCGCCCCTCCCTTTGCATGATGGAGGTGGAGACGATGCGGTGCATGAGCCGGTGAAGCGGATCACGGAGATGGCTCTCCCTGTATGTCCCCGCCTCATAGAACACGTTGGACAACGGTGCCCAAACCTCTGCATTGGCAGCCCTGGCGGGATGCCCCTGAGTGCACGCCTGGATAAACTGCGTGAAATGGCAGTGCTGGAGGTCCGCCTCTGTATAGATGCCTGTGCGCCTCCCAAACTCCCGAAGATTGCACTCCCTGTGCACTCCCCCCAATCTAAATCGTACGAGCCTGGAACGGGCCTCTGTCGACCCTGGTGCAAAACGGACAGTAGATAGGAACTCCAAAAGAAGCTCGGTATATACTGTGTCCTCCTGGTTGGCCATAAGCCTATCCCAGCCTCGACACGTGAATGAAGCATCCCCGTGGGTCCATGTGCGGTGGAGGAATGGCTCGATCTCTCCCCAAAGCCCCGCGTCTCTGAGGATGTCTCGGTCAATGATCGTCGCCTCAAGAACCCGGCGACCTACGAGTGCATCCCTGACAACGCCTAGTGATATCAAGTATTTTAGGCGTTGTTGAGCCCTGTTCTTGATAAAATTATATCAAATATGTCTCGGTATTCTCACTTTTCGTGCCATGACTTGTTTGGAGAAAAAGAATAGAAACATGGATTAAAAGTGTACAAAAGGAAGAAGTATGGAAAGAATGAAAAATCAAGAGAACTCGTACACGCGCCGCGGATCTATGATACGCGCGACGCGGGCTTAAGGCGGTGGAACACATTCAAATGCCGAAGAAACGGGAAGAGATCAGTACGCGCGCCGCGGATTTCACTTCCGCACGGCGCGGCTGCGGGAAATTTGCAAGTATAAATAGATGCATTTCCAGCCGAAAACCCTAGCAAAGACCGGGTGTAAAATCGACCTTGAAGCTCTTTGACTCCAGGATTTCATTTCAGCAAGCTCTTAATTGGTATTTTATGTTTTTGAATTTAATTTCCTTTTAGTAGCAAGTAGTTTTTGTAGCTAAAGTCTTTGGGAGTGACAACCACTGACTTTGAGCACTTTGGTTTCTGATTTTGAAACATTTGGTTACTGTTTTTGTGTTTGGAATTCGGATTTAGTGAATGAGAAGCATTTGGTTACATTTAATCTTAGCTTTTCGGTATTTTCATGCTTGTGTTTGGTTTTGATTGATTGGTTGTGTTTGAATTGTGTTAGGACCTTGTTAGGACTGTTTTCCTTAGCTGAAATCAGTAGCTAATTAGGTTATTTGGTAAGCATTAAACCTTGGCTAGTAACTGTTCAATAGAACTTTAGTTAGTAGCTAGTTTATGCTTTGCTTGGTTTTGCTAGTTTGGATGCCTTTGATTGCTTTTGATTCAGAGATGTACTTCTGATTTCAGAAAGTGACTAGGTCATTTGAGCATAGCTTAGCTTGGCTTTGGTGTGTTTGATCATTGTCTCATTTGCTAGTGATTAGGAAGATAGAAACCAGATCCTCCGACTGTAGCTGTGACACTACTAGTTGGTAATCTCTCATCTAGTCTAACCACGAAGCTCCTGTGGATCGACCCTGACTACCGCTATACTAGTGTGTGTGTTAGGTTTTCTCTTATTTTTGACCGCACGACGACCTCTGCGCATGTCAAATTTTGGCGCCGTTGCCGGGGAGCTGTGAGCTTAGGTTAGGTGAGTAGTAGGAACTTGTTTCTTGCTTTTTGAAAATTTCATTTTGGTAAGTTTGATTTTTGATTATTGTGGGCGTGTTGCACTAGTGCATGCGTACCCGCAGGGGTAAGCAATTATCCCCATTGCAGTTTGATTCTGAGATTGAGCGTACTGTACGCAAACTCCGTGCCCGTAGGCGATTAAATATCATGAATTTTAGTCAGGTTAGCAGTAGTCCGGTAAGTGTTGCCCAGGAACCATCAGGTGAGGCAACGGGGATGTTTTCTATTCCCCCATTATCAGAGTTTCATTTTGGGAGTACGAGTGCTTCTGGTGGTGCAGTTTCAGCCCCTGCACCCATACCATCATGCACTCCACCATCTATCCCACCATTTACACCCGCTTCACAACCACAATCCACCAATCCATTTACTTTTGCTATGTCTTGGGGAGAGCCGACCCGAGATGGCACCCCAGCTCCTAGACAGCAGACATCAACATCTCAACCACAACCAGTCATCTTTAAACCTCAACCCACATACCAATCAACACAACCTATACACTTTCAGCAACCGCCTCAGCCACAATACCATTACCCAGAGACGGAGGAGGTGTATGACGAGGAAGACGAAGGATGGGTGCCACCAGCACCACAACCACAATGGAACCGAGGTCGGGGACCTCTTAGAAGAGCACCACAATATCCACCACCAGGTCAGCGGGAATACAATGATCATCTTTACGGTAATCCCGCCCAACCTTTACATTTCGCACAACCGAGACGACAATCGGTTGCATCACATTTCCAACCGCGGGAATATGATGATTCATCACCAATCTATATTCCTGATAACATTGATTCGCAAGTAGAGATAAGACCTCAGTTATTAGGAATATTACCAGAGTTTAGAGGGTATAAGCAAGATGATCCCTATAATCATTTATATGAATTCTTAGCGATTGCTAATGCTAATAACCCTAGGAACACCAACAGAAATATTTTCAGGCTTAGACTGTTTCCGTTCACCCTTAAGGATAAAGCCAAATATTGGTTCACATCGTTGCCATCGAACAGCATTACTACATGGGATCAGCTCAAGGCAAAGTTTCTTCAGGAATTTTATCCAGCGAGCAAGACAACTGAAATCAGAAGAGTTATCCAGGATTTCCAGCAAAAGCCTGGAGAGGTTTTCCACGAAGCCTTCGACAGATTGAAGGAATTGTTACGATCCTGTCCGCACCATGAGATTCCTAGGTGGCAGTTAGTTAAGCTATTCTTCGAAGGAGTCAGTGAGACGCACCAGGCCATGATAAATGCCTCATCCAGTGGGACATTTATGTAGCAGGACCCAGAGGAAGCTTGGCAGTTTTTGGAGCAGTTGAGCAACGGCTCCAAGGAAAACTTTTCTACCAGGAAGACTGTAAGTACGGCGGCAGTGGTAGGAGTCGATGCTGATTGGAAAAAGGAAGTGAAAAAGGAAATCAGTGAACTGAACAAGAAGTTTGACAGGCTCATGTCAACACTGCAGAATGGACCACCAAATTCGTCACAAGGAGGTCAAGGAGGACCTAAGACTCAAGAAGCTAATCAAGTTTATGGCCAGGGTCAAGGCCAGCACAATAATGGACGACCTTACAGGCCATACAACCAGGGACAGCAACAAAATTTTAGGCAAAACAATTATCAAAGTCAATCGACTAGTCAGCCTAGAAACCATCAGCCTGCGAACAATGGAAATAACAATGGAAATAGCAACAACAACAATAACAGGGGGCCCAGTAATGCTACCAACAACATCCCGGGAACCCAAGAAGAGATGATAGCTAGGATGTATGATATGGTCACTGCGACACAACAACAATCTTAAGCGAATGCAAAGGCCATTGCAAATATGGAGCGACAAATAGGTCAAATGGCTGCAGATCAGCAAAAGAGAGATAGTGGCAAGTTGCCGAGTGCTACTGAAGTCAATCCTACTCATAATCAGCATCCAGGGAAGGAACAAGTCAACACTGTCGAATCAGGATGGCGAAAGTGAAAGGTTTTAAGCAATCCATGAACTAAATAACCTAAGTTCACATGCAACCTATAAGGATCTATGTTTTCTTCTAATTGAACATATAACAAAAACCTAGAGGCCAGAAAAAGAAACTAAAGATCAAAACAGAAAAACCAACCTTTATTTCTTGGAAGCAGAGCAGCAAAATTATCCTGCCTCAAATGAAAGTCACACCCAAGCTAGAGGTATATGAAAATCGAAATCCAGAGAGAGTCTTGTGAAGTTGGCGAAATTTTATGATGCCTGGGAACCCCTATTTATAGTTTCCAAATGGCCAGTTGATAAACCTTAGAGATAAACCTTTTTGAATTCAAATAAGATAAACCTTTTATCTTATAATTCAAACTCCTATTTATCCTTATATCAATTTTCGAAAATCATATATTTCCATATATGGATTTCGACTTCCACTGGTCACTGTCACACTGCCACTTACTCAACTATTGAATAATTACAGTTTTAGTCCCTGCACCTTTAATTAATTAATTTAATCCCCCAAATTAAATCCAATTAATTCTGGATTAATTCCTAATCAATTAATATAGTTTCTAATTAATATATTATCACTTTAATATATTAATAAGCCATATATTTAATTCCTGTTGATTTATTAATCCCATAATAAATCAACCTTTCTCTCTACCGAATTTTCTACCAAACCTCCAGCCATGAGGGCAACCCAAATGGACTGTGCTTCTATTAATTAGGTAAATACTAATTATTAGTCATGGCTTAGACACCTAATCCAACAGTCTCCCACTTGGATAAGTCTATGACTATAATTACCAATTTAGCCTCTAATTAACCAGCACTTGTAGCTTCCTAGAAACCAATGCCAAACTCTGATCTAATCAGTCCTGTCCATAGATAAGTGATCAGATGATCCTCCGTCCAACAAGATATTTTTCAGACTCAAGACATGGATAAAATCAATCTGGTCTGAATCACTGTTCCTCGATTTCTGATTTGCGTATGACTCTTAGACTACCAATTTAGTCCCGGTTGGCCAACCATTTTAGTCAACTTCAAAATCATCGAGAGGCCTACAGATATCTGTTCCCCGTTAGGGTCAAGGGACGAATAAACTTTGACTCATATACTTATGTCTTTTACCAAACAAATTACTCACAACAATACGTTTTATAACACCGAGTTACCGATGAGTTTTCGTATTATCAATGAATAACAGTCTAGTAAATCATAACTCATATGTCTTAGCTTAAAGATTAAAAGATATTATCGTCTCAATATTGCTCGTGATGTAATCCATGAAGCAATCCATTGAGCGCGGGTTTATCTAATACTCAAATCTCCATTTCCAAGTACTCACGAATGGTGCAGCAATCCAATTGCAATGTCTAACTCCTTAGACAATCTATTACCAATTCATGACAGTCTTACTTCACACTTACTCCCTTAAAGTGTAATCGACTGTGGATATTTGAATAATCCAATTATTCAGGAAGTAAAACATGCAAAAATGAAACACAATGATAAAGTATTGACAAGAGTAGTAAACCATAATAAATCTCTATTATTAAATCACAAGAGTCAAATACAATACATTGTTACAAGTTTCGAAACCTATCTAATTACTAAAACTTATATCATCTCTTAATCCTATGCTCCTAGCATGCTGATTATGCTTAATCCTACTCAGAGCCTTTGTCAAGGGATCTGCAGGATTATCTTCCGATGATACCCTCTTTACAAGGAGGTGACCTTCTTCTACCCTATGTCTGATGTAGTGGTACTTTCTGTCGATATGCCTGGACTTTCCATGGTCTCGCGGTTCCTTTGTCAAGGCGACCGCACCTTCGTTATCGCAGAACAGTTCCAAGGGCTCCTGAATGCTCGGGACTACTCCAAGGTCACCGATAAAGTTCTTCAGCCAAGCCGCTTCCTTTGACGCTTCACTTGCTGCTATGTACTCTGATTCGCACGTAGAATCAGCCACCGTTTCTTGCTTGGAACTTTTCCAAGTCACTGCTCCACCGTTCAAAAGGAATACCCAGCCTGACTGAGACCGACCACTGTCTCTATCCGTCTGAAAGCTGGCATCTGTATATCCTTCAACTCTCAAGGTATCACTGCCACCGAGGACTAACACCATGTTCTTTGTCCTTCGCAGATACTTGAGTATATTTTTCACAGATATCCAATGCGCCCTTCCAGGGTTACCCTGGTACCGACTGACCATGCTCAAGGCAAAAGCCACGTCAGGGCGAGTACACGTCATAGCGTACATGATCGATCCCACAGCCGAAGCATATGGTACTCGACTCATCTCAGCTATTTCCTCGTCTGTACTCGGACTTTGAGTCTTACTCAGCTTCGCATTACTTTGGATAGGTAGCTCTCCCTTCTTGGAATTTTCCATACTAAACCTCTTTAGTACCTTTTCCAAGTATGTACCCTGACTAAGTCCAATTAGTCTTTTCTTCCTATCTCTCAATATTCTAATCCCAAGAATATAGGCAGCCTCTCCTAGGTCCTTCATGGCGAAACATTTCCCAAGCCAAGCCTTGACATCTTGCAAGGTTGGAATATCGTTTCCCATGAGCAGTATGTCATCGACATACAGCACCAGAAAGGTGACTATACTCCCACTAGCCTTGACATATACGCAGGACTCATCCTCGCTCCTAGAGAAGCCAAACTCTTTGACTTTCTCATGGAAACAAAGATTCCAGCTGCGAGAAGCTTGCTTCAATCCGTAGATTGATCTCTCAAGCTTACACACCTTATTTGGATACTTTGCATCGACAAAACCCTCTGGCTGATTCATGTAAACATCCTCAGTCAACTTCCCATTAAGGAAAGCGGTTTTGACGTCCATCTGCCAAATTTCATAGTCATGAAATGCAGCTATGGCCAGCATAATCCTAATAGACTTTATCTTAGCTACTGGTGAGAAGGTCTCGTCATAATCAACCCCTGGGGTTTGAGTAAAGCCCTTCGCAACTAGTCTTGCCTTGAAAGTGTGTACCTTTCTGTCCATGTCGGTCTTCTTCTTGAAGATCCATTTGCACCCGACTGTCTTTCGACCCGGTACATTGTCAACCAAGTTCCAAACTTGATTGTCATACATGGACTTGATCTCGCTATCCATGGCCTCTTTCCACTTGGCAGACTCAGGGCCCGCCACTGCTTCCTGGTAGTTAGCTGGTTCATCCAAATTTATCAGTGTCCTATCACTGACAAACGTGTCCCCATCCGAAGTTATATGGAACCCATAAAACTCGGGTGGCATGCTAACCCTACCAGAACGCCTAAGAGGTAAGGATACATCTGTCGGACCAACAAGAACTTCTTCCTCATGTTGGTTGCTAGTTTCTCCTAAGGTTGCGTCATCTGATGACTCTTGAATTTCTTCCAGATCAATGGTACTCCCACTGTCCTCTTTGAATATGAGCTCTCTCTCTCGAAAGACTGCTCGTCTAGCTACAAAGACCACGTCCTCGCTCGGTCTGTAGAATAGATATCCAAAGGACTGTTTGGGATAACCAATGAAGAAACACCTTTCGCTTCTGTCTGCGAGTTTGTCTTGAGTCTCTCGTCTAACGAAAGCCTCACAACCCCAGACCTTGATATGTGCCAACGAGGGAGCTTTCCCCGTCCACATCTCATGAGGTGTTTTTGCAACCTTCTTAGTTGGGACAAGATTGAGGATATGGGCGGCAGTCTCTAAGGCATACCCCCAGAAGTGAATGGGAAGTGAAGCTCGACTCATCATGGAACGAACCATGTCCAACAGGGTTCGGTTGCGCCTCTCTGCAACACCGTTCAACTGTGGTGTCCTAGGGGGTGTCAACTGCGAAACTATTCCGCATTCCTTTAGATAGTCTAGGAACTCGATACTTAGATACTCTCCGCCTCTGTCGGATCTGAGCATCTTTATCTTCCTGCCTAATTGATTTTCTACTTCGTTCTTAAACTCTTTGAACTTTTCAAAGGTGTCCGACTTGTGCTTGATCAAGTAGATGTAACCGTATCTACTAAAATCGTCGGTAAAAGTCACGTAGAACCGCGTGCCATCCTTTGTGGTTGATCTGAATGGACCACACACATCCGTGTGAATAATGTCCAATAGACCCTCACCTCTTTCAAAAGACCCTTTGAAGGGTGATTTAGTCATCTTGCCCAACAGACAAGATTCGCATACATCATCCGACTTGAGGTCGAATGATTCCAACACTCCATCCTTTTGGAGTTGGGCGATGCGTTTCTTGCTGATGTGCCCGAGCCGACTATGCCACAGACATGCCTTTTCCACATCACTAGTAGAATCAATATAATTTACACTTTGTCCTAGATTGTCAACACATTTCACAGTTTCATACACACCATCACAAGGATAAGCAGTAAAATTCAAAATACCATTTTTGAAAACAGAAATAGATCCAATATTATTATCAAAAGAAAAATGAAATCCTTGTCTGAATAATGCGTGAAATGAAATAATATTTCTTGCCATTTCTGGCGAATAGCAACAATCTAATAAATCTATACAAACTTCACTACTAAGCACTAAACTATAAACTCCAATCTTGGTAACAGGGGACGATCTCCTATTGCCCATGATCAAGTCCAGTCTACCGTGCTCCACCTCCCTGCTTTCCTTTAGGCCCTGCATATCAGAACAAATGTGAAAACCACATCCTGTATCAAGGACCCAAGAATTAGAAGATGGTGAGTTTTTAGAGATAGTGTATATACCTGCTGTCGATGGCTTTACTTTCCCATCCTTGACATCCTGCAAGTATTTGGGGCAGCTTCTCTTCCAATGGCCCTTCTCTTTGCAGTAACAACAGTTGGCTTCATCGGGGTTGGCCACACAAGGAATGTGGGAAGTCTTGGTTCTCGAGCCATTACTGGATGACCCGACCTGAACCTTTTCCCTCCAATTTTGCTTAGGAGGGCCCTTCCTTTTCTTTCCTTTGCCACTTCCAATGGCTAGGACGGGCTGATTAACCGAGGGTACACTTTTACCCTTCATCCCGTCTTCAGCAACTCGAAGCATGCGATGCAACTCAGTCAGGTTAGCCTGATTGTTGTTCAAATGATAGGCCAGCCTGAACTGGTCATAAGAACTCGGTAGGGAGTTAAGCACTATGTCAACGGCCAACTCCTCCGGTACAGGCATCGCAAGCTTTCTAAGCCGCTCCACGTAACCTTGCATTCTTTGCACATGGGCACAGATGGACTCTCCATCTTTAGGCTTGCTGTTCGTGAAGTCCTTGACCACTTCGCACCTTTCGATGCGCTCTTGCTTACGGAACTTTTCCGCAAGCTCACGGTGCATCTCATAGGGCCAGTAGTGTTCATATATTCTCTGCAATTCGGGGTTCATTGTGGCAATCATGATGCAGGCCACTTTGGTCGCATCATCAGAATGTTTTTGGTACGAGGCAATTTCCTCGGGAGTAGCAGTTTCGGGGTCGACATCGACAAGCTCGGTCTCGAGAACATACTCTTTGTTCTCATACCTCAGGGCCATCTTGATGTTTCTAATCCAGTCATTGTAGTTTGTCCCGTTCAATTGAACCTTGGAACACAGTGAGAGGATTGAGGGAACACTGGAGTTTGATTGTGGAGCGGATTGATCAGCAGAAGACATCTATAAAAGAAGGTAAGTTTAATTAGATACTTGTCGGTTCTTATAATAACCCAATATAAAAATAAGGCTAGGATCCAACTATAACAATTTGCAACATAGAAGAGGGATGCCGTAATCTATAAGCAAATTTTATAAAGGTAGGCGAATGACGATTCAGCCGATTCCACCGCGGAAAAATAATCTTATTATAAATGGAATTCCTAGTTTCTTATGAGATTTATTGAACTGTTCAATAGCATGTTTAATCTCGGATATGCCCCACCGTTTGTGACTGGGATGCCGAGGATCACAAACCGGGTGTGAATAACCATGCAAATTAGCATGGTGCTCTCGGGATCCATTATCATCTCAAATTGATGTGCCGGTAAACCACACACGCTCCATCAACAATGATAACACCCGAGACACCCATTGCCACTCTTTATGAACCCCCATTGGTGTGCCGGTAAACCACACACGCTCCACCAACGTTTCATAAAGTGCAATGTGCAATTTCATGGGGTAGCATCAAATTCACATTTTTCCTAAAGTAACTAGATTGGGATTTTATGTGTAAGTTCTAGTACTTTGATCATTATACTTTTAATGATTTAGTGGTTCTGTCAAACCCGTTCGGCTAACGACCCTCCACTGATCAGGCGAGCGGTGGGTGAGAGTGTTCACCCATTAGACTACCATTTTATAGGCAGTCTCCTTATACCCACTTTATAGACCAGCTTCGTGAATGAGGCCTACTATTGAATTGACTGACCAATTTTATCTTATATATATATAGTATTAACTTTTAATAACATATATAAGATGTATTTTAAAACCCTTTAAAATATTTAAGGTTTATCTTTTAATTTTACCAAATTTAACAATTAAATTTTAAATTAAATTAAACCTTACAATCGATTTAATCAATTTTAATTACCAATTAATTAAATTAATCAAATCTAAATATTTTAAACGTTTTAAAATAATTTTCTGGATTTTCTATTAATTTTTTCGAAATTTTAAATTAATTTAAATCCTTTTGAATTATCTTTTAATTAACAATTAATTAAATTAATTCAAATGAAGATAGGTTTATCCAAATTAATCAAATTAATTAAAACCTATCTTAAACCCTTAATTTTCGATTTTTAGGAATAGGTTTAAGGTTATCCTTTTAATTAACAAATAAAGTTACCAAAAATAGAAAACCTTCTAAAACCCTAATAGCTAGAAATCGAAATTACCAAAGGGGGGGGATTAGGGTTTCCAAAACCCTAATCCAAAAAGTCGATCCTCATTAAATTAGGGTTTAGAAGCATTAAACCCTAAAACAGTTATAACCATTCAACAAGAAAACAATACAGGCTCTGATACCACTGAAAGGTTTTAAGCAATCCATGAACTAAATAACCTAAGTTCACATGCAACCTATAAGGATCTATGTTTTCTTCTAATTGAACATATAACAAAAACCTAGAGGCCAGAAAAAGAAACTAAAGATCAAAACAGAAAAACCAACCTTTATTTCTTGGAAGCAGAGCAGCAAAATTATCCTGCCTCAAATGAAAGTCACACCCAAGCTAGAGGTATATGAAAATCGAAATACAGAGAGAGTCTTGTGAAGTTGGCGAAATTTTATGATGCCTGGGAACCCCTATTTATAGTTTCCAAATGGCCAGTTGATAAACCTTAGAGATAAACCTTTTTGAATTCAAATAAGATAAACCTTTTATCTTATAATTCAAACTCCTATTTATCCTTATATCAATTTTCGAAAATCATATATTTCCATATATGGATTTCGACTTCCACTGGTCACTGTCACACTGTCACTTACTCAACTATTGAATAATTACAGTTTTAGTCCCTGCACCTTTAATTAATTAATTTAATCCCCAAATTAAATCCAATTAATTCTGGATTAATTGCTAATCAATTAATATAGTTTCTAATTAATATATTATCACTTTAATATATTAATAAACCATATATTTAATTCCTGTTGATTTATTAATCCCATAATAAATCAACCTTTCTCTCTACCGAATTTTCTACCAAACCTCCAGCCATGAGGGCAACCCAAATGGACTGTGCTTCTATTAATTAGGTAAATACTAATTATTAGTCATGGCTTAGACACCTAATCCAACAGAAAGGTCACTCTGGAGGACTTGTTCGAAGTAAGGAGTGAAGTGAGACCAGGGGAAGAAGGAAAGGCTCTAGGAAGTAAGGAAGGTAAAGAAGGAGGAGTTCCGGTTGAGAATGGTACTCAATCAGAAATAGATAAAGAGGTCCAAAAGGAAGAGCAATTAACAATAGAAGGGATCAAGCAGAAAAAGAAGAATAGGAAAGAAAAGACGAAGCAGGAAGCACCCAGATCAACGGGGCCCTTAATGAATTAGCCTCTGTGGGATGAGCTTAAGGATGCCCCTGAAGACACCAGGATTTTGCAAGAAATGTGTGAACAAAATGGGAAGAGCAAAGCACCTACACCAAAAACTGTGAGATTGATTGTGAAAGCCAGCGAGGCGTTATTGGGAACACTGCCCAAAAAGGAAAAGGATACCGGATCACCATTGATCACTACAACTGTAGGGGACGTGGTTATTCGAAACACCTTATTAGATTTGGGAAGCAAGTGTCAACATCTTGCCGGGATACCTGTATGACAAGTACAAAAATGAAGAAATTGAGCCAGCAGAAGTTGTACTGCAGCTGGCTGACCAATAAACTAAGGTATACAGGGGAAAGCTAACAAATGTCATAGTCAAAGTTGGGGACTTTTTCTATCCCGTAGATTTTCTGGTCATGGAATATGAAAGTCTGGACGATGCGCCTGCGCTCATCTTAGGGCGTCCATTCTTAGCTACTGCTGGTTCAGTGATCGATAGCAAGTCTGGAGATATGGATATTTTCTTCGGGACAAGGAAAAGAAGATTGAATATGCTTGGGAACCCGATATCATTACCTTCAGAAGAAAACGGCAAACAAGTAGATAGGAGAACATTAATGGAGCCAGGAATCAGGAGTAAGGAAAAGATCTGGACACGTACGGGAGAGGGAGGAAAAGAAGAAATTTTAAAGGAAACCAAGGACCACCCGTTGTCCACCATCGACAAGGAGCAACTGCTGGACATGATAGAGATGATGGAAGCAAGGCACCAGCAGTACGAAAAGGAATCAAGAGAGCGAGAGTCGAATGTTTTTAAACTCTTGAAAACCCAACAACAATGGATCAGCGGTGTGAGTGATCGAATGACTCAACTCACATCTCTTATGACAATGATGGCCAACAATTTCATGCCAGAATACCAGCAGATGCCATCAAGGAGTCAAGAAGAAGAAGAGTCAGTTTAGGAGTAGTACGTCTGGCTGAAGACGTTAAACTTAGCGCTTGTTGGGAGGCAACCCATCGTGTCATAAGTTAGGATATATTTCTTAAAATAAAATACAAAAATACATCAATCTTTTTGCAGGTACTAGTGGTTTGAAATAAGTGTGGGGTCATTTGAGAAGTTTTGAAAATTTTGAAGTGCGCGCCGCGGGTATTTGAATTACACGACGCGGGATCGTAAACCAACCCGATGCGCAGGGGTTGATTTGGTGACACGCGCGACGCGCAAAGTGCAAACCCGCGACGCAGTAAACGATCAGTCGGTTTTCTCCTTTATAAGGTAAGCCGCGGCTCACACGACCCACACACGACTCGGAGCTCTGGTTATCGAAATTTTCTTGCAATTTTTCTTGCTCATTTTGTTCCCACTACCAAGGTATGCCATTCTAACTATCTATTACTCGTTAAAACTAGGGATTAGGTAGTTAATTTTAGTGATTTGCCCAAAATAGTTCAAAACTTAGAATCACTAATGCTAGCTTATAGGGTGTTTGTTTTGCCAAATGGAGACCCTAGATAAGCTAGTCGGCACCTAGGCTACCTTGTGGTATGATTATATTGAGATTTAGCAGGTTAAAATGAGAATTTGGAACGGGGTTTGGAAACAGCCGCACGCTGCGCCGCGCCCTTGCTCTTAGGCCGCGCCGCGGTGCGGCAGGGAAGACAGGGACTGATTTTGCAATTTTTTTTGTTTTGTGGCTATATTTTCTTTTTGCAGATTATGTTCAGATTGGAGCACGCTTTCCTCCAGTTCCCCAAGGAGCTTGCCAGTTCGACAGAGTACACCTCGCGGAGGGACGCATTGAGGAGTCGCCGGGTTCTAGAGGCGACAGTCATTGATAGAGACATTCTGAGAGACGCAGGGCTCTGGGGTGCGATCGAGCCATTCTTACATCGCACCTGGACCCATGAGGAGGCGTCATTCACTTGCAGAGGATGAGACCGGATTATGGCCACTGACGAGGATGTGGTTTACATGGAGCTTCTCCTGGAGTTCCTGTCTACGGTCCATTTCGCTTCCAGGGCATCGGATCCGCGATCCAGGCTCATCCGCTTTCGTTTGCGAGGTGAGCACAGGGAGTGCAACCTCCGGGAGTTTGGGAGGTGCACAGGCCTATACACTCTAGCAGACCTCCAGCATCGCTATTTCACTTGGTTCTTCGGGTCCTGCATTCAGGGGGAGCCGGACAGGGCTCCCAACATGGAGATATGGACGCCATTGTCCAACGTCAGGTACGAGGCAGGGACCTCGAGGGAGAGCCACCTACGCGATCCACTCCACCGCCTCATGCACCGTATTGTTTCCACCTCCATCATGCAGCGGGAGGGAGGCGAGAAGGTGTCTGGGGACGACATGACATTTCTATGGGCTCTCCTCGACCCGTCCCGATTCCTCCATCTCCCCTTCGCCCTTGCGATCGCTCTCTCCACCCACTCTACCGGCGCCTCCACCAGCAGCCCACTAGCCAGGGGGTATTTTATTACCCGCCTGGCCCGTTCCTATGGCATTCTTAATGCCCCCGTGGCAGCCTCTTTGACTGCTCCGCCTCCATCGCGCACTACAGCACGCACTTTGGAGAGGATGCGGTTCATTGAGCTGCAGCGCCCGGGGCAGTACATCCGGGCCCCGACCGAGCCTCCTCAGGCACCTCAGCCCGTGTATGCCCAGCCTGGCAGGAGACGCAGGAGGCCAGATTCAGTGCCAGAGCCCGCAGCCCCGACATAGCCACAGGAGGACTCAGCGGCCATCCATCGGCTGGAGGCCCGAGTTGCGAGGATGGAGGACCAGCTCGAGTGGATCGGGGAGGTACTTTTGGAGTTGGCCACTCAGCAGGGCCGACGTCCCCGACCATTCCCAGCCCGGGCCCACGATCATGAGGCCGGACCCTCCAGGCCGCCTGGCAGTGATTGATGTATCTTTTTCTTTCTTTCTTTTTATTTTTTGAGATATATGTATAAACTTATGACACATCTATCTGTATATTTTTTGTTCATATTTTATTTATCTGTTATGTTTGTTTTTAATGTGTTTGTTAAGTTATGCATGATATACCAATTTGAGAAGGAGTTGTCTCAGACAAGTGTGGGGTCACCGTGCCCCCTCCACTTGTCTCGTCCACCGGCGTGTTCACTGTAGCGCTACAACTCCAGAATACGAAATCGAGGATCCATCTGTACGCAATTATACCTGTGATATTGAGCACCAAGCAGTCTATCGTCCAAAAGGGGTAACTCTTTCTCCCTTGCTTTGAAATAATTTTGTACAACGGGGACGTTGTACGGTTTTAAGTGTGGGGTGTGGACGGTCGAAAGAGATTTTTTTTGAAATTTTTGCAGAAATGATCAATTTTTCAATTTTTAGCAATATTTTTCAAAATTTTTAATAAATTGCAATTTTGAAATGAATGGTTTGTGATTGTGATAGCATTAGTATTTTTCAAGAGATACTATTTATTTGTGATCATGCTATTAGTTAGTCAAATAAGTTGAGTTTTACGAGTTTAGAAGATTGAGCTGTTTTAGGATTGGAATTTAGGAAGGAAATGTCAATCTGTGGCCTTTGTTGTTCGAGCCGGTAGGTCTAAAATGGGTGGGCCTTATGCACCTTACCACCTAAGATCGTCTGGTCTGGGATGGTATTTCTGAAAGCTCGCTACACGGACAACATCGAAAGTCATGGACAATTCCTTAATGGCCTTTAGAATCTGAATGAGTAAGTACACTTCATTGTGGACAGAAAGTTTGTAATCAAGGGTTCTCTAGAAAGCCATGAATTCCAAAGAACAATTCAATTATGTTTTCGCGAACTATTCCATTCTAACTCAAAAGAGCAATAAACTTTGAAACTGAACGCAGTCAAAAATTGTTTGATTCTTTATTATAATTTGTTAAAAAAACTCTCTTGCTTGGGGACAAGCAAGGCACAAGTGTGGGGTGTTTGACAACGCCTAGTGATATCAAGTATTTTAGGCGTTGTTGAGCCCTATTCTTGATAAAATTATATCAAATATGTCTGGGTATTCTCACTTTTCGTGCCAGGACTTGTTTGGAGAAAAAGAATAGAAACAGGGATTAAAAGTGTACAAAAGGAAGAAGTATGGAAAGAATGAAAAATCAAGAGAACTCGTACGCGCGCCGCGGATCTATGATACGCGCGACGCGGGCTTAAGGCGGTGGAACACATTCAAATGCCGAAGAAACGGGAAGAGATCAGTACGCGCGCCGCGGATTTCACTTCCGCGCGGCTGGGCTGCGGGAAATTTGCAAGTATAAATAAATGCATTTCCAGCCGAAAACCCTAGCAAAGACCGGGTGTAAAATCGACCTCGAAACTCTTTGACTCCAGGATTTCATTTCAGCAAGCTCTTAATTGGTATTTTATGTTTTTGAATTTAATTTCCTTTTAGTAGCAAGTAGTTTTTGTAGCTAAAGTCTTTGAGAGTGACAACCACTGACTTTGAGCACTTTGGTTTCTGATTTTGAAACATTTGGTTACTGTTTTTGTGTTTGGAATTCGGATTTAGTGAATGAGAAGCATTTGGTTACATTTAATCTTAGCTTTTCAGTATTTTCATGCTTGTGTTTGGTTTTGATTGATTGGTTGTGTTTGAATTGTGTTAGGACCTTGTTAAGACTGTTTTCCTTAGCTGAAATCAGTAGCTAATTAGGTTATTTGGTAAGCATTAAACCTTGGCTAGTAACTGTTCAGTAGAACTTTAGTTAGTAGCTAGTTTATGCTTTGATTGGTTTTGCTAGTTTGTATGCCTTTGATTGCTTCTGATTCAGAGATGTACTTCTGATTTCAGAAAGTGACTAGGTCATTTGAGCATAGCTTAGCTTGGCTTTGGTGTGTTTGATCATTGTCTCATTTGCTAGTGATTAGGAAGATAGAAACCAGATCCTCCGACTGTAGCTGTGACACTACTAGTTGGTAATCTCTCATCTAGTCTAACCACGAAGCTCCTGTGGATCGACCCTGACTACCGCTATACTAGTGTGTGTGTTAGGTTTTCTCTTATTTTTGACCGCACGACGACCTCTGCGCGTGTCAATCCCTCCTGCTGGCAAACTCAACAGAGCTATCCAATCCCTCAGGGAACTGGAGAAACTGGTGGTCTAGTCTGAACGACATCTGCACAAAAGAAATTTTTTGCAATTTAAGTCCTTTTCTTCCCCACCGCACCGCGGCGCGGCCCAAGAACTATGGTGCGACGCGGCGAGCGGGTGTTTCCAATTCCAAATCCAAAATCACGATTTAACCTGTTTAAACTCAATCCAACCATACTACAAGGTAGCCTAAGTACCGACTAACTCATCTAGGATCATTATTTGGCAAAATAAACACCCTACGAGTCAGCATTGACGATTTCTAAGTTTTTGAGTTTTTGGAGAAATCAACCAAATCAACTGCCTAATCACTAGTTCTAGCAAGTAAAAGGTAGTTAGAATGACGTACCTTGGTGGCGAGAATGAAATGAGCAAGAAAAAACACGAGAAATTTTCGATGATCAGAGCTCTGTGGCGTGGTGTGTGTGAATAGTGTCGCGGCTTACCTTATTATCGACAGAAACCGACCGATCGATTCCCGCGGCGCAGATTTGAGCGAACCGCGGCGCGCGTACCTCCAAATCAACCCCTGCGCATCGGGTTGGTTTACGATCCCGCGGCGCGCAATTTGCCTGACCACGGCGCGGTCATCAAAAATCCAAATTCTTCAAAACAACCCCACACTTACCTTGGGCCAATCATACCTGCAAATGACGATGATATAATCTTCCTAATTTAAGAATACAGATCCTAACCTATGAAAAGATGGGTTGCCTCCCAACAAGCGCTAAGCTTAACGTCTTCAGCCAGACGTACTGTAACACCCGACTTTTAAAACAAAAACACCCCTGAAAATTTTTCATTTAAAACATAGGTTTCATTACATAAAACCATAACAAAAGGGGTATATTTTAATAAAAACGGGTACAAGCGTATCAAGGAGAGTATAAAATACCAAATCTCCTTTAAAGCCGGGCTGCTACTGACAGCATCTACAAGTCCACTTCTTGAGTCACGGACTTTATCCTTACCCTTACCAGGGTTATGCTAACCTGCAGGGACATTTAACAAACGGTATGAGCTACAAAGCTCAGTGAGTAATCGTATCTGCAAATAACATGTATCAAATATATTCGTATATCTGTCTGGATATCGAATCCAAACTCATAGCCTTACTGGCTGACCATATATCTCTTAGGATTTCACATCCTAATTTTGTAGCCTTACAGGCTACATCATTACAACCTGCAATTATCAAACCACATCAGTTATTTGCACAGATAATCATATCTATCGTTTCTGTCCCATGTTTCTTAGTCACAATGGACTGCATCATATGTCATGGCTATATAAGCCGCACCTTGTCATTTTCAATATACAAGTCATAGCCCAAAAGCTGCACCAGCTGGGCTCAATATCCCAGTATCATAGTCAAAGGACTGCACCATTTAGACTTAAAGTCAAATATCTAAAATCAATTATGGCTCACGAGTTTGTCCCGCTTTTGCCTAGACTCACGGCTCCGTTCTTGCCATTGAAATGACTCACGGATTATCCGGTATTGCCTTTTCAAATATTGACTCACAGCTCCGTTCTTGTCTATTATAGACTCACGGCTTATCTGGTATTGTCGCATTGTTTATTCATTTACTGACTCACAGCTCCGTTCTTGTCTTTCACAGACTCACGGCTTATCTGGTATTGTCGTATCATTACTTATTATTATTATTATTGACTCACAGCTCCGTTCTTGTCTATCGCAGACTCACGACTTATCTGGTATTGTCTTTTCAAAGGCATCTGTCAACTGTCAATTTTGTCCCCCAAAGCAGTTTCAAAACTGTAACAATTCAATCATCATATTTGATATATGATATCAGTGAGATTACTCACCTGGATGCTAGCTGCATTAAATTTCCGGTCGTTTCTTGCCTTTGCGTGCACCACAACCATTTTGTCCCATACCTATTTATCCATTTTATATCAAATGATAATAGGTTAATAATCATCTAAATTGACTCTAATACATAAGAGTCCAATATTATATCATTATAAACAATGCCTAGATAATAAACTTTATATTTACTATCTTTATGTGAATTTTACTATTCACCGAGGCATTCGAATCGATCTACAGTGCCCCCGAGGGGTCGAAAACTCAATATAAAAATTTTCCCAAACTTTTCAGACCATAACGAGCCTACGGTTCAAGTTTGAGCTAAATCGGACAAGCCAAACAAAAGTTAGCGTTTTAAAGTCCCTGTCTGGTGGGCGCACTGCGCCAGTAGTAGGGCGCACTGCGCCTGGGCGCACCCCGCCAGGATCCTGGGCGCACTGCGCCTAGCGCCTGGACAGTCTCCTGATCAGTCGCGATTTGTGCACTGTAGCACGCAGTTTTTACTCATTAAGCTCTTATTTCTGTTCTTAATCATATGGGGTTTGTTCCTAGGCTAAAACCTTCTATTAAGACAAGATTTTCAACCATTAAAACCCACTCAATCAATCAAAGGAAGAATTAGGGTTCTTAGTTCCAAAAACCCTAAAACTTCAAATTCATCAATAATAGTAATCTACTTCCATTTTCTCGAATTAAGTCCTTTTAGCATGACTTAATAGAAGTATTAAACCATTTAAACCACATAAACATAACTGAAATTTACAAATTTCAGTTTCTTTAAAACACATTAAGAACTTCTTCAAGAACTTGTCTAAAAAGGCAATCTACTTACCTTAATTGCTTGGAAATCACCCATTCCAACAATTGTTCCAAGTTTTTGCTTCAATTCCATGATTTCCTGCAGAAATCGCACCTTCAAGACTCCTCCCGTTGCTGCACAAATAGCCAGTCAAAGAAGAGAGTCAACCTCTCTATTTATACTTCCAAAATTTACAAATTTGGTCCTTAAGTTCCATTTCTTGAACTTTGACCACAATAATCAAGTTTTATGACATAAAACTTTCATTTCTTATGCTTTTGTCACAAGCAAACAATATTTTTACATATTTGGTCCTTCACTTGGTCAAATGACCAAATTACCCTTTTGTGGTAAAATGACCAAAAATCAGTTTTTATAACATTTTAAGTCCAAAACCCAAAATATTATTTCAAACCAAATTCTTTTCTGTCCAAAAGACCAAATTACCCTTCTAAGGTAAAATGACCAATTTACCCTTTTTATTATATTTACATAAAAAGAGTGTCTTGGCGTTACAAATTCTCCCCTCCTTCAAAAGATTTCATCCCCGAAATCATACTATCAAGCGAGGGTAATTCTTTCTCATTATAATTTCGGTTTCCCATATCATATGGAAACCTCTATGGTATTGCCTAAGCACTTAACCATACTAGTCTTCTTATCTCGTGGTTATATCACCACTCGCATATCATTCCTCCGGTTGTCCCGAACACCTTAATCACTTATCTACCTCATTTCAACATGAGGTATGCGTTGGAATTCATCAATCAATGTTTTCCACAAATGTGACTCATGGAAAACATTATGAATGTCTTGGAATTCAGCAAGAAACTTTAATCAATACTTCATAATTCTTACTCTTTGGGATACCTGGAAAGGTCCAATAGACAAGGACTCAACTTTCCTTTTTGTCCCACATCAATTTCTAGTCTTTCCGAAAGATCACTTTGAGTAACACTATCTTTCCACTCTTGAAATTTCAATGGTTTTTACTCAGTGATCCACATACCAATTTTGCTAACTCTTAGCCATTTTCAAATTCTTCTTGTATTCATCAAGTCTTCTTTTTAGCTTATACCACCGTCTAGGATCTAGCCAACGGCTGTTCCACATCTTTAATCCTATAAGTCAAAGGATAACACGGTTCCCCGTACTACACTTCATACAAGTCTGTAGAATACTAATATGTAAACTATTATTTCTTACAAATTCTACCAACGATAGACGATCTTCTCATCTTCCACTAGGGTTTGTTGTGTAAATTTCAATCACATCTTCTAAAATCTGCGTCATTATTTCACCTTGTTTATCAATCTGCAAATCTTATACAGTACTTACTAGTACTTTTGAGCTAATTATTCTTGAAATGTATGCCAAAATCAACGAATAATTCTATTATCTCGGTCTGATACAATCCGTGCCGATAACTCACGTCGACAATTTACTTTATCTATATAGCTTTTCGCTACTTTTCGATCTTAATTTCTTTCTTAGTCAGTAAAATCTACACTGATTTCATCAATCAACCTGCAATTACCCATATGGTGTCATACCCATGCGGTACTTGCAAAGACTTTATTACAAAGTCTATAATATTTTCGTCCCATTTCTTCTTTGGGACCGACAACGGTTAAATTTTCCGTATGCTTCTAATGATTTGACTGTAGTTACACACAAGTCAAACACTTTTCACGTGTCTTTCAATGTCTTTTTTAGCCCCAGCCACCAATACATAGGTTATATCATCCTACACAGTTTGGCACTGCCCCGGGCATTCTGCATATCTACCCAAATATACATCTTTTAAGGGTAAATTTTCATATCTCGCTTTGCTTGGAACTCACCTACACAACCACCAAGGGTTTTAAACCGCCGTGAGTTTCCAACTAGCTTCTTTCAATAGCTAATCATTCATTCACTTTTCACGTTTTCAGACTTGCACATTTCTTCTTGTGCTACCCGAATCAACTCAGGTAATTAATTCGCCACACTCACTCATGTGGTTGTATCTTTCAAAAGATACTCTTTCTAATTCAAGGCATCTATAATTACATCCGCCTTTTCGAGATGGTACAAGATTTCATAACCGAAATCTTTAAGTAGCCCATCTATCTTTGCTATCTCATATTTAGCTTCTTTTAGATCAATTAAGTACTTTAACCTTTTATGATCCGCATAAACATTAAGCTTTACACCATAAAAGTAGTGTCTCCAAAGCTTACATGCCAAATTCATAATTGCTACTGCAATATCATGTATCCAAAATCAACTCTGAATACATTTCTATAAAACAATTTATCTTCTCCGCTTAACAATAATGCTAACACCGGAGTTTCACACAAGGTTTGTTTCAACCTTTGAAAAGTTACATGTGGTCTTTTTTTACCACTCAAACTTTTCACTTTGCTTAATCAACTTTAGTCAACTAGACAACAATCAAGGAGTAGTTTTCTTCAACTCTCCCATAATAACCCGCCAATCCAAGGAACTACAAATTTCAGTCAGATTCCTCAGGCGGTTCCAGTTTTATCACATTATCAATTCCACTGGATTTATTTTATCATCTTTGGTACTATTATCATGCCCAAAGAATTGAAACTTTCTTTTAGCCAATTTTTTTTATACTTGGAGAATTTTACATATCACTTAGTTCAGTGAAGTAACTCCAATATCTGGTACAAATGTACCTCATTTTCGATATGGTTTTGAGAATATCAGATTCTCAGTAGTCGATGCACATATGCATCAACTTGTCTTTCTTCGTTTCAATCAAGATAGGGCTCCACACGATGACACATTCGGCCATATGAGACCCCAATTCAAAAACAATTCCTTCCAATTGTTTTACCACTCTGCCATCTCTGCAGAGGCTAATCAATATAGAGCCTAAATAACAGGAACGACTCCCAAGTCCAGCTTAATCATAAGCTCTTCTCGCCAATCTGGCAGAAATCCTGGAAGTTCTTTTCAAAAGAAACATCCGAGAATTTATTTAAAGTAGTACACTACTATCACTGCTTTATTTAACTTGGCCAATACCACGCATGCCATCTACAACATCATTCCTTTACTAACTCTTTTCCGAGTTTAAGTAAAGGAAAATAACCGGTATTCTCAACAACAGTCATTTACCATGGATTTTCGTCCATTTCATTTCTGATTTTTGAACCATCATGTTCATTTTTTTTACAATTCATGTTAGCATCATTCATTGCTAACCAATTCATATGCACGATTTCTTCAAATTCATTGGTATGCATCGGCTCTAGATTTATAGGGAAAAGTGGTCCCTTAAATCCTAGGCAGACTACCTTCCAGGTGTTCAATATCTTGAACATATTTACTATTTGCTATAGTCAGTTCCAAAATTTCATCCATAATCGTTGATGAAATATTCAGACAAAACATCAAAGTCATCAATCCAAAGCATAGCTTCATGGATCAAATATAACATATACGAGGATTATATTCAAGACAATGATATCTGAGACCATATTAATCAACTCACGAGCTTCTTCCACAGTCCGCTGGAATGCTCATGGTACTACTGGTCCTTTTCGACCATTCGTTTCTTCTTTCTTTCCTCCCCGTTCTTTCATGGGTTCATCACCCGTTACTCCACATTTAGCATGTGAGTATTTCATAAGAAAGTGTTCTATAGCTCCGCGCTAGACACACTTCCGTGCCATCCAACAAGCTCGAGCAATATGCTCTTATTTTCTGCAATTCCAGCAATTCAACGGTAGAGTCTCAACTCTACAATTTTCTGAGTGCTTTTCCTGCACTTCTCACAATACATAACTGCTCTGTTTTGGTCCATTCCCTTTGAATTTGGACCCAGTCTGTGGTAACTTCTCCTGAAGCGTCCACTAATCGTTTTCTGCTTTTTCTTATAGTCTCAGCTACTTTTCTTTCTCCTTGAATGTCAGTCAGGGTGAGCACCCAACTTCTTTTTTCTAACCACAGCAACTACTGTTGCTTGCCATGTGGATTTTCTGCTACTTGTCTCGTTGCCCTCGTTCGATGGAGCCTTGAGAAAGGGATGGTCCGCCTCTTAAAGCTCCATGCCCTAAATTCCTCCCAGTAATATTCGCTGCTCGTACTTCTTATACGTTAGAAGTCAGCAATAGTTAGGTTATATATGTATAATAACAATTTATATACACCTAACGGTACATCGTGTCTACTGTCTCAAGGTTAAAGTCCAGGAATCTACTCTATAGACACCTAGTTCACTTAAACCACGGCTCTGATACCAACTTGTAACACCCGACTTTTAAAACAAAAACACCCCCGAAAATTTTTCATTTAAAACATAGGTTTCATTACATAAAACCATAACAAAAGGGGTATATTTTAATAAAAACGGGTACAAGCGTATCAAGGAGAGTATAAAATACCAAATCTCCTTTAAAGCCGGGCTGCTACTGACAGCATCTACAAGTCCACTTCTTGAGTCACGAACTTTATCCTTACCCTTACCAGGGTTATGCTAACCTGCAGGGACATTTAACAAATGGTATGAGCTACAAAGCTCAGTGAGTAATCGTATCTGCAAATAACATGTATCAAATATATTCGTATATCTGTCTGAATATCGAATCCAAACTCATAGCCTTACTGGCTGACCATATATCTCTTAGGATTTCACATCCTAATTTTGTAGCCTTACAGGCTACATCATTACAACCTGCAATTATCAAACCACATCAGTTATTTACACAAATAATCATATCTATCGTTTCTGTCCCATGTTTCTTAGTCACAATGGACTGCATCATATGTCATGGCTATATAAGCCGCACCCTGTCATTTTCAATATACAAGTCATAGCCCAAAAGCTGCACCAGCTGGGCTCAATATCCCGGTATCATAGTCAAAGGACTGCACCATTTGGACTTGAAGTCAAATATACAAAATCAATTATGGCTCACGAGTTTGTCCCGCTTTTGCCTAGACTCACGGCTCCGTTCTTGCCATCGAAATGACTCACGGATTATCCGGTATTGCCTTTTCAAAGATTGACTCACAGCTCCGTTCTTGTCTATTATAGACTCACGGCTTATCTGGTATTGTCGCATTGTTTATTCATTTACTGGCTCACAGCTCCGTTTTTGTCTTTCACAGACTCACGACTTATCTGGTATTGTCGTATCATTACTTATTATTATTATTATTGACTCACAGCTCCGTTCTTGTCTATCGCAGACTCACGGCTTATCTGGTATTGTCTTTTCAAAGGCATCTGTCAACTGTCAATTTTGTCCCCCAAAGCAGTTTCAAAACTGTAACAATTCAATCATCATATTTCATATATGATATCAGTGAGATTACTCACCTGGATGCTAGCTGCATTAAATTTCCGGTTGTTTCTTGCCTTTGCGTGCACCACAACCATTTTGTCCCATACCTATTTATCCATTTTATATCAAATGATAATAGGTTAATAATCATCTAAATTGACTCTAATACATAAGAGTCCAATATTATATCATTATAAACAATGCCTAGATAATAAACTTTATATTTACTATCTTTATGTGAATTTTACTATTCACCGAGGCATTCGAATCGATCTGCAGTGCCCCCGAGGGGTTGAAAACTCAATATAAAAATTTTCCCAAACTTTTCAGACCATAACGAGCCTACGGTTCAAGTTTGAGCTAAATCGGACAAGCCAAACAAAAGTTAGCGTTTTAAAGTCCCTGTCTGGTGGGCGCACTGCGCCAGGAGTGGGGCGCACTGCGCCTGGGCGCACCCCGCCAGGATCCTGGGCGCACTGCGCCTAGCGCCTGGACAGTCTCCTGATCAGTCGCGATTTGTGCACTGTAGCACGCAGTTTTTACTCATTAAGCTCTTATTTCTGTTCTTAATCATATGGGGTTTGTTCCTAGGCTAAAACCTTCTATTAAGACAAGGTTTTCAACCATTAAAACGCACTCAATCAATCAAAGGAAGAATTAGGGTTCTTAGTTCCAAAAACCCCAAAACTTCAAATTCATCAATAATAGCAATCTACTTCCATTTTCTTGAATTAAGTCCTTTTAGCATGACTTAATGGAAGTATTAAACCATTTAAACCACATAAACATAACTGAAATTTACAAATTTCAGTTTCTATAAAACACATTAAGAACTTCTTCAAGAACTTGTCTAAAAAGGCAATCTACTTACCTTAATTGCTTGGAAATCACCCATTCCAACAATTGTTCCAAGTTTTTTCTTCAATTCCATGATTTCCTGCAGAAATCGCACCTTCAAGACTCCTCCCGTTGCTGCACAAATAGCCAGTCAAAGAAGAGAGTCAACCTCTCTATTTATACTTCCAAAATTTACAAATTTGGTCCTTAAGTTCCATTTCTTGAACTTTGACCACAATAATCAAGTTTTATGACATAAAACTTTCATTTCTTATGCTTTTGTCACAAGCAAACAATATTTTTACATATTTGGTCCTTCACTTGGTCAAATGACCAAATTACCCTTTTGTGGTAAAATGACCAAAAATCAGTTTTTATAACATTTTAAGTCCAAAACCCAAAATATTATTTCAAACCAAATTCTTTTCTGTCCAAAAGACCAAATTACCCTTCTAAGGTAAAATGACCAATTTACCCTTTTTATTATATTTACATAAAAAGAGTGTCTTGGCGTTACACGTACTATTCCTACTCCTATTCTTCTTGAATTCCTGATGGCATCTTCTTGTGATCTGGCGCGAAATTGTGAGCCGTCAATGACATCAATGAAGTGAGTTGAGTCATCCTGTCACTAACCCCACTAATCCATTGCTGCTGAGCTTCGAGAATTTGAAAGACCTTTGCTTCTCTTTCCCTTGCATCTTTCTCATACTGCTGGTGCCTTGCCTCCAACATCTCCATCATGTCCAGCAGCTGCTCCTTGTCAATGGTGGACAACGGATGCTCCTTTGTTTCCTTTAAAACTTCCTCTTTTCCTCCTTCTCCCGTTCGCGTCCATATTTTTTTTGTCCCTAACCCCAGGCTCCATCAGCAAGTTGCTATCCAAATTCTTATCATCATACCATTGAGGTAGAGATATGGGACTTCCAAACATATTTAACCTTCTTTTTCTCGACCCAAAGAAGATATCAAAATCTCCTGTTTTGCAGTCAATAATAGCGCCGGCTGTGGCCAAGAACGGACGTCCTAATATTAATGCGGGCACATCCTCCTGACTCTCATAGTCCATGACTAAAAAGTCCACTGGGTAAAAGAAATCCCCAACTTTCACTATGACATTGGTCAGCTTATCTCGGGATACTTTGGTTGACTGGTCAGCCAACTATAACACGGTCTTTGCCGGCTCTAATTCCTCATTCTTGTATTTTTCATACAAGTATCCCGATAGCACATTCACACTTGCTCCCAAATCTAGCAAGGTGTTCCTAATGATCACATCTCCTACAGTAGCAGTGATCAGTGGTGACCCAGGATCCTTTTCTTTCTTGGGCAGTGTTCCCAACAGTGCCTCACTAGCTTTAATTGTTAACCTCACAGTGTCAGGTGTGGGAGTCTTGCTTTTTCCATTTTTCTCGCACATCTCCTGAAGAATTCTTGTATCCGTAGGAGCGTTCTTAAGTTCATCCCATAAGGGTTGGTTCATCGATGGCCCCGTCGATTTGGGCGCTTCTTGCTTTGTGTTTCCCTTCTTATCCTTCTTCCTTTGTTTAATTCTAACTATTATTGGCTGCTTTTCCTCTTGGCCATCCTTGTTCTCCTTTGGTTGAGTTTCCTTCTCAACGGGAATTTCCTTTAATTCTGTGTCTTTCCTATTCTCCTTTTCAATTTCCACCTTTTCCTTAACTTCTTTTTCTTTTTCACTCTCAGCCTCATTTCTCGATTCTAGCAGATCTTCCAGGGTGACCTTCCTCCATTCAGCCTCGACAGTGTTGACATGTTCCTTTCCGGCCTGCTGACCATGGGTCGGATTGACTTCTGTGGTACTTGGCAGCTTCCCATTATCTCTTTTTCGTTGATCTTCAGCCATTTGGGCGATTTGCCTCTCCATATTGACGATGGCTTTTGCATTGGCCTACAATTGCTGCTGTGTTGTGTTGAACATCTCATACATTTTCGCGACCAGATCCTCCTGAGTCCCTGGGCATGTTGATGGAGTTATTGGGCCCTCTATTATTGCTTCTACCATTTCCATTGGCATTACCACTATTGTTTGCCGGTTGATACTACCTGGGCGGGTTGGATGACTGCTCTTGGTAGTTGTTCTGCCTCTGGTTATTGAAATTCTGCTGACCTTGGTTATATGGTCTATAGGGTCGTCCATTGCCATATTGACCTTGACCCTGACCATAGACTTGATTTGCTTCTTGATTCTTTGGTCCTCCTTGACCTCCTTGTGGCTGACTCTGAGGTCCATTCTGCAAAGTAGACACAAGCCTATCGAATTTCTTATTGAGCTCGCTTATCTCCTTCTTTACATCCTTTTTCCAGCCGTCATCGGCTCCTATTGCTGCAGCTGTGCCTACCATCTTTCTTGCAGAGAAATTCACCTTGGAGCCATTACTTAACTGTTCCAAAAACCGCCAAGCCTCCTCCGGGTCTTGCATCATAATAGTGCCACTAGATGATGCGTTAATCATAGCTTGGTTCGTCTCACTTGCTCCTTCAAAGAATACCTTGACCAGTTGCCACTTTGGAATATCGTGATGAAGGCACGACCTCATCAACTCCTTTAGACGATCCCATGCTTCATGAAAAGCGTTTCCAGGCTTCTGCTGAAAATCCTGAATGGCCCTCCTGATTTCCGTCGTCTTGCTTGCCGGATAAAACTCTTGTAAGAACTTAGCTTTGAGTTGGTCCCACGTAGTGATGCTATTCGATGGCAAAGACATAAACCAATATTTAGCTTTGTCTTTAAGAGTGAATGGGAACAATCTTAATCTAAAAATGTTCTTATTGGTGTTCCTAGGGGTGTTAGCATTGGCTATTGCTATAAACTCATACAAGTGATTGTATTGGTCATCCTGTTTGTACCCCCTAAATTCCGGTAATATCCCTAACAACTGAGGCCTAATTTCTACTTGAGATTCTATATCATCATGAATGTAAATGGGCGACGAGTCATCGTACTCCAGTGGCTGGAAGTGCGATGCAACCGATTGCCCCCTCGGTTGTGCAAAATACAAGGGTTGAGCAGGATTACCGTAAAAGTGATGATCGTTATATCTCTGCTGACCTTGTAGTGGTTGATGTTGCTGTGCTCTTCTTGGAGGTCCCCGACCTCGGTTCCATGGTTGCTGTGGTGCTGGTGGAACCCATCCTTCGTCTTCTTCATCATACCTCTCCTCAGTCTCTTGATACTGGTACTGCTGCTGAGGTGGTTGCTGTTGATATTGTTGCTGCGGTGGTATAGGTTGGAATGTGGTTTGTGGTTTAAAAAGTACTGGTGATGGTTGTGAAATGGTTTGAGAAATGGGTGTCTGCTGTCTAGATACTGGGGTGCCATCGCGGGTCGGCGCTCCCCAAGACATGCCAGATGTAAATGGGTTTGTGGATTGAGGTTGGGATAAAGGTTGAAATGGTGGAATCGATGACGGAGTGCATGAAGGTATAGGTGCAGGGGCTGAAGCTGCACCGCCAGTAGCACTCGTGCTCCCAATGTGGAATTCTGAAACCGGGGGAATAAATGACATCCCCGTTGCCTCACCCGAGGGTTCCTGGGCAACACTCACTATACTACTACTAACATTACTAAAACTCATTGTATTTAAACGCCTATGTGTACAGATCTTGCGCGCAGTTCGCTCAATCTCTAAGTCAAAATGCAAAGGGGATACTTGCTCACCCCTACGGGTACGCATGCACAAGTGCAACACGCCCGATAAAATAAAAAGCAAAATTACTAACTAACTGAAATCTCAAAATCAAAACCAAAAATTCAGAAACTAAAAGTCCTACAGATCACCTATTCTCAAGCTCACAACTCCCCGACAACGGCGCCAAAATTTGACATCGCAGCGGTTGTCATGCGGTCTAAAATAAGAAAATACCTAACACACATACTTAGCACAGTAGAAGTCAGGATCGATCCACAGGAGTTACGTGGTCGAGACAGGTGACAGATTACCAACTACAGTGTCACGCTACAGTCAGAGGACCTAGTTCCTAACTTTTTCCAAAACAATCCCAAAAGAACATAAACTAAAACAATTCCAAGCAAGCATTAACTAAACTAAACTACTAACTAAACCTTGTTACCTACTGAAATCAGAAGTACATCTCCAATTCAGAAACAATCAAAGGCAATCCAAACATCAAACACAATCCAATTACTCAAAAATCATTCACAAGCATAAACACCGAAAAACTAAGCAATTAACATAAACCAAATGATTATCATTAACCAAATCAGATCCAACAGGTTCAAAACAGTAACCAAACTTATTAAAAACAGAAACAAAGACTCAATGTCACTGGTTGTCACTCCCAAAGACACTAGCCACTATCACTAACTATTTAACTAATTGAAAATTAAAGATAAAAACATGAAAATACCAAAAGATGGTTGCTGAAGCTAAATCTCAGAGTCAAAGAGCCTTGGGGGTCGATTTCACACCAGGTCTTCGCTAGTTTTTTCGACCTAAGAAACTCTATTTATAGTTGCAAAAATCTCGAGACCGCGCCGCGTATAAGTGGATCCCGCGTCGCGCGTAGGGGTTTATTCCCGTTTTATCGGCATTTGAATTCTTTCCACCGCCTCATATCCGCGTCGCGCCTTGATGAATTCTGCGGCGCGCGTACGTCTTTTCCTGATTTTGCCTTGATCTTCAAACTTCTTCCAAATTGCACGCTTTTTGGTCCCTGTTTTCATTATTTCTTTCCAAACAAGTGCTGGCACGAAAAGTGAGAATACCACGATGTAGATGATATAATTTCACTAAGAATATGGCTCAACAACGACTAAAATATGTGATATTACTAGGCGTTGTCACTGTCCTTAACTTTGACATATGAGACACAACTAAAGACTTTCAAATGTCCGAGGGATATTTATCGGCCTCGCTATTCCTCTTTTTAAATCTTAAACCCATGGGGACTGAGGGTCCTCTGTTAATTTGGTAGGCTGATGTGTTAACGACATCGACCCTTAACATCTTTGGCAATCCCGCATGCAATCTCATGCTCTTTGCCCTTTAATTCAATGTCATGTTTATCGGTTCAACCACTGCATTTTGATGAGGTGTCTCCGTTACCATCTTCAACATCTGGATTCCATGCTCAACGTAGTATTCGACGATCTGTCGACTGCTGTACTCGCCCCTATTATCTGACTTAAGGCATTTGACCTTGAGGTTGGTCTCAACCTATACAACAATCTTCCACTTCTTGAAGGTGGTGAACACCTCAGATTTATTCTTCAGGAAATAAACCCAAACCTTCCTAGTGGAATCGTCAATGAAAGTGACGTAGTACCTGGAACCCCCGACTGATGAAACCAAAGTTGGGCCATACACGTCTGAATGAACAAGCTCTAGCTTGTACTGCTTCGGAGCTTGCCCAACCTTAGCAAAAGTGACATTCTTCTGGTTGCCAATCTATGCAGTTAATCGCGCCGGTATAGCGGTGGTATCGCGGTTAGCGGAGGCAAATAAAATAGAGGTTCATTATAGCGGTAAATTATAGCGGTTCCGCAAATAGCACCGCGATTTACCGCAATTTGGCGCGATTTACCGCGATTTTGGACCCCGAAATACCGCTATTAACCGCAATAGTAGTAGAATCAAAAGTTTCACCATGTAAGTGAATTTTTTTAACGTAATCACATGTTTTTTATTTTATTTTTTTTACTATCTTGATATTTGTTTTTATAAAATATGGATATATAGTGCCGTTCATATGATATTGATACACATTTGCTGTAAAAGTTTGTTGTCACGATAGAATGTTATGCCCTAAGCCTCATGTGATGTTTTTTATATAACTTTTATGATATTTATTCTACTAGTAATAGTATAATATATAAATTCTACATATTATAAAAAACCGTTATACCGCCGCTATACCACCGCGAGAATCGGTAAATTAAATATCAGCATGTTGACGCTATTATAATTTTGACCGCGATAACTGCATAGTTGCCAATAACATAAGGTTCACAAAAATCCGGAGTGACATTCTTCAACTCAATAATTTTCCCCTTGGATGTCAACAACTTCATACCCTTCTCACTAATGTGACCAAGTATTTGATGTCACAGAGTAGAAGTCTTCGTTTCTTTAACCGCAACATTTGCCTCGCCTTTAGAGGTTTTAACCATGTACAAGGTTCCTCGCTTCTGGCCCTAGTAACTACCATGTTTCTTTTTGTCACCTTCCATTGGTGATTGCCAAACTCGATGTGGTGCCCCTCATCATCCAATTGCCCTGCAGATATCAACATGCGTTTGAGATCCGGAATGAACTTGACATTCTTCAAGGTCCACTTCTTCCAGAGGACAACATCCCCTACTCCAGTGATATCTAGTAATCCTGGATCTGATTATCAGCAAGCTTGACTTTGCCGTTGTAATGCTTGAATTTTTGCATTACGTTTCTGAAATGGCTTGCAGGGAATGAGGCAGCCGAGTCCATTATGTAGGACTCCACCGAACTCTCTACGCAACTTATAAGTGTGCCAGCATAGTCTTCTGCTACATTCACCTCATTCCTTGCATTTCCCGTGGATGGTTTTGGGCACTGGTTTTTAAAGTGACTACTTTCTTTGTAGTTCCATCAGACAATATCCTTCTTGCTTTTGGAACTTTCTATTCTCCTTGATTTACTTCTTCCCTTGCCGCCACCACTGCCTCGGTTGGTCCTTCTTCCTCGTTCTTCTGTGCTCAGCAGACTATTAGAGCACTCCCATGCATTCCTTTTCTATATATCCACTCCGAGGATCAAGTCGTGAATGCCTTCGAATATGAGCTTCTACATACCTGATGCGTTGCTGACCATAGTCACCGTACCAGACCAGCTCTCAGGAAGCAAAGATAAGTAGATAACAACATAAATGCATGGACTTCGTCTTCAAAGCCAGTGTCAACTGATATCAGTCTCGATATGATTGAATTGAACTCATTAACATGGTCTGTCACAGAACTACCTTCCTTCATCTTCGTATTGACCAACTGCTTGATCATGAACACATTGTTAGCTGCTAAGGGCTTCTCGTACATTACAGACAATGCCTTGATCAACCCGTATGTTGTATGCTCATTGATAATGTTGTAAGCAACGTTTTTTGTCAATGACAACCAGACGACTCCAATGGCCTATCGATCTAACAGTTCCCATTCCTCCTGCTTCATATATCCAGGTTTCTCTCTTATCAGGGACATGTGTAGCTTCTTTGGGTACAAGTAATCTTCTATCAGCATTCTCTAGAAGCCAAAATCGTGAATTTCAAACCTATCGATCTTAATCTTCCTTCTTCAGCCATTGATCTGATACTAGTTTGTTAGGATTAAGGACCGCGATAGATGATATCTTCACACGATTTAATCATGACTTAAAGAAAACGACAAGAAGAAAACACAATACAAAAGACAAAGAACATAAGGATGTAAAGTGGTTTACTTGATCTAAACTGATCAAGCTACATCTATTGTAGGAACTATAGAGTATATATATATATATATATATATATATATATATATATATATATATATATATATATATATATATATATATATATATATATATATATATATATATATATATATATATATATATATATATATATGGATGCTAAACAAAGATTTACAAGTATAATTGGAATCTCTCTATATTTTGGCTGATGCTATTCACATTCTCATTGTTACAACTAAGATCGATATTTATACAAGGCAAGGATATCTAACTAAGATGATGGAAAAACTTCTAGCTTCTTGCTTTCCGCAATAGGCCAGCTGATGGGATAAGTTAGGAAACATGTTGTGCAGACCAACTTTCTGACAGCAACAGTCATGAGAACTTGTGCCAAGATGACACTTCACCTCTAAAGTAGCTTCACCTTTTATCAACATCTATACTCTCCATATTAAGCCCAAGTAGAGACACTACTGCAAATTTCGGACTGGAGAAAGGCTGCTACCTCAGTCCTGCTGAATTTGGTTCGAACTGAATTGGAACATCTAAAGTAAATAGAAGAGTAATGGGGAATACCCCATACTCATGATACCTACTTTCCACCTGAAGGTCACTTTTGCACCGCCTGACCGAGGCGAAGAACATTCTTCGGTCGATGAGAGTGATCCATCCGAAGAACAAACCTTCCAATCGCACTGGCTTCCTTGCCTTGGTTTCTGGTTACTCCTGTCCGCTAATCTTCTTCGACTACAATGTCATCCTCGATTCTGATTAGGCTCCACATACTTAACACTAACTTCTAACTGTTACCTACCAAGCTAAGTAACTATAAAAAAACCAATCGGTATGTCACCCTAATCATACCTACTTATGATGATGATCAATACTACTGGTCAAGAGGAGATTATGTCAGTTGTAGAACAGAAATCTGATTTCTGCTCCAAGCCTAGTGATGACTAAAGGTTCTTTTACTTGCCTAATCCTGAACTCATTCAGGACTGTCCCAGCTCCCACTGTTTCCTTAGAACATGAGTTCTTTCTAAAAGAGCTATTCTTTTACAATTACAACGGGATAGCCAATGAAACGACATTGCTGATCAAGTTCAGGCTAGTCATGAGGTTCGGACGAACACTACAAGACCCTGGACTTTCAATGTACAAGTGGGATAATCCCAGCTTTACATATCAGACAGTGTCTGCAAGACCTACTTAGTTTAGGATGTGGTCGGAATATGGTTTATCTGGACTGACTGGTATAGTATTTAAATTATTGGAAACTAATTGGCAATGTATCTCATACATCGAGGATCGAACTGTTTCGACCAATGCTCCATTATCTTCCCCCTAAGACACATTATAACTATTAATGTTCTTGGAAGAGAATGAACTTTGAAACATTTTTCTCAGTTTATGTTATCGCTCAGGTTCTATGGAACTTGTACTTCCTTTGAAGTCCTTGAACTGTTCAAGGTTTCAATTCAATTGCTTATCCCGATAAGCGATATCATATTCGTCATACCGAATGATAAATATCGTGAAGTACAAACAATTGTGTTCTATATCAAGATTCGAGTAATGCACAGCAACAGGTGTGTCTGTTGCTCTTAATCTCAATTTCTTTTACATATCTATGTAAACTTATGACTTTGTTAACTTTGTTCAAGACTTGCAATCTTCAGTTGACTCTAAGTCAACTGATTCCAAAATCCTATCCGCTGGATTTTTGGGCGATTCATTTCTTGCCACATGTGCTTTATAAAGAACTTAATCATCATCTGACTCTAAGTCAGATGATTCCAAAGTCGTGTCCAACTGGACCTTTGGTTGATTCATTTCTTGACAAATTAAGAACTCAATTCATCAAGTGACTCTAAGTCAAATGATTCCAAAGTCATGTCCAACTGGACCTTTGGTTGAATTGATTCTTATAACATTTGTATTAACAATCATAAATGACACAATTCTTGAATCCAAACACTTTGGATGCATCAACATTCAAGTTATTACTAATCATACATTCAACACATTCATATAACATTTCAAAGACAATTTCAGACAACAGGTGTTAAAAGAAAATTGACAATTTTATTAAAAACAAAAATCCTTGAACAATGTGATATATGATAGACAATGTCAAAACGCATCTAAGCCTAATAATAATATTTTAATATCTATCGAAATTTCAAAACTGCACGAGCTGGAGATCCAATCCAAATGTGCTCCTATGCGCCAGAGTCCCGTGCCTTATTGATTCCATGCATACAAACCAAAATGTGACTATCACATTATGTATCAAGAAATATTGGAATAGGAGTTTTGAGGTTTTTAGATATACGTGAGCTTTCAGAAGATTTTGACCTTGGAGCGTCTTCCAATCTTTCCATGACTGTATCCGATTTAGTGGATTCCCAGTTTGAGATATGTCCAGACGATCTCGACCGTTTCTTGTTACGTCTCTTCACTGGAATTAATCCAGAAGTAGCTGAGCCATTGGAGCTATGCCTGTCCAAGAGTGACTCGTATAAAGTCAACAGTGGACGCATTTCCATGAAGGCCTTTTTCTAGTCTTCCTTTCTATACGTCTGAATGAACAGATCGTACTCACTAGTCAGCGAAGCGAGTAGAATGTTAACACTCTTCTCCTGACTCATGGAATAACCAAGTTTATACAATTCGCCTATGTACGTTTCAATCTGAAGAACATGCGAATTGACGCTACTTCCTTCTTTTAGCTTGCACTCTCCAAGTCTTTTGAAGATCCTAGCTCGTTTTTCTTCAACTGGTTTTTGGAACTTTTCCTCAACCAGTTGCATTAACTCATATGGCCCCAAGGATTCAAAATCCTTGCGAAACTCGGGGTCAATGGTCAATAGCATGAGGTCACGAATCTTTTCGGATTCATCAACTAATAAGTTATGCTTATCATAAGAACCTTTTATGATGACTTGTTCCGGTGGAACCGGGATCGGATACTCAGTGAGATGAAGCTTGCCAGTAATGACGAGAACCAGTCTTCAACTGTGAAGCCATTCCTTACAGTTGAGGCCAGTCAGCCTTTCCATATTCGGCAGGTGCATTCTGATGCTTTCAGAAATGGGTGAAGGAGGAGAAGGAGGAGAATTGACACTTGACATCTATAAAAGAAACAGAATTTATTAGTTTAATTGGTCCTTTTAAATAATTACCCAATTTATTGTATACTAAGGCTAGGACCCAAAATACCCCAACTATGATGTGAAGAGGGATGCCGTAATCACAACATAATAGTCATTAAGGTAGATAACACACTTATCAATTTCATCATATGAAATTCCTAGGTCTGTTGAGATTCATTGAACTATTTAATGGCATGTTTAATCCTGGATGTGCCCCATTGTTTGTGACTGGGATGCCGAGGATCACAAACTGGATGTGAATAACCATGCAAATTAGCTTGGTACTCTCGGGTCAATTACCATCTCTAATTGATGTGCCGGTAAACCACACATGCTCCATCAACAATGATAACACCCGAGAAACCCATTGCAACTCTTTATGAACCCCTATTGGTGTGCCGGTAAACCACACACGCTCCACAAATGTTTCATAAAGCGCAATGTGCAATTTCATGGATTAGCACCAATTCACATTTTTCCTAAAGTAACTAGATTTGGGTTTTATTAAGTTGTTCCAGTACTTTGAATAATATCATTATACTTTTAATGAGATTAGGCGGTCCTATCAAACCCGTTCGGCTAACGACCCTCCACTGATCAGGCGAGCAGTGGGTGAGAGTGGACACCCATTAGACTGCCATTTTATAGGCAGTCTCCTTATACCCATTTTATAGATCACCTTCATGAATGAGGCCTACTATTGATTTGACTAACCATTAAATCTTATATGTATATATAATAGTAACTTTTAATTATAATATATATAAGATGAATTTTAAACCTTTTAAAATGTTTCTGGTTTATCTTTTAATTTATTGGAATTTAAACTATTAAATTTTAAATTAAATTAAACCTTTAAATTGTCTTTAATTAAACAATTAATTAAATTTGGATATTTTAGACTTTTAAAATATTCCTAGATTTGTCCTTTAATTTTTCGAAATTTAAGGCTATTAAATTTAAATTAAATTAAATCTTTCATTATCCTTTAATTAAACAATTAATTAAATTAATTAAATTTAGATAGGTATTACAAATTAATCAAATTAATTTAAACCTATCTTAAACCCCCTAAAAATCGAAAATAGAAAGCAAAGGGTTTAAGGTTATCCAATTAATTAAATAATTAAAGTTACCAAAAATAGAAAACCTTCTAAAACCCTAGGAGCCAAAATCACAAATAAGGAGGGGAGGGGCTAGGGTTTTCAAAACCCTAAACCTAAATCGATAATAGCCTCATTAGGGTTTATAAGCTTTAAACCCTAATTTTAGGAAAACAGTTATAGCAGTTTAACAAGAAAACAACCAAAAAGCTCTGATACCACTGAAAAGTTTTATGTAAATCTATGAACTAAAACCCTAAGTTCACATGCAACCTATGAGGATCTATGTTTTCTACTATTAAACATATAAATATTTCCTAAAAGGCCACAAGAAAAATTACTAAAGAATAAAATCAGAAAACTAACCTTTTAGTTGTTTCTTGCAAGCTAAGCAACGCAAGTGCCTTGCCTCAAATGAAGTCACACCCAAAACTAGGGTTTTCGAAAGTTCAAGAGAGAGGGAAGAGTGGAAAAAGTCATGGCTTTTATGGTGACTAAGGGTCTCTATTTATAGTTTCCAAGTGGCCACCAGATAAACCTTTAGAGATAAACGTTTTTGAATTCAAATAAGATAAACCTTTATCTATCAATTCAAATCTATTTATCCTAACATATAATAATCGAAATTATGGATAATCCCTCCATAATTTCGTTGGCCACTTAAACTACTATAATTGTCACTTACTCAACTATTGAATAATTACAATTCAGCCCCTGCACCTTTAATTAATCAAATTAATCACCAAATTAATTCCAATTAATTCCAGGTTAATTTCTAATTAATTAATATAGTTTCTAATTAATATATTATCACCATAATATATTAATAAACTATTTATTTTATTTCTATTGATGGCCATCGTGTTAGATTAGGTGATGGTTGTTAGGGTTTTAAAGTTTCAGACTTGTCCCATATCGTTGAGATGTAGAGGACGAAGGGTTTTCACTGCAGTTCCCCTCTCAATCGTTCTTCTCCTCTCCTCAGTTTGGATATATAGAATTAAGTCAACCCTAAGCAAAATTCTGCAATACGCATTTGTGAAGTCACACGATTATTTTATTCTAAACTTTTCTGAGATGTTTTTGTGCCTGATCTAAGGTGTTTGGCTGTAAACTTTTTGTAAGAGAAACTTAAATAATTCTGTGAGTTGAGTTTTCGGTTTGCAGGTGCTTAAAGAAACAGACCATATGATAAACCTCACGGTTAGCCTTTGTTTGGATCCACGACATTCAAATTAAATTGACATCTCTATGATCGAGAATCATAGTAAAGGGTAAGCTATTACTTGAAGGTTTCTAGCAGCACTAGCTTTTTTTCTAATGTTCATCTTTCTGCATTGAAAATTACATCAGGCACTGAGTGATACCTTGGGCTAGCAGGACCATATGTTGGTTCATAAGGAATTTACACATATGAGGTCATTCATCTAGTTCATAAGTTTGGTAATATCTCACTCCCTTTTTAGTGAAGATATTAAAAAAATATGTGCTTATTGTTTTGTTTTTAGTGTTTTGAGGTCATGTACGTATTTATCTATATTTGTGTATATGTATAAATATATGTGCAGATTTGTACATTGCATAAATGCATATGTGTGTACGTTCATATATGTGCATATGTGCACATGTATATAAGTGCATATTTTTCACAAGTATATAAGTGCATATGTGCATATACATGTGTATATGTATATCCATTTTTGGAACGTGACATTGACATGAAGAATTCTCATGAGTGAAGAATATATACATATGCATAAAGGTGTATGCATATATGCATGCATGTGTATCTATTCATAAATATGTTTGTGCATATATGCATATATATTCCGTGTGTGCATATATGCATACATCCTATATGTGTATAAATTTATATATTTTCACAAGTATATGTGCAGATGTGCATATGTGCTAAATGTGAATAGATGTGCTAAATGTATGTGTACATATTCATATAAATGTAGCAATTAAACTTTTATACACTGCTATAATTGGGTCAACTTTTCAAAATATAATGTCATAATAAGAAAAAAAATTGGAAGTACAATGCTATTATTAGGTAGTTTTTTTGTACAATGTTTTAATGAGAAAAATATTGGAAGTACAAATGTGTATACATGTGCATATGTCTATTTAAATGTGAGTATATATGCAAAAACGTATATGCATATGTGTATTAAACGTATGTGCACATATGCATATGTATATCAATTTGTTCATGTACACATTTATGCATATTTGCATATAAACATAAATCGATGTGTATTTGTTCATATGCATATATGCATGTATGTATTTATTTTAATGTTTTTGAATATATATATTTATATTAATTTTTATTAATGTTCTTGCAGATTTTGAAGAATTTATCGAACAAATTGAAGGAGTGAAAACTAAAAAATGAAGATATCATGAATTTACGTTGTATGATTCTCACTTCAATGATGCGATATCAGTCTCTTTTCTGTCTGATTCTCACTTCATAGGTGATTCCGACCGCCTCGAGGGTGACCTACGATCACAATCACAAGAGAGTGGCAACGTTAGCCGCTTTCCGGGAGGAGGTCCCGGTAAAACGCTCTGATGCTTAAGTTAGATCTCCGACTAGAGTTGAGTGAGTGTATGATAAGTGTGTTAAGAGTGTAAAATGGTTTCGATCCCTTTACCGTATGCCCTTTGAGGGCTTTTATACGTGTTGTCGGTCCAGCTGTGGCCGACAGGATCTTTGTTGTGGCAGGAGGGGACCAAGCCGTCCGTTGGCTATACAACTCCCGTCCTTTGTCACGCCGCTATTGGTCCAGACCGGCTGGGTGGGGCGCACACGATCTGTGTCAGGTACGGATGTCACGCGTGGGTTAAGGAGCATGGCGCCCCGTACGGTCCACGCGGGACGCTCCAATGAATGAGTCGTTAGTGAGCCGGAGCAGAGTTCTCCCGGAGAGGTTTCTCCGGCGAGCCGGGGTAGATCTTCCCTGGCGAGGTATCTCCAGCGGTTGGTATGACTAGAATCTCCAGAGAGCTTCTTGGGGAATGCGCTAGCAGGTGCCAGATGGCACATTATCATTATGTATGTAACATTCAAAACAGTTGTATATTATTGTTTCTAATAAATTGGTAGTATGATATCAGAATATTATGAAATACTAATATTTTGTATGTTTTTTACGAAATGTTATTAAATGTGCATGTATGCATCCCTGGAAAATATAATGTAAAAAGTTAAATATGTATTTATGCATTCAATAAAAAAAAATACACAACTCAGAAATGTGATTATGCATATATGCATTCTATTAAAAAAAACATCTGCGAACATGTATATATGCCAAGGTTCTAAAAGACGTGAGGCGTGGCGTGGCGGAAGGGTCAAGCCTCAAGCATTTGCGAGCCATGGCGAGGCTGCGACGTTTTAAGGCGTGACTTAAGGCGGGAATTTTGTCTATAATTTTTAATTTTGCATATAAATATACATGTATAATTACATATATACATATATATGACTTAAGGCGGCGATTTTCATGGCGTGGCGTCGAGCACGCGCCTCAGAGCCTTTGCGTGCCTTTGCGAAGCAATTGCGCGCCTTTTAGAACAATGAATTATATGCACATGCAAATAAAAAAAATTATATGTCTTTTAAATTCCAAAAATCTAATTAAAATAAATAAAATTTTACGTTTTTTCGAATTTCAAAAAAATATGATTTAAAAAAAACGAAAATTTGATTTTTTTTAAATTTTAAAATTCAAATCTAATATGCTTGATTTTAGGAATTGTTATTATTGTTGCCAAAAATAAAAAAAAAATCAGAATTAAATGAGATTTGCTAAATGACTATCATGCTCTTTTATGATTTAACCAATCAGAATGAGTTCTCAAGATCTTATGGTTTTTTGGGTTTTCGCAAGAACCCAACCATATATATATATATATATATATATATATATATATATATATATATATATATATATATATATATATATATATATATATATATATATATATATATATTCTTTTTCTAAAGAGCTTTTCACCCAATTTTAAAAAGCAATTTATTTAATTCTCATAAGATATTACTTAAAAAGGTCCAATGCAAAGTGATGTAAAGTTATAACTTTTTAGGACGGTGGTTGGCGCTGGAATAAACTCTGGGCATTGCATCATTGAGTCAAATTTCGGCGTTGAAGGTCCATCTCCGGCCTAATTTAGTCTCGTTTTTGGTGACACCACCACTGACGCACGGTGGTATGCCACCAATCCTACACTTACTATTGTCCCCAATTCGGAACCAGCCCCACATATTAACATCATCATAAAAATCTTGGTGAATAATTGAACTTGGGAGGAATCTAATCTCTTAAACTACGTATTGTCCAAATATTTTTAATGATTCCGTTTCGTACTTTTTTCTTTATCGTTAGTTCCGGCTACGTTTTTATTTAGCTCGTTCGGTAAAGGGCTCCATCACAGAAGCCCTTTCACATTGGTAAGAGAGTTTATCAGTGCTTCGTTGTCAAGTATAATGCCGTAGCAACAAAATATATGAACAAGGAATGGGGGATTTTTATCTAAGCAATATGGCTTTTGTATTTAATTCTTTTAGGACGTTTAATTTGTTCTTCAATGTTATATGAGTTCATGTTGCTAATATTGCTTCGGTTTCTTTTGTGCATTGGTTGGACTAGTTCTAGTGTTGCATTTCCTCAAGTTCTGGTCATAAGATGAAATATGTATTTAATACCAAAGATCTATAATTCTTTTGTAATGAAGGTAAAAACTTTATTGAAATCGCATCAAAATACTTAATGGAACAATTATGATACGTCTAAGAATGTTCATTCATTCCGTTTGATTCCATATGTCTGAGTCACTATACGTATGATAGTTTTTAAATACTTACAGATTGTTCTCAAGTTCTAATTTTAAAAGGAGAGGGTAAAACAGGAGTGATACAGAAGGGACGGAGAGGAAAGTGAATTCAAAAAGATTTAATTACACCTTCTTCATGAGTTGGAAGAAAACAAGAAAGGAGAGATTTATTATTATTTTTTTCTGTTTTTTGCTTTATTCATTTCTTAATTATCCCAAATGTGGGTGGATGATTTTTTGAGGGGAAGAATGTAACATCCGTGTTTTAGACCTAGAAGTTTTGCGTTTAAAACCGACAAAATAAAACTTATTTTGTAAATAAAGAAAACAAATAGATGAATAAATTCAATATTTCATTATATTTTTATATTGTGAATAAATGAGCCAAATATAATTTTAAAATCTATTCGTAACAAAGTGTGAGAAATTTTGTCATAAGGACTAAAAGTATCAATTTGACCAAACTCACCCTAAGTAGATTTGACTAATCATGCATTTGGAAAATTAGAAGATATTATGAAGGAATTGATGTGGAGTTTAAATTAGGTCAAATAATTCCTTGAATTAATAGTAATGACCTAAATTGTAAAAAATTTTAGTATAAGGGACCATTTTTGTCGAATTGGGAAACTAAGGGTTAGTGTTGACTTAGACAATGACTCAAGTGAAATAAATAATCATATTCAGGGCAAAAAGTTTAATAAATAAAAATAAAATAAAATCTAATAACTATAATAATTAATAATGATAATAAAAAGAGATATGTGTTTTAGAGTAAATATTTATGGGTAAAATGGAAATTACCATAGGATGTTCTCGAAGGGGGACTTTTATGCAAATTAGAACTCTGGTAGTGGTGAGGAAGGACCTTATAGCAAATATGGAAGAGTTGGTTCTGCTGGATGGACTACTTTGCAAATATGGAAACCTTAGGGTTTTAGTTGGGGAAAAACCCCATTACCTTTCTTCATATCACGATTTTGAAGGAGAGGAAGGAGGACGACGATTTTGAGGAAGATTCAAGAGGATAAATCCAATTTCATCAAGCTCTAAGTTGTTCGCATCAATTCCTTGAAGATCTAAGGTAAGGAATCTAGTGTTTTTGTTGGAAACACACATTGGGGAAGAAATGGGTATAAATTCAAGTTCTAGATTGGGGGAGATGAAATCTATGATCTCAATTGTGTATCTCACGAATTTTAGTAGTTATCCTTCCATATTATGATTATTGAATGCTTGGAGAACCATTGTGGATGTTAGTTGATTCATATGAACCCTAACTTTTGGGGAAAACCCATCTATGGGTGAATCCTTGGTGTTTGAGTCAACTCTTATCCTCCAATGTGTTACTATGATGAGTTTAGTGATTCCTAATGATTCCAAGCCCTTGGAAGAAGGAATTCCCTTTTATAATTACCAATTGAAAGAATGGAATTGGGCATTCCATGTTTAAAGGCTATGGAGTAATGTTTTTGTCACAACCTTGAATTGATTCATTTGGGATGATATTGGGTGACTAAATTGAGTATAATTATGTACAAATTGGGTTTGAATCATGTCCTTTTGATGTCTATGGGTAAAGGAAAGTGTTAGAACTTGAATTGGGTAAAAATGGAGTTGAAAAGACCAAAAAACGAAGCTACAGCAGGTCGTACACAACCCGTGCTGCAGAACACGACCTGTGTAAAAGGGTCTATGCAATATGCTACACTTTACACGACCCGTGTTTCCAAAACACGACCCGTGTAACTGGGTCTGTTCAGATTTGTCACTTTTTGGGTTTTTGAGCTTTATTGTTTGGGTTTTGGGTCCTTGTTTTAATGCCAAAATCTGGGGATGTTTTAACTAATATTTTCCTTATATAAAGAAGCTAAGGACTTCATTTTGGGATGGTGGATGATAGTTCCTTCTTAGTTCAAAGGAAGTAATTATAGTGCGACTTTTAGATGAAACGAGTATGACACCTTCCATTCTCTTCTTGTAAGAAGAAGGTACATTGTAATGACTTGGAGGTGAGACTAAGGAGCTTGAGTTAGCACTCAACTAAGAGGATTTTGGTGGAAGATTTGATGTCTAGGAGCGCCTTCAAATGCATCAACCTTGTGTGGAGTTAGTGTTGACTCGTCAGTTGACCTTGGGTGAGTTTACCGGGAGTACACATCCCTACTACTATCTTTTTTGTGTGTGTGTGTTATCAACTTTTTTCATGCATGCTCTTATGTGTTAATTGTTATATGAGTACTATGTGTGTATTGCATGAAATGAAGCCTTTTAAAGATGTTTTCAAACAAAGACTATGATGTTATTTTTGAAAGAGGTTTTGAGCATCCTATTGTGCATTGTATTTCATACATGATGGAATTGACTGAGTGAACCATGTGACGAAGATGAGATGATTGTCCTGGATTTAGGAAAATCATGGGCCAAATGCCCAAAAATGAGATGTTTGTCCCGGATGGATGGAAAACTGTTCCCGATAGTAGGGAACTGCATGAGGGAGTTGCTAATCCTCATGGGGCTAGTGTGATGGCCACTAGTCCTAGTTTTGCCTATACGGGGATCCAGTGACATGCTTTGTGCGTGTCATTTGTGAACTTAGGTAGGTGCCATCGTGGTGAGTTGGACTTTTATGAGATGGACGTGGGTTGGGATAGTTGCATCATGCATTGCATTGCATATCAATACTATCCATTTTCATTAAACCTTATGACGTACTGGTGTTTTTATACAATCTTTGAGATGATGGATTATACACTTCTAAAGTATGTGTCTAAACTATTTTTGGAGGTTTGACCCGAGTGTGGTAGTTCAATGCCCACCCTGAATGGGTCAACCTCGGGTAAGCTCACTAGGCATTCCAATTGCCTAACTTATTTTGATGTGTACTCAGGTTAAGGAGTTAAGAGAACTGTAGAGGATATGGATATTTTAGAAGGCCACGAATTGTGTGGTTTCATTTGAGCTGTGTAATGGTATTCAGATTGTAACAACCTCGCTCTTTTACAAACCAAAATGATTTATTTAAAGTGGGACCAAATGATTTTGTTAGCAACATAAACTCTGAAACAATTTCTTATCAAAACCCAATGTGTTTTAAAACAATATTTGAACTTAAATTAACAATTTTGAATAATTTTGATATATAAAGTTTCACAAGGGAGGATTTTTGAATAATGAAGATAAACCATGGGTTAAAATGATGTTTTTGTGAAAAGCCTTAAGCGAGGGTGTTTCAATTGAATAATGAAGATAAACAATGGGTTAAAATGATGTTTTTGTGAAAAGCCTTAAGCGAGGGTGTTTCAGAGAAAAGCATTTCATCCCTTACCTTTCTTCCTCTAAAAAAACTAGAAAATAGTTTTCTCCCCACTTAATCCCTCCAAATCCTCTCTCTTTGTAGAAAAAACTTGAGAACAAAGTGTTAGAGAGTCGTGTCCTGTAACATTCCCATATTTATGGTCGAATTTGAAAATGGTCTTAAGATTTGCGAGAAATTAAATCTTTATCAAGGTTTAGCACAGAAACTAAGAACGAAAAAAACTAAAACTTCTCATATCACTCAAGTCATAACTTGGGTCTCTAAGCACAAGTATCCTAACACCAATATTAGAGACATATGTCAACGTTGTTGGAAAACTATGTGTTTTTTTCCTATTTTTGGACAAATACAAATACATTTATATGTTATTTATATTGTTAATTCTTGGTGAATTCGGACTCTCCTCCGTGAGAGCTTCGAGACGATATATAATGTGTCCAAAATAGAGTATGTGTGAATGAGATATCGATACTCAAAGTTGGATATTTGGAAAGAAAGTTAGCAAAATAAAGTGGGTGTGGGAATGTGTCCCACATAGGAGAAAGAATAAACTCTTAGTGGGTTTATAAGCATAGATGTGTAATGGGCTTACAAGCTTCTATATAGTGTTTTACTCCGACACCTAAGTACGCGCAGGAGGGGTGCAAATTTGGATTTCGTTGGCTAAATTCGCCGAACTTGCGTATGGACACAAATGCAGCTCCGATGTTCCGAGCCCGTGCAACCCGCTTTTGCTCACTTTTGTGCAGTTTTAAGGACTTGACTCTCATTCTAATTACATCTTATGCCATAACTCTTTACTCTTCTCTGCATACGGTTTTCCGGCGAACTTTTCAGACAAGTATCGTCTCCGGCAGTACTATCTGCTTCGGCTATTGTACCCTGGGAACAGATGGCGAATCTGTTTAAGGGAATTGTGTTAAACACGAGTCTCAGTCACGTACGTTTATTTCTCACGTTGTTTTTGCAGGCGTAATTACGGAAACTATTCAGCAAGATTACCAACAAACGTCAGTATTGTTTGCAGGCGTAATTACGGAAACTATTCAGCAAGATTACTAAACATTTTAAAATCTCTATAAATGTTTAGAACATCATTTAGAATGTTACTATCATCATTATATCAGGATAAAACTAAGTAGTATAAACTAAATCAAATTGGTTAAATTATTTTGAATATTTTCATAATTTAATTGTTTAAATCAATTTTCGTCACAATGTTTGAATATTTAATTTGGTAATCAATTATTATCATTTGATTATACATGGATAATTAGGATTAATTAGTTAGTTCAATTTTGATCCTAAATGTGTGTCTTTATTGTTTGATGTTAGTTATTAACATGTGTCCTCACATGATTAGAATTGTTTAATGGTGATTTAATATTATCATTTGAACACATGGGTCAATTGAATTAATATGAACAAATAACTGGTAAATTTTAAAAGTTTAAAATATACCTTATACATAATATAATAGTTTATATTATACGCATAACTAATATTAACTACATCAACTTGGATCATGACTAGGCTCATCCGTTCTAAGCACTCTAAGATGGTTTAAGGAAACGACCTATAAAATGACCGTTGAATGGACGTCCTTTTCACTTACCGTTGTTTGTGTGGACCAATGGAGTTACCCAAAGGGTCCAAACAAAGTTGATGTCAAGTTAAAAGTATTAACTTAACAATTATCCAAACAAAATTCTCGTTCAGATAAATAGGAAAAATGAAAAACTGTATGCTAATCCACGAAAACGCACATCATTTCCTAATGGTCTATTAATAAAGCGTGTGTGGTTAACCGACACATTAATTTGAGTCTGTAAGTGAAAGATTGTGTGGCAATTTGAGTTTATGGTTATTGATGGAGCGTGTGTGGTTAACCGACACATAACTGGGGTAATTATTTTAAGGAACATATATATAAGTCAACTAACTAAAGTTTGTCTCTCACGTAGATGTCTGGAATCAATGGTGATCTTCCTCCCCCTCCTCCTCCTCTACCACCACCTGCCAACTTTAACTTCACCCTACTCTCGATTCTCTCGAAGGAATAACTGACCAGTCCAAACTATATGGACTGGATGCGGAATCTGAAGATGACGCTTCGTTATGAGGACAAAGAGTATGTTCTCGATAACCAAATTACGATCGATGAAGAATTCGCTACCCCTGAAGAACAAGCAAAATATGAAAAGCATGTTGATGATGCTACTAATGTGTCCTGCATCATGACAGCGACCATGTCCCCGGAGCTCCGAAAGACCTTCGAGGTTAGTTGCCCGTTTGAAAAGAACTTGCAACTTGCTGAAATGTTTCACAAGAGAGCAAGGTAGGAGCGTTGTGAGATCGTCAAAACCCTAATGACGTGCAAAATGAAAGGAGAGTATGTGTGTCCATGTACAGAAGATGCAACGGTACTTTGAAAGACCCGGGAAACTCAACGTCACTTTGACTAAGAACTCGCTGTGGACATGGTCCTGAGTTCTCTCCCTAGTTGTTATGATTAGTTCATCCTGAACCTATCATTTTAACAACACGGAGACCACGTTGATGCAGTTGCTGTTAGATTAGGTGTCTAAGCCATGACTTATAATTGTATTTATCTTATGATTAAAAGGAAAGTCCATTTGGGTTGCCCTCATAGATGGAGGATAGATATATGGTTCAGTAGAGAGAATAGTTGATTTATTAATTGTATAATAAATCAATAGAAAATATATATATGGTTTATTAATATATTTAAGTGTTAATATATTAATTAGAAACTATATTAATTAATTGAGATTTAATCTACAATTAATTGGATTTAATTTGGAGATTAAATTAATTAATTAAAAGGTGCAGGGACTGGTTGGTATTTATTCAATAGTTGAATAACTGGCCAGGTAAAACCAGGGACCAAAAGTGGCGCCAACCTGGAGGCTCCTCCAGGGTTTGGCGAAACCCTAATTAGGGTTTTGGTAAGCCTGGTCCAAGTGGTCAAAAGCCTTGTCTAGTTGGAGGCTCCTTAGGGTTTCAGGTGTAACCCTAGGAGGCTATAAAAGGAACCCCCTGGCACCTCATTATTCACGCCATCTTTCTCTGTGTATTACTTTGTTGGACTGATTCTTCCATCCCTTGGGTGTGACTTGCATTTGAGGCAGGATACTTTTGCTGCTGCTTGAAAGGATCATAAGATCAAAGGTTGGTTTTCTTAATTCATCTTTAGAATTGAATTGTTTCCTTTAGGTTCTTAGTTCTAATCTTCATAGAAGAAAACATAGATCAATATTAGGGTTGCATGTGAACCTTAGGTATTTTTGTGTTCATTGATTACATAGAAACCCTTCAGTGGTATCAGAGCTAGCTTGTTTTCTTGTGATTTGATTATGAACTGCTTGCATGATTCTTGGCCTTGGTGTTTTTTGCGAAATCTCACCCTTGAAAGGCCTTGAAGTCGACGGCTTGGCTAGGGTTTCCTAACCCTAGCCGCCATGCCCTAATGGTCCCCTTAGATTGCTTGATTTGCTTGCCATATTTGTGTGTTGTTATTTTTGGTAACTAGATCAACTAAAATAACTTGAACCCTAATTCCTTGGCTTGATATTTTCGAGAATCATAGGGACAAATACAGATAAATTAATTTGATTAATTTGGTAATTTGTAACCTAGATTTAGTTAGTTTAATTAATTGATTAATTTAAGGACCAATTAAATTAGTTTAAAGAATTAATTAAAATTTTCAAAAAATTTGTATAATTTGCGAAAATTAGAATTTAATTAATTCTAAAATTTTTTAATGAGATTAAAATATATCTTATATGTATTTAAAATTAAAAGTTAATTTAATATGTATAAGAAAATTGGTTAGTCTACCGCTAGTAAGCCTCATTCACAAAACTGTCCTATAAAGAGGGTATAAGGCGACTGACTATAAAATGTTAGTCTAATGGGTATCTACTCTTACCCACCGCTCTCCTGGTCAGTCGAGTGTCATTAGCTGAATGGGTATGATAGATTCGCTAAGCCTCTTAAAAGTATAATGCTATAAATGAAAGTACTAGAACCCTAAAAAAATCCCAATCTAGTTACTTTAGGTTAAAAATGTGAATTGGTGCTAATCCATGAAATTGCACATTGCACTTTGTGGAACGTTGGTGGAGCGTGTGTGGTTTACCGGCACGCCAACTGGGGTCTGTAAAGAGTCGCAATGGGATACTTGATTTTGTCATTATTAATGGAGCGTGTGTGGTTTACCTGCACGTTAATTAGAGATGACAATTGACTTCAAGAGTACCAAGCAATTTGCATGGTTATTCACACCCGGTTTGTGATCCTCGGTATCCCAGTTACAAACAGCGGGGCATTCCCGAGATTAAAACATGCTATCGAACAGTTCGGTAAATGTCAAAGAAACTAGGAATTCCATTATAATATGATTATGTTTCCGCGGTGGAATTGGCTGAATCGTCATTCGCCTACCTTGTAAAATTTGCAATATTGATTACGGCATCCCTTTTCGGTATTGTAGATTGTTATTGTAGGATCCTAGCCTCGTATTTATTCTTGGGTGAATATGAGGATTATTATTATTACTCTATCTAATTAAAACTACCTTCTTCTTGTTCAGATGTCTTCTGACCAATCTGTTCCCCACTCAAATCCCGGTAGTGTCACCTCGATTCTGTCGTTATGCTCAAAGGTGACGTTGGACGGCACCAACTATAATGATTGGATCCACAACATCAAAATGGCTCTAAGGTTTGAACATAAAGAGTATGTTCTAGAAACCGAGCTTGTTGATGTGGACACTGAAACCGCTACTCCTGAAGAAATCGCTGCATACACTAAACACTCTGATGATGCAACCAAAGTGGCTTGTATCATGATCGTTACTATGAACCCTGAACTGCAGCGTATCTATGAGTACTATTGGCCTTACGAGATGCACAAAGAGCTCGCGGAGAGGTTCCACAAGCAAGAGCGCATCGAGAGGCGTGAGGTTGTAAAAGCTTTCACTAACAGCTAGCCCAAGGAGGGCGAGTCCATCTGTGCACATGTGCAGAGGATGCATGGTTATGTGGAAAGGCTTAGAAATATGGAAATGCCGGTTCATGAGGATTTAGCAGTTGACATAGTGCTGAACTCCTTACCCAGTTCTTATGACCAGTTCACACTGGCGTATCATTTGAACAACAACCAGGCAAATCTAGCTGAGTTACACCGCATGCTTCGTACGGCTGAGGACGGGATGAAAGGAAACGCTGTGCTCCCTGTCAACCCGCCTGTCCTGGCTATTGGCTCCGGAAAGGGAAAGAAATAGAAAGGCCCTCCTAAGCAAAACTAGAGGGAAAAGACTCATGTCGGGTCATCTAGCGGTGCCCCGAAAGGTAAGTCTTCCGGAATCCCACATGTTCGGAACCCCAAAGAGGCCGACTGCTTTTACTGCAAGCAGAAGGGTCATTGGAAGAGGAGTTGTCCAACGTATCTGCAGGATGTCAAGGATGGTAAAGTGAAACCGTCACAGGCAGGTACATATTCTATATCTAATAACTCATCTTTTTCCCGTTCATGGGTCCTTGATACAGGATGTGGTTTTCATATATGTTCTGATTTGCAGGGCCTAGAGGAAAGTAGGGAATTGGAGCATGGCAGACTGAACCTGGTCATGGGCAATAGGCGAACGTCACCTGTTACCAAGATCGGTGTTTATAGACTGATGTTGAGTAATGGAGTTAGATTAGATTTAAATAATTGTTGTTATGCGCCTGATATGGCGAAGAACATAATTTCTTTTCATGCACTATTTAGACAAGGCTTTTATTATGATTTTAATAAATTGGATGGTTTAATTTCAGTTTTCAAAAATGATGCTTTTATATTTAATGCTATGCCTTGTGATGGTGTTTATGAATCTATTATGTGTGTTGATAATTATGGTAAAAATGTATTAGCTATTGATGCTTCAAGCGGTATAGAAAAGGCATGTCTGTGGCATTGTCGCCTTGGCCATATAAACAAGAAACGCATCGCCCAACTCCAAAAGGATGGAGTGTTGGAATCATTCGACCTCAGGTCAGATGATGTATGCGAATCTTGCTTACTTGGCAAGATGACAAAATCACCATTCAAAGGTTCCTTTGAAAGAGGTGAAGGTCTGTTGGACATCATACACACAGATGTGTGTGGTCCCTTCAGAACAACCACTAAAGATGGCACGCGGTTTTATGTGACCTTTACCGACGATTTTAGTAGATATGGGTATGTCTACTTAATCAAGAATAAGTCGGATATCTTTGAAAAGTTCAAAGAGTTTAAGAATGAAGTGGAAAATCAATTGAGCAGAAAGATAAAGATGCTTAGATCCGACAGAGGCGGTGAGTATCTTAGTATCGAGTTTCTCGATTACCTCAAGGAATGTGGAATTGTTTCACAGTTGTCGCCTCCAAGAACACCTCCGCTGAATGGTGTTGCAGAGAGACAAAACTGAACCTTGTTGGACATGGTTCGTTCCATGATGAGTCGAGCCTCACTTCCAATCCATTTCTGGGGGTATGCCTTAGAGACTGCCGCCCATATCCTAAATCTTGTCCCAACCAAAAAGGTTGCGAAAACACCACACGAGATGTGGACGGGGAAAGTTCCCTCGTTGGCACACATCAAAGTCTGGGGCTGTGAAGCATTCGTGAGACGAGATACTTCAGATAAGCTCACAGAAAGAAGTGAGAGGTGTTTCTTCATCGGAAACCCGAAACAGTCTTTTGGATACTTGTTCTACAGACTAAGCGAGGACGTGGTCTTTGTAGCAAGACGGGGGTTCTTTCGAGAGAGAGAACTCATATCCAAAGAGGACAGTGGGAGTACGATCGATCTCGAAGAAATTCAGGAGACGCCCGATGAAACAACCTTAGAAGAAACTAGCAACCAACATGAGAAAGAAGTTCCTGTTGGACCCACCGACATTTTGTTGCCCCTTAGGCGTTCAGGTAGAGTTAGCATGCCGCCCGAGTTCTATGGTTTCCATATTACTTCGGACGGAGACACGTTAGTCAGTGATCGTACATTGACTAATTTGGATGAGCCAGCTAACTACCGTGAAGCAGTGGCAGGCCCCGAGTCTGCAAAATGGAAAGAGGCAATGGATAGTGAGATAAAGTCCATGTATGACAATCAAGTTTGGAACTTGGTTGACAATGTACCGGGTCGAAAGACAATCGGATGCAAGTGGATCTTCAAAAAGAAGACCGACATGGACAGAAAAGTGCATACTTATAAAGCTCGGCTGGTTGCGAAGGGATTCACTCAAACCCTGGGGGTTAACTATGATGAAACCTTCTCACCAGTAGCCAAGATTAAGTCAATCAGGATAATGCTTGCCATAGCTGCGTTTCATGATTATGAAATCTGGCAGATGGATGTCAAGACCGCCTTCCTTAACGGGAAACTGACTGAAGATGTTTACATGAGTCAGCCAGAAGGTTTTGTAGACACTAAGCACCCTGATAAAGTATGTAAGCTTGAAAGATCAATCTACGGGTTGAAGCAAGCATCTCGCAGTTGGAATCTTTGCTTCCATGAGAAAGTCAAAGAGTTTGGCTTCTCTAGGAGTGAAGATGTGTATATGTCAAGGCTAGTGGGAGTATAGTCACTTTCCTGGTGCTGTATGTTGATGACATATTGCTCATGGGAAACGACATTCCGACCTTGCAGAATGTTAAGGCTTGGCTCGAGAAGTGTTTTGCCATGAAAGACCTAGGGGAAGCTGCTTATATTCTCGGGATAAGAATACTTAGAGATAGAAAGAGAAATTTGATAGGTCTAAGCCAGTGTACATATTTGGAAAAGGTGTTAAAGAGGTTTCACATGGAAAGTTCCAAAAAGGGAGAGTTACCAATCCTAAGTGGTGTTAAATTGAGTAAGACTCAAAGTCCGAGTACCGATCAGGAAATAGCTGAGATGAGTCGAGTACCTTATGCTTCGGCAGTAGGATCGATCATGTATGCTATGACATGTACTCGTCTCGACGTATCCTATGCACTGAGCATGGTTAGTCGGTACCAGGGTAATCCTGGAAAAGCACATTGGATTGCAGTCAAGAACATACTCAAGTATCTGCGAAGGACAAAGAATATGGTATTAGTCCTTGGTGGCAGTGATGAGTTAAAAGTGAGTGGATATACAGATGCCAGTTTCCAGACAGATAGGGACAGTGGACGGTCCCAGTCGGGCTGGGTATTTCTTTTGAACGGTGGAGCGGTCACTTGGAAAAGTTCCAAGCAGGAAACGGTGGCTGATTCAACGTGCGAATCAGAGTATATCGCAGCGAGTGAAGCGTCTAAGGAGGCGGCTTGGCTGAAGAATTTTATCGGGGACCTTGGAGTTGTCCCGAGCATTCAGGAGCTGGTAGAACTTTTCTGTGATAATGAAGGAGCGGTCGCCTTGGCAAAGGAACCGCGAGACCATGGAAAGTCCAGGCATATCGAAAGAAAGTACCACTACATTCGACATCAAGTAGAAGAAGGGCACTTACTGGTTAAGCGAGTATCATCCGAGGACAATCCTGCAGATCCTTTGACTAAGGCTCTGAATAGGATCAAGCACAATCAGCATGCTCGGAGCATTGGATTGATGGATGATATTAGTTTTAGTAATTATATAGATTAGAAACTTGTAACAGTATAAATGTAATTGACTCGGTGATTTTATAATAGAGATTTATAAATGAGTATTGTTACTGCCTTTGTCAATTGTTTATTTCTGTGTTTCTATATTTGCATGTTTAACTTCCTTAATAATTAGATTATTTAAAACTCCACAGTCGATCATACTGTTAGGAAGTAAGTATGAACTAAGACTGTCATGAATTGGTTGCAGACTGTCTAAAGAGTTAGACATTGCAGTAAGACTGCTGCAACGTTCATGAGTACTTAGAAATAGAGATTTGAGTATTCGATAAACCCGCGCTTAACAGATTGCTTCATGGATTATATCACGAGCAATGTTAAGACGATAATATCCGGTGATCTTTAAATGGAGAGATATGATCTATTATTTGCGATACAAGTGCTTATTGACAATACGAAATCGCGCCAGTAACTCGGTGCTATAAAACGCATTGTTGTATGTATTTGGACCCGCAAAAGTTATGGACATATGAGTCGAAACTTATCCGTCCCATGACCCGATGGGAAACAAATATCTGTAGGCCTCTCGATGATTTAGAAGTTGACTGAAAGTGTTGGCCAACCGGGACTTGATTGATGTGTTCAATTAGTAGTCTCTAAAGTCATATGCAAATCAGAAATCGAGAAATAGAGTGTCAGACCAAGATTGATGTTAGTCCATGTCTTGAGTCTGAAAATATCCTGTTGGACGGAGGATCATCAGATCACTTATCTTTGGACAGAACTGACTGGGTCAGAGTTCGGACAATTAAAGTCATAGACTTATCCAAGTGGGAGACTTTTGGATTAGGTGTCTAAGCCATGACTTATAATTTTATTTATCTTATGATTAAAAGCAAAGTCGATTTGGGTTGCCCTCATAGATAGAGGATAGATATATGGTTCAGTAGAGAGAATAGTTGATTTATTAATTGTATAATAAATCAATAGAAAATATATATATGGTTTATTAATATATTTAAGTGTTAATATATTAATTAGAAACTATATTAATTAATTGAGATTTAATCTAGAATTAATTGGATTTAATTTGGAGATTAAATTAATTAATTAAAAGGTGCAGGGACTGGTTGGTATTTATTCAATAGTTGAATAACTGGCCAGGTAAAACCAGGGACCAAAAGTGGCGCCAACTTGGAGGCTCCTCCAGGGTTTGGCGAAACCCTAATTAGGGTTTTGGTAAGCCTAGTCCAAGTGGTCAAAAGCCTTGTCTAGTTGGAGGCTCCTTAGGGTTTCAGGTGTAACCCTAGGAGGCTATAAAAGGAACCCCCTGGCACCTCATTATTCACGCCATCTTTCTCTCTGTGTTACTCTGCTGGACTCATTCTTCCATCCCTTGGGTGTGACTTGCATTTGAGGCAGGATACTTTTGCTGCTGCTTGAAAGGATCATAAGATCAAAGGTTGGTTTTCTTAATTCATCTTTAGAATTGAATTGTTTCCTTTAGGTTCTTAGTTCTAATCTTCATAGAAGAAAACATAGATCAATATTAGGGTTGCATGTGAACCTTAGGTATTTTTGTGTTCATTGATTGCATAGAAACCCTTCAGTTGCACGGTTTGCTGCAGACCACCGAGGCGAGCATGAAAAATTCTCAAAGCTTGAATGCCTTTACTGTTCCTGTCATGGCCATTAGACATCGTGAGGGAAAGAAATGAAAGGCTTCTTTTCAATCCAGTTGGAAAGGGAAAGCCCATACTGGAGAGTCTAGTCATGGGTAGAGGTGCACATAAGCCGGTTTTAACCGGTTTTGGTTTTTTTGCCGAACCGGTTTTTTGGAAAATCGGTTTTCCTTCAACCAGTTTCGGTTTACACCGGACCGGTTTTAGCCGGTTTTTTGTCAATGGAAGTCATAACCGGTATAACCGGTTCCGGTTCCGGTTAAACCGGTAAAAAAACTTATTTTTGTTTTTTTTAATACTACAAAAATACTAAAAAGATACTACAAAAATACATAAAAACTTCTATTGTGTTTGGTTAGGATATAAAATAAGAAACAACATTGTTTGGACTTGGATAACATAGATTGAACTTCAAATGACATAAACAAACGTCGACGACGAATTACATAAATATTAAAAACATAGAATTATAGTCTTCGAATAACCTAGGTTCAACATCGAATAACCTAGGTTCATCTCCAACAAATTACATAAACTAGGAATTATAGTCTTCATCTAGAAATAACAAAGTTTTAAACTTCAAATTACATAAACGTCGATAATAATAATAGTAGGAATTATAGTCTTCAAGTTTGTCGTCTTCAAATCTTCAAGCATTGCCCATGCTTTTAATCCGAAAATTTTTCAAGCCCACCCTCATCAATTTCGGTCGTTGGAGGTGATATCCCCATTGCAACTTCTTCTTCGTGAATATACTCTTCCACCTGAAGTAAAAGCTCCCCTTCAAGCGAAACGCAATTTTGTATCCTTTCGACGCCATCTAAATAAACCTTCAAGCACACACATACTTCCACCGATTCGGCCGTGAGTTTGGACCTTCGTTCCGTGATGACCACGCCACTAAAAGAAAAAACGGATAAAGTGGATGTCAAAGTTTTGAAATTCTTCGACGATAAAGTGGACTAAAAAGTTTGATGCCATATAATTGCCCAATTCGCTACTTGGGGTGGAAGTACGTTGACGCTTAGTGGCGTCCTGCATCAAAGTGTTATAAAGATTAATATTAACGTTTCTTCCCGATGAATATGAACCCGTCATCCCTCTCCGAATATGATCAACTATTTGATTATTTGGTTGACCATATTTGGTAGCGTAATGTTCGAATGATTTTTTGAAAGAGTCATTGAATTTAAAATTTTGATTTTGAACGAAATTTGGTTCGAGTTCACTTAAATCCAAGTTTTCATAAATTTGTCACATTAAAACTTTTTCACCGCCCACATTTATAGTCAGATTTAGGGCGGCGGCATATGTAAAGACTAAAGGCATTTCTCGAAAATATAATTTTGGTTTTGATAGCAACAACCATCTCTTGAAACATTGTCATTGAAGAATACTTGAAATTTGCCAATTTTTCTGTCATAAGAAAAGTTTGATTTAAAACCAACGGACTTGTAGGATAGTAAATGCCCGACAACAAAGTTTTTGCCTCTTTGAAAACTTGTAGAACACATGCTAGTTCATGAAGCAATGTCCAATCCGATTCGGGGATTGAAATCGATCGACATTTTTCAACAAGTACTTCATTAAAAGCGTTAAGTGTGAGTTTTTGACGTAAAATGCTTTCAAACATAACACAAGTTGAGTTCAATCTTCTGTTATTGTCATAGTTAGGGCCTAAACATGGTTCGTTACATTGTGCACAAAAATACCGGTAATTTGCTTGTCATTGGTTACTTGAGCCGTAGATTGTGTTTAAAAGATTTTTAAATTTCATACGTAAATCATCACAAACTTGAAGCCCGACTTGCACATGTATATTTATAATATGTGCAACACATCGGATATGAAAAAAGTCGCCATCTAAAATTCGTTTTAGTCTTAATTTCATTCGGTTAATGGCGTTTATGTTGTTTGATGTGTTATCGAGGGACAGAAAATAGTTTATCTTCTATTTTATATTCCGCCATAACGTCTAATAAAATATTTAGTAAATTGGCACCGGTATGTGGATAACCAAATAATTTAAAATTAATGGTCCGTTTCATCATTAGCCAACTGTCGGGATGAAACCAATGAGCGGTAACGGCTAAATAGGAATTTGCATTTCCGTGGGGGGCAGTCCAAATGTCACAAGTTAGCGAAACCGAATTTTTGTAGTTTGCAAATCCTACAATTATTTCGGATTTCGCTTTGGCCCAAAGTGCATTAGCATCACGTCTAATAGTAGTACGACTTACAGCGGTGTATCGAGGTTGAAGTTTTGTTTTGATGATTTCCGTAAGCCGCGGGTTGTCGAAGTGGTCGAATGGAAGTGCTTCTTGGATGACAAACTTGGCAAACGCTTCTCTTACGGCATCGTTGTCGTAAATAAATAAAGCGTCGTCCGATCTAAAAGTAGTTTGCGTCGGATCCGTACTAGTTTGTTCGACCGCTTTGCAACCACCATAATGCAATAATCGATGTTTGACCAAACATCGGCGGATCGCGTTGTGGTTTTGACTTCCGCTACATTATCGTTGGTATAGTTTCGTGTTGTGCCGAAAGTACCAATGGAAGCGGAAGATGAAGCCATCTTGAAATTGTTAGAAAATAGATCGGGAATGCGAAAAACGTCGAGACTATTGAGCGTTTTTTGCAGGATGTTGAAACCAAATGAACCAACACCTATATATACTAACCACAGAGGGGTAAAATGGGTATTTGGGGGTTTCTAACGGCTAAAAACGGCTATATTCCTATCACAAAACAACAAAATCTTCAAAAATCCCGTTTTTTAACGGACAGGAAAAAAACAGGAAAAAAACCGGTTTTTTCCACTTAAAAACTGGTTAAAAAGACCAGTTAAAAAATTGGGGTCAAAAAACCGGTATACGCTTTGAATGGAAACCGGTTAAAAACCGGCGGTTCGGTTAAACCGGGACCGGTTTGTAGATAACCGGTTATTGAAAAAACCGGTTCAGTTAACTTTTTGGCTATTTAAAAAACCGGTTTGGATGTGCACCTCTAGTCATGGGTCAAAGAGAAAGTTGAGTATGCGATTCCTCCAACCGGTGATCCGAAAGAGGCCACTTGTTTTTACTGCACTTAAAAGGGCCATTGGAAACAAAGCTGCCCAAAGTACCTACAGGACATAAAGGATGAAGAAGTCAAGGTGTTGGCTCCGCCTCAGGTATGTATATGATCCAAATCAGTGACACTAATACTTCTAATTCGTGGGTCCTTGATGCAGGATGTGGTTTTCACATTTTCTATTGTATGCAGGGCCTAAGGGAAAGTAAGAAGCTGAAGCGAGGAGAGTTGAACCTGATCATGGGAAATAGACGCATCGCGTCTTTTACAAGGATCGGGATTTATGAGCTCATGCTTGATAGTGGAGTTAGGATAGAATTATTAGATTGTTGTTATTCTTCGGAAATGTCTAGAAACATAATTTTTTCATGCACTATTTTGACAATGATACAATTATTTATTTGATAATAATAATGGTGATATTTTGGTTTACAAAGATGGTTTTTTTATATAGAAAGCTTATCCTTGTAATGGTGTGTATGAGATTGTTGTGTGTGTGAATAACTTGAGTAATGTAATATTAAACATTGATTCTTCTGATGATTTAGACAAAGCATGCTTTTGGCATTGTCGTCTTGGGCATATAAACAAGAAACGCATCTCCCAACTCCAAAAGGATGAAGTCTTGTAATCATTTGACTTAAAATCAGATGATGTATGTGAATCTTGTTTATTAGGCAAGATGACAAAATCACCCTTCTCAGGGACTTTTGAGAGAGGGTAAGTACTGTTGGATATAATCAGCACGGATGTGTGTGGACCCTTCAGATCCGCCACAAGGGATGCAAATCGCTACTACGTGACATTTATTGATGATTTCAGTAGATATAGTTATGTTTATTTGATTAAACATAAGCCGGACACTTTTGAAAAGTTCAAAAGTTCAAACACGAAATAGAGAATCAATTGGGCAAGAAGATAAAGATACTCCACTCCGACAGGGGAGGAGAGTATCTTAGTATCAAGTTCAACAACTATCTAAAGGAATGTGGAATAGGTTCACAATTGTCTCCTCCTAGAACACCTCAGCTTAACGGTGTTTCTGAAACAAGAAATCGAACCTTATTAGACATGGTTCGTTCCATGATGAGTAGAGCTTCTCTTCCAATAAGTTTCTAGGGATATGCCTTAGAAACAGCTGCTCGTATCCTAAACCTTGTACCAACTAAGAAGGTTTCTAAGACACCTCATGAAATATGGAGTTGAAAGCGTCCTTCACTCGCACATATCAAGTCAAGGTTTTGTGAGGTTTTCGTTCGGCACGAAATCCAAGACAAACTTGAAGCCAGAACCGAGAAGTGTCTGTTCATTGGCTATCCACAGAAGTCCTTTGGATATTTGTTTTACAGACTTAGTGAAAACATGGTGTTTGTAGCTCGAAGAGGTGTCTTTTGAGAAAAGAGAACTTATATCCAAAGAGGACAGTGGGTGCATAATTGATCTTGAAGAGATTCAAGAGTGAACCAATGAGGAACCTGTAATTGACACTAGCACTCAACTTGAGGCTGAAATACCTATTGTGCGGGTTGACAATTCATTACCTCTTTGCAAATCTAGTAGAGTTAGCATGCCTCCCGAGTTCTATAGTTTCCAAATTACTGCAAAAGGGGACACGTTTCTCAGTGATAAAACACTAGTAAATTTGGAAGAGCCAGCTAACTATAAGGAAGCGATGGCAGGCCTGTTGGATCTATATATTCAATAATCATTTTAGAATGACGTTTTCCAATAATATATGATCCTATAGGGTCACACCTTAAGCAAGTTGGCACATATTGAATATTTATTATTAATACGATTATTACTAAATAATCAACTATTGTATTTAATTAGGAGATAATTATTATTTTATGAAAATAATAAATCAAGAGAGTAAAAACTAGTTATTATATCATATAGTATGATTTAATAAGTCATGTACAAGTTTTTGGATACTTTGGTTTCCACTCAACTTTCTAGTTACATGAGTACATCTAGTTTGGGAAACTAGATTATTTCTCTCTCTTGTTGGCCAATTAGTCAAAGGGATGGAGAGGTTGCTTGTCAACCTCCTTCTTACACAACCCATGCTTCTTACATGCTATCACTTGACATTTATTAGAGGTATGGGTCTTAAATCTTATATGTGGTTATATAAGAAAGTGTAAGACCAAAAAACTAACTAGTCTTTTCTCATTCCAAAACGAAAATTCCTCCTCTCTCTCTCTCTCTCTCTCTCCCCCCCCCCCCCCCTTGCATGTCTTTTGAAGCCTTTTGCAAGTGTAAGTTGTGTAGAAGTGCTTCTCCTTTAGTGCTTAATTGTGTTAAGCACTTAAAGGCTTAAGAAGTCACAAATATAAAAGGGAACTAGCATTCCTAGTGCCTTACTATTGTTGGTGGATACATTATAGAGGAACTCTCTTTTGGGTTCTCTTGCCATCTTCATCAACACCCCAAAACCAAGTGGAATCAAAGTCTTCAAAGGTTGTTTTCTTTTCATCCTATGGTTGTCTAATAATCTTTCTATATTATGTAATTGGATCCTCTTGGTGGTTTTGTTAAAATTATCTTTTGATAATAGCTATTTTAAAATCGCTTCCGTTTGTCGATTAAAATGGTTTTACGCAAAATGATCGTTTTTAGCTTATCAAAACTCATCAGTGGTATCAGAGCCTCTTTTACATGTTAGAAATATATATTTTAATGTTTGATAACCTTTCGTTTTGGAAAATATAGTTGGTATTTCTTTTTGGTAAAGAAACCACCAAATATATTTTCTTTGGCAACTTCGTAGTTTTTATAATTGTTATTTTTATGCAACCAATTTTTCCATGCATTTGGTTGTATAAAGTTTCCTTAGAAAAACAAAGTGTTTGTTTGTATATTTTATATGATGATGTTGTATATAATCACCATTGTGTGTTGTGTTAGTTAATATTTATTTTTGCATGAGATGTAATATATAAATCTCTAGTTTTTCATTTGGATGTAATAAATTACTTAGACTAGTCTTATTCTTTTTCTCAAATGTAACAAGATGAAGAAATGACCATCCTTGGAAGATTTGTCATGCCTTAACCACCTAAGACTATAATCCCAACCTTGAGCTTCTACTCTTGGTTTTGGACTTAATTGTAGTATTAATGATTTAAGTGTCATCACTCCATAATACATGGTGCCTTAAAGTTCTTTTGCAAGCAAAAGTTGTCTTGGCAAGTGGGAGCTTGAAGACCCTTTTGAAGTGTCCATTAAGTCTTTTAGGAATGACTTAATAATTCTTGTGATGGCTCACAAAAATTATTTTAGAAAAATGACTTGATTTATACATTTGTGATGCATGCTTGTGATTTTTATTTTCATGTTGTTATATGTTATGCTTATGTATGGAAATGATTTTCTACATGTTAAATAACATTTTATCACTAATAAATATCACTTGGAGTTTGAGAAATAAATATTTAAAATGTAACGTAAGACATTTACAAATGAGTTTTTATTAAAAGCGTTTTAAAACATTGAAAACTGAGTTTTTCTTGAAAATGTTTTTCATATGTAAAACTTTTAATAGTCAACTCTAAAATGTTTGAAATAGTTTAAAATGTGTTTAAACTAAATCTAAAATCCATGTATTTTATAATAAATAACAGTTCTATTAAAAATACCAAAAATCGTTTTATAGTGTTATAACGTCAAACTATTATGCTAGGTATTATTTTTTACGTCAAAACTTAATATGAGATATTAGTTTAACGGTTTGTGTTGATATTATGTTTTAGAACATAATTGTCATCATTTGATTTTGGTTTATCAAAATATGATCTTTTAGACATAAGATGCATAAAATGAGTTCATAAAATAAAATGAGTTTTATTCTACAAATTATTGATATCATAAGATTTTCATTATGAAATGATTATCAAAATATTAGTTTAACGCTTTGTGTTGATATGGCAATCACCCCTATTTTTAGTAGATGGAGATGCGCGCCTAGGAAAGCGTGGAATAGACCTACGTGTCGGCCAGTGTCGAGGCAGAGATAGGGACCATGAAAGCATGGGATTCAATCAAACATTTTCGGATTTTTAATATTGAAGATGACCAGAAGAAGGAATAAGAGAAGAAACAATCAGGAGAACCTGGAAAATATGACCTATAGAAGAATCCTACCCCTCCACCATCTCCAAAACTGATGATCTCCTCTCCAACACCATCACCACCGAAGATCACCACTCCAACACCATCTCTAGAAAGATCTTCACTCCCTCCTTCTAGATTGACCTTCTCTCTGATCAAAAGAACTGATGATCCAGAGACGATCAAAGCTAAAGAAAAGTTCTTTGATGAATGTGCAGCAAAGGTTGAACGAGAGCTGGACCGAGAGATGAAGTTACACACAGCTACCCAATCGGAAGGTGTAACACCCGGCTTTTTCAAACAAAATACACCCAAAATTTTTCATTTTTTATCACAGTTTTAAACATACAAAACTAACTGTTTAGGTGTATAAGTTATTACAAAAAGGGTACAAGTGTATCAAGGAGTATATATTAAAAGTAAACTCCTTCTAAGCCGGGCCGCTACAACAGTCAGTCCTATCCATGAGCTACATCTTTACCCTTAGCAGGGTCACGCTCACCTGCAGGGACAATTCACACATACACTGTGAGCCATAAAGCTCAATGAGTAATCATATAAACAATTTAACAGGTAAATATATAATTAAGTTGTTAAAACTCATTACAGTGTACATTCTTGATTGAACCAACCTTTGGATATCAATCCAATCTCCTAGCCACAAGAGCCGTTATTATTTGGATATCACATCCAATCTCCTAGCCATATAGGCCGTATAATTTGGATACGGAATCCAATCTCCTAGCCACAAGGGCCGTTAACATTTGGATACGAAATCCAATCTCCTAGCCACAAGGGCCATTAACATTTGGATACGAAATCCAATCTCCTAGCCTCAAAGGCCGTTATACCATACCAATTTGGGTAATTGACTAACTTATAGATTGCCATTTCAGATGTTAAGGCTACTTTCAATTTCAAGAGTTCAATCAATACAAATATCATAACTGATATAAGAGAGATTACTCACCTGGTATTGAGACTCTTTATAGTTCTAGTTTGCACCACCGAGGCTATCACAAACCTTTAAGGTTTTCCTGCACCTTCAACAAGCCAAATATCGAAAATCACTTCAATCTAACGCGAATTGGCCTTCAATTTGGTCCAAGAACGAAAGAGGGATGATTCTAGGGTTAAAGAGAGGTTTTTAATCGAGAGTGACCAAAAGATGGATTTTCGCGACTTAAATGGGTGGGGCCTGTGTGCAGCACGACCCGTGTCCAAAACTACACGGCCCGTGTAGTTTACGGTATAGATTTGAAGTTTTGGTCTGCAGAACTACACGACCCGTGTCATTATTACACGACCCGTGTAGTTTACGGTAAGAATTCATCAACTTATTACACGACCCGTGTAACTTCTACACGACCCGTATAACCTTCAGTATACCCAATAAGTTTAACAAAACTTCCCACACGACCCGTGTAACTTCTACACGACCCGTGTTACCTGCTTTATGCAATTTTTCAACTTCAATTTCTTCCAAATGAAATTCTAACTACCCAAACTCATACAATAATCTAATAAATCTTAATTTCACTAAGACTAATATAAAAATACTTACTGAAAGTAACGTGGTGTTACAGAAGGACCCAACAGAACTCCAATTAGGACTTTGTTTCAATTCAGACCATTAACCAATGAAGATTTTGTACCGGTTGAAACATATACTCCTCCTCCCAACAAAGAAATGAGCTAGGATATCCCGGTGTCACCAAATGCAGAGAAGTTAAAATTTTTTCCCAATCTCAATCCTGCCCTTCCCGAATACCAAAGGGATATCGAACTTTTCTCAAGAACAAATAACTTCCACTCCCAAAAGACTCAAAGTCAGAAATACGTATGGTCAAGAATTGCAGTTACAGCCTTCAACAAGAGGAGTTTCAATAAATCTCATTTCTTTGAGTAAACCGTGATCAGGAGTGGAAAATCAGTATTCATAAGCGAGGCTGACTTTAAACTAATGAATCCGGAAGATATGTTTCTCATGACCATCAAGTTGGGTCATAGAGCGAAGAAAAAGCCAGAATATAACGATGCATATCTTGTCGTGAAAAGGTTCCTGAGACAGTTGGTGCATGAATTTTGTGATGCAGATTGGGAAAACTACAAATTGGTAAAAAGCGAGTACACTGAGATACTTGATGTCTCACTACCTTTAGGAGGATTGGAATGGAAAGTGGGAGCCACAAATGTTCCTTAACTGAGTATTGTGTATAGAGGTCAAGTGATCTATGAGAAGAAATTCTTCCGACTTCGGGACATAAGGAAATGCACTAATCAATACTTGGGTAGATGTATTGATGTTATGAAGAAGTACAAGAACACTACTCAGGAAGTGAAGGATGAGATGATACAGAAGATGGAGTGGAGGATGGTTGTTAGGAAGTTTTGGGCCCAAGTGATTAAATATATGAAGAAAGCAACTTTGGAGTGAAGACGAGTTGAAGACCCTCTCGGTTGGTCATCGAAGGGGGGAATTGTTAATGTCGTTGACCAACTCGTAATTTTGATGATCTTTTGTTCAGGATTTTATGATCTTTTGCTATGTTGTTCAAAGACTAACTATATACTAGATTATTTGTTCTATTGAAAGTTATCAATGAAAAACTTTACATCTCACTCTTTGTTTTTCTTATGTGTTATTCAAAATGTGTTGTAACTTACTAAACCAGCAAAAGCAAAGTGTCTAGTAGAAGAAGTGTTTAGAAGATGAGTGATCCAGCAGCTGCATATACCAAAGATATCTATGATCGTCGCTCACTTCATCATCTTCCTTACACACCGAAGATTCAAAGTGTTCAGAACATCTCTATGTGCAGAAATTCACTCAATACCGAAGATCAAGCCTCGTATTCGGTCAACCAGATGGACTTGGCCCTTTAGAAGTATGTGAACATCAGAAGATCTCCCTAAACTGACCTCCAGATCATTCAATAACGTAGATCAACCATGATATTCGGTCACTCCAAAATCTACTAATCAACCAGAAGAATGAAGAACAAGATAAGGAAAGAAGATAAGCAGATCAAGATCATAGACTATTATTAGGATAAGTATAGGCGTGTTCCCTTAGAAGTATGTCTTGTGTAGTGATTGTATTATTATATTTAAGTATGGGCCGCTTAGTCTATGGATAGTTTATTAGTTCTTTTGTACAACTGATCTTGTGGAAGATCTCTTCTTCTCCTATAAATAGGAGCTCTTAGGTCATGAATCAAGACTGAGTAAACACACCACACCACTATCACTTCAATGTAGTCTAAAACAATTGGAGAATTGGTTGGAGATTCCTCTCTAGCCACATGAACATCAAGTTATATTTTATTTCCTTTTCTTTTAAGTGTGTGTGTATCTTCATGTGATTCTTCATAGATTAGAAAGAGTGTTTGCGAGCAAAATGTTAAATCTGTAACATCTTTTTATATCAATGAAATATCTGAATTATATTATATTGCTTACGTTTTTGTTGTCCACACTCGTCTATACAATTTATTTAATATTCCACAAATTTACATTTCAAGCCATTTATATTTTCCGCATCGTTCCTTTATATTTCGGCACTTCATATTTATATATTCTTTTATTGTTGAGCGAAAGATCTCAGACACAAACTTTTGAGTTTTCTTTTAATTTTCAACAACCCTACATATAACCAAATCCAACCGCAACAACTTCAAGGCGATACCACACACATATGAAAGGCATTTATCAAGTCCTATCACTTCAAATCGTTCACGTACTACATACTAGGTAAAAGAATAAAATACCCTTATCTTTACTAGCCTTTCCTCACATAACAACTATAAGTTAAATTAACTTAACTTGCCTGCACAAAATACTGCTAGTACGAAAACGGGTCTCACAATTTTCAATTTCCCCAACAAAAAATATTCATTGACAAGTAGTCGCTAGATATTGGTGGCTGGCCGACTACATGGGTGGACTATCTTCGTTTATCTTTGGCTAAAAAGAAACGTTTTGATGTGTCTGTTCTCACAAATATTTGGTCTACTTGATGGTTTCGTTATGCTTGCATTTTTCAAATCATGAAGCTTGGGAAAGAGATTCTTTTTTATACACTTATTGCCAATTCTGTTAATTGAATATCGAGTGGTTGTAGTACTAAAAGAATTCATCTTTTGGCTAAACGAACCTTGAATGAGCTTGTTTCTTTGTAAATTTTTTTTACGTCTTGCTAGTTTTTCAGTCAATCATATCATTCAAAAAATAACTACCAAAATTGCAAAATTTTATTCAAACATAATAATCAGAATTCCTAATAAATTTATATTATATAGAGCAGCCCAATTATATAACTTAGTTGTGGTTTCTGAAAATTGGAATGTAGCAAAAATTATTATAAGTATAGGTTGAAAATTTGGACAAACAATGTATAGGCACTACTCATACTTGGTTCTAAAACAAGAAATATTGAAAAACCGACATCCTAAAGTGATATGATTTTTGATTGAAAAGGGTTTTCACTTTCGCTCACATGTTATCTTTCAATGGTTGTAATGGAACACTGCTAATCGACATAACTAAACACTGAATTTCCAATCACAAATTCTATGTGATAAATGGTGTAAAGCAAGAAAGATATGAAAGAAAACGTTAAAAGTATAGAATGATTGAATATGAAAATGGAAGTTTCCATATCTACCAAGTTTGATTCAAAATCGAAAAACAACTTTCCAAAGATGATATGCCCCATGCATTTGAACAGTAGATCTTTGATGAATGATCCTTTTGCGTCTAGAAAATACTAAAAAACCATATAGCGTAGAAATTTGGAATTTAATTTATTTACATATACTTGATAATTATTAGGCATACCAAGTTATCAAATAATATAATTTTTAGGAATGGTTTGCTTAATTTTTCATTTTATATATATATATATATATATATATATATATATATATATATATATATATATATATATATATATATATATATATATACTAGGTTAATAACCCGTGTACTACACGGGTTGACAACTTAAAAGATTCTTTGTAATAGTTGATGTTTTTAAAGATAAGTGGAAACTAGACATGAAAATATTTAACGACAAAAGATTTCAATTATATATATATATATATATATATATATATATATATATATATATATATATATATATATATATATATGAACTTTTTTCTACACAATATTTTTCAAGAAAAAATATATCCAAATTTTTTATATGAGGCGATTAGAAGATTTATAAAAAAAATTTAAAAATCATTTGTTTTAGTTTTTTTCATATGCATATACATATAAATATGCATATGAAAAAATGATTTTTTTTGAAATTTTTTTTAATCTCTTAGACGTTCTCAATACGTCATTTTGAAAAAAAAAAAGTTTATATATGCATATATGCATATACATAAACATATGCATAGAATATGCATATGAAAAAAATGAGTTTTTTTTTTTTTGAAATTTTTTTAAATATCTTAGACGTTCTATATACGCTAATGTTTTTAAAAAAAATTGAAAAAAATATTTATATATGCATATATGCATATACATGTGAATTTTATATGCATATAAATATAAATATAAAAAATATTGATCTTTTTTGAATTTTTTTTAAAACCTTGTAGATGCATAAAATAAAAAAAAGTGGGTGCAATTTTTTTTGAAAAATATTGTGTAGAAAAAAGTTCGTAGGTTCCTAGGATTTTTTAGGTTCTCTCATGTTCTCGAGTGCAATTATCGCGATAAAAATTCAAATAGCAATCACTGTCGCTATTTGAAATCGCGATTTTCGCCGTGGTACAGCGTTGATATATCGGTTTTTTATATTATGTAGAATTTTTATTACGTAGAATTTTTATGATAGAATATTAGTGTTTCTAATACAAAAAATATGAAATAAGAATATGAAACAACATTCTAGTTTAAGAAAAACAATAATTCATTCAAGTTTCAACAACATTCAACACTTATGACAGTAGATCTTCTCCAATAAATCAAAAACTGAAATGTAATCTGATACAATTCATAATATGAAATAACTTTCTTTCAAGCATATCATCAAACACTTTATATACATATACTTGTTAGGAACTTACAAACCAAGTTCCAATTCAAACATTGAACCAATTCACAACCAAGGAATGTAATCCGCTGCTCAAATTACAAACATGGATTACAAGAAATCGTCAATCGGATACAATGGAGACCTGCAATCGTCAACTGGATAAACCTGCAATCGAGGTTTCATTGTTCGAGAAACAAATCATTAATTAGATCCCCCTAGTGAAAAAACAAGTCAATCAGATAGACCTGGTGAAGAAAAGAGACCTGATACCTGCAATTGATAGCTTTATTGTTTCCCGATTGTTTCATTGTTTCCCGATAGCCTTACACCTGCTTATCCCACATCGGCTTCACACAAAGACACAAGGGGAGTACACTAGTTATAAATAGCTCTTATTAGTGTTGCAACAAATCATCCCTTTAACCTTTTAGGACTTGGTTCACTCCTAGATTTACTTGGTTAAATCAAATTTTAAAATTTTTTACTTGCTAAAACGAAATAGCAGATTAAAATTGCAATAGTGACTAACAAAATCGCGCAAAATTGCGGTAAATAGCGCCGCTATTAGCGGTAACAAAATCGATATATATATATAGACGGGTTCAATGTAGAACTAAATTAAATCACCTAACTGCAGAACCATGTTCATCAATGAACATAAATCCCAAAAACCCCAAAACCGACACCCCAATCAACAATTTCATCGTGCCAATCGATCACCATCTTCACCCGTGTTCATCTCCACCTTCCACCGCTTGATTCCTGTTCCTAATAGTGTAATCCAGCTTCAATTTACAACATTAATGTTCGATTCTAATCTCATAGACCCCCACAAAACCCCAGATCGTAAATCTCCAAAATCGCGGATGAAAGAAGAAGGTGGAGGAACTGGTCCGATTATGAGTAATAGAAGGAGGTTAAGTAATAGAAATCATCCTTTTGAAGTTGCTACTTCTTCACGTAAGCAGGAAAAATCCAAATTCGTTCATACATGAACATATGTTCATTAATGAACATATGTTCATGTATGAACATACGATTATAGGTTAAATCTTTTACGATTACATACGCTTAACCAACCCAATATTACGCACCAATAAACTACAAAAAACAGTTCATACCTCAATTAAACCCTAGCAGAGAAGATGTTGGTCGAATTGGAGAATGTCGATTACAGGGTAAAATCTTTTACGATATTTGGTTTTGGGGTTTTTGGGATTTATGTTCATTGATGAACATGGTTCTGTAGTTAGGTGATTTAATTTGGTTCTGCATTGAACCCACCCCAATATATATATATATATATATATATATATATATATATATATATATATATATATATATATATATATATATATATATATATATATATATATATATATATATATGTGTATGTATGTATGTATGTATGTATGTATGTATGTGAGGGTAAAAATCATCGAATAATGTGATTCGAATAAATGTTGTCTTATTTTATGCTTTAAAATAATTATAATGTATAATTATAATTTTATATATAAAATTAATTTTATATATAAAATTAATTTTATACATACTCATTTGAAGTACATATATTTACCAAATTTTAACTAAAATTAGCCGCATGATGATATGATAATTGGTTTACAAGGGTCACCGTGTCACAACCCCCTTAACCTACTAATGACATTGTCTTCTCCGCCCTTGGTTCCATGCCCTTGCATCTTATACTCACCCTTCACGCTCAATTTAGACTTAGTTTTCATATCTAAACCATTAAATAAAATTATTGATACAATCACCATTTTTTTTTTAATATATACACATTTTGCATTATTTGAATAAATGGTTTGACACTGAAAGTGTCGTGACATTCTTTTAATATATTTGTAGCTGGTTGGTAGTTTTATATATTTCCATTGTTTTACGAATAACATCAAATCAATAATTAGATGAGATCTTTAAGGCTTTCTATAATTATATTCTAGAGTAAATTACAAGTTGGTCCATGTGGTTTACTCTTTGTTTTAGTTTTGGTCTAAGTTTTTTATTTGCACACTCATGGTACTTGTGGTTGCTAAAAGCTTAACTATTGGTCCCTGGTCCATATGAAAAGACCAAACTATTCTTTTTAATTTCTTTTTTCTTTTTTTTATCTATTATTCAATTTAGGAATTTAAAAAAATAAAAATACAGCCCCCTCTCTCTCTCTAAAAAAACCAGCACAAGGCGGAGGATTTTGAAGCTCAATTAAATGCAAGAAAAGGTCCTTGGTCCATTTGATTATGTTTTTAAAGTTTATTTTCTTGTTCAAATCAAATTTTGGGTATACAGACGAAGGATCTTGAAGCTCGATTAAATGAAGAAACCATGAAATGAGGAGATCTAGAGAAGGAATTAGATTCCATAAGTGAACAACTTACAAAAACCCGAAATGGGATTGAACAGAACAAAAGTAGGCTTGATTCCACTCTCGAAATCCAACGTGAGCTTTCAAACAAACTCAAATCGTCCACACTGTCAAAATCACAATCCGAATAATAGTTAACCAAGATGATCCATAAAAGGGTTAACATGATTCAAGAGATCGAAAAGCTCAGGAAACAAAAGGATGTCATGCAAAGACGAATCGAGTTTTGCAGAGATAAAGAAGCCATTGAAATAGTAAAAAGACTGAATCATTTAAGCTTCTATTACAAAGAGTTTACAGTCGATGACATTAGATCATGCACAAAACTGCTCTCAAAAAACTTCAGAATAAAATGTTCAGGTGATTTCACAAACGTGTACAAAGCTCGAATCAATCAAACCACGGTCGCAGATAAATTATATGAAGTTCTAGAAGAAGAATTTTGTAGCAAGGTGAATATTCTAGGCAGTGTACAACATCCACATTTGGTAGCCATGTTAGGGTTCTGCACAGATCTTAAATGCATTGTATTCGAGTATATACACGGAGGCTGTCTCCGGAATGTTCTTTTCACTAATCATTGGAAAAAAAGCCTTAAATTGCTGGACCTTTTCGAGTATTAGGATTTTACAATTTCGGTTCCAGTAATGTTGATTCCACTCTTAACATTGTTTCCGGGATCTTTTTTTTTTTTTTTTTTTTTGGTAACGGAGGAACCCAACTAACCAATCCTTTGGATGACCCAGCTGAGCCAACCTCCGGGATACACTGAACCCCCGGTAGTGCCCGTGCTCCCTTTTAAAGCATCCTCATTGGGGAGACCGGTGGTCATCCCTGATTGAAACCTGTGCGAATCGAACCCTGGACCTCCGCTATGAGGGGCGTGTCTTGTGCCTCCGTAAACCATGAAAACTGACCTGCAAGTTAGCAACTCTTTTGCCCGGAGAGTTGCCTCCGAAGAGCTTGATTCTCCAGCATCATGTTCCTTCAAGAATTGATCTGCAACTGCAAGTGAGATACATTTTGTGTGCATTTGAGTGTGTTAGCGGTTTTCCGATTGACAACAGGTCTTTCTCACATTGTGCTGGGATTTTGAGAGAGAGCTGTATTTTTTTTTTTTACATTCCTAAATTGAATAATATATTAAAAATGAAAAAGAAATTAAAAATGATAGTTTGGTCTTTTCAAATAGACTAAGAACCAATAATGTAAGCTTTTGGCAACTATGAATGTAAAAATAAAAAATTTAGACCAATACCGAAAAGAAAAAAAAATAAAATAAAAGAAAATAAACCACATGGACTAAAACTGTCATCTACTCTAATATTATATTCTCAAAACGACATACTTTATTACATGTTGCCTCTTATGTTTACAAACACAAATCTGAAATGTAAACCGTTGGAAATTTACAAAGGGTACTTTTCTCCCTTTCACAACCAAAAATCGGCGGTCTCGAAGATCATGGAATTCTCCATTTTGATTTAGACAGCAACACCACCCTTTTGATTTGACCTCTCTTAATTTTTAACAGGTGGCATCTTTTTGGCCAAATGACCATGTCTTTTTTACTTTACCGTTTATGATTTTACCCCTTTTTATTTTTGAGAGCAATTTACACAAATGATCCCTAATATTAGTGCAACGAATGGTCCCTCGCTTCCATTTTCTTGCATGTGTGGTGTTTATTACTGACGACGTTAAATATGATGCGTTAATTCATTGTGAGAAAGGATCAACTATATAATTCATATAATTTACAAAGTATATATTGATATTATTAGTGTGTCAATTATATCTTAAAATTACATTCGGTTCAATTGGTTGTGGCGTGCCATTTTCTTAGTGGAAACCGTGGATTCGAACCCCCTTTTATTTTTTATTACTGGTGATTTACATTTTTATGGTATTTACGGTTTTTTATTAATTACTTTTTATAATATGGTCTCAATCAAAATCTAGCCGGTGTCAATCCAAGTCCATCATTTTTACCTTTTTACAGTTTGAACCTATTTTTAATTTTTTTATTTAGAAAGAAGTTTTATTAATTTATTTTTTTCTACAATTTTCTTTCATCTTTTACTTGATTTTAAAAGATTAGTCCACATCTTTTTGATAACATTTTCCAACTTTTTCAAGTTTTTTCTATGTATATCATAAAAATAATTATTTTTTAAAAATAATATTAATTCTTTTATATTAGTTCTTTCTCGATGACATATTCATTGTCCTCGAATCTAAGAGTCATCTTGATGTTTCGCATCCAGTCATTGTAGTTGGTGTCATCCAATGTCATCTTTGAGCAGAGCGAAATGATCGAAGAGAAGTTGTGGTTATTGTGGGGGCGGACGGGAGAGCAGAAGCATCAACAGAAGTAGACATCTATAAAAGGAATGTAGTTTTTAATTAGATAAGAATAATCTTTAATATATTAACCCAAAAATAACTATTAAGGCTAGGACCCAAATATACAATTCACAACTTAGAAAAGGGATGTCGTAATCTAATTGTAAATTTTATAAAGGTAGGTAAATGACGATTTACCAATTTCACCGCGGAAGATAATCAAATTAGTGAAATTCCTAGGTCTTTTGAGATTCATTGAAAATATTCAATGTCATGTTTAATCTTGGATTATGCTCTTTTATTTGTGACTCCGATACCGAGGATTACAAACAATATGTGAATAACCATGCAAATGTACTTGGCAACCTCAATGTTGTTTATCATCTCAATTGATGTGCCAGTAAACCACACATGCTCCATCAACTATGATAATTATGATATACCAATTACCACTCTATTAGTCCATATTAGTGTGTTGGTAAACCACACACGCTCCACTAACGACTAATAAAGTGTAATGTGCAATTTCATGGGTTAGCATACTTTTCACATTTTCCTAAAATCACTAGATTTGGGATTTTTATATAAAAGGTTCTAGTACTTTCTTTTAATAACATTATACTTTTAATGAGATTTAATGTCCTATCAAATCCGTTCTACTAACGACCCTCCACTAATCAAGGAGACGGTGGGTGAGAATAGACATCTATTCAACTGCCATTTTATAGGCAGTTTCCGTATACCCCCTTATAGATCAGCTTCATGAATGAGGCGTACTAGCGATTTGACTGACTGATTCTTATATATATAAATATAAAAGGTGTATTTTAAAACTTTAAAATACTAGGTTTAAATTTCGAGAATTTAAATGATTTAATATTAGTTTTTTAATTAACAATTAATTAAATTAAATTAAATCAGATGAGGATTAACGAATTAAATTAATCAAATACTTTAACCTAATCCTAACCCTCTAATTTTCGAAAATTAGGGTAAAGGATTTATCAATTTATTAATTAATCATAATTACCAAAATAGAAAACCCTAAAACCCTACAAATTATCGAAAACATGGGAGGAGGCTAGGGTTTCAAAAACCCTAGCCCAAGTCGAAATTTATATCCTTTAGGGTTTAATCTCAGTAAACCCTAATTGATCAAGTTCTCCAATTAAAGCAATTCAATAGAAAACAAAACTAAGGCTCTGATACCACTGATAGAAAATAGGCAAACAAATAAACTTAAACTTTTAAGTTCACATGCAACTTAAAGGATCTATGTTTTCTCTATTGAACATATAAATAAGAACATCTAAAGGAAACCCTAAGTATAATCAAAATCACTAAAGAGGGTTTCAGGGTTACATACCTTATTGTTATTATAGCAAATAACAATTATTCCTTGTCTCGTTGATCTCTCGGAAGCAAGCACCACAAATGTCGTGCCTCTAATGGTTCACACCCAAAAGTCCAAGCAAAGGTTAATTATCTTAATTATCTTATTATCTTATTAAGGAAAGCTCGTTATAAAACCTTAGAGAAGGATTATAGATTCTTCTTGAGAGAGAATAGAAATTTTCAGAGAACTGTCTCCCGAAATGGGCAGATAATAAAGTACCAGGGGAGTTGTATTTATAGCTTCAAATGTGATAATGATAAATCTTATTTGAATTCAAACAAGATAAACAGTTTTATCTTCGAAACCCTTTAGGCTGTCCGCGACGCGCGTGTCGCGGCTCTCCTTGCCCGCGCCGTGCGTGTTACTTCGACCAGACGTTTTCTATTGTTCAACTATTAAACAATTACAATCCAGCCCCTGCACTTTTAATTAATTCCAAATTAATTCTAATTAATTCGAAACTAGTTTCTAATTAATTTATCATCACATAATAAATTAATAAACTATTTCTCTCTCTCTCTCTTACTATTAACCTTAATACCATTTGGAATACTGAGGGCAACCCAAAAGGACTTTGCTACTATCAATTAAAGTATATATCAATTATAGTTATGGGCTTAGACATCTAATTCAACATTATGCACATATGTATTTATACATATATATGCATTATGCATATATGCACATGTCTTTAGATGAACATATACAATTATACATCTATGCACAAACATAAATATATGTATACAATCTATGCACAAACATGAATATAAACAAATTATCACATATGCACATATGCACATACGTATATACCCACATGCACATACGTATATACACATATGCATATATGCACATACGTGTTCTTAAAACGGGTTCTTAAGCTTTTCTAATGCATCCTAGTTTCATTCCACCAAATCAGACCTATTTAACTTTTCTAGGTAAAAAAATACACATTATTTAACTTTATATCCGTGCAAACTCAGAAGATGTGGATCACATGGCATTGGAATTAGGTACTTACCCCAAGTAATCAAGGAATTTTCATGATAGATGTATGTAACAACTGATTGCACGTGTACTCTAGTTGTGATCTATAGAAATGTTTAACTGAAATTAAAAACCAAAACACTCATACATTTGTGGATTGTTGAGATAGATTCATATTCATCAAGGAATGATCTGTGGTTATGGACGAATACCAGTTGTTTGTTTTGAGTTTTTTTGTTGGTTTTTGAGATTGTGTAATAACATGTTTGTAATAGTCAAGCACGTCAGTATAACCATGAACATGGTTGATGTTATCTCCAAACGTAGCTGCAGTCGCCATTGAATCTAGTTGATTGTTGAATGAATTGACTGGACATTGAAAATTGAAGTAGGCATCTTCTATTCTTGTCAATTCTGATAAGTTTTTGAAATTTGAAATCTCCATAACGTTTTGACCGAATCAAACAATTCAACACACAGCTTGTATGCAAAGTGATCAAACCAGGAAAAAAGGGGATAAGAACCTTAATACTATCAAAATTAACAAATGAAAATTAACAAACTGAATATTAACAAAGTAACCTGATTTTATGTTCAGGAACAAGAACGAGATCGGAGAAGGTGGTTCTAATATTGGAAAACCCCTTTCTCCGCCAGAAGATAGAACTTGCACTGAGGAAAAGAACAATCGTAAATCACAAAAAGATGAAATTGAGGGAAGAATATGGGGCAGAAACGGAGGTTAGCTTGTGGCGGTAGGTAGCTGACTCGTTGGTTGTCCCGAAGAAGAGGGTGAGACTGAGGAACAAATTGTTGTAGTGAGTCCGATGGCGGTGGGTGGTGGACTCTTGTGCGAATTCGATCGCAAAGCAGGCAGTTGCGGACAGGAGACCACCTTGTGAGAATATGATGGCAAGGTTGATGATGGGTGTCGCCGGCTCAAGGAATATCTCACCGGAGGCAATTTTTTGAGATGGTTATTGATTTTAGGTTTATATATATATATATATATATATATATATATATATATATATATATATATATATATATATATATATATATATATATATATATATATATATATATATATATATATTGTCATACCCCCAAACCACGATGGCAGAAACGTCTGAGGGTGGATGACTTCATGAACAGTATCACAACAACGTTTGTACAATAGTGATCAAAGCAAACACATCCATCATATACATAATTGTAAATGTTACAAGAGTTCAAAAGATTGTATGTTTTAAATACAATTACAATATGATATCAAAATACATAGTATGACGCCATAGCGACCCATCGTCAAAGGTTGTAGTTACATTATCAATTTCCTGAGAATACAAGTAGTTTGAAAGAGTGTCAAGATTACGTTGGTGAGTTCATAAGATTTTTGTATAAGAAAGTCCATAATCATTTTTCCTTGGAAAAGGGTAGTGTTTGAAACCAGAAAATCCAATATTTTCTAATAAATGAGTCGTAGTCTTAAAACCCAAAGACCGAGAATGTATAAGTATTTCTATACTTGAAAATAGTATTACGTAGTTTTATTCTTGTATGAAACAGTGTAAATAGATGTTTACTCGTAGACCAATCGTAGATTTAATCCTGTAAAACTCATATGTATAAGTAAACCATACTTATATTTATATAATTGATAAAACGTAGTTTTAATTTCCATAGAACCAGTGTGTATAAGTAAAAACCATACTTATAGTTGTAACTTGTTAAAATGTAGTTTTAATACCATAAAACTTGTATGAGGAGTCTCTTTCCTTGTAAAAGGTAGTATTGTAATCCAAGAAAATCCAATATTTTCTTATGAATGTATCCAAGTCTTAAAAACCCAAAGACTAAAATGTATAGCGTAGTTTGTAGTATAAAGGCATTGAAAATGTATATTTCTACGTAAACAATTTATAAAGTTGATTTTCCATGCGAGACGCCCTATAACCATACTGTGACCATGTAGGCCTGCTTCGACGTTCTTCAGGCGTCGGACTGTTATGACATTTGTCACCTCAGACCCGTCGGTCTAGTTGTAGCTAGCAGCTCAGGTGCGGGGTTGTCAATCCCGTATAGATCTATACACAAATATCACGCTCTCTTACCGAGACTCTGGTTATAAATTTCAGGACTTATATTATGTACTTAAATAAGCACTGTGAAGACCCGTCTCACAAAAATGTATGTATCAATCAACTTGTTATTCGTATATGAAAAACCCTTGTATTTGCCCATTATCATTTTTTTTCCATGATAATATAGTAATGTATAATTATATATTTTTATATAATTATTTTATCTTGTTCAAAATGTCATAGTAACATTGTGTCCATAAACTATTCCTATAATAGTCTATTTTTAGTATTCCGTCGTAAAAAGCGTATATTTACAAATATATGTGAAATAACTTATTTAGATGGTTATAAAGAACTCCTTTTAAGATATATTATCCACAATAGTGGTGTAATAAATTGGTTATACCCATTATTAATTCCAATATAATATTTCATGACTATCAAATAAAGAACGGCCAGGTAGAAGATCAAATGGGGAGGCAGGACCCTTTCAGCGTATAAGCCTTTCGGAAATCCAACAACCTAGCCCAAATGACCGGCCTAGACACCGCCCTCGTAAGTAGATCATTCGATATTATTTTTGGAACTATAATTGAATTGTTGTCATAATGATGTTTACAAAATTTACATTTTGTTTACTACTGTTACAAATGAGTATAAATAGCTATTTTTATAGTATAACTTGTATTCCCCCCCCCCCCCTTAAAAACCTGAATAATTATAAAAAGAAGGGGTATGAACTCACCTCAATGTCGACTAGGACCTTATCGTCAATTGTTGTTAGATCGCCCGACTCTTCGTGCTTATAACTCGAACTCACTATATTTATAACTGGAATATCTACTTCTAATGCTCATTCTTCGTATATATCTATATATATCGAAGAATCTTCTAGCAATACTATCTAGTGATATAGAGATCGAGATATGAGTTGTGAGAAATGAGAGGATTTAAGCCTCTATTTATAGTAGGTTTATTTTCGTATATTGGCCCTCAAGATACAGATATTTGACGTTTATAGCTTTTAAAAATTATCAATGACAAAACATACCCTTAAAATACTCTTTAAATAGATTTAATAGTTTTTATATAAAATGAATGATTTTTGTTTATAAATATATGATCTACAAAAATCGTAGTTTAATAATATCAACTTTTTAACTAAAAGTCTTTAACGAATTAACGAAATGGTATGAATTGTAAGTTCAATAAAAATATAGGGTTTAAATGTAAATACAATTTCATTTTATAGAAAATGAAAATATTAAATATAAAACTAATATCAATAGTATTATATTTTGACGTCAGATTGTTCGTATCGACGATACGGTTTTGACGGTAAATTTTTTGTTTTATAAAAACTCGTAATATTTTTTATAAATTAAATAATACGTATTGAATACGTAGGGTTTGAAATGAAAATACGAATTCTTTGGGGGTAAAATATATAAATATGAATAAATAATTAAGTGGGGCCCACATTAATAAAAATTATATAAAAAATGGAAATTATAAATTTCAAAGTCTTCCCACCATTTTTGAAGAAGACTTTGAATTTTTTTTCCACTAAACAATATTCACGCCGAATTACTGTTCACGTCGGACACTATTCACGACCTGATTTTTTTTTATATCAAAAAATCTAACTTAATAGCGTTTGTTCGTATAATTAATTTGAATTAGCATAAGTAGTATTATAATATCCAATAATATATCGTAGAGGTTATGAAATTTACATTCATATATATTGACCTAACTTACGCTTTGGTTGACTTGAATTGACTTTTGTTGACCAATTTTGACAGTTGTCACACACACACACACACACACACACACACATATATATATATATATATATATATATATATATATATATATATATATATATATATATATATATATATATATATATATATATATATATATCAACTTGAATTGACTTTTGTTGACCAATTTTGACAGTTGTCACATATATATATATATATATATATATATATATATATATATATATATATATATATATATATATATATATATATATATGTTCAAATACATTTTCTAAATACTGTATGAATGTAGGATTGATTTTTAGCCAATCATTTGTAAAGGGTATCTTGGTAAATTAATATAACAAGTAATTAAATATATTTTAATTTATCCGCTAATTTAGGTATTTTAACTAATTATTCCTAAATCATCTCTCTCTCTCTCTCTCTCTCTCTCTCTCTCTCTCTCTTTCTAAGGCAACTCCATTAAACCTAAGCAGCCGTCTTCTATACTCGCATTCTATCCCCCGCCTCCTTGCACCGGCGTTGTCGGAAGCTCCTTCCGTCGTCGTCGGTTGATTCATCCAAGCAAGTCGCATCTCCAAATCGATCCTCGCACCTGTAACTCGATCGATCGATCGATTAATCTAAACCCTAGTCGTAGCCGTTTTCTTATCATAAATGTTGTCCAACAAGAGAAGCCATCGTAATGTTCTATTCAAATAAGAAGTAATTGTGGTATTTGGTTTTATATCCTTGACGTTGAATGGACCTCCGTCGTTGGCTTCGAGTGATCGCCGGCAAAAAGAGGGGAAATGCGTATACGGCAAAATCAATATGTTCGTCGTTTATATTTCATTTATACGAGAATGTTTATCCTCAAAGGTAAAATATTATATCCTAGTAATTTTAGTTATTGATTGTTAATTGAATATATTAATCGCTAACTTTATTGCTTCTCATCTATTCAACTTTATAAAATAAATGATTTGGATTTGACGATTCAAGTTGAAATACAGAATAAATGCTTTACTTTTCAAAATTGATCATGGATATTGAAAAGTTAAAGTCTCTAAACTTTAACCTATATAAAAGTTCATAAAAATTATTATTGCCAATTTATGAAACTATTCACTTTTTAACAGGTTTCTAATATGTGGAGTTTTTGGTGAATTATCCCAGGGAAAGGAATCATATAGCAATTCTAGGCACAACTTGCTTTTTTATAATTAATGGCAATTCGGAGGCATGGAAGCGAAACGTCCATTTTTTTTAAGTCATTCATCTCAAATCAGCTTAGCACCTATGTTTTTGGACTTGTTACTCGATTTCACGAAGTAAAGATGGATGCATTCTTGGATAATGAACGTGAAAAACAAGAAGTAAGATGCATTCTCGGAGAATGAACGTGTAAAATTCGACAATCGCTGGCTGCAAGTTACATTCTCCAAGAATGTTGTATATGTTACATTCTCCAAGAATGTACATGTTACATTCAAAGTGTGAGCTGTTCAATTTTTTTTACGTAAGTCATTCTTTGAGAATAATCGTGTAATCGCACGTTGAATAGTCATGTATTAGAAGTTCAATTGTTTGGAATGTGTATTTTTGTTTTGGATTTTGGGATATGCGACCAATTACATGATAATAAATGTGAATTCGTTTTGAGCAGTGTCAATTTTGTTGTATGTCGAACCCCATTCTCTGAGAATGGGTGTTAGTTTTTATTGGTTTGTGTTTTGGTAAGTCCATTATCTGAAATGGATTTTAGTTTTTATTGTTTTGTGTTTTGGTAAGTCCATTCTCTGAGAATGCGTGTTAGTTTTTATTGGTTTGTGTTTTGGTAAGCCCAATGGTACGTATTTTTGTCAAGTAAGTCCATTCTCTGAGAATAGTTCAAGGAATTTAATGTATTCTCAACGAATTTGAATGTACTGTAATTTTCAGTTTTTAATTTATAGTTTTTATTCACGCAATCCCACAAAATTAGGAGATAAATTGGATATTTCCTTTTTTAAATATTTATTAATAGACTAAAATACCCTTTATAAGGGTCTAATTGAAAATTCTGATTAATTAATTGTTATAATTTTACAATTAGGTCCTTGAATCTAACACCATTGATCATTTCGATCGGACGCTCCATATTTGGTCCTACAATCACACAATAATTGTTAAATGTATTTAATCCTAGCCCTATATATATATATATATATATATATATATATATATATATATATATATATATATATATATATATATATATATATATATATGGATCAACATAGAACCCTTTTATCCATAGAACCATAGAACCAACTTTATAACCCTAAATCATTATATCAAAGGATTAGATTAAAAGGGTGCACAATAAGATTATGCACACTTGTTTAGGGAATTACATACTGGATGGGTAAATAAGACTTTTAATGTTTTCTCTTTTTAAGGAAATGACTGAAAATATCAATTCTCGTTCCTAATTTTATGGCAATTCAAAATCAACATCCACAAATAAGATTCACATCCTACCATCATCATCTCTGCCGATTACAAACCATCAAATGAAGATCAAATCTAACACACGTCCTCGTTCAAGTGAATCTGAAACTGAAGACAACGAAGAACCAAAAGATCACGACCGGATGGATGTCGAAACCAGATTTGCCAGATCACAAGTAGATGGAGCTCGAACCAGAGATTGTTGTAAGTATCTAGTAGTTCTATCAAATAGGCTTCAATTTCTGCAATATCGTATTAACTAACGTATGAACGATGATGAATTCTGAACATTTTATCTTGAATGTTCATTACTGAACATTTATGAACAGTTCTTTGCTGTTGACTTAAATCTTTTTTATTTGTTTAGTTAAATTTGTTTTAGTGTTCGATTTTGAATTGATTCCAAAAATCGATTTTGATTTTGAATTGATTCCAGAAATCTATGTTTGGCGTTGTTTTTCCAACGAATGTTCAGTAATGAACATCTCCTTGTTCATTAATGAACATTTATGAATATAACGTTAGTTGTTGCTGTAATACTTCTCGTAATTGTTGAATATATGTTCATCTATAAACACACGTTCATTAATAGTGAAGAAGTATTATATTTTGTTATAGTTTGCACGATCACCCATTTTTTTTAGATTAGAACGATTTAATAGTGAAGAAGTATTATATTTTGTTTGTTGTTATTAACAGGTTTGTCAACCAAGAATAATACGTGTACATGAGATTCAGGAAATATGTCATGATTGTGAAGCAAAGATCCGGACCGAATTCTGAGATTTTTTAAGACAATGTTCCTCAATGAACATATATGTATGTTCAAAAATGAACATATACATGTAATTTAGGAAACTTCTATAATTTTGGGATTTGATTTATATAAATTAGGTAAATTTGAGATATTTTTTGGACAGATATTAATTAGGCTTTATAAATGTTCATTTCTGAACATATTGTATGTTAATATAAATATATAAATGTTCTTCAATATATCCATGTTCAGTTATGAACATACGAGTTTTTTATAAATATATAAATGTTCATTCCATGTTCAGTTATGAAAAATTGAGATTTTGTATAAATGTGTAAATGTTCAGTTATGAACTTTTGGGTTTTTGTTTAAATGCTCATCAATGTTCAATTATGAATATATGTTCACAAGTGACTAATTTTTGAGTTGTTGTATAAATTTTCATCCATGTTCAGTTATGAACATAAGATTTTTCGTATATTTTCAAAATGTTAACTTATGAACGACAATATGTTATGAATGTTTATACATGTTCAATAATGAATATGTATGAATGTTTATATATTTCACAATGTTCATCTATGAATATTAATCTATTATGAATATTCATATATTTTACAATGTTCATCTATGAACATTTACGTGTAATTTAGGAAACTGATATCAATTTAAGATTTGATTTGTATTGATTGGAAAAGATTGTGATATTTATGGATGGATATTAATTTGAATTAATAAAATCCGGATTTTATGGGATTTAATAAAATCCCAATTTTTGGAAGGATATTAATTTGTCAATGTTCATTACTGAACATGTGTGTTTGTTTTACCATCATACCCTTATGACCCTAATTTGATCTAACGGTCAAGATGATGGTTCTATGGTTCTATGGTTCTATGTCTAATTTGGGTTCTATGTTGATCTCACCCCTATCTATATATATATATATATATATATATATATATATATATATATATATATATATATATATATATATATATATATATATATATATACAGGGAAAAGTGAATATGTGGCTGTTATACACCTAAGCTTAGATGTAGAACCATCAAACTTTATTAGTTTTCTTATGAAAAACATGCATTTTTATTATCTTTAATATACGTAATCCATGTAATTGATTATAAAATGATGAAAAAGTATGGTATGAGTCATACAATATAGTGATTAAAAGTATTACACCCGCATGTGGTGATGACATAAAAGTTGGCGGTAACAAGAAACATCACTAAAACAGCACGTAAACAAGTTGAATTGAATGGAACAATAAATTGTGTACAACGATTTAGAAGAAATTAAGTTGTTTAGGCTTTTATTTTTGTTAAAAATGGGTTGTTTGAGTGGTTCTACACCTAAGCTTAGGTATATAACAGCAGAATATGTGGATGTTATATACCTAAGCTTAGGTATAGGACCACTCAAACAACCATCTTTAACAAAAATAAAAGCCCAAGCAACTTAATTTCTTCTAAATCGTTGTACACAATTTATTGTTCCATTCAATTCAACTTGTTTACATGCTATATTAGTGATGTTTATTCTTACCGCAAACTTTTATGTCATCGCCACATGCATGTGTAATACTTTTAATCACTATATTGTATGACTCATACCATACTTTTTCATCCTTTTATAATCAATCACATGGATTACGTATATTAAAGAAAATAAAAATGCATGTTTTTCATAAGAAAACTAATAAGTTTTGATGGTTCTACACCTAAGCTTATGTAAGACCCGTATCCTGATTATAACATATACTTAAAATAAGAGTGTTAGGAATTATATGATGTCGGTAGTTATAAAGCTAAGAAAAACTTTAGTTACAATTTCATATGAAAATCAGCATTTTGTGTCGTTTTTAGAAAAATCATAATTAATTCTAGAAAAATCGTTTGGACCTCAAACCAGTGCACAAAGTTTACAAATTGAGTCTAGTACAATTACCAAAAATAATAGTAAGCTTGAAAATGACATTATCTATGGTAAAAAATGCAATCTTTACTGATTAGTTCGGAATTGACAGATTAGATAGTCTGTTTTCAAAAATTCATAATAAATCATAGAAAAATCATATAAATACGTAAAATACATCCCTGGAAAGGTATTGAGATAAATATCTGGAATATCAAATAAAAACGTGAATTTCATGGGTTTAAAGTTGGCTAAACCAGTCTTGAACAGACTGATTCTAGAAGGTATTAATTTCAACAAAGTTATATTATTAAAATCTTTTGTCAAAAGTGTCATGCCATTTTTTATTCAAGAATTCAAGTATAAATACCCCTCAAAACATCTCATAAACCACACAATTAAATCTCAATCCAATATATAGAGGTTTCTAAGCACTAGAGTGTAAGCAAGTGAGCGGAATGAAGCTTAAAAGCCTAACGAAGGAGTTATAGATCTCGACGACTGGTCATAAGGTAACTACAAACCTTTCTATAGCTTAATTAGGTATTGTAAAATAGTTTTTGTTAAGAAGTAGAATATTTAATAAGTATAACATATGTTATATTATACTCATTTCTAACAATAGTAAACAAAAACCTTAAAATGTCGTTATTATAACAATTCGTAATTTCCGAAAATAATACCGATTGATTTACTTACGAGGACGGTGACTAGGCCGATTACTTGGGATCTGGTTGTTGGATTTTCCGAAAGGCTAAAATGCTGAAAGGATCCTGCCACCCCATCTAATCTTCTACCTGGCCGTTCTTTACTTGATAAATCATGGAGTATCATATTGGAATTATTGAAGGGTTTAATGATGCGACTATAATATAGTTAAGGATTAAGAAATGATAGATTTCTTATTATGTTAACAGTTAAAGTTGAAGGAAATACAAAGCCGAGAAAGATAAACGATATAGTCAACTATAATCAGGTGAGTCTTCTCACTATACTATAGGTGATATTGCATGCGTAGGAAGGAAGATATGTTAGACTAAGGTCATCTTACCTGTTATGATAATTGTATGAATTATTGCTATGATAATGATTGTTTGTGGACGGAACGGGATAGCCCGCAAGCCAATAGGCGGAACTGGAATAGCCTGCGAGTCATTAGACGGAACGGGAAAAGCCTGCGAGCGATAAGACAGAACGGGAACTGCCTGTGAGTCTTCAGGCGGAACAGGGATAGCCCGTGAGTCTCACAGACATATGAATGGTTATTGTGTGTTGTATGTTATGTGATGGATCGTATGGTATTTTGAGGAACTCACTAAGCTTCGTGCTTACCCTTTCCCTATATAAACTAATGTTTCAGGTACATCAGGTACCATGGATGGCAAGGCGTGACGTGTATACACTGTGCTGCTTCATTGGAGGACTGTTTTTGAAAGAATGTTCCGTTATGTTGTGATTTCATTAACTTTTGTTAATCCTGGGATGTTTTCATTAAACTTATAAGTTATGGAATTTTGTCAAAATTAATTAAGTGGCTTTTCTTATATTAAAGTGTTCGTTTAATTTTTTTTTTAATTTTACCCTAAAATTTTGGGATGTTACAGCTTAGGTGTATAACAGCCACATATTCACTTTTCCCATATATATATATATATATATATATATATATATATATATATATATATATATATATATATATATATATATATATATATATATATATATATATATATATATATATATATATATATATATATAGAGAGAGAGAGAGAGAGAGAGAGAGAGTTAGGTTCTTTTGAACTCAAAAAACCATAAGATCTTGAGAACTCAATCTGAACCACAATATCAAAAAAATGGAAGGTTGTGATGAAATGTGGCAATCCTGTAATTATTAACAAATCCAATGATATTTTTGTAATTTATAATAAGCTGTCAAGGGTATTATAGGAATTAAAAAAGAACCATAATATCATCTCCCTACAAATTAGCTATTTATTTTAGGTAAATACCACTCTTCTCGCTCTCTCTCTCTCTCTCTCTCTCTCTCGTATCTCTCCTCTCTCGCATCTCTATTTTAGGTATCGGCGAATTCAAAACCCATCGTCTAGGGTTCTTCCACTAGGTTTTTTCAAGAAACACTACAATCAGACAACAATCGGACCACCGCCTGACTTTCTGATGATCACAATTGGACCACCATTGTTGCTGATACGTTGCTGATGGATAAGCTAGGTCTCCAAGGCCGGTATTCTCTCTCACCCCTCCCATCGATAACGACACAGCCGCCGCTGTCGACTTATGATGTCGCCGCCGTCGCCATCTCCCTTTCTGATTTAGGTACGAGATTTTGTTTCAAAATTTGATTTTTCTGCCTTTCTGATTGAGGAACGATTTTGCTTCAATCATGCTTCCAGCAAAAGTAATTGTTTTGTTTGTTTTTCCTGAGGGTTTGTAATTGGAGAATAAATAAGGAAATACAGAAGTAGTGTCTATTAATTTAGATATTGGTTAGCAATACGTCATTTATAGTTGTCTCTATCGTTGTAGAAAAGTGTAAACTATATGGAAACAAATTAATAGCTTGTATTTCGAAAATTCGAAATTGGTTTAGGATGCTTATTAAACAAAAGTTGAAGAATTAGAATTGACGGCAAATCGACCACTAAATGTTTTAAGATTGGAGTGGCTGACGTTAAAGAAAAGGTTGAAGTCCAAACAAAATTTGATTATTTTAATAATTAAAGAGAAACAAAAACAAGCAATAATCATCTAATTTTGTGTGCTGTTGACCATGTTAAAACATGTATTTTTTCTGAAAAGTTGCAACATATATGTGTATATATAGTTTTTATTGAATTACTATATGTGTATATATGTAGGTGCATATGTGCACATATGTGTGTATTTTCATGTATTTGTAGGTGCATATGTGCACACGCATTTTTATGAATGTGCATATTGTTATGTTTTTTTAGAACAGTGGTGATACAAATGCATTTGTATGAATGTGCATATTGTTTTGTAATCATATATATAAGTACATTGGTATGTACATATACTCATGTGCACATGTGCATATATGTACATGTGTACATGTGTATATATGCACATGTGCATATGTGCATAGGTGTACATATTCATATATGTCTATTTATTTGTGTACACATGTGTGCATATTTGCCTATATACATACATATATGTGCCTACATGCATATGTGTATATGCATGTAAGTATTTTTTGGGGGGGTTTTTTAATATGTAGTTTTATAAATACATATGTGCATATATGTTTATATGCATATAAATGCGTATGTACACATATGCAAATATGTCTATATATGCAAAAATAGATGTGTATTTGTTCATATGCGTATATGCATGTATGTATTTATTTTATTGTTTTTGAATATACATGTATATTATTTTTTATTAATGTTATTGCAGGTTTTGGAGAATTTATCGAGCAAATTGAAAGAATGAAGATTGAAAATTTGAGAAATGAAGATATCATGAATTTTCGTTGTATTTTTTGTATGTAACATTCATTATTTTTAATAAATTTGTATGTATCATTCAAAACAGTTGTATATTGTTGTACTTTTTAAATTTTATGAAATACAAATATTTTTTGTGTGGTTTTTATGAAATGTTATTAAATGTGCATGTATGCATTTTTGGATATACAATGTAAAAAGTTAAATATGCATATATGCATTCTATTAGAAAAAACATACATCTTAGAAATTTGATATAAAAAAAGGGTTAATGAACTAAATGGGTAACGAACTCTTGCTTTTGTCCACATTTAGGTAAAAATGTTTTTTTTGTGCACTTTTACCCATCGAACTTATGGTGACCGTTTAAAAAAGGGTAATATGACCCACGATTGTAGGTTTTCGCTGATTTGGACATTAATGTATATTACGTGGCATTAACTTAAATTATGTGTCATTGGATCAAGGCCGCTAGATTACATAATTGACTGACTCTCGTCGTTGAGATCAAGGCCGTTGGGATTTTCAGCGATAAGAATCTGGGAGAAGTTCGTGTGCCGATCAAAGAGCTCCTGGAAGGCGTATCAACTAAAGGTAAAACGGAGCAGCTTGCTAGTTATCAGGTGAGGAAGCCGTCCGGGAAGCCGAAAGGGTATCTTAGTCTTTCATATAAATTTGGAGAAAAGTTTTCCGGTAAGGCGGAGGAGCCCGTAACAGCTTATCCTCCCGGTACGGCAACTGGATCCAGTTCCGCGTATGCACCGCCGGCAGGTCAATATTACCCGCCTCCTGCTGCTGGATACCCTCCTCAGACACAGGCTGGATATGCGTACAAGCACCAGCAACAACCGGGTTATGGTGGTTACCCTCCGCCGCCGCCGGTGTACGTTGGATGTCCTCCGCAGCAGGGATACGGGTATTCGGCAGTTCAGCAGCCTCCAAATCGATAAATTTAACTCGATTTACTACAGATATGGCGACGGAGGTGGATGTGGCGGTGGCTGCGGCGGTTTTTGATAATACGTTCTTGATTTTGGAATTTTACAAAAGCGTGATTTAGTTTGTTTGTTTTCATGTCTATTGTAAATATACTTTTGTTTTAAATCGATAAATTTAACTCGATTCACTACAGATATGATTGTTACAAGCATTATATTGGATTTGGAAGTAATATTTAATCGTAATAATTATGTGATCTAAGGTTAATGAACACAGTAAAACGATTTTAATGCCAGGTAATTCTTATCTAATGACACGTAATTTAAGTTAATGCCACGTAATATACATTAATGCCTAAATCAGCGAAAACCTACAATCGTGGGTCATATTACCCTTTTTTAAACGGTCACCATAAGTTCGATGGGTAAAAGTGTACAAAAAAAAACATTCTTACCTAAATGTGGACAAAAGCAAGAGTTCGTTACCCATTTAGTTCATTAACCCTAAAAAAATTCACAAACCTGATTAAAAAAATGCATATATGCGCCTACGAGTGTGCACATATGCACATTGCAAATACATGAACTAAAACGTATTTTTAAAAATTCTAAAATTTTGAACTTAAAAAAAATAAAAAAAATTAAAAAAAAAATATTTCGAAAAAACCTAGTTTTATAAAAAACGAAAATTACGTAATGGATTTTCATTATTTTTTAACATTTGAAAAATTCAAATCTAATACCCTTGATTTAAGGAGTTGTTAATGTTGTTGCCAAAAATTAAAAAAAATCAAAATTAAATGTGAATTGATAAAATGACAATCGTGCTCTTTTGTGATCTGACCAATCAGAAAGAGTTCTCAAGATCTCATGGTTTTTTGAGTTCTCACAAGAACCATATACATATATATATATATATATATATATATATATATATATATATATATATATATATATATATATATATATATATATATATATATATATATATATATCCTATCCTAATAAATAAGTAATTTAAAGCCACATGTCATCTCCTCATTGATTTTGACACATGTCATTTTCTCATAATTTTGAATTTCTTAAAAAAATTGTTTGAATTGAATGTATTTAATTCCAATAATTTATAACTTAAGCAATAAATTAGGAACCTAGCAATTTAATTAATGGATTCTAACAATTTAATTATCACTTAAATGAAATGACAAGAGAATGCATCATATTGTCATTTTTTTCTCATCGATGATACATATGTCAATAATTTCGGAAATGTAGCATGATGATTAATGGATTTTTTTTCGAATGCCATAGATCTTTAATGCAGGTCCAAAAACAAACATAAAACTACATTTACGTTTAAAAATTTTATTATACTAATTTTATAATTAATATATCTTATATAGTTTACTAAGTTTGGATAACCTTTGATTTATTATGTCTATTAAAAAAATAATAACTAATTTCCATAATAGAATTAAAATATTTAACATAATAATACAAAAACACGGCACACACGCGCATGCACGCACGCACCAGGGTCGGCCTTAAAGGTATTCAAAATGCATGAACGTAAAAAATTTACATTTAATATATTAGTGATGGAAAATACATCGGTAAACCTTTACAAATTCCGTCGTTAAAAAGTTTTATTGATGGCTCATTTTTTACTATTCACTATTATTGATCAGTTTCGTATAAATATATATTCTAAAATGAAACATGTTATATTCATAAATGAATACAAAAATTCTATAATATTTTATGAACCGACATATTATAATAAGTACACAATATATTCTAATTGAAAACTACATACTTTAATCTTAATTGAAAACATCAACATACTAATGTCGTCGTTGCATTGCGCGGGTACACACCTAGCAGTGAAGCAATATTATTGGGTAATCGTGTTATAGAAATAGAGATTATATCTTGAAATAATATTGGAAATCGTACGTTTATTCCAAAAATGTCTTTGACGCCTTCAGATAGAAGAATTTCTTTCAAATTTCAAAGAAAACAATTTCCATTGACTATATGTTTTGCAATGACAATAAATAATAGTCAACGGCAATCGCTATCAAAGGTGTGTTTGTTTCTGAGACAACCAGTCTTCACACACGACAAATTGTATGTTATATTTTCGAGAGTTAAAAGTAAAGATAGATTAAAAATGTTAATTTTAGACGACGGTAAACTTAGCAATAGAACAACATGAAGGGTTTCTATGCAAACAATGAACACAAAATTGCCTAAGGTTCACATGCAACCCTAATAATGATCTATGTTTTCTTCTATGAAGATTAGAAGTAAGAACCTAAAGGATACAATTCAATTCTAAAGAAGAATTAAGAAAACCAACCTTTGATCTTATGATCATTTTAAGCAGCAGCAAAAGTATCCTGCCTCAAATGCAAGTCACACCCAAGGGATGGAAGAATCAGTCCAGCAGAGTGAATCCAGATAGAAGATGGGGTGAATAATCAGGTGCCAGGGGGTTCCTTTTATAGCCTCCTAGGGTTACACCTGAAACCCTAAGGAGCCTCCAACTGGACAAGGCTTTTGACCACTTGGACCAGGCTTACCAAAACCCTAATTAGAGTTTCGCCAAACCCTGGAGGAGCCTCCAGGTTGGCGCCACTTTTGGTCCCTGGTTTTACCTGGCCAGTTATTCAACTATTGAATAAATGTCAAACCAGTCCCTGCACCTTTTAATTAATTAATTTAATCTCCAAATTAAATCCAATCAATTCTAGATTAAATCTCAATTAATTAATATAGTTTCTAATTAATATATTAACACTTAAATATATTAATAAACCATATATATATATATATATATATAATCTATTGATTTATTATACAATTAATAAATCAACTATTCTCTCTACTGAACTATCCTCCACCCATGAGGGCAACCCAAATGGACTTTGCTTTTAATCATAAGATAAAAAGTACAATTACAAGTCATGGCTTAGACACCTAATCCAACACAACAAATGTTGTATTCAAAGAAGTCTTTCAAAATTTGTAATTTGTTATAATTGTTCAAAGTTTATCAACATTATGTTGTAGTGTTTAATTTAATAATGTATATATCCAAAAATTTCATTATATATTGTCGAGAATTTGTTATACATAATTATTAGTGTTTAGGTTTTTTTATTTAATAATTATTTTGTATCATCCCGTGTAATACACGGGTCTTACAACTAGTATGTATATATATATATATATATATATATATATATATATATATATATATATATATATATATATTGAAGAAGAAAGAGAAAGAGTTTAGTGCAGTGAAAAATACGCGCATTTGGTTGCGGGTATACCTCGTGGGGTTAAAACCAAAAATGATACCATGCTATCTATGCGCAATGGTTGGGGCATACATTTTTTTTTGTCTAAGTTTTCCAACAGGTTTTTTCTTTATCATAAAAAATATAGAGGTTTTGAAAATTTAATGAATTTTCCTTTAAGAATACAACCAGTTCCCAAATATATATTTTGCTTATCGAACAGCGAAGGTGTTTTAATTGTATTTGTAATTTTACTATAAGTTAGTTATTCTCATTATTAAAGTACATGTCAAGTACATTAATATGACATAAAAACAGCTTTAATTATCATATATAATACTTTGTATAAAATGACTTCAAACCATCTTATCAATTTAGGCACATTTTCACGATACTCTAAAAATTTTAGCAAATATTCTAATTTATTTATAACAAAATACTTTGATAATATATAGCTCCACAAACAAATTATGCAATTCTAAGGTCATTTTCAAAACCCTAATCTTTTGGTGTCACTGTCTCGCTACACGTGTATATATTATAAGGATGTGAACTCCTCTGCTTCGTTGCAAAAACGTATATCACAAACAACCCCCACCCCTCCACCCTGCAACCCTGAACATCACAATGAGACTTACTTTCAAATCACTATTTTCGTACAAAGTAATGCCGGTGCCACCACAAAACCCGCCATGCCGGTGGTGCTGTGCTATTTCCAGTAAACCTAGTATGAGAAGTAAAGGTGCTGGAGCTCCCGGTGAATGGGAGCGATTGGTTCTCGAACTGGCTGAAGATCGTCGACCTCTATCTTCAACTCGACTAAGTAACCGGTGGTCGGAGTACCATGGCGCCAAGAACTGGGAAGGTTTGTTAGACCCTCTTGACGACGTTTTGCGTGGCGAGATCATGCGGTACGGAAGCTTCGTGGAGGCTGCATACCAGTCTTTCGACTTTGATCCTTCTTCTCCGACTTACGCTTCTTGCCGGTACACAAAAAGCTCGATGCTTGAACGTTCCGGTGTCCATGGATCAGGGTACCGGGTGACAAAAAACTTACATGCCACATCGTCCATTCCCTTGCCACGTTGGATAGAGAGGGTGCCACGTTGGATGCAAATGCAGTCCAGTTGGGTAGGTTACGTAGCAGTTTGCGAGGACGAGAAGGAGATTTCTAGGTTAGGAAGACGAGACATCGTCATCGCCCTCCGTGGCACAGCCACTTGTCTAGAGTGGCTTGAAAATCTACGCGCCACCCTCACTCATTGCAGTGGAGATGGGTCAGAGTCAGACGATCAAAAAGACGGGCCCATGGTGGAAACCGGCGTCCTAAGCCTGTACGCCTCCGGCACAGTATTGCGTCCGAGTCTCCAGCAATTGCTACGAGAAGAGATTTCAAGAATAATAAGAATGTACAGTGACGAGCCACTCAGTTTGACGATCACCGGCCATTCTTTAGGAGCTTCTCTAGCCATTTTAGCCGCCTACGACATCAAAACCACCATCAAAAACTCTCCCCATCTCTCTGTAATCTCATTTGGTGGGCCAAGGGTCGGAAACCGAAGCTTTCGCCACCACTTGGAGCAACAAGGAACCAAGATCCTACGTATAGTCAACTCGGATGACTTAATTACAAAAGTGCCTGGTTTTTTCGTTGAAGAGCATGATAATGTTGAATATGAACAGAATGATCATGTAGCGCATTTCACGGGTTGGATCCAAAAGCACATTGCAGATAGTCGATGGGTGTACGCCAACATCGGGCATGAACTACGGCTGAGTAGTCGAGACTCGTTAAAGTTAAGCAGTATTGATGTGGCGACATGTCACGATCTCAAGACTTATCTTGACCTTGTAAATGGTTTTGTGAGCCCGAGTTGTCCACTTAGGGCTGGTGCAAGAAGGATGCTCAAGAAAGCTACTACGATCCCTTCTTTAAAATAATTTTTTTATTTTTTTTATTTTAAATAATGATAATAATGTAGGCTTATCAGTTATGTAGATGCAAATGTGAAAAATGAAATGATTATAATGCTCATATATTACGTAAACTGAGACACGAACATATATATGTATAAATTAATAAAAATAAAAATCTATCCTTATTGGCTATTGCATATTTTGATAAAAGCATGCAATTGTCTTCATTGAGTAAATATGTTCACAAAGAAGCCGTCGAATAAACAAGCCATTAACAAAAAATATACTTACTGACTTGTGAATTTTGGATTATTTATTCTTAATTAATATGTTTTAAAATTAATGTAACATTGTTTCAGGAAAATGTTTAATTAGTTCTTGACAGATTAATAATTATTCTATAATTTTATAGTATTTAACTCTGATTAGAAGAAAATCTTATTCCATATTTATTTACAAATAAATATAATTAAAACACAACAATAACGATGCATAGTAGACGGTATTTTATAGATACTAAAATCAGGAAATGTGAGTTTATGAACTATAATTATAAGTTTAATGTTCACATGTTTCACGTAGAAGAAACACGTCTCCACTATATCTGTATAATGAAGTTAGACTTTTAAATTTTTTAAATATTTATATGACTAATCTCTTAATTAAATATTAAATACTTTCTAAAAAATTCATGATTGAATCTTATTTAATTTTCATATTTTTGTTGAAAACTTGTATGCTTTCATACTAGCTGGCCCTTAGAGAATTGGTTTTTAAATGTTCGAATAAGTGAGAATATATAAGGAAAAAGGTGGTTTGATGAAATGAGGTACCTAAGGTTTTGAAAATAGAAACCGTTGTGAAAAGGAATGATTTGTCGTGTTAAATGGTTGAACGCCGGCCACTAATTATTTTAGAGGTCAAAGTCTTCATTGCATACATATTTCTTCAATAATGAATCTTTGACTTCTGTTCATGTCCTTTTTAGAAGTACCAGTACCACCACCGTCCACGGCAAACTCTCGCGGGTTTCTCATTAAAACCACAAAATCGGGGATTTCATATAAAAAATCATCGGGTTTTGAAAAAATATCACAGAATTATCACCTACTTACTAGATTTTCGTTGCGGAATCCATTTTTGTTTTGCATAACTAATTCCCAAAGCATTGTAACGACTATCTGAATCCAAATTGCCGAACCCAATCCAGATTGTCGGATTTATAGAGTTTCCAAGTGGTGGGATGTTCCTTGTCCGATCTTATTTTCTCATGCAGAGTGGCTTTCTTGGAATGATGGTGTCAATCTCCGGAAAGGCGTTTGTGATTTTTTAGAAGGTGTTTTCTTGGTGCTATGGTGGCAATTTGGAATTTGCGGAGTTCTTTGGTTTTTGGTAAAAGTCATCCTAAATTTGGTTATTTTTTTTAGATGGTGGTTACCCAATCGTTTAATTGGTGTAGTTCTAGGTTTAGGGGTTATATTAATTAGGTTGGGTGGCTTCAAAGCCCTATGTTGCTATTTTTTTAGTTGTCTATTGTGTACTTTTTGAGGCTAGTTTTCTCACTAGTTCTCCTTCAATTCTTTCTTATAAAAGCTTTTGTCGTTCAAAAAAGAAAAATCTTGATTGTTGGATGTTGAATGTACACTGGCGCACCAAATCCAAGAAAAAGAACAATATCCACCTTTTATGATATTAAACCCATAGTGTATCATGTACCTCCACTATAAACAAAGAATACCATCATTATGATCACCATCATAATGTCTCGTCTCATGAACTCATCGTATATAAATCCACAAAAACAAAGACAAAGGCCAGAACAACTTAACCCCCCATCACAATACAGATACATTCTCTCAAACACTCTTTTCGATTCTCATAACACATAGTCTCCATGTCATAAACTAGGTATTTGACAGTATTGCAGTGAACATCCCGGTAATACGCTTGAAAATCTTTGTCCTGGCTGGCGGTACGTTTAGGCCAACCAAAGTGATCTACGCAAGAAGCCTTGTGGAGATCAATGTAGCATTACTAGCACCATCCCAAACCAAAACTGATAGAGAAAATAGTACAAACCGCAAAAAGTGCAAACGGCAAACAACAACACAACAAATGAAACACCCTCGTTTAAGGCGTTTCATAAAAACGCCATTTTAAACACATGGTTTATCATCATTGTTCAAAAATCATCCCTTGTGAAACTTCAAATCTCAACATCTTCAAATTTTAGTCAATTTGCGTTCAAATACCATTTTAAAACACACTGGGTTTTGTTAAGAAAATTTCTCTTTGCGGAAAAATCATTTGGTCTCACTTAAAGAAAACATATTGGTTTGTAAAAGAGCGAGATTGTTACAATCTGAGTATCATTATTACACAGCTTAAATGAACCCACCAACCCATGGGCTTCTAAAAGTGTCAAGATCCTCTAAATCCATCTCATCTCTTCAACCTGAGTACATATCAAAATAGGTTAGGCAATGGAATGCCTAGTGAGCTTACTCGAGGCTGACCCATTCAGAGTGGGCAGTTTAACCACCACACTGGGAAAAACTCTCAAAAATAGTTTCTCACACACTTTAAAGTTGTTTAATTTATCATCTCAAAAGTTGTATAAAAACAATAGTATGTCATAAAAATTAAATCAAAATGGATAGTTACGAATGCAATGCAATGCATGATGCAACTACCCTAACCCATATCTATCTCATAAAAGTTCATCTCACCTCAATGGCACCCACCTAAGTTCTCAAGCAACACGCACAAAGCATGTCACTTGATCCCTTGATAGGCCGAACTAAGACTAATGGCCATCACACTAGCCTCATGAGGGGTAGCTACCCCCTTATGCAATTCCCTAGTAGCGGGAAAATCATCTCATCCGTCTTCCCTATATGCGGGTAAGACTAAAACGTCTCATCCATCCTGTAGTTGAGAAAATGACAAAACTTGTTAACATCTCCTCCATCCTTTTTGGTTGAGAAAATGACAAAACTCGTTCTCAAGGGTTCACACAGTCAATCCCATCCTATATGCAATGCACAAAAAGGATGCTCAAAACAACATGATAATCTTTATTTGAAAAACATATTTAAAACTCATTTCATGCAATGCACACTTAGGAATCAGAAGATAGTGATAGGGATGTGTACTCCCGGTAAACTCACCCAAGGTCAACTAACGAGTCAACACTAAATTCACACAAATTTGTTGCATTGGGAAGTGTCCCTAAACATCAACTCCTCAAGCCCAAGTCCTCTTAGTTAGGTGGTAACTTAAGTCCTTGATCTCATTTCCAAGTTGCTACGCTCCACTTCCATCTCACAAGACAAGAATGGAAAGTGTCACACTTGATTCATCTAAAATTTGCACTATCTATGCTTCTTTTAAACCAAGGAAGGAACTATCACTCATCATCCCAAGATGGTATTCTTACTTCATAATATAACAAAAATCTTGGTTTAATCATCCCCTATGATTGACATCAAAACAAGGACCCAAAGCTCAAACCACAAGACCCAAAACCAAGCAATAAAGATTTGCACACTTCACATTTGTGCGGGCCGCGTCGCTAAATACACTACATTTACGTAGCCCGTGTGAGCCATCAGAAATCCCACTTACAGCTTCTCATTTGCGTAGGCCGTGTCCCACACCCGTTAGGCCTTGTGCGGGCCGCGTGAAACGCGTTGTAAGCCTAGTTTTGGTCCTTTTAACCCCCTTTTGACGCAAACCAAGTTCCAATTCATCCCAACACTAAATAGCAACTAAAACACACATTTAAGAACTGATTTCCAAATATTTAGCTCTCAATCCAATTGTTCATGACTTGATCCAACGAAACCAACTTATCCAAGCTCTTATTTCTTAACAAGATGTAAATGAACCAAGTTCTAAGTCAATCAGTACACTTAATACTACTAAGCATTCCATTAAGTTCTTAATTATAGCTCATACCCAAGGGAGTCATTCCAACACACAAACTCTAGAGAAGATAGCCTCATGGAATCCCCAATTCTAATCATTGGTCCAATTGATGAAACTCATGGAATACCCAATTCTAGTCATTGTCTCAAGTCATTTTCCATGGTTTGTTCACTAATGGTATTGAAATAATAAGGGGATCATCAAGGGATGAATTCATTCATTCACAACCCATCAAAAGACCCCAACTATCAACAACTTGGCAAAATCCATCCAATACCCAATTCCATTCCATCAATTGATGTTTACAAGTGGATATTCCTTCGTCCATTCCATGGAATCACTAGGAAATTATCAATACTTCACTAATACCTTCAATTTAATGCAATGAATGCATAGATCATAATATTCCTCGAGAGTTCAATCATTCACCAACTCAATTCTAAGGTTCATACACACCCAACCTCCATTTATGGGTTTTATCCATTCATTAAAAGTTGGAATCATTGGGGAAACACCTAAAGTGAATCCTCTTCATCCAAAACCACCACAATCACCACCAATTACTAGTTTCTTCATAAAACCAACAAATCCACAATTTCTAGGGTTCATAAGGTTTAAAACTTCATCTCAATATATTCCAAGCTATCTATCGATTGGATAGGGATCACAACAAGATCCAATACATCAAAAAAAACCTTGGAATCATAGGAAGAATCCTCATCCAAAACTAAATTTAGGATTGGGTCAAAACCCCAAACCCTAAATCGAAAATCTAAAGCTAGAAAGGAGGGTTTATACATTAGATTAATAGGAAACGTCAAGTATATGCATAATCCTTCAAAACCAAACACAATTCATCTTGGAAGCCATGAAAATCGCCATCCCTCATCCTCTATAACCTCAAAAACGTGAATGGGGGATGAAATAGGGGAAACTCTCTCTAAACCTTGCATCTTTCAACACTTTGCAAGAATAGTCCCTAGAGTTTGATCATTCTACACCTAACACTCATTAAGTCAACTCTTTTAATTGGAAGTCTCTAGATTTACACTTAAGCCCCAAATATTATGATTTATTTCACTTAAGTCATCTCTAGGTCAACCTTAACCTCTAGTTTCACAAATTGGCAAAAATGCCCCCTTTCATTAAATTCCTCACAATTTGGTCCTTAATATTAACTTAAGGAATTGTTTGACTTAATCTAAGTTTCTACATCAATTCCTTCATAATAATTTATAAATATTCTAATTCCTTGACTAGTCAAAGATCAATGGTTAAGTTTGGCCAAATTGACAATTTTAGTCCTTCTGACAAATTTCTCATCTTTGGTTTAAAAATAGACTTTGAAACTTTATTTGGCTCATTGATTCACAATATAAAAATATAATAAAATTTTAAATTTATTTATTTGTTTGTTTTTTTATTTACAAAATAAATTTTATTTTGTCGATTTAAGCCTAAAACTCCTAGGCTCAAAACACAGATGTTACAACAAACACGTCAAGGGCAACCACACCTTTTAGCAAAATAAATATCATGTCAATTTTCCTCCTAACACAGCCATAGTCATGCCACCTATTACACATTACCAATAATAGTACATATCTTCAAAACTAAACAACAACAAACTAAATACGAATTAAATTGTAACAAACACATCTTTATATCAACTCGAATAACCTACGCTACTAGAAAAATAGTTTTCCATGACATACAATGTCTGTCGTAAATTGCCATAGATAACAGACAAATGTTTATCATTGAAGGTCTCGTCATAAATGAAAGATGACAGACATTTATCTATCGTAAATTTACGACAACCATTTATGACAAACAATTACGACAGAAAATACATGTCGTAAATTGCTATATATGACAGACAAAGTCTATCACTGAAAACCCCGTCATAAATGATAGATGACAAACATTTATTTGTAATAAATTTACGACATAAATTTACAACCGGTGATTTTTACGTTGTAATTTTTGACATTTTTCAGAATTGTTAATAAACATTTTACGGCGTACAATTACAACTAGCAATATATTTTTTTTATTAAAATATATATTAATATTCAAACTAATTCATATTCAATGTATCATAATAAAAATACAAAACAAAAAAGACAATTAAGTGCATCATCTTCAACCATCGTCCTAATTTCTTTTAGAGGATGAAATGTAGACAGCTTCTTGATATAATCATTGGCTAAAATAAGTCACTTGTTCTTCGAGTCTTACAACTTCTTCCAAAACAACAACTTCTGCTAGAAGCTCTAATATCTGTATTTTCATTAACATTTTGTATAAAATGGCATTTTAATTCTGAAAAAAAAAAAGTAATATCATGATTTAATTAAGTACTAGCTATTGGAGGGAGGTAAGGAGGCAAGCATGGAAGAGCTCCTAATGGTCTTGCAAATGCTCTTTCTAAAGCTCTATGAACATTCTTTCATGTCTATGCATGTTCCTTAGCTTCTCCACTTGGAATAAATTTTAAAAAATTAATAATAATACAATAACTGAGAAATTATACTAAGTGAATAATATAAAAAAATTAGATAATAAGTCAATTGTGACAACAAGGTACATCTTGTTGCAATGCCATTTTTCTTTCTTTCAACAAACCTCTTCTGCTAGTATATGCGCTTGTTATCTATTAATGAAAATTTTTTAATTATTTACTATAAAAATATGTTTTCAACATACCTTCTTTGAAATCCTATGCAATATCTTTGTATTTCTGGTTGACCGACCTTCTGACCCCTACAAAGAAACTGATGTCGAATATAAATAATAATTTCAGATTATGATATTATGGACCAAAATAATATGAAATAAAAAATTAGAATATATATATATATATATATATATATATATATATATATATATATATATATATATATATATATATATATATATATATATATATATATATATATATATATATATATATATATATATATATATATACACTTACCTTTTTATAGATCCATCACTAACTTTATTCTTCAAACGATGTTCGCATCCATTGCTTTCTTACGCTACAACTGTTGTCTCAACTTTAGATTTAACTACAAACTCGAGAATAGATTTCTCCTTTTTACTCTATGTATTCCTAATATCTGCCAACACATTTTTTTCCTACTTTAGTTTAATATGTTAAGCATAAATTTTTTAAGAAGGTTGTACAAGCAAGAAAACTTGTTTTATGGAAATTTCAGTTACATAATACTTAGAGTTGATGTTTTTCACATGGATCTAGTCCAACTTGTTGAGGAAAACTTTAATGATTAATTATGAAAAGCATATGATGAATGTTTTCAAAATAATATATGTTATTTGCATTTGTGTGTTGACCTTTTCTATATTTATATAGAAAGTACGTAAAGAACATCACAATCAGCTTCCAAAGAAAAGAATCATTATTTATAAAGGAAAAGACACACAAAGATTGCATCAAACACTTAATGTGGATACGATCTAATTTATGTGGGATGGAATATAAAGAAAATGGATATATAAGTTCATTGTTTATTTTTATCAAATATATCCTCTTTAATAGATAGGAATTAAGATTATGAATATGATTATATAACAGTTGTTACGGGTAAAAATCCTCACTAAGATCTTATGCAGGATCCTGAGTGACATATTGGTCAAGATGCTTATGCTATTGTTGAAAAATTGGAATTTTGTTCAAGAACCCTAGAATCCAAGTTTACATGATCAAATTGATACTAAGGGGTTTTTAATGAGTTCCATATGTGGTAATCGTTGAAATAAATCAGTAGAAGAGCTTAATATTGGACAATTTCGGTTTTTGAATCAAAAATGCAAAAACGGAATGCTTGGAAAATAATTGAAATCTATGATTTCTATGGTTAAAAACCTGAAGTAAATGAATGGTTTTGGTCTTGGAACAAACCCTAGTGATTAAGTCGTGTATTAAGGGCTTAAAATGAGAAAAATGGGGATTTGTATCATAAAAATCTGATCACTAGTCTGTACCGCAGGGGATCGCGTCGCGACCTCCATGAGGATCGGGTCGCGATCCTACGCCTGGGGAAAAATGATCAAATTTCTCCTGCTTCCTGTTAAGAGAGAGCTAGCTTGGTTCATTTTTTGGAACTTGATGTTACACTTGTCTGATTGACCTCAAATTTTGAACATATGTCCAAAATAGTCTAAAACTTTATGGAAAATTGTCGGAATGAAAATACGACCTCCCGAGGGTATTGTAGTAAAATACGTATAATATACGATTTATTTAAAGTTTGTCATTTAAAAGTTATAGACTTGTTATGACCCATATTGGTATAATAAGGACTCTAAGGAGTTATAGAGTCTGTTAGCATGAATGTTGATGTATAATATGTTAATTATAGGTTCATGCCAAGTGATTATTGGATCACAAAAGAGTATAAATGCAAGGAATGTTTAGTTAATCTACTAGCAATACATGAGGTGAGTACATGCAGTATTTTTACCCATTCTGGGGTACATGGCAAGTAAGTATATTCAAGATTTCTTATAAAATCTCTTTATGTGAAATTATATGCAAGAGTATTATTTCTAACTTGTTTGTGAAAGTATAATGCTATATTTGAAGTTATGTTTTGAACTACAAGTCAAATTAAGTGAAAGTATGTTGGTCTATGAACCAATTATGTGAAAGTATATTTTGATTACAAGTTATATATGTCTTTAAGTATGAATAGGCATATAGCCACAAGATGTTTAAGAAGTATGTTTTGGTTACAAACTGTATATGTTTTCAAGTATGAATGGCATATAGCCATAAGATGTTGGAAAGTATGATTTGGCATAAAGCTTAGAATGTTATAAAAACATGTTTTAGATATATGATTAATATGTGATGAAAGTTATAAATTTGGCATTTAGCCACAAAAACAGAAAATGAAGAAGTTTGGCACTTAGCCACTATGTATATGTATATAAAGTAATGTTCAAGTAAGCAGAAAGTATTTTGTATGACTGGTATTTGTGGCAAGCAATGTTAGTAAGGGAACCATGCAGTGTTCCACCTACCCGGGTTAGGTATGGAGTCTACTGGGGAAAAAGCCCCATCGCGAAGTAGATTTCCTAAGCAACTTCTATGGTGAGGATTGATCCGTTCTTTCTAGCTGTAGAGACTTGGGGTATCACTTATGGTGATTAAAGCCCTAAGTATAAAAATCCAGCAAGTTTATAATACCAGTCAAAGAAAGTAAGAAAGATGCTTTTTTTTTTTGCAAAGTATGTTATGAAATGATTTTGAAAAGTAAAGAGTTATAGTATGTTGCTACTATAAAATTTTGAAAGATATTTTGTGTTATAAGTTTTATAAAAAGATTGGAAAAAGAAGTTAAATGTTTGAGTCTAAAACTCATGTAACTCACGAGACATTGTTGTCTTACGTATTCTATGTTTTGCCATGTATTCCAGGTTAGAATGATTTGCTATAAATGGAATGAAGTTTAGCTGGAGTGGAGCTCGAGTTAGCTCCTATCTTGGACTCAAGGTTTAATCCTTTCTTGCTTACTATGGTTAGTTTTGGTATGGATTTGTAACACCCACTGTTTTTAAACATGTAAATGATCGGTTTTTGATAAACCGTATTTTTGTATTCATGTATTTATACGAAAAACCATAGTATTTGAAAACAGAAGAAATGGGGTGTCACATAAATCGTCATTAAACCATGTCTGCTTTTCCTATCGCATCTTCAATATCTACACCTTAACAAGTATCAAGAGTACCTCTTTCATCCGTGCCATTAGTCACGGATCCTCAGGTCAGAGTCTCAGAATCCGCCCCAAGATTCTTATTCGACACTGATGGGAATGATGTCCAACAATTTGTTAGAGTAGAGGAACTCCTCTAACAACCCCTGTTCTGATTTCTAATGAGGAGCTATTTTGACCACTCTATGCCAAATAAACAAGCACATGAGGAAACAAGATGAAAACAACCGGAACACGCAAAGACCGATGTATCTACTAAGGGCTGAATTAAGAAATGATGTGAGGAGTGCTCCAGCAATCTCAACTCCAGGGATCACTCCTCTCGCCCCAAGAAACCTGAATTTCAAAGTAGGTGGATCTTCGTGAGCTCACAACGAGGATCTGATCCCTATGGCGAGCACTATAGCAACAGATCACATCATCTCTACTACACGAGTCCAAGATCCAATACACTTGGATGGAATCTTTACAACCCCCCATTCAAACATTGGAATCTTTAATAACGATATTACTCTGAATACTAACCAGAATGTAGCTATGAGTCCCTTAATTGAACGAGAGATCCCACAGTTGAGGTAGATAATCTCCATCGTCCCGGAGTGATCCCTCCAATACCAGAAGTGTCCCCCGCAAGCCATCGCTTGTCAAGATTCGCACCAAACATCGGAAATGTGGAAATCCCTATAAGATTCCAGACTCTAAACCTAAAGTTGTATGATGGGTCCACTGATCCTGAGGAGCATGTCGCACACTATTGAGAAAGAATGGAGTTCATCCCCACCCAAATGGATCTCAGAAAATCATGCTTTGTAAAGGATTCGGCTCGACGCTTACTGGCCCTGCCTTAAAATAGATCTTAAATGTTCCTCCGTACTCCATTACATCCTTTCGCACCTTATTAATCTTTTTAACAATCAGTTTTCTTGCAGTAGATCCTTTGAAAAACTTACTAGTGATCTTTATAGGATTTTCCAAAATTCTGAAGAATAGTGGGGAGATTATCTTAGTAGGTTCGGCAGGTAAGCAGTAAACATCCCCAACTTGGAGATGGCGACTGTTGTAGAGGCTTTCAAGATGGTTTTGAAGAAGCGTTCCCCGATCCACGAGGATCTTGTCATGACTCCTGGCAGGAAGCTTGATGAAGTTAGGAACATAGCCTTGAGACTCATAAGGCTGGAAGGGGACAAGATGATGCAGAAGAAACTTAGCCCTTCCTACACTTACGAAAATCCAAACAGGAAATCTGAGACATCCTTTCATAGATCCCATAGGTCAAGACCCTACAGCAAAATCGAGAACCATTGAGTCAATGCCTTAAAAGACGAGGAAGACGACGAAGAATATCCTAGGGTTTATGACTATTCTTTCTCTGTCGATACTACTAGACTAATCTTTGTCATGCATGATCTAGTGGACAAAGCAAGATGGCCGAGGAAGAACGAAAATTCAAACTCCTAGAAAGACCGATCCAATTTGTACGCATTCCATGAAGATTTCGGCCACAAAACAGAGGATTACATTGCATTAAGGAAGGAGATAAGCTACATACTCAGCAAGGGATACTTGAAGGAGATCCTGGGAGGAAGAATTCTAAACCCAAAGATAAGGAGAAAGATCCTACCAAGATCCCGGGGAAGGCAGCGTCACCTCCCCGAGATGCCAAAGTGATAAACTTCATTTCAGGAGGATCGAACATTTATGGAACAACCTATTCTTCGGCTAAGAGGCACACAAAGATCTCAAAGTATGAGAAAGAAGAAGGTCCCAAGAATACTGTGATTGCCACAGAAAATAGTGAGATCATGCTTGCTGAAGACGAAAGAGAAATCCTCTTACCCTCACCATGATGGGTTGGTATGATCCTATACATCTCGAACCATTACGTCAGAAGAATTCTGGTAAATAGACAAAGATCGGTGAACATCATTCACCAGAATACCCTACTAAAGATGAACATTCCTGAATCAAAGATCTTGCTGAAATCCTCAATGTTGGTTGGCTTCAGCGAAGAAACGGAAAACACCCTCGGTGAAATTAAGATACCCATCTCTGTAGGAGGGATCAACTTGGTGTAAAGATTTTGCATCAGGGATTCCTTGTCCTGTTATAATGCCATCCTAGGCAGACTTTGGATTCATGATACGCGACCAACCACCTTTGTTTGCACCACTGGTAAGTGATGAAAAGAATGGATTCTAAAAAGAAAGATGGGCTAGATTTTCTGGAGGCATTCATATCAAATCAACCTATGTTTTTGGGATCTACAACCCGATTTCAATAAGGAAGGATGGGCTAGATTCTTTTTATTCTCACAGAATGTTATTTATGTTCATCCTTTTTTGGTGAAATAATCTTTTAGAATAAATTATTTGAGAAAACATTGTATGAGTAAAAAAAACAGAAATAAAACTATAAAAACGAAAAAGCTGAAAAAAAAATTTTAATAAGAAAAAAAAAACTAAAAATCGAGTTTATTAAAAGATAAAAAAATATTTAAAGAAAATAAAAATAATAAAAATAAATAAATAATGAAATAAAAATAAAAAACCCGGCTAAATTATATTGTACGGACGTACGTAATATGTGATTACATCATGAGCCCGTATTGCCTTCCATTAGGGGTGAGCAACGGGCGGTTTTGCGGTTTCGCGGGTTAGGCGGTTCGGGTTAGTCGGTTTGGTGACGAAGTCCAAACCGACCATAAACCGGACCGTTTAAAAATGGGTTAAGCGGTTTGCGGTTTGGGCGGGTTTCGGTTTATACGGTTCGATTTTGTTTAACCCATTTAAGCAAAGTCTATCTAATAGTACATCAAATTTTGATCAAGTGTATATAGTAGAGAATTTTACGTTAACTAATTTAAGTTATATAATGATTTGAACATGCAATTTTTGCTAAGAAAGGGGATGTATATAACGAGGATCACGGCAAAGCAGATCTAAAATTTATTTTGTTTCTAAAATTCGGGTTCTTTCAACAGTTTTTGGACTTGAACGGGTCGAGACCAGTAAACGGACAGCTTTAACCTGGCTCCGTATGTATATGCATTCTTGTATTCAACAATTCATTGGCAATTTTTCTTTAGTCAGCAGCCGCATATCTACGTGCATTTCAGAAAAGTTTTGTGACAAAACAAAGGGAATTTTCAAAAGTCTTAAAACTTTAGTCTTATTTATGAAAAAAATCTATCATCTTATTTTTTAATAGAGAAAAATTTTAACTTGTTGAAAACTTTCTAATATTATTTTATTCTCAAGTTCAATCAGTTGTAATCTGCGTATGTGAAGCTGTGATTGTGAAGGCGTAAAGGGTTGGACCGCTTATGTGAAAACTTTCTAATATTATTTAATATATTTTATAAATATTTATTATTAATATATTTAAACGGTTTTCGGGCGGGCACCGTATTATTTTGACCAAACCGCAAACCGAACCGTAAACCGCTTAAACCGATCATTCAAACCGTTAACCGAACCGTTAACCGTTTAACCCGAACCCGCAAACCGTATAAGGTTCGGTTCGGGCGGTTTCGCGGTTTAATTCGATTAACGCTCATCCCTACCTTCCATGGACGAGGGTCGCATGCAATTATGTCAAATTCAATAATCATGTTTGACGTTATTGCCCTTGACAAAATGAGTGGACGAAAATTGTCCTCACAGTCCTCACCGAAATTGAAGTCCTCACAGGATGAGTTGAGTTCTTAATGTGTTAAGAAATGAATTAACCAAAGATCCAGTTGGACAGGACTTTGGAATCATTTGACTTAGAGTCAGATGATGATTAAGTTCTTTATAAAGCACATGTGGCAAGAAATGAATCACCCAAAGATCCAAAGGATAGGATTTTGGAATCAGCTGACTTAGAGTCAACTGAAGATTGCAAGTCTTGAACAGAATTAACAAAGTCATAAGTTTACATAGAGATGTAAAAGAGATTAAGATTAGGAGCAATGAACACATCAGTTGTTGTGTACTGCTCGAATCTCCAAATAGAACACAATTGTTTATACTTCACAATATTTGTCAGTCGGTATGACGAATATGACCTCGCTTATCAGAATAAGCGATTGGATTGAAACCTTGAACAGTTCGAGGACTTCAAAGGAAGTACGAGATCCACAGAACCTGAGTGACAACATAAACTGGGAAAATGTTTCACAGTTATTCTCTTCCAAGAACATTAATAGTTATAATGTGTCTTAGGGAAGATGATGGAGCATTGGTCGAAACAGTTCGATCATCAATGTATGAGATACATCGTCAATCAGTTTCCGATACATTGAATACTATACCAGTCAGACTAGATAAACCATATTCCAACCACATCCTTCGACTAAGTAGGTTTTGCAGACACTGTCTGAAATGTAAAGCTGGGATTGTCCCACTTGTACATTAAAAGTCCAGGGTCTTGTAGTGTTCGTCTGAACCTCATGACCAGCCTGAACCTAATCAGAATTGTCGTTTCACTGGCTATCCCGCTGTACCTAAAAAAGAAAGAGCTCTTTTAGAAAGAACTCATGTTCTAAGGAAACAGTGGGAGTTGGGACAGTCCTGAATGAGTTCAGGATTAGCCAAGTGAAATAACCTTTAGTCATCACTAGGCTTAGAGCAGAAATCAGATTTCTATTTTAATACTGACATAACCTTCTCTTGACCAGTAGTACTGATCACCGTCATAAGTAGTTAAGATCGGGGTGACATACTGAATAGTGGTAAAACAATATAGTTGGTACGGATTTACAATCCGACTACTTGGAAGCATTGGTGAGCCCAGTTGCTGCCAATTAAGAGAACCTTAGGACGAGATACAGTCTATGTGGCATTTTGATTGATTTTACACCTGGTCAAAAAACCAGTGGGAATAATTGAATCATCAAACGAAAGCAGCATGGACAGAAACGTACCTTCAAAACATCTGGTTGAGTGAGACGATACTCGGAGTCAAGTAATTGACTCCGAGAGAAGCACTCTCAATAGAAGATGAAATCCGAAAGGATACTGCATATTGTAAGTCGTTAGTGGAGCGCGTGTGGATCACTGGCACACTAATAGGGACTCACAAAGAATATGCCAGTATAAAGGTACATGGGCCCGGGATTTCCCCGTGGGCATCTCGCAAGAAAGGATATTCAGATTCTCAAAATATGCCAAAGGATTGGATTTTGAAAAGGGGCTGAAAGATATCCATTAAGATGTCCAAAAGGTTTGGATTCTCAAAATGTGCCAAAAGTTCTGGATTTTGTGAATAGTCCATAACCGTGTCAAAGCCAGTGGGAGTGTCGCTGTTATCTATTATCTCCATATATGTGTTACATAATGTTTCTAGGAAACGTCTCTTTTCATTACAAAGTGTAATGACTTGGTGTTAAGAGACGGATCGCTATGAAAGACTTAATAAAGATACGGCATGCTCGGGTGGTTATAAACGTCTATGAGATAGATCGAAACTCTGCAAAAATGATCTTGATGAGACTCAAGATGCATTGCCCTAGGAAATAGTTTCCTGTCATTGCAAAGTGTGATGATTCGGCATGAGAGATATAAAAGGTGCAACATACTCACATAATCCATTGACATATATCAGATAAATGTCGTCATCAGTATAGACCTGGCCATAGTAAGCATGATCTTGATAAGATTCAAGATGCATGAAGAAAAGTCTCCGAAAGGATATAGTTATTAAAAGTCGTGACACAAGGATTATAAGTAATCTTCCAAAAGGGTTTGGAATAGGACTAGATCGAATCCAACAAATTTCTTGGATCGATCAGAAGTGTCATGAACATGTCTTGATGACTTAATGCTTAGAGCATGGTGAGTCAGATTCAGGATATGACCTGGCTGGGAATACTTAATGGATTCTGTACATACGTAAATGATTAGGGGTGAATGTTGATAACATTTTGAAAAGAGTTTTTTAAAATGAGGACCTAATGGTTAAAGAATTTCGTTGGCATTCCGATGGAGCGCGTGTGGCTCACCGGCACATGGTAACACCTCGAAATAGTCTTAGGGTGCAGTCATGTGGACTAAAGATCCCGAGTACCATGGAAAGTCACAGTACATAGAATGGAGTTGTTAGTGAGAATGATGGTATGACCAAAGTTGAAATATCATCGGAAGGATATCCGATCGGAAAAAGTGTATAAATGTATAACATTTGAATACATAGAAAGAGTGAAAGGTCAAGTTGACATAGATACATAACACGAATTAAATAGTTTAAAAGAAATCTAGAAACCGATAATAGTTTTATGTAAAATCCGACTTGGTGATTACCTCGTGGAGACTTGGTAATTAGGCAAGAGTAGCCACCAATCAGATTTTATGTTTTAATTTTGCATGTTTCACTTTCCGAATAATTTGATTATTCAAAAGTCCACGATCGCTCATACTTTTTGGGAGTAAGTATGAACGAAGACTGTCGTGAATTGGTTTTTAGATTGTCTAAGGAGTTAGACATTACAGTAAGACTGCTACAACGTTCATGAGTACTTAGAAATAGAGATTTGAGTATTGGATAAACCGCGTTCAATAGATTGCTTCATGGATTACATCACGAGCAATGTTGAGACGATAATATCGTATGATCTTGAAGCAGAGACATATGAGTTGAAATTTACGAGTCGGTTGTGCATTGATAATGCGAAAACGCATCGGTAACTCGATGTTACAAAACGCATTGTTGTGTACGATTTGATAAGTAAAAGACACAATCATATGAGTCGAAGCTTATTCGTTCCGTGACCCTGGTGGGAAATAGATATATGTAGGCCGCTCGATGATTTTGAAGTTGACTAAAGTGCTGGCCAGCCTGGACTAAATTGATGTGTTCAATTAGAAGTCCGAAAGTCATAAGCAGAATCGGAAATCGGGAAACAGAGTATCGGACAGAGATTGATCTCAATCCATGTCTCGTGTCTGAAAATATCTTGTTGGACGAAGGATCATATGATCACTTATCTATGGACAGAACTGATTGGGTCAGAGTTCGGCAGCAGTTTCTTGGAAGCTGCAGGTTGTTTATTAATCAGAAGATAAATTAAAGTCATAGACTTATCCAAGTGGGAGACTGTTGGATTAGGTGTCTAAGCCATGACTTTATATTTATATTTATCTTGTTAATTGAAGCAAAGTCCATTTGGGTTGCCCTCATAGCTGGAGGTTAGGATAGAGTTCAGTAGAGTAAAAGGTTGATTTATTAATTGTATAATAAATCAATAGAATTAATTAAATGGTTTATTAATATATTTAAGTGTAAATATATTAATTAGAAACTATAATAATTAATTAAGATTTAATCTAGAATTAATTGGATTTAATTCAGTGATTAAATTAATTAATTAAAAGTGTAGGGACTGGTTATGTAATTATTCAATAGTTGAATATTGACTGGCCAGTGGACAGGGGTTGAAGATGGCGAGATTTTGGTGGTGACACCACAAAATCTCGAAACCCTAATTAGGGTTAAGAGAAAGTCTTGCCCAATTGGTAAAAGGCTTACCAAAGATGGGCTCTAGGGTTTCAAGCTGTACCACCTGAAATCTATAAATAGGGATCCCCTGGGAACCCTAATCCTGCGCCACTTTTGACTAAGATTACTCTGCTGGACTGTCTTCTCCATTGCTTGGGTGTGACTTGCATTTGAGGCAGGACACTTGTGTTGCTAGCTTCAAGAACAAGATCAAAAGGTTGGTTATTCTTCATTTGATCTTTAGAAATAATTGTTGGCCTTAGGATTTTAGTTTATTATCTTCATAGAAGAAAACATAGATCTTTCTAGGGTTGCATGTGAACCATAAGAAATTATTTGTTCATTGTTTGCTAGAAAACCCTTCACAATTATGGTCCAATCATTTTCAAAGGGCATGGAGGTAATGAACATAATAATCAATTAATTTAAATTTAAATTTATCCACTAATTTAGAAAATAACTAATTATCTCCAAATCTATCTCATTTAATTTCTCTATCTTCTCTTCTTATATGGAATGCTCCAAGAAACCATATATTCTCGTCGCCGCCTTATACCACCATCGCTCCGCCATTTTCACTCCAACACCACCACAAACCACCAGCCCTTCATCACGACTCCGACATACCACACATTGCTGCCATCGGGACTTCAACTCCAAACACCATCACCACCATTACCATCTCGATAGAAAAGGAAGAAGTTATTAACACCATCACCAGCATTGTGACGGTGATATAGAAAGAAGACAATCACGGCTAAGGTTTAAAATACGGGCTAGATTTTCTGGTGGCATTCACTTTCAACCACTGACAATCACTAGCAAACAACACCATCACCGCCACCAACCACCTTTGCACCACTGGTAACCAATGAAAATAGGGGATTTTCTAAAACGAAATATGGGCTAGATTTTCTGGAGGCATTCATCTCAAATTAACCTATGTTCTTGGATCTGTACCCTAGTTCTAATAAGGAAGGATAGGCTAGATTCTTTTTATTCTCACAGAATGTTATTTATGTTCATCCTTTTTTGGTAGAATATTCTTTTAGAATAAGTTATCTGAGAAATACATTGTCTGAGAGTGCATTCTTTGAGAGTGCATTCTTTGAGAATGCATTCTCTGATGATTATTTTAGAATACAATCTTTGATGATTTTTTCTATTATACATTCTTTATTGATCAAAATGTATTCTATGATGATTCTTTCAATCCTATTATATGTGTCCATTATTCTAATAGAATATTCAATCTTTTGATGTATTTGGCTATTTTTTTAAGAATGCTTATTCATATGTCTTAATGTATTTGTTTATTTAGGAATGCTTATTCAAGAATATCTTCATGTATTTTTCTATTATAGTCACTCGTATTCTTTAAGAATGAAGCCTAACTTTCATAATGTATATTCTAATCTTTAATAATGTACTACTTGTCATTATTCTTATTCTTGGAAGTATACAGAGTCATATTCTTTATGAATGTTAGTTCAAAAAAAAACTCTATTGAACGAGGTTAATACGTATTAAATCAAAATCCCACTAATTTAGGATGTTAATACCTATTAAATCAAAATCTCATCGAATTAAGAGATAAATAAAGAATTGTTTTTAAATATTGATTAATAGACTAAAATACCCTTTATAAGGGTTTAACTATAAAAAGTGATTAATTAATTGTTATATATTTACGTTTAGGTCCCTGAATCTAAAATCATAAATCATTTTGATTGGATGCTCCACATTTGGTCATACGTTCACACAATAATTGCAGTTCACATTTAATCCTCTCTCTCTCTCTCTCTCTATATATATATATATATATATATATATATATATATATATATATATATATATATATATATATATATATATATATATATATATATATATATATATATATATATATATATATATATATATATGTATGTGATGCGTTATCAGGCTCCGAGAATCTTCTTGAGGGGATCTTGGTGGTCAAACGGGTGTGAGCCTATGAACACAATCACAAGAAAGAGAACCGTCAGCCATTTCCCGGAAGGAGGTCCGAGAAAATGCTCCAATGGCTAAGTCAAATCTCCAGGGAGGGGATGATAATGTGTATGAGAGGTGAGAGGAATCGATCTCTTTACCGTGAGCCCCTTGAGGGCTTTTATACATGAGACAGGTCTCGCTTTAGGCGACAAAGTGCCTGCGGTGGCAGGAGGGAACAAGGGCGCTGATTGGGTGATCAGCCTTTGTCTCCTGCCACATCCTCGATTAGTTCAGGTGTGATACGTGGTGTGTGCACGATCTCTGTCGGGTATAGATATCGTATAGCTAGATAGGCGCGCTATAGGTCCCTTCCCGGCTGAACCGTCTGGCATGCGCGTCATCTCTCCGGGCCAGGCTGGAAAACCTTCTGGGCTGGGATGTTCCATCCTGGAAATGGTGGCGCCTCTTGGTCTTCGGAGGTCTCTCCAAGGACGAGCCGGAGCATTTGCCGGATGGCACGCTATCAGTATGTAAGTACGTACATACGTATGTATGTTTGTATTCATCTATTACACCCAAATATCAAATTTGTGCAAAATATGAAATACAAAACAATCATAATATTTACATTAAAATTCTTTACGTTCCTATATTTATAAAACGAAGTTAAAGTTAACAAAACATATTGCTTACAATTTGTTGTACTGAGTTTTTCTTCTAAACTAACTAATTTGATGTAACTAAACTATTTACTGAGTTTGTCTTTTAAACAAACTAGTTTGGTTTGTTGGTTGCTTAATGAACTATACGGAAGACCTCGTTAGAAAAAAAAAAGGTGGATACCTGGAAGACCTATTTAGTAAAATAGGGCTTCATGTCAACACTGCTAAGACAAAATATCTTTCGTGTAATTTTAGTCGGGAGCAAAACATTGAAATAGTAAAAGTTTGCATTGATGATCATGTGTTACACCCAAAAATGAGTTTGGGTCTGTGATCCATAAGGAAGGAAGTGTTGAGGGTGTCATTACACAACCCATAAAGATGGGATGATTAAAGTGGATTACAGCGATAGGAGTATTTTGTGACAGGAAGGTGGCCCTGAAAAATAAAGGGAAAATTTTATAGTGTAGCGGTTATGACAACTTTAATGCATGGATCTAAATGTTGGCCAACTGAATAGGAAGATGGAGGTTGCAGAAATGTGAATGTTGCGGTGGTAATATGGCACAACGTTGTTGGACAGGATACCGAACACAAAAATTAGGAATAAGTTTAGAGTGGCGTCGATCGTTGACGAATTAAAAGAATGAATATTATGTTGGTGTGGACATGTGCATAGATTACAACCATCGACTGCTATCAGGAGAGCGTAGACAATCACACTCGAGGGCACGAGGAGGAGACAACATCCAAGAATGAAGTGGGAAGACTGTGTGAGATTAGACTTGAAGGAGCTAGTTCTTACCAAGGAGGTGACCTCTGATAGGAGAGAGTGGGGTAGAATTAGGATACTTAACGTTCTTTTGACTCTAGGAGCATAATTTTATTCATCTCATACATACTCAAGTTATCTGTACTTTCAATATCTTTGTTGTATATGTTGTTGGCTGATTGCTTGTATTTACTATCACGTACACTTGTGTATCCATTCGTATTTTTATTCCCCTATTTATTTCTTTTATTTGTTCTTTCTCTAGAGACACAAAATTGTATGCTTCATCCTTAACTAACATTCTATTTGTAGATATTGTTATGCAAGGTTGTTAGAGGGTGCTTGAGATTGTGTTTGAAAACTTCTTATTGACTTATTCGTTTTTAAAAAAAAACAAATAAGTCAACAAAAAGTGTTTAGCAAACTTAAAAGACTTTTTTGAAACAACTTATTAACCCCTCAAAAAAAAGTTTTTGAAAAATAATAGATACCCGACTTTTTTAAACAGCTTTTGGGTTGTTGATATCAAAATATCATAATGCCCTCATTAAATAAAAGTTCACCATTCACTAACCATTTCCATTATCTTTAACAACCCATTCTCTAAGGTTTAAAGAATGGGCTAGATTTTCTGGTGGCATTCACTTTCAACCACCGACAATCACTAGCAAACAACACCATCACCGCCACCAACCACCTTTGCACCACTGGTAACTAATGAAAATAGGGGATTTTCTAAAAAGAAATATGGGCTAGATTTTCTTCATCTCAAATTAACCTATGTTCTTTGATTTGTACCCTAGTTCTAATAAGGAAGGATGGGCTAGATTCCTTTTATTCTCACATAATGTTATTTATGTTCATCCTTTTTTGGTAGAATATTCTTTTAGAATAAGTTATCTGAGAAATATGTTGTCTGAGAATACATTCTTTGAGAATGCATTCTCTGATGATTATTTTAGAATACAATCTTTGATGATTCTTTCATAATACATTCTTTGTTGATCAGAATATATTATATGATGATTCTTTCAATCGTATTATATGTGTCCATTATTCTAATAGAATATTCAATCTTTTGATGTATTTGGCAATTTTGTTAAGAATGCTTATTCATATGTCTTAATGTATTTTGTTTTTTAGGAATGTTTATTCAAGAATATCTTCATGTATTTTTCTATTATAGTCACTCGTATTCTTTAAGAATGAATCCTAACTTTCATAATGTATATGGAGTCGTATTCTTTATGAATGTTATTTCAAAAAAAAACTCTCTTGAATGAGGTTAATACTTATTGAATCAAAATCCCACTAATTTAGGAGGTTAATACCTATTAAATCAAAATCTCATCGAATTAGGAGATAAATAGAGAATTGTCTTTTAAATATTGATTAATAGACTAAAATACCATTTATAAAGGTTTAACTATAAAAACTAATTAATTAATTGTTATATATTACGTTTAGGTCCCTGAATCTAAAATCATAAATCATTTTGATTGGACGTTCCACATTTGGTCATACGTTCACACAATATTTGCAGTTCACATTTAATTCTCTCTCTCTCTCTATCTGTGTGTGTGTGTGTATGTATGTATGTATGTATGTATGTATGTATGTATGTATGTATGTATGTATGTATGTGATGCGTTATCAGGCTCCGAGAATCTTCTTGAGGGGATCTTGGTGGTCAAACGGGTGTGAGCCTATGAACACAATCACAAGAAAGAGAACCGTCAACCGTTTCCCGGGATGAGGTCCCGAGAAAACACTCCAATGGCTAAGTCAGTCTCCAGCGAGGGGATGATAATGTGTATGAGAGGTGAGAGGAATCGATCTCTTTACCGTGAGCCCTTTGAGGGCTTTTATACGTGAGACATGTCTCACTTTAGGCGACAAAGTGCCTGTGGTGGCAGGAGGGAACAAATGCGCTGATTGGGTGATCAATCCATTGTCTCCTGCCACATCCTCGATTGGTTCAGGTGTGATACGTGGTGTGTGCACGATCTCTGTCGGGTACATATATCGTACAGCTGGATGGACGCGCTATAGGGTGCCTTCCCGGCTGAACCGTTTGGCATGTGTATCATCTCTCCGGAACAGGCTGGAAGACCTTCTGGGTGGGATGTTCCAGCCTGGAAATGGTGGCGCCTCTTGGTCTTCGGAGGTCTCTCTATGGGCGAACCGGAGCGTTTGCCGGATGGCACGCTATCAGTACGTACGTACGTAGGTATGTATTCATCTATTACACCCAAATATCAACTTTGTACAAAATATGAAATACAAAACAATCATAATATTTACATTAAATTTGTTTATGTTCCCATATTTATAAAACGATGTTAAAGTTAACAAAACATATTGCTTACAATTTGTTGTACCGAGTTTTTCTTCTAAACTAACTAATTTGATGTAACTAAACTATTTACTGAGTTTGTCTTTTAAACAAACTAATTTGGTTTGTCAGTTGCTTAATGAACTATACGTAAGATCTTGTCAGAAAAAAAAAATGTGGATACCTGGAAGAGCTATTTAGTAGAATAGGGCTTCGTGTCAACACTGCTAAGACAAAATATCTTTCGTGTAATTTTAGTCGGGAGCAAAACATTGAAAGAGTAAAATTTTGCATTGATGATCATGTGTTACACCCAAAAGTGAGTTTCAGTTATTTGGGGTCTGTGATCCATAAGGAAGAAAGTGTTGAGAATTCTTCAAAATAAAAACGTACACAAATCTGTTAATTAATCTTACGTGTTGAGCGCATTCGAATACAAGAAAACACGTGAAGGTCGACTTTTTCTCAAGCTAGATAAAGATACAGTCACAAGTCAGGGACCTATTTGGTACAAAATCCTTAGTTGAAGGACCACCAGTGCAATTTTCACAAGTAGAGGGACGAAAAGGACAAAAATTTGTAGTTTTAACCATTTCCATTATCTTTAACAACCCATTGTCTATCAACTTGACTTCTTGAATTTCTTCCTCTATACTTACTTCTTGGCCCCGAGCTTCTCCGGTTACTACTTCCCGGCTTATTCGCCGGACCACCACTCTCCGTCGCCTGTTCTCCGGCAGAGGTGGCGGCAGCGGTGGTGGTGGTGGTGGGGGAGGGGCGGGGAAGAAACATACCGGGCATCAAAACCTCGGTCTTTTTTGGCTCAATTAAGCCATTATTCTCTTGTTGTAGCTTCATTGTAACCTCGAACTTTTTTCGTCTCGTATTTTCTTTATCCGAATGAAGAATCTTTTCGTTTTCTGTACTTTCGGTATCTTCAAGATTCTGAAAAAATCAAACCAAAGGGTAAAATGGTCATTTAGTCGTATTCAGACCGCTTTAAAAGAAGAAATTTACTCAAAGTTAAACAACATTTGTATATACAGCTACACGGACACATTTATGCAATTTTAAGTTTTAACCTCAAAAGTAACGAAATGTTGATAATTTTGTAATATGAATATTGATAATTTGTATAGGGCTAATAACGGAATTATATAAATTAACCACCAATTTTTGGTAAAAAGTTTCATCGAAGCCATTTTCACCGGTTCTTCAGGTCATAATGGTCGTATTAAAATTTTTCCAAAAATTGGTGGTTTATTTGAAAAATTAAAATTTGATGTTTAAACCAGAAAAAGTGACAAAATATAGTCTTTTTTTTGTAATTATATAAATTAAAGTGTAAATTATCTAGAGTTAATTACAAAAAAAAAACACTATATTTTGCCAAAAATTCAATTTAACCACGATTTTTAAGATTCGGAAAAAACCACCAATTTTTAAAAAAATTCCAAAAATTGGAGGTTTTATTAGAACAAATGAAAAATTGATGGTTAAACCAGAAAAAGTAATAAAATATAGTGTTTTTTCGTAATTTGCCCATTTGTATATAATAAAAAAGTAAAGTAAATTTTATAAATTTTTGACATACCAATTGAGAATAAGTTCCCACCAAGTCAAGCACATGTTCAATGTCTTTAGCATGGAACACTTTACGACACACAGGGCAGATACCCACGGAATCTTCCGTGTTTTTATGCATTTCTGTTTAATAAACATGGTGTTAGTGAAATGTCTAAAATACCCTCACTAGTGACATAATCACCTGTAAGTTTAGTTTGACCAGATGAAGTAGCATGATTGACTTCTTTATGCATTTGTAGCCAATTCCACCACCTTATAATGCATTCACTGCATTTAAGTCGACAAAGAATGAATAAATTAACAATTAAATCGACTTTTTCAAGAATTAAAATTTTGAGATTTACCAATGAAAGCAATGGAAACAAGACATTAATTTCATAAATGGTAGAGAATTATTGGAAGCATTATCTTCAACCAAAGGAGACAAACACAAGGGACAATCTCCATCAGGATGATTCATGCTAGTGAGCTTTTCAACTGCTTCCTAGTAAAAAAATTCAACTAAATCAATATTTATAGATTAAAGATTTATTTGTTAAAAAAATGTATGACAAAAGTTGCAGTTTTTTTGGTTGTTTAGTGGTGATAACGTACCTCACAAAGTGCTACAAGCATTGAGTTTGAAGAGAGTTCACATGCCTTTTCATGGATACTAATTATGAGATGCTTTTGTCTTTGTTCATCAAGGCCCTTTGATTCTATAATCATGATTTCTGGTGGTTCTTCTGGATACTGCAGTTAAAAAAGAGATTGATTATCTTAAAATGTCATAAAAATTTCAAAAAAGAACAACCTAGTTTCAACAGGCTAGTGATTTGACTTTTTAAAAAGGCTCATTTTCTCTGTTACCCTTTAATCAGAAATACAGAAAAGTATAATGTACTTTCATGAGTTTAAAGCTGCTTTTCCTTCATGATCAAATCAATAAGCTAATATTTCCAATATGTAATGATCATGTAACTTGGTGTAAATATATAGAAGATAAACCAATAAGTACAATCATGGATTTTCATTTGACAATGCAAGTACCTTATAACTTGCTCGTATCCCTATAACTGCTTCCACAAACTGCAATTTGAAACAAGAGCTCAATGAGTACTTGAGATTTATTACTGTTCATGGAAAGAATGCCATGTAAAAGACAATAACTAACGCAAACACAACTATCATTAGACTTGAAGCTCTCTTGAAGTGTCTCTTTCATAACACTAGGGGACAATGAGCAATATTCATCCACCAGAGATATTAATCATTAGTTCGATACATAACAAAATAGAGCTCATAACTCTAGCTCGTCATCTGGTTGCACAAAATCATCATCGGCGTTTGCAACTAGTTTAAAACAGCTGTATTAACTTCACAACAGCCACATGAAATTGAATTAAACAATCAAATCAACATGTAACTAAGACGTCGTACAGCTAGCGTTACAGCATCTGCTATAATTTTAGAATTTGCAGAACGATAACACTAATTATATCCTTTTGGAATGATCAATCGAGTATATCAACAAGTAAAATGGAAGGAAACTGCGAGATCGTAATAGAAAACCTGCTGAGATGAAACATCGGCGGTTCGAGGCTTGATTAGAAGGTGGAGATGAGGAGGGTATCTTGCGAGAACTACGCAATCGTCACCATAAACGGATTCAGCAGCTTCGACTTCGATCAACGCCTCCTCTTCCGCCATTAGCGACTGATTTTTTGGGGATTTTCACCCCCGAATCATTGGAGTCGGTCCTCTGACGGTCGGTGTAACGAATTCCATAAATGGACCCTAAATTTTGTAAGTTTAGGGCACTCACGTTCACTACCGAATGAATCATTTTTTCGAATATATGGGGATCCAATTTTAAGGATGCTTTGTAGTTTGGAGCCTTTTTTTTTTTTTTTTTCTTTTTTTTATTACATATGGTTTCATTAATATTCGACTTGCTATAAGACATATCAATCTCACATTCTCGATATTTATATCAGCGTCGTATCAATATTTTTACACCTCTTTCACTCTACTAGACGTATCCTCCTCACACATACACATCAAAAGAGTCCAAATCCTAAAGCTCGAAGGTACGAGATCAACGCACAAGAGAGAGAGAAAGAAGACCGGGAAAGAGGGGGTGTGAGTTTGGGGCCTGAGTACTTGAATAGCTCCAGCTTGGGGTTCATCCTAGTGGGGATGTGGCGTGCCCGAGCTAACCCCGAGGACCAGGTCAACGGCCGAGGGTGTTCGGTGTTTGTGTGTGTATTAGTTGTAGTTCTTTTACACCAACCATCATTTGGCTTTTAAAACTTAGAGAAGTTTTCATGTATTTTAAGCGAATTATCTAAGATATAAAATAGTCTGAGGCATAACAAACATCATTTTCTTACAAAAACTCATTCCTTAGAATTCATAACATCTGCTTGCTACTTCCTTCCTCGTTGATCTAGTTAGACCACTAACTCATCTGAAATCTTGGTATCGCTTCCCTATTTGCTTTCTTTTAATAATTGTCCAGTTTGGATCTTACAATATCGATTCAAGGTTGTTTCTTATTCATTTAGGTGTTGTTTGTTTTTTAAGAGGTAAAAGGTCTGCAGTCTGCAGACCACATCTGCGAAAGAAGAGGTGGACCAAATGTCTGCAGTCTGTATGAAAAAAACTGTTTGTTTTTTTAATGTCTGCAACCTTTTAAAATAAACAAAAAATTAAATAAACTGATTTTTTTTTAATTTAGAAGACTTTTAAGTTTGTTACACGAATCTAGTATTATGAAAAGATCATATAATATGGTATTGCACATTAAAATAAATGAAATTGTCATATAAACATCATATAATATGGTATTGCACATTAAAATAAATGAAATTCTCACAAAGTATTATGGTATTTCACAATAAATACTTGTATATATATCATTAAACATCATGTCATACATCTAGATGTACATGCAAATCCTCAAACTCCTCAAGTGCTACATCAAACCATAATTCATCATCCTCCACCATAAGCATAGCTGCACATACCAAACTGTTTGAAAGCTACCTGATGCGAAGTGGAGTACTATATCGTCCGAATCTCGTCTCACGGGTGATCCTGGTCGTCTTGGATTTGACCTGCGACCACAATCACAAAGGAAATGGCAACGTCAGCCGTTCTCCGGGAGGAGGTCCCGGGAAAACGCTCCGATGCCTAAGTCAGATCTCCGGCAAGTTTAGTGTATATTGGAAAGTTAGGGTAATTTGTGTGTCCTCTTACCGGATGCCCTCTAAGGGCTTTTATACGCCTTGTCCTGTCTGGCTATGGCCGACAGGATCTTTGCTGTGGCAGGAGGGGACCAAGTCGTCCGTTGGCAGTACGACCCACGTCCTTTGCCGCGCGCCTATTGGCGCAGACCGGCCGGATGGGGCGCGCACGATCTTTGTCAGACCTGGGCGCCACGCGTAGGTCGAGGGGCATGGCGCCAAGTACAGTTCACGCTGGTCATTCCAGCGAGTACGTCGTTAGTGAGCTGGAGTGAAGTTCTCCAGGAGAGATCTCGCCAGGGCGATTTCTCCGTTGGCTGGAAGGGTCTTCCTGGCGGAGACCTCCCAGCGGCTGGCGAGTTTGGAATGCACACGGGTGTTCTGGAAGACGCGTTAGCGGTTGCCAGATGGCACGCTATCACTACCCAAAATATACTTATATCCTCATTTTCAATTCCCTGAAATCAACAAACAATTTACCAAAAACCGAAAGGCTTCAAATATCAATTAATTATTTGATGTATACATTAAATTGGATCTCATATGCACACATTTATTGTTGGATCTATCATAAAGGCACATAAATCTGAATTTAAAGCACAAACACATTCTAGTCACTTGACTAGCAAACCAACTATGTAGAAAACTAGATGAATCATGAATTTAGTATTTGAAATTACTCCAACCGATTTAAAGTTGATCAAAAGATCATCATTAACGCCAACTTTAATTAGAAACCACGATCTACCTCTATGAACATTCTTTTTCACCTCAATAGCTTCTCAAATGAATCGGAAATAACTACAAAACTTGTTCAAAAATGAATAGAATCAACACTCAAAAACTAATCGAATTCGATGTAAAATTCAGAAAATGCACCAAAACTAATCTAATTCGATGTAAAATTATGATTTCAAACCACATTAGGAATCAATTGCAGAAAAATCAAAACAACTATAAATCTGATTTCAAAACCTTACCTGCAGCGGTGGTGGAGTTGGGCAAACGGAGCTCCGATGGTCGGCGATGAAGAGGTTGTTGGCGGTAGAACAGAGTTCTGATGGTCGACAATGAAGAGGTTACTGGCTGCTATCAACGATTCCTGCAGAAGAGACACGCCGGTGAGGGAGAAAGAAGTCCGGCGACTGGCGCTAGGCGAGAGCGGACGTCGACGAAGGAGGCTATAGAGACATTAGACGGAGAAGAAAGTCGATGAAGGAGGCGGAAAAAAAAAAGAACACACAAATTTTTATAGGGCATAAAAAAGAACAGGAAGACCTTTGCAGATCCTAAAAGCGCTTGGTCCATCTCTTTTCCAAGAAGAGGACACGCAGATATTTTTAGGTCTGTGGTCTTCTAAAAAACAAACGATCTGCAAAGAAAACGTCTGCCCGTCCGCAGATATAAGAGGTTTGAAGATCTTCTAAACTAAAAACAAATAGCCCCTTGTAGGCTTTGTGAGTGAATTACTTAATTTGGACAACTGTATATTGTTGTTTTTTTTAATTGATCTAGACGGAATGACTTAATAGGTTAAGGTAAAAACCTAACTTAATGTATTAAAACATAAACCCTTTAACTATTTGTTTTTGTTTTTTCTTTCAAGTCTCAACTATGTTCACATCAGAATTGATGAATAATATTAAAATGATAAATATTGATATACGGGTAAAATGTTCATTTATAAGTAGTTTTTAAATATGTATGAATATAGTGGAAGAATTGATAATGATGTATGTGATTGTTTCATTTTTTGAACTAGTGAATATAAATAAATCAAAAGGCTAACCTACATGTTTAAAAGTGATATTAAAACATTATAACGTTTTATATGTACTTTTGAAATAATATATTTCATTTATGATATAACATAAAAATGATGTATCAATAAAAATGTGAAACTTTATGTATATTATATGTACAATAATAACGTCTGAATTATTAAAATACGAAAACTAAAACTTTCAAGACATTTTAATATATGTTGCAAATTTATTTGTAAATATTGGAATCTCGTCGTACTTCATTAAAAAGTCACATGTTGACTCCATAAGTATGTTTCTCACATACCAAATAAATTAAAATATTTTAATTAGGAAGTATTACAAAATAAAATTGTAAATAACCATAAATAATACAAAATTTGATCGTCTTCTCATTTAACCCACAAAACTCGTCTTTATATATTAAGTAAAAAATAAATAAACATTATTATATATTTGTCCAAATAAAGTCTTCTTCATTTTAAATCCAATAAATAAAAAAAAAACACCACATTAGTCTCATTCATGTAGCTTTTTTAGTCTAGATTAGAAACTTATTTCATGTAAACATTTATCCATACATACATCATTAGGTATTTAGTCATTTGACTCACACACAGCTCCATGGAAAAAATAGTCTCTTACTCATCTAACATATTTCTAACCATAATGCAACATGTCAATGCTACAATTCAACTTCTTTATATATGATTTTATTTTTTTTCTAAACTATATTAAACACCCCAATGGCATCCCCAATGCTATTATTCCCTCCAAAAATCATATTAGCTATCTCCATAGTCCAACATATATCTCATCCTTGCTTTATTGCCGGTATGTCCCTTTAAATAGAGTCATTGTTCAACTTACATTTTCAAGTTATATGTTTAATCTTCTCATGTGTATATATTTATTATAAGTTATGTAATGCCGCTACTTTTGCATATACATCGCTTTGATATATCATCTTCTAAATAATCCTTCATATTCGTAACATCTAGAAATTTGACGAGTTAGATATATTGCATTTGAAGATGGTGAATTGTTCTATATGTAATTTTTTATCGGAAGAGTAACTTGTTAAAAGAAAAAAATTTAAGAGGTATATTGATCAATTAAAGGAAGTTGGGAAAAGACTAAGTAACTATATGGTTACTATGACAACCCGATTTTTTTTCGTTTTAAATACCATGGTTTTACAATTCATTTCCTTAAAATTTGATCCCATAAAAAGTTAAACATTATTAAAACAAAAAATTTGGTAATCACCAATCACATATCATTACAACCATAGTAGCAAACAAAAACTTATATAGGATCATAATAACGGAGCATAAGAATGTTCCACTCCCTTTATTTCACATTACTTCTAGCTTCTTTAATCATTGTATAACCTGTGACACAAGGCATAAAAACATACATACGTAAGACTATAAAGTCTTGTGAGTTACTTGAGTTTGGTCTCATAGTATCTTTTATATACTTTTACAAAATCCATTTACTATGTGAAGCCTTATACATCAGTTCACATATAGATTACCTAACATTTGATTCCCTTACATATTAATTCATAGAAATTACACATTGTTCGTTAGGTCATAAAATGACTCTTACATATTAAATATACTCTTTACATCTTAGTCATATAAATTACCTTTAACTTATTAGTCATAGAATGACTCGTAACACATTAAGTTATATAATTAACTTGCACTTAGTAACAATATTAATGATTATTTACTCATAACTAATAATCATATAGATTATTCTTTATTAATACTTAATAATCATATAGATTATTCTTAATTCATACTTATCATATAGATTATTCTTTATTCATACTAATAATCATACATATTCTTTATAACATATACTTAATAATCATATAGATTAGTAGTATAAGGAACCGTCAGTGGAGGGAAGTAGGTCATAGGTCGGCGGCAGTAGAAGCAGAATCGATAGGAAAGAAAGGTTTGGTCGCTGCAGGCTGTGAACGAGAAATCAGAAGAAGAGGAGTTGAGATAAATAATGACATGGCATGCTCCAATAATGACTTGGCAAAGATTTTAGATGGCGTGACAATCTCCCTTGATGACTAGACAAAGGTTTATCGGGTTAACCCTTCAAATTTCTGATAATGGTTTTTTAACACACCAAAATGGACTAGAAGACCAAAAAAAACTTGAGGGACCTTTTAAACCACAATGTAATTTTGCCTTTTATTTAATCTATTTTCCAAAAAAAAAAATTAATTTTCTACCAAAAAAATCCAAAACTACTAAGCCCTAAATCCGGATGTTACATATTAACATGTCAATTATTTATAAGTGACCTTCTGCGTTTATTAAGGATGAAAATTCTATTTGATCCATTGATCAACTCAAAAAATCTTTAGGTCAAGAACTCCACCATTAATGTCTAGTATTACATGCAAGCTTATATATGCTCTTTCATAAATGCAATTAGTTTTTTTTTTTGGAAAACGGCAAATAATTTTATTAACATGAGTCGCAGCCTAGCAAGTTGCTAGCTGAAACAGTACAAAGAACTACATACAAGAAATGAGATTATAGCACCATGAGTCCCAAGCCAATGGGGCGTTACCTCCCCTACATTTGACCCAAAGATACACCATCGGTTTCACATTTTCAATAATTGAGTGATGAGTAATCAGATACCGATTAAAGACACGATCATTCCTGCACCTCCATAACCACCAGATCATCCCGCTGCAAATGATCCTCAATCTCGTGCATACCTTTGCATTACTTTGCACCATTTCCGCCATTTCAAACAACTCATTGACACTATGAAGCTGCGCATCATGTATGACACACCATTTAAAGATCTCGCTTCTGACTTTAATCGCCAACGAACCTCTGATCAACATATGGTTCGCGTCCTCTTCCTCCGTGTTGCAGTAGGTGCAATTAAGCTCCTCAACGTTAATGCCCTTGTTTCTTAATGCACTGGCAGAGCGAATTATACCCTTAATTGCTCTCCAAATGAAGCAGTTAACCTTTAAAGGGACTTCTTTTAGCCATTTGAACTTCATCCCCGCCAAACTACCAACCAACCCGTCAATCCTATTACGTACCGCAGCTACCGATAGGACTCCATCCTTTGTTAAATCGCACCACCATCTGTCCACTGATCTGTTCAAATTGACATCGTCAATTATCGTCTTTAGTCGTTCCAACTCATTGCTAAGAACGTGGGAATTAGAATGAGTTTTCCAATATCAAACGTACCCATTCTCCTTGATTCTGTCGCTTACCATACAATTCTTTTCGTTTTCAAGTTTGTAGAGGGTTGGAAATTGTTCTTTTAAAGATCCTCCATTCAACCAATCGTCCAACCATAACCTCATGGCTGATCCCGATCCAACGATTTTCTACATGATTTATTTGCTTCAAATGCCCACATCCTCTATTGACCTCTTGATACTTGAAATATTTTTCCATACCCCGTCGATGATTTCCTCGCAAGATAATCGACTGGTTTTAGATGGAGGTTGTGTAATCCAAAAATCACATGACTCCAAAATGAGGAATGATCTACTCGCAATCGCCACCACCATTTTACCAACAGGCCTATGTTTAAAGCCCTTAGAGAACCGACACCCAATCCGTCCATATCTTTAGGTGCTATTACATTATTCCACGGTACCCAATGTATTATACAATCAGCCCCTCCCCACAAAAATCTTCTACGGATTCTTTCCGGTTCTTCCAAAACGCCATTCGGAGCTTTAAATAGAGAAAGGTAATAAGTTGGGAGGTTACCGAGGACAGATTTAATGAGAGTTAATCTTCCACCAAAGGATAATGTTTTTGATTTCCAACTTGACACCTTTGAGTTGAAATGATCGATTACCAGTTTCCAATTTTTTACTAAGTTCATGTTGGCTCCGACCGGGACCCCCAAGTATTTGAATGGTAACGACTCCACCTCGCAGTCTCGCACCCAAGGTGGTTTGCCCACCTCACCGTTTCCTGCGTTGGAGTGCTTAATCCATACACCTTAGACTTATGAAAAATCACCTTTAGCCCTGAAGACACATGAAATCACTTCGGTATGCAACTCAAGTTTTTTATATTACTCCGAGACCATTCACCAACAAACAAGGCATCGTCGGCATAGAAAAGGTGTGAGATGATTTTGTCGCAGTGAGGAATATTAATCCCTTTAAATATACCTTTTTTAATGCCGCCTTTAATGCGACGTTTAAACCCTCCATAGCTATAATGAAGAGATATGGGGACATAGGATCCCCTTGACGGGCCTGTAGTCGCAGGGTTCCAAACCATTCGGGCCCGAAGCTCTTTCACTGCCACACGCCTACACGACATTTTTGACTTCATCAAGCGATATTGGTTCCTCAATCATGGACAACTATGTCGAGGATAAGGAGAGAAATAAATAACTTATTAGTTTGGGTCTAGAAGGCCATGGCTCCCGAAATTTCTCCTGGTAAAAATTATGAAGCGCCAATTTAATTTCTGAAACGTCGTTGGTCCATCTCCCGTTGATGAGGAGGCCGTTAATTCTGTTTCTTCTCATTTTATTGTTAATGTGACAGTGGAAGAACCGGGTGTTCTCATCTGCATCCTCAATCCATCTCATTTTGGCTTTTTGTTTCAAGTCTAAAGTTCTTATCCTGTCACATTCTTGTATCTTCATTTTACCAAAATTCATCGATCTCTGCTATCTTCCGATAACACCTGTTTTTCAGCCTCGCCTTCTAACTTGTTCACCAAATTTCTCATCTCGGAAATCTCCTTGGTCTCTTCCCGGTGAGTCCACGATCTCCATTTTTATAGCCGTTTTTAAAAATCTAAACTTTGCTAACAAGTACCTGTCAGGGGTGCCGTATCCCCTGAATGAAGTCCACATCAACATAACAACATTGTGTAATCCATCATTCAACAACCAGGAATTGAAGAATTTAAAAGGTGGAGGCCCGAAATTATCCCAATGTGAAATTAACGTGATTGGTCGCTGGTCAGACCAATCCCTAGGCAATGCTGTGACCACCACCTGTGGAAAAGCGGATAAAAAGCCCCCTATCTTAATGTCGTTCATCCCCGCTTATTGTATGAACCGATTGAAACTTGCAGCTGTTCTCGGGAAGAAAGATGAATTCAACCGCTCATCAGACCTTCTTACTGTATTAAAGTCGCCAAACATGAGCCACTTTCCAATCTTTTGCTGTTTAATGCTCAATAGTTCTTACCATAGTGACTCCTTTTCAACATCTCCTTGGGGGGCATATATATTAGCAAATATTACATGGTCGTCGATTCCAACCCATCTTCCAATTATTATTAAATAGTACCTGCTTTTGATAACTTCAATTTTTTTTGAAAAGATGAGGATTCTATATGCTGATTAAGCCCCCAGATCTCCCATACACATCCACCCCTTCACAATCAAAATCGGAAGCATCCCAACAGTTCTCGACATTAATCTTCGACCGGTCACCCATCTAAGTCTCCTAAATTCCAATAAAATTGATTTTGTTGCTAGTCTTCAACCTTCTGACCCAACTAATTTTTGTATCATCCCCCATTCCTCTTATGTTCAAGCTGAGACAATTCATTGGCATTCATTGATCTTACCTCCACCGCCAACCAGGTTAACGAATATCTAATTGTCAGGTTCCATTTGAAACCCAACCTCAATCCCAATCGCAGCTGTAGCTTCAATTTCGTTACTGCACGATGAAACATCCATTGCATTGTTGCCAGTACCACAAGATGAGGAGGATGGCGGGGGGTTCTTGTTAAGGTCCAAGGAGTCTCCGAGGTTCGAATCGTCATGTGGAACTTCACCGGTCGGATTAGGAATATTCGCATCTAGTGGCTGATTTTGTGTCGATCGATAGATCGGTAAAGTATTCCATCTATGTCTCTAATGAGACTTGAACCCTCAACCTCAAAGAATGTGATTGTATTTGATATATATATATATATATATATATATATATATATATATATATATATATATATATATATATATATATATATATATATATATAATAAGTTATTTTGTCATGCTATCATGATTCTCATTTTTAAAGTTGGAATGGGTTCAGTTAAATTCAATGTATAAAGATATGCCTTGCCATCTAGAAATATTTTAGTATATCTTTAATGAATGTGCATGTATGTTAAGGAGGGACATAAAAACCTTTGCCTATCAAAAGTTAGCTAATTTATTGAGCTAATTATATGATTTTGATTATTAAAAGTAGTAATAATCGTATTAAAAAAGCATATCAAAATATCAAGATGAGGAATATCTATTATTGGTAGTCTAAGTAAAGGTTTATTCATTTTCAGTTCAATATTTAAAACGTGAAAAATCCTATATGGTCAAATTTGAGAATGTTTATAAGTTCGGTTTGGCAATTAAAATAAAAAATTGGGTGACTTTTCAATATGAACCGAAAAAGCATTAAACCACGTAATATGTTACTGAACATAAAAAAAGTATTATATTTGAACCTGGTATGTTATGATGCACACTCGAAGTGTGAACGTGTGTTATGACTGATTGCATGTTTTCATTTTTGCTTGTATAGACTTTTTACCAATAATTCTAGATAAATCTTAAAAAGAATCAAACTCGTGTTGTTTGTTTTGAATTCAAGGTAAAAATACCTTACCAACCAAATTATGAATTCACTTTATATGGATTGGCGTTTACATTAAGTATCTTTTGGGTGTCTAAACGGTGAAAGGCTTTATGATAAAATCAAAAAAATTGTCTCTAAGTTTATTTTCAAAGAGGGTGACAAATCGGACAGTCGTGTTGAGTTTTAGCTGATACAACACGACACGGCAATTTTATATAACACAAACATGACACAACGTTTTGTTTTGTTTTACTAATACGAAAACGGCCCAATTAAAACATAATAAAAACAACCAAAACGTCAAACACAAAAAAGATAACCCAAAAAAGAGAAAATTCATTTACGTCCTTACAAACTTCTATAATTACGTATATATCATTATAAAATTTGAAATACGTATATATCCTTACAAATGCTAAAAAAGCACATATATACCAAAAATATTAATTTAATAATAATTAATCATTTTAAAAATTGAAAAAACTAATTTTAATTCTATTTTTTATAGTTTTAAAAACTAATTAAATTATGGCATTACCATAATAATCTTGTCCCAAAATTTTCAAATATATCAGTCATCCCAATTTATAGTTTTAACTTTTAAAAACTAATTTTAATTCTATTTTTCTATAGTCGAATCTGTCGTGATCAGTTGTTTAAGCGTGAAAGAGTTATCGATTATGGAAGGATTGCATAGGAGTATTTAGTAACTTGTATATAATATGCTTTAAAAACTGTTTTTTATTTTTTTAAAGATCAATTACTTTTAAATTAATCGTTTGGGTATATATGTGATTTTTTTAGGGTTTGTAAGGATATATACGTAATTTCAAATTTTATAAGGATATATACGTAATTATAGATGTTTGTAAGGATACAAACGAAATTCTCCCAATAAAATAAACATCTAGTTTATTGAATCCATATTTAATTATACAAAACACGAAAAACAATATAAACACGACATACAAATGTTATTATCGTTCAATTTCGTGTCGAATTTTGAACATGAACACGACATAACGTCGTTTTTTTACACCTGACACGCACACGACGCAAACAAGAATACAAAATTTAATTTCATCCCAACTTCGTTCCGTGTCATGTCACAGATTGCCACCCCTGATGATCTGTAGGTTATTGTGAGAACTCGAAGTTTTAATTAAATTAACAATGTTGGTTGCTATGAGATTTATCCTTGTTATAAATAAAATAAAATAAAATTTTACATAAAAGATTACACAATAAATTCCATTCATTTTGATGAATCAAAACTTTTATTCAGATTGATAGTAAGTTTGAGTTGAATAAAGTTTCAAACAGAACAAATAAAAGACTCCGACTCCAAGTCCCAATCCTTACCTTTGTTGAAGATATTGTATTATAAACTAGGGGTGGAATTGGTACGGTACCGATTCTTTTTTCTCCAAACCGTGTACCATACCAACTATAATTGGTACAAAAAAATTGCTACCAGTACCGTACCAATTATACTTGGTACCAATTTGTTTGGTTACCAACAATTTTGGTTGGTACAACTTGGTAATGGTATATACCAAGAAATTAGGTATGTAATTATTTTAATATAGTAAAGACTATTTTTGAGTAACATTATCGTACATTTTTAATTTCTAAATTTAATGTGGTAAAAACTACCGACTAATGTAACTAAATGGCTAATACGAATTTATTTTAAATCGTAAACACTAAACCACTTAACAATTGAAATATGATTTAGTTTATATATATATATATATATATATATATATATATATATATATATATATATATATATATATATATATATATATATATATATATATATTGGTTGGTACGGTACTACCATGGTATTTTATATTTTATACCATTACCGTACCATGTTTACTTAATTGGTATGGTACTACCAACCAAACATGTTGGCTACCAAACATATTGGCTACCAATTTAATTGGTTCGGTTGGTAATATGTTGGTTGGTTTTCCGTGGTACATATTTGACAGCCCTATTATAAACATTTCTTTCTTTTTGCCAAAGAAAAGAATTGTGTCAAACTATAAATAAATAAAAGTAGAGGGATCAAAGTATAAAATAACCACTTTCCAAAACTAAACCTCAGAAGTTAAAGATTAGGTTCAATTATTCATCCATCCCCTACCCTCTATATCTCCACACTGCATTGCGGCTAGGGTTTCACCAAATCCTTCTTTCGTCTACTCTATCTTCAAGAAATTTGTAGGGTTTTACTGGTTAATCGATCTGAATTAGACATGACAATCACGAATTGGAATTAGGGTTCTTATCTGTTGCAAAGACTGAAACTTTGTATCAAAGGGTTCTGTACGAGTGTAAGAAAAGAAAGGAAGATATGGCCACCGCGAACCCTTTCGATTTGCTCGGAGACGATGACAACGACGACCCGTCACAGCTTGTGCAAAAGATCGTTTCTGCACCGGCGAAGAAAGCTCAACCCACTGCTCCCGCCGGTAAAGCGAACGCGCAGCCAGCTAAGCCGTCGGCTAAACTTCCGTCTAAGCCTCTTCCTCCAGCTCAAGCCGGTGAGTTTTTTAGTTATATTTTCTTCCTTTACATAGGTTTTTTTATGTATATATGTCTGTAATTGGATGATTCAGATAGTTAAGTAATCCATTGGTCTTATCAACTATCTTATAACTCGATTCAATTTCAAATATGCTTTTCTATGCTTGATGTTGATAATCTATCATCAATGTTGTTATATGATTCTTATCTGTGTTTGATTTGAGCAGTGAAAGAATCAAGAAACGAAGGCGGTCATGGAGGCCGTGGTGGTGGTGGTGGCCGGGGATATGGGCGTGGCCGTGGCGGAGGTGGTGGTGGTGGTGGTTTCAATAGAGATCCAGCCAACAACGACGGTTCATTCGGTAACCGTGGATTTTCCGGTGGTCAAGGTGGTGGTGAAGATTCTGATGGTAAATCTTTTGAGAGACGTGGTGGTTATGGTGGTCCTCGTGGCGGTTTCCGTGGCGGCCGTGGCGGTTCTTTTGGCAATGGAGATTCGGAGGAAGGAGAACGTCCTCGCCGGACATATGAACGCCGCAGTGGGACCGGTCGCGGGTAAAATCTTTTTTATTTTTTTTTTAAAACGGACCGATTTGAGTTAAATTCTTGGCCAAATTTCATCTATGTCCTTAGAAACTTCAAATATTACGTCAATATCCTTACAAAATTTAATATTACGTTTATATCATTATAAAACTATAAAATTCACATCCATATCCGATTTTCTATTATAATTAAATTAAAACTATTTTAATATTAAAACAATTATCTAAACATAAAAATACCATGTATATTACTGAAGTACCCTTCCCTAATTAAATATCACAATGAAATCAATTTAATCACAGAATTGAAATCGTGAGTAGTGTGCCGGAATTGAAAATCATGATCGCAAATAGTGTGCCGTGAAGTCTCATCCTAGTGTTCCTTCCTGTACGCCATCATCACTTCCATTAAACAATAAAAAATTTTAGAATGCTAAATAACCAAATGTTTACTTGCAGACATAATAATAAAGGAATTATATAAAATCTTTTTAAACCTACCTAGGAAATTTGAGTTGCAATTTCTGCAACCTGTGACTCGCTCCTCTCGATTCACAGAGAATGGTTCTCGATTCACCGGGCTTTCCCCATCCAATAAAAACCCATAAGATTTACCAATTTTGAAATTATGATAAAAATGTGTAAACAAGTTTTGTCGTAATAAACATTTGAATAAGAGAAATCTGACTTTTACCCAATTCTTGATAGTGTGTCCCATAATGTGAATCCAAATCCATTGCTTGTTCAGAGACATGAAACGGTTTGTGCTAATGTCGGTAAGGCTCCAAAGATAAGTAAATATGCTATTGAGAATTCCAATGATCAATCTGATAATGATACATCATATAGCATCAATATCTCCATTATTAGTTAGAATCCAATTCCCTAACTAAGAACAGTAGAACATAAAATAAACGAATTTCCCGTATATTAAACCAAGACCATCTCTTATCATATATTTTTCTGAAATTAAGCTTAAATTACTTGAGAAATTGAAGTGGTGGAAAGGATAAACCGAATCATACCTTCAACAAATTTGAGCCAATGAGTCGTCGCCTCCTATAAAGCTTGCTTAGCACTCTCGATCCCAACAAAATTGCGTTTCATTTCAGTCTTCACGTTAGCATACTCGATCCCAGCCCTAATCTTTGCTTGCTTCGAATCCTACTCATCTCAGTTGCGATTTCTTCAAATCAACATCTCGATCCCAGCAATATTGCGTTTCATTTTACGCTTGACGTTAGCACTCTCGATCCCAGCCCTAAGCTTCGCTTGCTTCGAAAGCTAACCACCTCTGTTGCGATTTCTTCAATTCAATATCCAGATTGTAAATGGAAAAGATGAAGCTTCACGGTCATGGTGGAAAAAAGAATAAGAAAGGAGATGAAGGATGGTCATGGTCAGAGTTCAAGAGAATCACGAGGAGATAATATCCTCATTCGAAAAGGGTAGTTTAGTAAATACAATGGTATTTAGCATTTTATATAATTTTTTTAATATTAAATCTATTTATTTTTATTTCAAATAAGATTTTGGATATGGATATAAATATCATAGCTTTATAATGGCGTACACGTAATATTAAATTTTGTAAGGATATTGATGTAAATTTTGAAGTTTCTAAGGATATAGATGAAATTTGGCCTAAATTCTTTTATCTCCATAATTTATTAAAAAAAGTAACTCGGCTAAATCACTCGATTCAAAAAGTTAGATTGTTATTAGAATAGTGTGGTTTTTCTAATGATACATAATACATTAATTTATTTGTAGAATTATATGGCTAAATACAATAAATAACAACATACTTTCATTTATTTCTTTAATAAACAAATAAATGAAAGTACATTGCTATTTCTTACAATTATTATTATTTCATTTTCAGAAATGAATTCAAACGTGAGGGATCAGGTCGCGGGAACTGGGGAACACAAGCTGATGACATCAATCAGTATTCTTTTCAACTTTTCGTATAATCTTTTTGGTTAATTTTTTTCTTTTTTTGTAAGTAATTGTAACGATTTTTTTTTTTGTGACAGTGAAATTGAGGAAGGAGTAATTGAAGGAGAAAAGAATGTGGTTTCTGAAAAGCCAAATGTTGAAGAAGAAGCAGTTGATGGAAAGAAAGAAAATTCTGCAAATGAACATGTGGAAGAACCCGAGAATAAGGTGAGAAATAGCAACGTACTTTCGTTTACTTGTGTATTCTAACATCCTACTCTTTATCTTTTTGTATTAAATTTTTACAACATTGTACTTTCTTTTTTTTGTTGCATAAGAGTTTAAGACATTTTTTTAAAATTCTCCCAAATTATAGAATTGTACTTTTTTTTTTCTTATTGTATCATTATACTTTGAAAATCTAACCGTTTATAGCATTTACTTTCGGTTTTTTCTTATAGATTTTAAAAATAAGCAAGTCAATGAAAGTACATTGTTATTTCTTGCATTTAACCCTATATTATCAAGATATTGTACTTTAAAAAATCTACCAATATATAGCAATGAAAATTGTTTTGTATTTGGATGGCATTACTATGAAAGGTAGAATCTCTGAAGTATATTATTTTTTTAATAATTGTTTTTTTGCCATCCGTAATGTTACTTTTTTATTAATTATTATTTGTAATTTAGGAAATGACACTTGAAGAGTATCAAAAAGTTCTTGAGGAAAAAAGGAAAGCTCTAGAAGCACTTAAAACTGAAGAAAGGAAAGTGGAAGTGGACAAAGAACTTGCATCTATGCAACAACTTTCCAACAAGAAAACCAGTGATGACATTTTTGTCAAATTGGTGACTAATTTTTTTATAAAAAAATTGTTAGGCGGTTCTTTTAGTTTTATACCGTATGGAAGCTCTTAATTTGCACCAATTGACTAAATTGATTTGTTTTTGTAGGGTTCTGATAAAGATAAGCGTAAAGAGATTGCCGAGAGAGAAGAGAGGGCTAAGAAGGTAATTTGGTCGTTTAACGTTTATTTTATTTTATTTTTGTATTACCGCATTCCGTTTTTGATTATTTTTAGCATGTCGGTCTACTTTCAAATCTTCTTCTATTAAGGCATTGCACTTTGGAAATCTAGCCAATTATAGCAGTGAAAATTGTTTTGTATTTGAATGATATTTTTGCTATAATTGGTAGTTTTTTTAAAGTACAATGCTGTTATAGGAAGAAATGAAATTAGGATGCTATAAAAACAATGATGTGTGAATGGACAAGGTGATCCTTTTTTCCAGTCTGAATAAACCGTCTTAATGAGCCTAAATGACCATTTTACCCTTACATTCCAACAAAATTTTCTAATAATATTTAACATGAGAGGAGTTTAGAAGTAAAAAAGAAACAGCCCCGAAGGATTTTTTTATCTTTTCTAAAACAACCATACGAGACTAAATGACCATTTTACCCTTATACAGTCACTCAGCATTAACGAGTTCTTGAAACCGGCTGACGGTGAACGATATCACGCCCCTGGCGGCCGTGGCCGTGGCCGTGGCGGCCCTAGAGGCGGCGGTGGCGGTGGTGGTGGGCGGTTTAACCAAGGTGGTGGTGGTTCATCAAGCTATGCACCCGAAGCTCCTAAAATTGAAGACCCGAGTCACTTCCCGACTCTCGGGGGTAAGTGAGCCGCCCGCCTTTCTCCCGCCATGGTGATTTTATAAAAAAAAAAAAGTATTTATTAAAAATGGTGGGAATACATGACGAATAATGGAAGTTTTTTTTAAAACTTTCATGTGTTGGAAAAAAGAAATTGCCACGTTTTTAAATGTTAATTTGTTGGTTTTTCTGTATGCTCCTTGTACGTTTGTCGTTTATTTTGTTGGGTTTTGTGAACCGTTTTTTTAAGTTTAGAGATTTTGGGGCGTATGGGGACCAATTTAATTTGTGGATCGTGAACACTTGTTTCTCAGTTTTGTTCTGGAATAGATAGATGACAATTTTTACTTCTTTTTTATTGTCTTTATGTTTATTGTTAGATGCTTGTTATGTCATGATTTTTGTGGTTTTTACTCTTTGAAAATGTCGAACACCCCTTCAAAGAAATAAATTCTTGTTTAACGTTGGGGAGACTGTTTTCAAATAAATGGAAATTGTGCTAGATATTTTAGAAGATTTCAACCGTTCACAACCAATGACTCGAAGAATATTGTTAAGGGATCGTTGGGTTGCAAATAGCCATCTACTGGAACATTATTTAAATGGTAATGCTATTTACGAAACATGGTTTCGGGAAAGGTTTTGAACGCAGAAACATTTATTTCTATGTATAACACATGATTTGACAAACAAGTTTGATTTGATTAGACGTCTCGACACAAGAGATGCAAAAGCGTTTTCTCCAATACACAAACGCGCAGATGCAATACATCAATTAGCATATGGTTCCGTAGGAGATTAATGTGATACGTATTTAAATGTCCGATTGGGTCACTTGGGAAAGCCCGGAGGAGTTTTGCAGATGTGTTGTAACATTTTACGATCCAAGATTTTGTTGTTACACTTTACGGTCCAAGATATTTGCGTAAGACTACATTCAATGATGCTCAAACATTATACGCGCATCACGTAAATGTTTTATTGGGAAGCTTGGAAATACTTATTGTTTTCATTGGGAGTGGGGTAGCTGCCCTAATGCATGGCATGAGCAATATACACGAAGTGATAAGCATCATTCAACAATCATACTTGAAGTAGTTGCATCACATAATCTTTAGATTTGACATTCCTTCTTTGCCCCTCCCCCCCCCCCCCCCCCCCCCCCCCCCGCGGGCTCAATGTGATATCACGTTCTCAGCATGTCACCTATATTCAATGTTTTTTGTAACTGTTCCACGCCATATTGTCCATTTCAAGTAAATAGAACGACATACAAATAAAAGTATTATCTTGTCGATGGTATGTATCCATAATATGTTGTACTTGTGAAAACATTGAAATGTTCAGGTGATAAAAAACGCATAAAGTATAAAGCAGCTCACAAAAGAGCTAGAAAGGATGTCGAACGAGTATTTAGACTCGGGTCTGCCAGTTGAGTCGGGTGCTCCATTGTATGTTACGAAAAGAAAGGAGACTTGAAACATGCAAAAAAACATTACGAGCTTCACGTTGATTTGGCAAAACATATATATCGAATTTGTCACATCAACCTCAATACACCTCCGCCCAATAATTACAAATATTTTTCGGATTAGAAGTCTTTGTTTTATTAGGATTGTCATTTTTTATTTTATTATTTCATGTTATATTTTTTATTTTTAATGTAATGTTTTCATTTTATCATATATGTAATGTTTTTATTTATTTTAGTGTAATGTTTTTTTAATTTTAGTCTAATGTTATTTAATTTTAATGTGCTTCTTTTATTTTTTAAAAATATAGATATTTCATAATGTTTGGAGGTACCAATCATTGATTGCAACATGCATTGACAACATTTCAAGTTAGTCTAAGGTGGCGCCTACATGGCACCCATGCCTCCCATTTTTGGGAGGCATCACTCATCTTAATCTTACAAACTCAATCTTGTGGCACACAGAAAAGGAGAAAGATCATAATGATAATGTGATATGGTAAACACGTTAAAAGTCGTAAAAAAAGTATTCAAATGGTAATAATCTTCAAATCGTTTTAGGATGTGCGTTGTGGGTTCTCACTCCTCTTCACTTTCTCTCTCTGGCACACCAGCATTCAATCAAAATCACTCACGCCTCCCCTCACCCCTGAAAATGGTCACCCCTCACTTCAACTCACTTTTAGTACCATTAATGATGCAAAATGTACAAGCAATATAGTCGTTACCCTTCCAAGACCGTTGCTGCTTCCTTGTCCTCGCATGACGAATTCTCACCTTGCATGGTCATCGCGTGCGTAAGGGGGGGGGGGGGGTTATTAAAAGATTTGAAGAGTTTCCTTATTTATCATACTAGTTTTTTCAAAAGTAATCTTAAATGAATCGTCTGGATGATACATGTATGTATGGGGTAAATAAAGGTTATCACATGTATGATTTGACCCAAACATGATATATGCCTTGGAAACCACAAAGAGAGTACCTTAAATGATTATCATTTCTTTGCTATAGTCAAATAAAAATTTGAATGTGAGATTAGGTTGTTTAGAGTTTGCTTATTAAAAAAATTATTATTAATTGTAAAAGCGCATGTTAACTTATTCGGTGTTAAAATATAATTTAAAAAAAATTGAATTTACTTATCTGGTACCAAAATTTAATAAATTGATTATTTTATTTTTAGTGTTTGTCAAATTCTGCTTATACGTGTAAAATAACCGAAAATAACAAATAATATATTACTAACTTTTTGCTTTCTAAATACAACAATTTATTTTCATCATTTATAATAATGTTTTTGACAATAACATTAAAGGAAAAAGGTATATTTTGCAATTCCATGATTATTTTTGTAAGATTTTCTAAAAATGATTATTACAAGATAAAATACACAACCTTAAATATCAATAATATTTTTAAAAAATCACTATTTACAAAACTTGACCTCGACAGTAAAGAAATTAATTTTTACAGCTTACGGTAAAAAACTAATTAGGTTTCCAAGTCCAATAGGAGGATGTGCCTTATGACTCTTGCAAAAAAAAACTTTTTGTTATTTATTCGATACGTGTTTTTAAAATTTGTCTATTTAAACACTTAAAATTGTTTATTAACGATGTTAAATCAAAGAAGCTAAGAAACACATCAATGAAGCAGCCCAAAACACCCCCTAAAGAATCAATTGAAAAATATAGCTTATCTTAATAAACTGATTAAAAATTGATGATAGTTATTGAGGGAAAATAGGATATATGTTATTAATGTAAGAGTTTTTTATATAATAACAATATATTATAGACCAAATTTTCACTTGGGTAATATGCTTTTTGTGCACAATGGTAATGTAGCATCAGTTTGTCTTTTTATGCAATATATCATCTTTCTTTCTCGTGCATTATGAAAACTGTATTTTAATTTCTATATTGTGTATCAAGATGACATACAAGTAATAATATATGCCTTACAAATAACGATGAAAAATTGATCATAAAATACACTTTGATTGAGAAAATGACTTATAAGGGTAATAAACTTAATCGTAAGTACACAATTAGTCATTTATCTTTCTTTTTTTGCACACATATGACCATTAAACATTTTATTTTCTACACATTTATTCACTTATGTTTTTTTTGTACACGTACACATATGACCATTTAACTTGTTTTTTCTTTGTTGGAATATATTTTCTATTAAATGCCCTTGGACCATTTATGTAATGTTTTTATATCATTAAGGGTATATTTATAATTTTATTTATATCCCTAATTGCCATTATGACAAAATTAGTCCTTGAAGTTATGTAATATTTACATGTGATGGTTGTGTAAATTTAACAATTACATAAGGGGCTATTTGGTTACTCTTTGATACATGCCTCCATATAACCGTTTTGCCCCTTACATTTACGAACTACGTATTCTTATTTTGGCGGCACAAGAACGGGAAAACACACAAGAACACAGAAGAAATTGGTTCATCTAATCCATCCTAAAGGTGTGTATCCGTAGAGAATCAACGGGATAATCATAATGGCATCGTCATCTTCTACTCCTTCAAATACGGGATTCACACCACCAAGTAAGTTTTACGTGTTCTATAAATTTTGGTATGAAATTGATGTTGAATTGAATGAGAAATCGATCTTTGACGGATATTAATCTCAACATGTGGTATCAGAGCGGTATAATTTCTCATTTGATTCGATCAATTTCATGATTAAAGAACCCTAATTCCATGTTTTAATCTACCGATGAGTCTGCCATTTTCGTTTTTGTATATAAATGTCAAAGTCTAAATCATTTGTTTCTGGACAATTCATTATTTTTGTTAACAATAAAATCGTGATTTTGAAATCTATCCAAAACCAAGCGATAATCGTACTACAAAAGGACTTTAATTTTTAATTGCCGACAATGGGAATTTTTCTTTTTACGATGGACTCAATTTATGAGTAATATGGGTATTAGCAAATTTTTCCACTTTGATTCTCATCTTCACAGCCCTCTAATTGACTTATTTCAATTACTATTTTATGTGATTGATTATATAGACCTTTTGTGTGCTCTTGGCATCCTACCAAATTTTAAATCCACGATTTCCAAAACCCACTGATAAACATGAATTTGTATAGTGGCAATATTTTGATTTCGTCTTGTACAGTTGCAATATTTATGTTTTGTTTTCGTGCAAAAAATTGATCATAAGATGCCTGTCATAATTAATAATAATGGACACACACTCGTGGTTGAATTGTTGATTCCAATTAGTCGACGGTATGTCCTTTTTGAAGTGAATATTTAGTTTCGCACAAACCAAACAGAGGTCTATCATTGCTGGCACTAATGTTGTAATTGTTTCATTAAACTAATAAATTATTAGTCACTGAATTGAAAAGAAGTGATGCAATCGTGAGTCTTGGCATATCATATGTTGTTTACTGTTGCTGCAATATGTCCAAGTTTTTAATGGTCATGATAAAACTATCTGTTCCTAATTAGAATGGCTACTCTTTTTTTTCTACCGTATGAATACTATTTGCCATAAAGAATAGTAACTTCAATGACAAATTAGATGATCGGCCCAACGGTATATCATTTGGTTTGACATTGAAGTTTAACAAATGCCATATAATGTAATCATATATATTATCACACAACAAACCCAACGGCTAGTTGTTTGATAGTATCTTTGATGAATTATTAGCCTAATTTCCATAGACTTCACATTCTTACCCAAAGGTGTTGTGTGATGTTTGTGTAGCGAAGTCTTGAATGTTAATTGTGTCATTAAGTTTGTTTGTTGGTCATAGTCAATGCGAAACCAATAATCAAACAATATATGAATATTACATATTAGCAATTGTCATGTAGTGTTTCAACTCTGCCCAAAGGTGATTTGTAATACTATTATGACATAATTTAATTATTAGAACGTCATAATGTTCAATGATTAGCATTAGCCAACGCGAAGCTATTTGTTGAATACGACGCTAATTTGTCTATTGTTTTGGTGTTAATAATAGACTTAGGAACTAGTCCTTAATATGTTTTTTTTATCCCTCAATTACTAATTAGTTTATACAAATACTTCTACTAAAATCCGTATTTTTTAGGGCTTACCCTTACCCCTTATAATTATGGGGCGGAAACACTCACAGGAACTAACTTCTCATCATGGAAAGAGTCTATTAAACTGACACTTGGCATGATGGACCTTGATTGTGCACTTAGGACCGATCCACCGGCTGCTCTTACTAATACCAGCACCGTGGAACAAAAACGGGTCTATGAGCAATGGGATAGGTCTAACCGTATGTCCCTCATGATAATCAAGAATTCCATCTCTATAGCGATTCGTGGAGCTATTCCTGACTCTGATAACGCGAAGACCTACCTAAGCCATGTCGAAGAGCAGTTTAAAGGTACTTCTAAGGCTCATGCAAGTACCCTTATACTCAAAATGCTAACAACTAAATATGATGGGATAAGCGGTGTTCGTGAGCACATCATGATGATGTCTGACATGGCCAACAAACTCAAAGGAATGGACATGGCAATAAGTGATGGGTTTCTCGTTCATTTCATTATGACTTCTCTAACTGTGCAATATGGTCCATTCAAGATCAATTACAATACGCAGAAAGAGAAGTGGACAATGAGCGAGCTTATTGCAATGTGTGTCCAGGAGGAAGAAAGGCTAAAGATTGATAAACCTGATGTTGCTCACCTCACCACTTCAAGCTCCAAGAAAAGGAAAAGTGACTCTTCTAAGGCCCCTAAGACAGGTGCAGATTCGAGTTCAGACACTTCTTCAAGCAGTCCCTATTGTAAGTTTTGCCGAAAGAAAGGGAATTATCAAAGGGAGTGTCCTAAGTTCAAGGAGTGGCTGACCAAGAAAGGTAATATTGTTGTTAACGTTATTCATGAATCTCTTAGCATGATCGTTCCACTAATTCTTAGTGAATTGATAACGGTTGAATGCTTCATGTATCCAACATCATATTACAGGGATTCCATACAATCCAGGTGGTGGGAAGAAAGCAAAGGGTAATTAAGGCAAGCTATTGTGAAGACTTAGAAGTGAAGGCCGTTAAACTCTCACATTAGTATTAGAGAGTGGCTCTTTACTTACTCTTCATTAAACTCTTTATGTATATAATATTACTCATGACTTAATGTATGTACTATATTGAAACTAAATGCTTATGGCTTTTCATTTACTATGTACATAATAAAGTCACTATTTGCTTAAATTCCATTATAGCTGGAGGAAAAGTTTACAATCCTCACTTTATGAAACTTGTTTTGAGAATTGTAAGTTGTTTCTTTTAGATATATTGAAAATTAGTGGGAGTTGCATCTTAAATTTAAATGACTCCAAAAGGATTCTAATAGACTAATGTATAAACCTCAAAATGAGTGGGAGCAAGTTTACTATTTTGGTATTACATGTCGATGACATCCTATTACCAAGTAGTGACTTAGACTTGTTGCATGAGTCAAGGTCGTTCAAGTTTATTGCAATAATTTTGCAATTGTTAGCTTCTCGATTAATGATAGTTCGAGTGGAGCTTGATTGAAATGTCGGTACAAAGTATATGCTCGTTTAAGAAAGAATGGAGGAAAACGGCATTTGTATCGAAAACATTTGCACTAACAATATGCTAATTAATTATCTCATTGAAGTCTTTAACCCAAGGTTTTTATTGATATGTCACTAATATGGGTTTAATTCAAGACTTAATTTTAGTAATTTTTAGCATAATGCCTTATTTGCTTATTGCTACTATTAATATAAGTTCAAGTACTTGACTTAGTATTCCTCCCTAAGTTTGTTTGTCTAATCTTATTTGTGCACACTAAGTTATCTTATTGACAAACATAAAACCCCTAAGCTAAATGTCATTTTGGCTTACTTTAATCCTTATACTCTTTAACGGTATCAAAGTATAATTGATGGGGGTCCCGGGTTAAATGCAATCTGTGTGGCTGTATCTTTTTGCTTTGTTGTGGTTATAGAGTAAGATCAAAGTTATTTGGCCAAATTTACTAATTAAACTTATATAAATGATCTCAAGGCCAAGTGGGAGAATGTTGGAATATATTTTCTATTAAATGCCCTTGGACCATTTATGTAATGTTTTTATATCATTAAGGGTATATTTATAATTTTATTTATATCCCTAATTGCCATTATGACAAAATTAGTCCTTGAAGTTATGTAATATTTACATGTGATGGTTGTGTAAATTTAACAATTACATAAGGGGCTATTTGGTTACTCTTTGATACATGCCTCCATATAACCGTTTTGCCCCTTACATTTACGAACTACGTATTCTTATTTTGGCGGCACAAGAACGGGAAAACACACAAGAACACATAAGAAATTGGTTCATCTAATCCATCCTAAAGGTGTGTATCCTTAGAGAACCAACGGGATAATCATAATGGCATCGTCATCTTCTACTCCTTCAAATACGGGATTCACACCACCAAGTAAGTTTTACGTGTTCTATAAAGTTTGGTATGAAATTGATGTTGAATTGAATGAGAAATCGATCTTTGACGGATATTAATCTCAACATTCTTTACACATTTAGCCACTTATGTTAATGGTCATATATGCACAAAACTAAAAGTTTAATGGTCATATGTACACGGAAAAAATAAGTTGCATGGTCATATGCGTACTGCGTACAAAAAAAAAACATAAATGACTACATATGTACAAAACAAAATGTCTAATGGTCATATGTGTACAAAAAAAATAAGTGACTAAATATATACTTACGATAAAGTTTATTACCCTTATAAGACATTTTCCCGAGATTTAACTCATTTAAGTATGTCATTTTGCATAAAAAGTAAATTAAGTCAAATGCTAGTTAAACATAAATCACACTTCTTTTCTATGCATTCAGCCTTTATCATAAGGGATCATCCTTTTAGATCTTTACCACAAGTTCTTTAATTCATACACAAAAAAGGCTAATATAGAGAAGCACTTTCACCGACAAAGTTGTTAAAAGTGTGATTGAGAAACATAACACTTGAAGGAAGAATTGTCTAACGTTGTATATTAAGAAAAACATCTTAAATGTTTTTAGTGATTTTACATTTTAGGATATTTTTAAAAGATCATAACACATTAGGAACATTTATAGTAATGGTACACCATCGTTTACATATTGGATCCTTGTTATTTTCATTCTTAAATTTGCCACTCTTTGAAATCTATTCTCTATAAAAAATTATGTCAAGTTATTTGTGTATTTGTGTTAACATGATAAATCTAATTTAGTCTATTTAAAAGAGGTGAGTTGTTGAAATACCTTTAAAATGACTTTTGTCGCTTTTACCAGTTCGACATATTTGACTCTTTAACGATAAAACCAAAATCAACTCATTGTAAACAAATTGGTTTAAATCGCACCGACAAGCGACAGTTCATGCATAATTGGGTCCACGACAAAAACAAAGAAAAGCCCTTAGGCCCTCAGGTATGGGTTCTTATCCGCTTTTATTTTTTTTCTTTGTCGATCAACATTTAATCGGCACCCCTCATTTCTCTTATTTCTGAAAATGATTATCATTCACTATCTTTCATTTTCATCACTTTTTAAACTAAAAAATAAAATATAAAACTAATAATTTCAAAATAAAATGTTTTATTAAAAAGGATAATTTAAAACCCAATAAATTTAAAAATATATTAAAATTAAAATAAAATAAAAATTACATAATTGTTATATAGATTAAAAATGAACATACCTCCTAGAAGTTTTCGTTGCCTTGGGGGGATTAGGGGGGTGTGATTTCTGTTAGTGCTTTTCATTTAATGGTTATTTGTGGGATCGCCTGCTTTTGGTCCTTCAAGAATTGCTTTTGCCAACAATTCCAAACAAGTACAGGAAAAAAGGAAGTAAGTACAATTCAAAACAAACTGAAAATTTTTATCAATAACTTTTAAAAAAAAAAAATATTCACGTGCGGAGCACGTATAAAACACTAGTTATAAAAAAAGAACTATTAGCACCACTCACATTCTTCTTCCTCGTCGTCGGGCACCGGCGTCAGATGAACTCTAGCCTATATATATGTTCGACCAAATACGTACGAAGGTTGTTGTGCGTTTCTTTGCTTTGCACTTCCCGTCTGTTTTTCAAGATATTCTGGCGAAGCAATTGGTATCGGCTCGTACATTGGTACAACTTCGTTCGGGTCATACGTACATATCGCTCTCCCTTCATCCTCCAATATCATATTATGTAATATGATGTATGCGTACATAACGTCTCTTATTCTCCTCGGAACCCAAGCTCATGCCGAGTATTTGATAGTGTGAAAGCGTTGCCTCTATAAATGTCATTAAATATAGGCGACTAGTCGAGAACGTTCAGGTCGTTGTTTGCACCCGCAACACCAAAAAATGCATGCCAAATCTATAAATCCTGAGACGCCACTGTCTCAAGGATTATGGGAGAGTGTCGATGATCGCCTCGTCTAAATTGGCCGCGCCATGCATTAGGACAAGCATCTCACTCTCAATGCATACAGTTAATGCTTCCAAGCATTTCGGGAAAACAATGTTTGCTTTCGTGTGCGGCATACAACGTTTGAAGTGTCGGCTATTGTATCCCTTCTTGTGAACCTACGTGCAAGGAGATCGTGTGCATTATACAACATTTGATGCTTGCTTTCTTGTGAACCTTCGCCGAAACCGGTATCGCCGTATACAACGTGTGTTCCGTGAGGTAGTCGCGTACAATGAGATCGTGTGCTGCTTCACGATCTCCTTATACAACGCGGGCCGATGTTCCTCACAGGCTCACACTCCCCCTCGCATCCCACATCGGAGGACCTTATAAACCTACTGTTTCTCTTATACAAAAGTTAATGACCAAAATCATTTTAAAATGATTAAGCGCACCATTTGGATAATTTTGATAACTCACACTAACAAACATTTTATATATCACTAACAAACTATAAAAAAATAATAAATAAATAAATAAAACATAAATAGATGGAAATACAACCCAATTTATATAGTTTTTGTAAAATCACTGGTTTCACCATGTTATAATTTACCTCATTCCTTAAACCGATGAGTTTTTGTTTCACAGTCTATAATGCTTGATTTTCTATCATTTATAATTTTGTCAATCATCCTGCTATCAAAAAACTATCACGGAATTTATACATATGAAAGAAGGATAAACAACACTATATTCAATAATATTACAAATAAATCAAATGGTTAAACAATATATATGTTAAAACAACGTAAACACTAATAACCTCCACTAATACCAAATGGAATATCATACCAAATAATTACAACCAATAAAGCTCCAAAAGTTTTAATAGCACTAAAAGTTTTATGACTCACTCTTTAATTTTACATCATCACATACCAGTGTACCACTCGACTGAATTAAAACAAGTATCAAATTCAATAATATAACTTACAATAAACATTGACAATTTCGATATAAAAATTTTCTTAAAATTCTATGGTTAAAATTGTATTCAAAGATGGATTTGCTTCTTCAATAATCTTGGACCGTCTCGTAGCAATTTAATCACAATAACCGCAATTTAGGCTTTTATCTTTTAGGATTATAAATTTATAAGCGTGTTTGACAAAACTAACTGATAGCTCGACATTTATTTTGTATAGAAATGTTCGGTAAAAATAGCTATTAGCTTTTAAGTATGCAAACCAGTGTTGCAGAAATCGGTCTTGGCGGTCAATTAATCGGCGATTAGTCGCTTGGCAGTCTTCAACCGATTACGATTAGGCCTTATTCGATCAGCTTGACGGTTTGCTGCAAAAATCGGTCAGATATTGGCTTTGGCGACCAATTAATCGGTCTTGGCGGACATTCTTTTTTATTTTTTAAGTTATTATTTATTTTTTTATTTTTAAATGACGACACAAACACTCTATAATAACTCAAGAAAACTAAAAAATATCAATATTAAAGAATAACAATAAAAAATATATAATCTTTAATTGTATCTCAAAATAAAATGTACCAAACGTTGATATTTTGTGATATTTATATATTTTTAAATGAATTCCTTTATAATTTAGGGTCTCCGATTAGTTATCAATTAATCTAATTAATTCCTTAACCTCACTCGACCGCCAAGCAACCGGTCAAACGATTTTTACGACCTTGATGCAAACTTGTATAAAACACAATTTTAAAAACTTCCAAAAGTTACTTGAAATTGAAGCTTTTTGTCTAAGATAAAAGCTAAAAAATTCTTACTTGTCAAACAAAAAAAATTGAGTTTCTTCAACAAAAAAAATTGAGTTTCTTCTTAAAAGTTAAAAGCTCTCAAAAGCTACATGATTGTCTCTAATTTCATCTTAGAAATGAAGAAATGAGTCTGGCAAAAAGCATGTATCTTTCACATTTTTATCTTGTTATATGAAAGTTTAACATTTTTTAATCTTTTTATAGGCCCTCCAAAAATCACAAATTATGGTTTGCTAATTTGCTAATAGTAAAATTATAATCCGTTTATCTATATAAACAGCGAATAAACAACACTTAAAAATCACGATTCTTAACAATTTCATAATATCATCTGATCAAACACAAACCAAAAGCGAACAAATTTGTGTTTTTTTTTTTTGACATACCAAACAAAGTACTAGAAGACATTAAACTAAAAAGAATTCTTGACTTTTATACAATCCCAACAAAGTAAAAAAAAAAAAAAGAAAAAAAAAAGAATTCATGACTAACACAAACGATACTTTTACATTTTTCTTTTCCACGTCACCCATCCAATTACAAGCAATCATATGCTCATAATTTTTCCACCTAAGAACAGCATCCACTACTCTGTGACACGGGTTGACCACGAATGTTGACCGTTGGAGGCTTTGAAGCATTCAAAGAAGGTTGACTTGCCATCCTGAATTCATACATCAAACAAATTTGAGTCACAATTCTTTAGAGTAAATTTACATTTTTGGTCCCTGAGTATAGCTGATTTTTTCAATTTCGGTCCCGAAAAGTTCTTTGGTGATTTTTCTTCTTATTTGAGGTTTTTGTAACGTTTTTGGTCCATGCTCAAGTAAAATGACTAGTGTTTTGGACCAAAAACGTTACATGAACCTCGAATAAGGACCAAAATTGAAAAAATAAGATATAGTTGGGGACCAAAAATGTAATTACACTGTTGTACTACCAATTATTTTTCTTATCAAGGCAGTGTACTATAATAGATCTATACACAATTATAGCATTTTAGTTTTTTTTTCTTATTAGGAATTTAGGATATTATTTATTTTAAAAAAATCCGCTAATTAAAGAAGTAACAATTGCTTTGTAATCCATGAAAAATTATTAATTTGTTATAATTGGGGAGATTTTTCAAAGTACAATGATGTAATAGGAAAATGGAAGTATGATGTTATAATAACCAAATCAATAAAAGTACATTGCTATTTCTTGCATTCACTCCAATTTTATTAAAATTGGCACCAGAATCAATTAAACGTTTTTAACAATTTATAAAACAAAGTTATTTTTTATAATAAATTTTTGCAGTCACGTTTCAATTTGTTACAAAATATTTACTAATTTATGCATGTTAGAAATTCACTTCATTAAATAAGAAAGTGATTAAAATATTTCAGAATAAAGAAATTAATTTTTTTGGAAATTAATATATTACCTGTCTTTGATGGAAGCAGTCATGGCCATGAAAGCCTGTTCCACATTGGTGGAATCTTTTGCACTTGTTTCCAAGAAAGGAATTCCAATTTCATCAGCAAATGCCTGTAAATATAAAAATAAAAAAAATATTAAAATTTTATTTTCTAAATAAATTATCTATGTTTATAATTTAAAAATAATACCTTGGCTGTTTCAGTTGATACAACTTTATTTGCAACAAGATCACATTTGTTACCAACAAGAATCTTGTTGACATTTTCACTGGCATATCGATCAATTTCACTCAGCCATTGTTTAACATTATTAAAACTTTCTTGGTCTGTCACATCATAAACCACCTGAAGACATGATAAAAAATTCATATGAATATTTGTTAAATGTCAAAAATACCCTTCAACATGAGATACATCAACACATTTATGTCTGTTTGGTTGGTCTATAAGAATTAAATGTTTCACATAATTAATGAATTCTTTATTTACAAAAATATATAAACATAATGACAGCTTATTAATAAAAAGATATTTCTAGTTATCTATTGGAAATAAAATGTAATTTGATTAATATCATGCAATTTTTCAAAAATGGGTTATACTACCTTATAGCGTCAAGATTTATATACAAAGATGATAAGGGGCAAAATAGGTAATTTAAGTAAATCACTCACTATGATGCCATGTGCCCCTCGGTAGTAGCTGCTTGTGATTGTCCTAAAACGTTCTTGCCCCGCAGTGTCCCACTGCAAAATAGTAAATCAAAAAAAAAAAAAAATGAAAAAAAGAATCACAAATCAAATAATGAAGATTCTATGTGTAAACTATAGATAAAATCATAGCATGAAGTCATGAACTTACTATTTGAAGCTTAATAGTCTTGCCATCTTGCTCCACAGTACGAATTTTCTATCAGAAAATGCAACAAAAAATATGTCAGGCTATATTTCACGATTTTTTTTCAAGTTAAAAGTTAACTTCTTGGAATGTTTACTTACAAAATCAACTCCAATGGTGCTTATGTAACTGTCCAAGTAAGAATCGTCCTGTAACAAGTTAAAAAAGAAGCAAGAAATCCAAGTGAATTGGTCAATAGTATACAGAAGATATACATATACAGTATACACACAATATATACATATATATTTATACAAATAACAGAAGTAATATCTATTTGTACATAAGGTGTATTTTGTTTTAAGATTGAAGGCACTTACAGCAAACCTCAGAAGTAGACATGACTTTCCTACACCAGAATCTCCAATAAGCAAAAGCTTGAATAGGTAATCACTGCAAAAATGATTCCCGTAAATACATAGTAATGAAATGATTTTAGGATATATTGATTCTTAAGTATTCACCCTATTCACAAGTGCATTCTGCATCCAATGCTTTATGCATCAGGAAAAGTAAGGTGATTTGTAACCTCATTGCAAATAATGGAAGAGATCAAAGAGCATGTCATAGATTTTGCAGCAAGCAGCAGGTTCCCAATTTCGACCAGAACAAGCTGCTAGCATATTTTACAGAAAATCTTAGGTTTGGAAGCGTATCTCCTAACACTCCATCTGAGACACTACGACATCACCTGATCTGATACTCCTTTCTTAAGTAGCAGATTGTGAGATCGCTTACCAGACTTGTGTTGTTGCAATACAATAGTCTACAAGCTCTTTATAGCTATTTATTTGTCAATCTCGCGTGATCTACCGACTGAGGGTTCCGATGTAAATACAAGTTACAGATGATCGAACTCGATCCAACAATAATCGAACTCGAAAAAAAATCCAAAACCCTAACTTTATCTATCGCACATATATCATAATTCTTCCTCTAAATCAAATCGATAAACCACGATCCAATTATGTGAATCGACTAATTGAAGAACTAGGTAACCGATTATGAAAAAAGAACCGGTCATATACTAAAAGAAGAGTCAATCGGTAAAAAAAAAAAAAAATTAAAATTGATGCAAGGGGAAGAACTTACTACTCAGGAGTCATGGCTGAGGATTATGATCGGGTGAAATATATGAGAATCTAAAGGAAGATGATGAGGTTTTGTGAAGGGAAAAACACCACCGAATCTTGTGGATCACCGCCGGGGCCAAGCTGCAACGAGAGAGAGAATTGGGGGACACGTAAAGGAAAATGAACGAAGCAAAAGACATTTGGTAAAGGAGATCAACGTCTATTTATATCCGCACGTGAATGGAGATGTAAAGTTGTGAAACCCCCCTATGGAAATACATGTATTTTTGTCATTTTTATTTTTTTAGGTTTATAACTACATAAGAATGTGGTTATTAACATGTTATTTTTTATGTATTTATAGCATATTTAATATTTATCTATATATTAATTTGCGTGATTTTTGGCATCCGGTGTAACTTTTTTTGGCGTAGTCTTTGGTGTACGTTTTTTAGTCACGCGGGTTTTTTTGGATCCATGTTTGGATCCGTTTTCTCATTGTTCGGGTAAGGGGTTTTCCACCGCTTCCATCTTTGGTCTATCCGTCTATCTCCATCTCTCTTTACAGCTCCAACTCTTCCCGATTCGCCGTTTCCTCCTAATCGGATTCCAAAATTTTATCATCCCACTCCAGAAATGAACTGATCACCGATACTCAAGCCGATTTCCAATCGGTGGTTATTGTGCACCATTACGCTTCACATCGATCAACTTGAAGAAATTGATCGGAAGATAACAATCGCCGGAAAGCAACGTGTCGTCTCAGATTATGGGCGGAAACGACGTCTTCGAGCGCCTGCCGAAACCAGACTCCGGGTCCGTTTTTTCGGATCTGTGTGGCTTTTTCTCCGTCCGTTAATCGTCCTCCCCAAATCATGTTGCATCGCGCTTCCTCCCTCCTCACATCGCCCTCCGCCACGCCTCTCCTATTATTGTATCACCGTCAATCATATATCCCTCCTGCTGCCAGCTTGCCACACTCGGTGTTTAGGTGACTTGTGTGTGAGAAATGGGAAAGGGAGATGGGAGTATGCGGATCAAAGGAAATTGGTTGCCTGCGAGTTGGATTGGGTTCTCGGAAGAAGAAGAGATATGGAGATCGATAGACCAACCAATGTAAACACAACCCGCCAATGGTTCATTCAACTACGATTAACTGTGTTAAGCACATTGAAACGTACGTCGATTCGTCGTCGTCTAAATCTCCGGCTCAGCAGGTTAACTTTCATCTACACTTTTGATTCCTCCCTAATTGATTGATCGGCTTATGTCGGAGTTATCAGTGAAGCTAATTATTGATTTCAGGATGAAAGTTTAGATGCAATTGCAAAGCTCTTGATGAATGATATGATAACTCTGGAATCGCTGGTTTGTTTCTTACATTCAATTTTGTCAATTTGTTCTTTTTTTACTGTTTCCCTATTCATATTATCAAACCACATTCCTTTTCAATTTTTAGGTAAGAGAATTGGGGATGTATTTAACTACTACAGACAACATCATTCGTGCTTTCTCTTAATTATGTATGATCAACGATTTTTAATAGGTTCATCCATGTTAACGATGTTTTTCTGTTATGACTATTTTTCAAGGTGTTAAATGCTTAAAGGATGATGCAGATCCCGTTTTTTAGTTGCGGGATCTTGTGTTTTTGGGGCAGGAGAGCATCAAAACAGTTAATCAACAATTAGGTGCGTAAGTATATCATATTTCTGGGGTTTCTTAAACGATTACATCATTTTCACCCATCTTTAAATGAATTATCTTTTTACTGTTGCTTCAGGATCTATAGAATTACTAATTGTGGGTTATTTGTAAGGATCCTCTAAATCCACTTTTATGTTATGCATATTAGTTTTTCCAAATTATTAGCCCTAACACTTTGCTGTTTTTTTTATATAGGCTTTCAATTTCAATTTGTAACTCAAAATATTCAAAAGCATTGGAAAGATGTTTCTATGAGTCAATAGCTAGAGAACTAAAGCATGGTGAAGTTCTGTGTAACATGGCAGAAAAGATGTGGCTTCACATGCATCTTATTAGAGGATATGGTGACGACATGTTGGGTTCTTGAAAATCAACGTCGTTTTGTCCCTTATTCTAACATATATGGTACCCTTAGCCGTGTCGTATTCTCTGCCACTGAAAATGTCGACCACGGATCTGGTACCCTGATAGGGAAACCGCTACTGGGCCTGACGTTCTGGAACAACCCAAGGAGCCCAACACGTGGGTTGTGTACCGAAGGAGGCCAAGGCCACGTGGAGAGGAATGAATGGAGCTGTTGTGATTCTGTTAGGGGGAATAATATTTTATATAGATCATGCGAGTAAGGGAGTGACATCATCTTTCTTCTTTGTATTGATTGTATTCGACATTTATGCTTGGGCAGGAAGTCTCTCTTTGAGCTTCTTTGATTGAGTAATACGATTGAATCCCTTTCCCTTATTTTTCTGTTATTAAATTCCTATCATACCCTCTCTCCGTAAACTCTATCTATGTCTCACTACAAACTTTCACCGATTTTTCCATTTTAACGATTTTGTTCTTTGGTTTTTGCATCGCAGGTAGGTGTGAAAAATTCTGTAATTTGATTCACGGGCGATAAAATGGCATCAAGAACATTGAGGGGAAGACTCCATCATGGTGATGTCGGTGGTAAAAAGCATGAGCATTTAACAGGTGCAGATTTCGATGACCTAAATGAACCTTTACTTGGAAATAACGATAACAACAAGACTAACAGATTAGAGGTGATTTCATCTTCCTAATTTCCTTTTCATCACAACATCCAAACATATTTATGACCGGTATCTTTGTGTTTCAGGTACAAAACATTGAAAATATTTTGTACGATGAAAAAAGAAAAGAAAACCTCCACTGGGGGTTTCTATTCTGTCGCATAATTTCAGAATGGGCACAATGGTTAGGTATCACTTATTACTTAAAGAAACCCCCTTTTTAATATCTAGTGGTAAATCGGTAATTTCTGACCAAATTCTGTTTTTGTTCTTGTGGCAAGAGTTCTTCTTGGATCTAGATCATTTATTGCACGGATTTTGACTTTACCTTCAACAGCAGGAAATGGATCAACAAAGAAGTTTCTTCCACCATTACTTAGTCCTTTACAGGTATAATTAATAGCATTGAACTATGACATAAAGATAAAGTACACATTTCTGAACATTGGGAATGTGGGTAGGAATCAATACTCAGAAGTCTGCAGAAAAGAGCGGAAGTCCCTTTTGATGGTTAATGTTTGGAGCATCAAGTAAGCATCTCTTTTCTTTTTCATTTTTTAAAAAAGAAGTTATTTGTGTAACGTGATTTTGGTATAAAGGGTGCACTTAGGCACTTATGGAGGTCAGGTTATCCGAATAGGGAACTTCCAGGACTTAAATCAGAGGTTTGGAAAGAGATGGGGTGGCAACGATCTGATCCTTCTACAGACTTTAGGTAACCTTTTTATACATTTTTCCAAAAATTGTATTCAGTAATTATAATTTTTCGAAATAAGAAACTGGTATTTGCAGGGGTGGAGGGTTTATATCTCTAGAGAATCTTATCTTCTTTGCCAAGAGATATCCGGTTTGTTTCTTTTCTTTACTTGAATTTTTAGGCCCTGTTTCTTTTTTATTTGTTTTTCCCATATGAATAAAATAATGTTTAAAACATAATTGAAAAAATGACGGTACTTTGGTGAAATTGATGAAAAAATGAAGGGCTAAATGAAAGAAATAGCAACATACTTCTATTCATTTGTTTAGTATTCCATTTCCTCCTTTTACAGTATTGTACTTTGAAAACTTACTCATTGAAATACAAAGCAACTTTCACTGCTACAATTACCTAAATCTGTCAAAACAAGAAATTGGAAGTACAATGCTATAACTGGGCAGATTTTTGAAAGTACCATTTCCTAATAAAATGTTATTTGACTTGTTCTTTTCTTTTTTTCTTTATATGAACAGGAAGCATTTTAAAACCTTGTAAACAAAAATGAAGGAAACAAAGCTGAATGGGAGTACCCTTTTACTGTAGCTGGCATCAATATTTCTTTCATGTTGGTGCAAATGTTGCATATTCAATCAAGTATATAATATTTTTCAAATGATATTTAAAATATATTTAGGACTTAATGAGAAAAACCTCATTATCCCGACTTTGTGCATTACGTTGTTCTCTCTGTGTATTAAATAAAAAAGAGGACACAAGTTGCTGAAGATCAGGTCTGTAAGACGTTTGGGGTATGAATGCTTGGATCTGTTCCGGTAATTTCCATAAATGGCAATGTACTTTAATTTTTTTTAACATCCGACCTTTGTTCTTTCTGTTACAACATTGCACTTTCATGTTTCTTTTTGTGTTTTGAAAAGTGCATCTATTTTTAAAAATGAACCCAATTATGACATTGCTATTATTTAGCAGAGTACGCTATTTTTTCTTGCATTTATCCGGACCCGTGTTCCAGCAATCTTGAACCCGTGCGGAGCACGGGCTCCCGCTAGTTAATCATAAAAAAAGATGTTTAACATGAAAATAATTGCAGTTTGCTCAAAATTTGATTTAGATATTATATTTTTTTGTTTTATAGTAACAATTTATATTTTCAAAAAGATTTCATAAAAATCCATCATATTTTAAAAAAATCAATTGCGACTATTATAACAAATAAATTCGTGATACTATTCCGCTAACTCGGAAAACTCCTTACCCCCGTCATATTCAAAATTAAGTGAATTCACTTGGACACTCAATGCATTCACAACATGGCCGAAGAGCTACGCTTACGAAGATAAAAATTCATATGTAGACAACTTTATGTATACTTTTCTCTGCAATGGAGTTTCAATATTTGCTTCAAATGTCGATATGGAACTTTTTTCATAATTTTTCGATGAAAATAATCCTTAAAAGTTATAAAATAAAACCAATAGTAGTCATTATGTAATTCTTTGAAAGTATCGGTGGTTTTTATAGAACAAAAATAAATATAGTGGTTACACCGAATTTTGGCCAAACTACAATAGCTTTTATATTATTAACTCTATTACATAGTAATTACTTCTTTTGCAAAGTCTTAAAATAATCAGTTAGTTCGTAAATAACCATATTGGTAAAAAGACATCACACAACAATCACTTATTTTACAAGATCCTGAAATGAACATCTAATTCAAAAATATGATATTTTCAGATGAGTTGTGATTTTCAAAATTCTATTTTTCACTCTCATTATTTAAAGTTTCAATTTGTCATTGAGGTATTTACATTTCAAATATTTTATGGTGAATAACAAGTTCAAGAAAATGAATATGAAAAACAATGCCAATTTGTTTGTAAGTTTTGTTTATATATGTTATGTAACACCCGACTTATTAACAAAACACCCCTTAAAAATTTTATTTTTTTCAAACCATATATTTTACAATCAAAACATAAGTATAGGGGTATTAGTTAACACATACAGGTACAAGTGTATCAAGGATTACAACATATATAAATATTATACATCCATTAAGCTGGGTAGTTACTACATAATCCAAATCCTCAGTCACGGACTTTATCTTTCCCTTTGGCGGGATCACGCTCACCTGCAGGGACATATCAAATAAATTGTGAGCTATAAAGCCCAATGAGTAATCAAACAAATAAACATGCATATATAAGAGAATAAAAACAATTAAACTCTTAAACAGTTTCTGTCCCAAAAGTCATAGTCATCACTGACCGCACCGTATATCATAGCCATAAAGGCCGCACCAAAGATCATAGTCATATAGGCCGCACCAAAGATCATAGCCATATAGGCCGCACCAAAGTTTTATTGTTTAAATCATAGCCCGAAGGCCGCACCAGTTTAGGTTCAATAACCCAATATCATGGTCCTAAGACCGCACCAGTTAATTTCAAAGATGATAATCATAGCCAACAAGGCTGCACTATTTGGAATTACAATCCCATGTCATGTCCGTATATTATACGGGTAATCTACCCTTGTCCCGTATTAAACTACTTTAAGTAGTGTCATTGTAATCAGCATATATCATACTAGATATAGTCAAGATTACTCACCTTGTTGCTTGCTACCACTAGCTTTCGTCGTTTCTTGCCTTCCAATGTATTCCACAATATTTTGTCCCGTACCTATAATTTCGTTCATTTTCAAAATGATTATAGGTTAACAGCCATTCTAATTGACTCTAAGGCATAAGAGTTCAATAGTATATCATTACAAACAATGTCTAGATGATAAACTTTCCATTTACCATCTTTTCATGAGTTTTACTATTTACCGAGGCATTCGTATTGATCTACAGTGCCCCCGAGGAGTCGAAAACTCAATTTAATATTTTTCCCAGACTTTTCAGACCATTAGGGACTTATGGTTTAAGTTTGAGGTAAATCGGACAAGCCAAACAAAAGTTAGCGTTTTGAACCCCCTGTCTGGAGGCGCACTGCGCCCTGCGCCTGTGCAGCCTCCTGATCAGTCGCGATTTGTGCACTGTAGCATGCAGTTTTGGCCTATTAAGTCCTTAATGCTGTTCTTAATCGTTTGGGGTTCATTCCTAGGCTAAAACCTTCGATTAACACAAGGTTTTTAACCATTAAAACCCACTCAATCAATCAAAATGAGAATTAGGGTTCTTAGTTCCAAAAACCCCAAAACTTTAAATTCATCCAAAATAGCAATCTACTTCCATAATCTTGAATTAAGTCCTTTTTAACATGACTTAATGGAAGTATTAAACCATTTTAACCACACAATCATAACTGAAAATGCCGTTTTCAGTTCCTATAAAATTCATCAAGAACAAACAAGCTAGAACTTGGATTACTAACCTTTCAAGCTTCCAATTCTTCACTTTGAAGCCAAGAATCGAATTACAAGCTCCAATTCTTCAAGAACCCTTCAAAATTTCTGCATTTAATCGTTCACTAGAACTCTCCCGTAGCTCACAAAAATCTGCACAAGTCTCTCCTTTTATACCTCCAGAATTTTGCAATCTAGTCCTTGAAGTTGCATTTATTGAACTTTTGCCACAATTTATGACAAAAATCAGATTTTATAACATTTTAAGTCCACAACTCAAAATATTATTACAAAAAAAATCCTTTTCTGTCTAAAATACCAAATTACCCTTCTAAGGTAAAATGACCAATTTGCCTTTTTTATTATAATTACATAATAAAAACACATTTTGGCGTTACAAATTCTCCCCTCCTTTAAGAGATTTCGTCCCCGAAATCATACAAAAAGTTGAGGGTATTTCTCCCTCATTTCACTTTCGGTCTCCCACGTCATGTCGGAACCTTTGTGATGACGCCAAAGTACTTTCACCATGCTGATCTTCTTATTTCGCAGCTGTCTTACCTTGCGGTCTAACACCCTCTCGGGTTGTTCCGGATATCTTAACTTTTCATCTACCTCAATTTCAGCAAGAGGTACTTGTTAAGATTTATCAAAAAAAGTTTTTCTCAAATGGGACACATGAAATACATCATGTATACCATGAAGTTCATCAGGTAACTCCAATCTATACGCCACGGCTCCAACTCTTTGGGATATACAGAAAGGTCCAATGAAACGAGGACTCAACTTCCCTTTTTCCCAAAACGAATTAAACATTTCCAAGGGGATACCTTGAGCATTACCATGTCCCCCACTTGGAATTCCAACGGTTTTACCCGTTTATCTGCGTACTGTTTCTGTCGGTTCTGAGCTACCTTCAAATTTTCTCGAATTTGTTTGATCTTTTCTTCAGTTTGTGCTACAATTTCAGGTCCAGCCAATGGCTTTTCCCCAACTTCAGTCCAGCAAGTAGGAGTTCGACACGGTGCTCCATACAATGCTTCATACGGGGCCATCTGAATGCTGGAATGATAGCTGTTATTGTACGCGAATTCTACCAGAGGTAAGTGATCTTCCCAGCTTCCACCAAAGTCAATTACACAGGTTCTCAGCATATCTTCCAAAGTTTGAATAGTTCTTTCACTTTGGTCATCGGTCTGCGGGTGGTATCCAGTACTCATGAGTACTTTTGAACCCAATCGCTTTTGAAGACTTTGCCAAAACCGGGAAGTAAATCTGCTATCTCGATCCGATACAATCGATGCTGGTAATCCATGTCGACATAACACCTCATCTATGTAGATTTTCGCCAGTTGATCCACCCTGTACTTCTCGCTAATCGATATGAATTGTGCTGATTTTGTCAATCGATCGACAATCACCCATACCGAATCATGACCTCGCGGTGTCCGCGGCAACTTTGTTACAAAATCCATGGTAATATGGTCCCATTTCTTCTCTGGAACCGGCAATGGTTGGATTTCTCCGTATGGTTTCTGATGGTTTGACTTAACTTGTAGGCATGTCAAACATCTTTCTACATATCTTCCAACATCTCTTTTCATTCCGGGCCACCAGTACAACGGTTTTAACGTCCAGTACATCTTGGTACTACCCGGATGAACTGCGTATCGGCTACAGTGTGCATCCTCTAGAAGCAAGTTCCGCGCTTCTCCTTGTTTTGGGACCCACACACGACCTCTGAAGGTTTTCAACTTCTGTGCATTCTCTTCCAGATGCTTCAAATACCCAACCATTCGCTCACTTTTAACATGTTCAGGCTTGCACGCCGCTTCCTGTGCTAAACGGATCAATTCTGGTAACCGGCTTACTACACCCATACATGCGGATGTAATTTTCAAAGGAGCTTCTTTTCGGCTTAAGGCATATGCCACCACATTCGCTTTGCCGGGGTGGTACAGAATTTCACAGTCAAAGTCTTTAAGCAGGTCCATCCACCTTTGTTGTCTCATGTTAAGTTCTTTTTGATCGAACAGGTACTTCAAACTTTTGTGGTCCGTATAGATGACGAATTTCACACCATACAAGTAGTGTCTCCACAGCTTCAATGCTAGAATCACCGCAGCTAATTCCAGGTCATGAACTGGATACTTCTTCTCAGCGTCTTTTAATTGGCGGGACGCATAACCTATCACCCGTCCTTTCTGCATTAACACACATCTAAGGCCGACTCTAGAAGCATCGCTGTAGATCACATATTCTTCTCCGCTTTGCGGTAGGGCTAACACCAGTGCTTCACATAAGGCTTGTTTCAACCTTTGGAAAGCTTCTTGCTGTTTTTCCGCCCATTCAAATCTTTCGCCTTTCTTGGTCAACTTGGTCAACGGGGCAGCTATCGAGGAGAAATTCTCGACAAATCTTCTATAATAGCCTACCAAACCAAGGAAACTTCGTACTTCCGTTGGACTTCGAGGCGGTTCCCACTTCATCACGGCATCAACTTTCGCTGGGTCGACTTTCACCCCTTCGGCATTAATTACATGGCCAAGAAATTGAACTTCTCTTAGCCAGAATTCACACTTGGAGAATTTTGCATACAGTTTTTCTCGGCGAAGCAACTCCAACACTTGTCGAAGGTGCACTTCATGTTCGGCTTGACTTCGCGAATATACCAAGATATCATCTATAAATACTATCACCGAGGTATCAAGGAACGGACGACACACCCGGTTCATGAGATCCATGAATACGGCCGGAGCATTGGTTAACCCAAAAGGCATCACCAAAAACTCATAATGATCGTATCGTGTGCGAAAAGCTGTCTTTGGAACGTCAGATTCTCGTATCTTCAACTGATGGTAACCCGACCTCAGGTCAATTTTTGAAAAGTAGGATGCTCCTTGTAGCTGGTTGAACAAGTCATCAATTCGTGGGAGCGGATACTTATTCTTCACCGTGATCTTGTTCAATTCCCGATAGTCAATACACATGCGCATTGACCCATCTTTCTTCTTAACAAACAGGATAGGGGCTCCCCAAGGCGATGTACTCGGTCTGATGAAACCCCTGTCTAATAATTCTTCCAGTTGCTTTCGCAGTTCCACCATCTCTAAAGGTGCTAAACGGTATGGAGCTCGGGCAACAGGAGCAGCTCCCGGAATCAGTTCAATCGTGAACTCAACCTGTCGATCTGGTGGCAACCCTGGAAGTTCATCTGGAAACACATCTGGGAATTCGTTTACCACATTCACATTTGCTACCCCCACTTTGGCTGGCTTAGCCACCGCTACATAGGCCAAATAAGACATCCCTCCTTTACTAATACAGCTTCGGGCTTGAGCAAAAGAGATAACCGGCATTCTCAACCGAGGTCGTTCACCCTGAATCTTTATCCATTCCCCATCCGGTGATAATACTGTGATGTTTTTATTTCTACAATCCATGTTAGCATAATTCGTTGCCAACCAATCCATACCCACAATTACACCAAATTCATTGGTAGTCATCGGCTTCAAATCTATAGGGAAAGTGGTCTCGTAGATTTTAAGCTGACAACGTTCCAAGTGTTCAGAAACCCAAACATATATGTCGTCCGCTATAGCCACTTCTAAGCTTTCGCCCATTGGGGTTAACGGTACATTCAGGCGGGACAACAAAGACTCCGATACAAAACAATGTGTCGCCCCTGGATCAAATATAACATATACAGGTATGGAATTGAGAGTGAAGATACCTGTAACCACATCTGTCTTCTCACGAGCTTCCTCAACGGTCATTTGAAAGGCTCGCGAGGCTACCGGTCTTCCTCGGTTCTTCACTTCCTCTTTCTTTCCGCCCTGATCAATCCTGGATCTATCACTGATTGCTCCAGATTTCAGCTCGGGACAGTTCAGGCGAAGATGATCCGTAGCTCCGCATTGGAAACACCTACGCTCCGCCCGACAGTTGCTAGCATCATGCCCCTGTTTTCCACAATTTCGACAATTTGCAAATACAATGTTGACCCGGCAACTCCCAGAGTGTCTTTTTCTACACTTCTCACACCACTTTCCTTCATCTTTCTGGCCTTTACCCTTAGACCCAGTTTGCTGTGACTTTTTCTGAGGCGTCCAACCATGGTCTTCCACCTTTCTTTTTGTTTCAACGGCTTTCTTTTCGTCTTCTTGTCGCTTCAACTATGTCTCCCTTTCTGTGGCTCGATCCACCACTTGCCGGAAAGTAGACAGTTTCAGTGGTTGTACAATTTCTCTGATTCGAGTCGTCAGCCCCCAAACATACTTATCAATCTTCCTCTTTTCGGTATTGACATGCTGTTCTGCAAATCTTGATTTCTCCAGAAAGCTCAAAGTGTACTCTTGGACAGACTAGGAACCTTGTTCCATGTGCAGAAATTCGTCCTCCAGCTTCTTTATAGCTACCTCTGAACAATATTCTTCATTGAACTTAGTCTCGAATTGCTCCCAAGGTACCGACTGGGATGAATCAAGATCCAATGATTTGTAGTAAATTTGCCACCAATGTAGTGCATTGCTTGTGAGTTGATTTGTGGCAAATTCTACCTTGTCATCATCAGCACATTTGCTGACTCGAAACACCTTCTCAATATGCATTATCCACTCCATAGCTTGGATTGGATTATCTGTCCCCGAAAACTCTTTTGGCTTACAACCAAGGAAAGCTTTGTAAGTACATCCGACTTTCTTTGTAGAATCTTCCCCGCCTTGAGTTTCTTTTATTGCCCGGGGCACGACTTTCTCCTTGGCTTTTATCTTCCGGCTGCCTGTCATGAATACTCTTTGCAGCCTCTTCACTAGGATTAAGATTGGCACTCGGGTTAGGATTGCCACTCGGGTTGGGGTTATTCGTTAACGTAGGCATCATTTGCCTAACCACTTCTTCTACTATTGCCCGTATATCAGTTGGATTTTCTCCCACCGGTTCCCTTGCTGGTGCTCTTGCTCTTCGTCCCACAGAGCCGCGTGAACGGGCTGGTCCACTTCTTGAGGTTCCACGCGAATTTGCACCAGTGGGATTACTCCTTGTATTTATCATACTTCAAAATTCAGCAAACCGTTAGATTACATATATAATAACAAACTTATATATATCTAACAGTCCATTTGTCTGTGTTTCTCTCAAGGTTTAAGTCCAGGAATCTAATCTAAGACACCTAGTTCACTTAAAACACGGCTCTGATACCAACTTGAAACACCCGACTTATTAACAAAACACCCCTTAAAAATTTTATTTTTTTCAAACCATATATTTTACAATCAAAACATAAGTATAGGGGTATTAGTTAACACATACAGTTACAAGTGTATCAAGGATTACAACATATATAAATATTATACATCCATTAAGCCGGGTAGTTACTACATAATCCAAATCCTCAGTCACGGATTTTATCTTTCCCTTTGGCGGGATCACGCTCACCTGCAGGGACATATCAAATAAACTGTGAGCTATAAAGCCCAATGAGTAATCAAACAAATAAACATGCATATATAAGAGAATAATAACAATTAAACTCTTAAACAGTTTCTGTCCCAAAAGTCATAGTCATCACTGACCGCACCGTATATCATAGCCATAAAGGCCGCACCAGATATCATAGCCATATAGGCCGCACCAAAGATCATAGCCATATAGGCCGCACCAAAGATCATAGCCATATAGGCCGCACCAAAGTTTTATTGTTTAAATCATAGCCCGAAGGCCGCACCAGTTTAGGTTCAATAACCCAATATCATGGTCCTAAGACCGCACCAGTTAATTTCAAAGATGATAATCATAGCCAACAAGGCTGCACTATTTGGAATTACAATCCCATGTCATGTCCGTATATTATTCGGGAAATCTACCCTTGTCCCGTATTCAACTACTTTAAGTAGTGCCATTGTAATCAGCATATATCATACTAGATATAGTCAAGATTACTCACCTTGTTGCTTGCTACCACTAGCTTTCGTCGTTTCTTGCCTTCCAATGTATTCCACAATATTTTGTCCCGTACCTATAATTTCGTTCATTTTCAAAATGATTATAGGTTAACAGCCATTCTAATTGACTCTAAGGCATAAGAGTTCAATAGTATATCATTACAAACAATGTCTAGATGATAAACTTTCCATTTACCATCTTTTCATGAGTTTTACTATTTACCGAGGCATTCGTATTGATCTACAGTGCCCCCGAGGAGTCGAAAACTCAATTTAATATGTTTCCCAGACTTTTCAGACCATTAGGGACTTATGGTTTAAGTTTGAGGTAAATCGGACAAGCCAAACAAAAGTTAGCGTTTTGAACCCCCTGTCTGGAGGCGCACTGCGCCTAGATTAGGGCGCACTGCGCCCTGCGCCTGTGCAGCCTCCTGATCAGTCGCGATTTGTGCACTGTAGCATGCAGTTTTGGCCTATTAAGTCCTTAATGCTGTTCTTAATCGTTTGGGGTTCATTCCTAGGCTAAAACCTTCGATTAACACAAGGTTTTTAACCATTAAAACCCACTCAATCAATCAAAATGAGAATTAGGGTTCTTAGTTCCAAAAACCCCAAAACTTTAAATTCATCCAAAATAGCAATCTACTTCCATAATCTTGAATTAAGTCCTTTTTAACATGACTTAATGGAAGTATTAAACCATTTTAACCACACAATCATAACTGAAAATGCCGTTTTCAGTTCCTATAAAATTCATCAAGAACAAACAAGCTAGAACTTGGATTACTAACCTTTCAAGCTTCCAATTCTTCACTTTAAAGCCAAGAATCGAATTACAAGCTCCAATTCTTCAAGAACCCTTCAAAATTTCTGCATTTAATCGTTCACTAGAACTCTCCCGTAGCTCACAAAAATCTGCACAAGTCTCTCCTTTTATACCTCCAGAATTTTGCAATCTAGTCCTTGAAGTTGCATTTATTGAACTTTTGCCACAATTTATGACAAAAATCAGATTTTATAACATTTTAAGTCCACAACTCAAAATATTATTACAAAACAAATCCTTTTCTGTCCAAAATACCAAATTACCCTTCTAAGGTAAAATGACCAATTTGCCCTTTTTATTATAATTACATAATAAAACACATTTTGGCGTTACATGTTATATTTTGCCCAATGAGTAGTATATTGTTACCCTTTTTACTATATAGGAAAGTAATTTTGAATAGATTATGGTGAGGAGTGAGTTTAACAATAAGAGCTTATTTGGAAATCTTCGTAACGAGGGTTTTAATCCCGCATGTTGAGGCGAGAGTTAAAACAATACTTTTCGTAGTGAAGTATGGATTAATTTATATACATTGGTTTGTAAGTGTCATAACATGATAGGTAGTAATATATTGTTTTCCTTTTTATATTAAAAACAAGTTTAAATATATGATATGACGAATAAGTTCATAAAGTGTTGGTTAAAAATCATTAAAGTTATCATATTCATAAAAGAACTACAGGTTGTTTGTGTGTGTGTGTATGTATGTGTGTGTGTGTGTGTGTGTGTGTGTGTGTGTGTGTTTCCATTAAACCAAGAAGAATGATAGGATCATAGGATAGATAAGGTCTGGAAGCCTACTACTTGCAAATACGAACAAACAATTGAGATTCTTATTGATTCGATTTTGTTTTGTACACCTTGTTTAAATATTTACAAATGGGTGAAGTTAAATTTCTAGATGCTTGCACAAAGTATGTCGGTGATTAATCGGTTATGTGGTTAATGTATAGGTTTCATGTGAAGAACTTATGTAGTAAATGTTTCATTTAATTAATGTTAGCCTAACATACTCTTTAATTTACAATATGAATAACTATTTGATATATAACTTAGTCTGTGATTACAACTTCATTATGTTGATCTCATGTGAAAATTGGCAAGTGCATAATAAGAACATAATGTAACGAGCTTATTCATACACTGTTCAGATACATAGAATATTCAAGATCAACGAAATATTGTCCTTTTTATGTATACATGGTTTGGTGTATAATCGAGTGTTACAACAGATATATAAGAGTCACGACAATCATCCCTTCAAGTACAATGTCCCTTGAAGGTCTTTTAGTATGTTCCTCACTTTCAATACACCTGATACACAATATATGGATACATGTCACAAACACTTCACACAGAAGAGAGGTCAGACAGAAGTTTGGTGAGTACATAAAACATCACCATCATCAATAGAATCTGTTGATATCTAGGTATATAACACATGTCCCATTTCCTTTTTCAAGTTTTATCAATAATTTTTGTTTCATCCTTCATTTGGTGTCTGAATCCGAGACTGATACGCTAACTTTGTAATTAAATTGGCGAGTTGTTTATACGCTAACTTTGTAATTAAATTGGCGAGTTATTATACTTGATTAGCCTTTGAACTGGCTACAAATTGATAGAGTACAAGTGGGGCTGCCATTGGCGGATTCATTGAGATTCTTCCCGACTTCTTCCCCAAGAATCGTTGTTTCACGTCCCTCAAATTATGAAGTATCAAATTCAAGAACACGACACCAGTTCATGAAAATATCCTTTTTTTCTCCATGTCTCAGTTTCCTGCAATTGGAGCACTAACTGATTTCAATAAGTTGTATGATCCTTAATTTTTCAATCACTCTCCATATTGCTTTTCTTGAGTGTTTGATTAGGGTTTTTTCTGCTCCATATTTGTTTTTTTGTAATCTAAATGTGAAATCTTTTGTCGTACAAAATTTTAACCCTTATGAAATATATTCATTCGTTTATCAGTGTAGCTCTTCGCTGATTCTATTTTTTTCTGTATTTTTTCCCTTGATTAAAATATTTCACGTTGGTGTTAGAAGTGGTATATGTTGCAATAACCTATCATACACCCAAAAAACACTCCAGGAGGCTTTCATTATCTTCAAATAGCATATAAGCTTCTCTCATTCTCTTCATTTTTCTCTCTCTAAGCCTTGGTTTTGAAGCACACTTTGTTGTTAAAATCAACAAGTTGAATAGCAGGATCGATAAGTTGAAGAACGGGTAGGATGTGGTGGATTTTATTGAAGCTGTAATCTTTAAATTTGATTACCATACTTGTTTCCCTTATATACAACTTCTTAGCAAAGAATTTGTAGATCCTATGTTTGTTTTAGAATTTTTTGTTCTATTTTGTTACTAAGGTTATTATTGACCTCATATATTTAGGCATCTCATGTGAGCGCATTTGTAAGCATTCGTATCTAATAAGGCCTCAAGAGGAAGTAAAGTATCAGTTCTTGCATTCGAATTAGTTGACAACATTGTCAATAGGTCAAATGTGATATAAGTACTTTCTGAATAAAACATCTAAACACTTGAGAATGAGATTTTTCATTCAGAAGGTGTTTGCCTTTCGGTTTCTAGAGGTTCGAATGAATTATTATGCATTCTAGCTACTAACAAGACGTCGTCTTTTCATTCCTTTATTCTCTTTAAAGCATTTTTATTGTTTATTTATATTTTTAATATGGTGTTTAATATTTCTAATAAGAAGGTTTTGAATGCTTTTCTATTTCCATGCCTAACATCAACACTTCCTTTGGCTTTTGGCTTTTGATTATGTTGGTGTTGTAGCCTACTATGATGGTTGAAGCTCCAAAGTCTGATGTTGAGTTATGTGAAACTCTGTTTTGGGTATGTGACTATTGCTTTTTGGGTATGTGACTATTGATTACATTCTACTGAATACGTATGTAGTGACTACGTATGAGAACTATAATACATATGCTTACCTTATAGATTTCATAAAATTGGATAACAGACTAATAAAATTATGCTCTTTATATGGGTGGGGGAAGTGATTATATATGATATAATCCTTTGATTGAAGTTAATGATAAGTGGGCAATCTTACATTTATCTGAATATAAATCTAACCATTTTTAGAAGTTATGTTTATAATTGATTCTTCACAATAGCTAACTGGTTGATTTCCTCAACATTTTGATGAGCTAGTGTTGTTCTTTCTTATTTCCTATCGTGACGGTTGTTTAGAAACTTAAAATTGGAACCTTTCAATACTATAAATCCATATTCTTGTTATATATTTCTCGATTATTTATTTAACAATGTGTTTTTTGTTTATTTATATAGGAGACATTGAAAAAACTGAAAAAGAAATAGAAGTTGTAGATGTTTTGGCCCTAAAAAATCATAAAAGATGTAACTACTCTGTCCCCACAATGAAAATAACATCCAACACACCTATCTAGAGGTATCCCTTCTTTTGGTACCCCATATTTGGTACTTCATAATTTGAGAATTTTTGTTAATGGTAATTCCTATTAATACTTTGTTGGCTTATTAGAATGAATATTAAGCCTAGCCTTACAAACCCATGTAATTTAATTCCTAACATTTTCTCATTGTTAAAAATACCCAAATACTATTTTAAACCCATCCTCTTTCAATTCGAGTTTGTATTTAGGTAATAAGGATTTCGAATATTCTAACGGCTTGCTTTTAAATTTTGAATTTCAAAACAATCTTGCAGGTGAACTGAAAATTCAAATTTCAATATAATTTTGTAGAGTTTCATCTGTTGCAATGTTTAGATGCAATTTGATTGTGCTTAATCGAAGATGATACAGTGGTAAGATTTATCAAATTTTTTTGATATTATTAGTGTTTATGTTATAATTTTGTATATTGCAAGCTTATTATGTTTCACTTATTTCCCATTTTCATCTTCTGACATATGAAAACTATTTACCGGGGTTATGCTTAAAAAGAGACAAATTTATCAAAATTTTACAACCATTACAACATTTGTAGCCATTGGTACTTTGATATCATTTGTCACTATTTCATATGGCAAATGTATGATTTTGTTATTTGTCATTAAGTCCATATGTTGGTACATAGAAAGTATTTTTGTGAATCTAGGAGGATCAAATTGGCCACTAATACTAAATGATTACGGTTTATATGTTTGTTTAGTTAATTTAGTAATAAACTTGCAGGGATGATGATAACAGGAAAGTAATTTAGAATCCACAAGAAAAAATTGCCTAATAATAACATTGTATTTTCATTTTAACTATCTCTAAGCACAACCTTTAAAACCGCTTAGTATATGTATATAATATAATGCAATATCATTACCCAACCTAGTAGGATGTTGACAGGTAGGTAAGTACAAGTGCAAAGTACATAACTTTATATTACTAATGTCATATTCAAACATTGATTTTTTTTTCTTGAATTAATTGTACATGCATACATCCCTATCAATATGGAAAAGCCTACTACTTTTTGGAAAAGCCTATACTTTTTGGGTGAGCTGATACAACAATGTTACACAATGAGGCTATTGTACTGAAACGACATCATATTTCTCTCATTCCCCGCGTCCACAATGTCTTACCAATCATGGAAGGTTAGATGCACTAAGAGATCTTTCGAATCCTCCATGAGTGCTTTACTCTTATAGTTGTTGAGGCTTCTGAGGTACCGCAACAAAAGAATCACTAGGGAGATTGGGGGAGGGGTGCTATATGCTACTTTTTATAATTATTGAGTTCTAGTTGGTATTTGATCATGTAGGGTTCCACTAGTTACGGTTTATGTCATAACGTTAATGTTACGACGACATATGATGTGTATATCTTTTATGGTTTTAGACTAATAATATTGTGAATACGTGTTAACGACATAATCTTTATTTTTCAATTGTGTTTTATGGATGTTTCTTTTTCCTATTCGATGTTAGATTTAAATAAACTTCAATATACATTGCTTGTTTATATTTCTTTTTTGTAATATTAACGGGAGTTTGAACTGGATGTTTATATTTTAATTAGAATTGATACAATAATCATCCCTAAATGAAAATAGAACTATATAGTATATCAACTCCTAACTAAACAAATATAAAATTTGACTTAATATCATTCCAAAAACTTTTATTTTCATACTATCAGAAATTCCGACCAAAATAATTTTTCTTGTCTATTGATAAGTCTTTGGCTCTATTGAATTTTCCTTGCAATATGAAATAAGTATGGTAATATTTGAATCATGTATCCATTTTCTGCAACTGAAAAGGAACTTGAATACCTATATGAAAATAGAAATTTCATTCACGGAAATTTCCGCAATACGATTAAAGTTCGTATAACAATTGCATTTATCCTCTTCATAATGAAAATTAAAATTTATTTGTATTGGAGGCCTTGCAACTGTATTACCCTTGTTGCTTATGATTTAGAATTTTTTTTTGGGTCCCAAATTTTGAAAGAAAATAAGTATTTCAATTTGAGTTTAAGTGGTAAACGATGAAACTTCCCAATTTTTATATCCCTTTTTTTCTTTTCAAAATTATACATTGAAAACTATAATTTCGCAGTACTATTACAGTATTACTAAACCTAAATTCACAACAAGACAAAAGAAATATCAAAATTATTTTGATAGTAGTTCCAATGTGAAACCCAAAATGACAACTGATTCAAGCAAATTAGATTTTAGTAGTCGTGCCATCAGATTTACGTTACGTCCACCGCGAAATATGTGACGTTTAATATATGAGAACAACTTTATACTATTTTTTTTTTTTGACAAATATTAGTAGGTAGATTGGTTTTTTTCACCATTAAAAATGGATTGATAAATTAGAGTGTAGAAGGGAGTTTTTTGGAATCAGATTTTAGAAAATGGTTTATGGCATAATAGGGTAACCATCTATTTAGAATGTTAAAAAAAACATGTGTAAACTATTAAAAAAACCATATTTACTTTTCTATAGTAGGTTTAACATGTCAAAATTTTGGTTAATGTCATAAACAAGTAATGAACCATTTAAAATGTTCAAAAAACACTTGTGAACTATTAAAATATTATTAAAATGTAACGAACTATTTAAAATGTCTAGCAAGTTTAACAACTTATGTTTTTCAAATTTAGGACGTTTGTTTAAAATCACCTCCAAAGCTAGAATGTTTGTTCAAAAACACCCATAAATCTGGAAAGTTTGTCCAAAAACGACATTGACCACCTCAAAATTAAGATACAACTGAATATACTGAAACCGGAAATTACGAACTTACTTTTCTGGACATTGATGCCTTTTAATGCCACCGTCATTATCGAAACAAGTCATCTAAATACAACTTCATCTTCTCTTTCAATAGCAACACGAATAATTTCCTACCTACAAATTGCATGTTCTCCATGATTTCATCAGATACACACTGTGATTTATTATGTGACAGGTTGGTCTGTACTGACATTCATGTTTTCTTTAGGTAATGATAAACAAACAATCTAATTTGGAAAGTTGGCGATGAACTTGGATCACTCGTATATTAGACAAGCATCACTAACTTGCTAGACTATGAAACGTTTATCTTGAAACTGTTGTTGACAAGTGGTATGTCGTTTCAAATGTATTGTCATGGTTAAATATCTATATCTTAGAAATATGATTTGAAATATCATATCGGTATGACTATATCTTTTCGATTTCGTCCGATTAATACACTCCTAAAGATTTAGAGAAAACTTATCTAAAGCGGCTTCTTTGGATCAATACACTCATACATACATTTTTTATCCCAAATTATATTTTGATTATCTTCTAAATCATAACATCTATATCTATATCTATATAACTCTTATAATAGAGGTCATCCAAATGATATGGTTCAAGATAGCTCTCATTCTTGCATCATATTCATTTGAAACTTCCACCTTTTCAACTTCTTCCACTTAATTGTTTAGTTAATGAAATATTTTTCCCTATATAAGAACATTATTTTCATGTTTTGTTGTATGTATTTTCTTCTCATATTTTTGTTGTTGTTATCTAAAGTGTATGAAGATGGAAAAGAAGATGCAAGAAATCTACAATTATCTAATATCTAAAAGAAAAAGTTGTGTATTGGGAAGAACTAAAGACGGGTATGCCAATCAAGATTTTAAAATGCTATAACTTATTTAAGTTATTTTTTTGTTCAATTTATATTCACTTCTTTTTTGCTTCTACTTTCTTTAGATTTCAATAAATTATTTATGTTATACATTTAAATCCAAGAGAAAAAAATGATTATATTTCAATTTATTTGTTACAATATGTCGGCAATGTATGTTCCTATGTTGTAATATCCTATATAATTGTTTGATTGAATTTTGTTGTAGGGTGTGTAACTAAATATAACGAGAAAAGTATAATTATTTTTTTGATGAATATTTCAATAAAATGTTTATATTATACATATAGATCCAAGAGAAAAAATGATTATATTTCAATTTATTTATTACAATATGTTGAAGATGTATGTTCTTATTTTGTAATATCCTATATAATTGTTTGATTGGATTTCGTCATCGGGTGTGTAACTAATATAATTAGAAAAGTATAATTATTTTATTGATGAATATTTTACTCTCACACACACACGCATATATATATATATATATATATATATATATATATATATATATATATATATATATATATATATATATATATATATATATATATATATATATATATATATGATTGTAGTAATATGACAACATGAAAAAGATGTCTAATTTTAATATAATATAAAAAAACCATAGAAAAATGAAAATATATTGTATTTATTAAATCGTAATTATAAGTTTGTGTTTTGTTTCTATTACATTCTAATCATTTATTGATAATGAATACATCTCATATGATATACATTACACAAGCTTAAGCTTAAAAATAATGTGCAACAATATAAAACAATGAATGTATATGTAGAAATGGTAATAACTAGAGAAGAACTCATTTGTGTTTCTCAAGTATTTTAATTCATAAAGATATAAAGTCTTCATGAATACGTTAATATAAATCAATAAATAAATACATGTACACTTATAAATATCATAATTAAGTTTATAATAATGAGTTTGTAGGTTTTTATATAATCAAATAGTTCCAATGTTTTTTAAAACTGATATGATATTTTTTTAAATTGTTGATTAATTATATATTAATGAATATAATATAAACACATTTCCTACAATGAAATACTTTAAAGACCTACAAATTTTTTACTGTCAAATAACTTCTCACACATTCATTCGATAATCATATTCTAGAACACATGGTTTGAAACTTTACTTTGAAACAATTATACAATAATAATCTATAATAAAAAAAATTCAAAAACGTAGAACTAACATATTTTTAGTTTTATTGGCGTTACAAATATTCAAATGTAAATGTTCAAATATAGCATAATAATATACATTAGATGATCATATTATTTATTTATTTTACCAAATACAATTTAAATATTTTAATTCTCTTTAATTAAGTACCATAAGTATCAATTAAACACCATAAGTACAAAAACGTCTTCATTGTACTATTTTAATGCTAAATAACTATTATTTGGAATTTGAAGGGTTGTAATATTAATAAATATACAATGCATTTAACTAACAATTTATTAAAGGTATATACGATTATTTTGAAATATCATATATGATTGTTTAATTGAGTTTCATCATTGTGGGTTTAACTAATGATTTATTAAAGATGTATATTATATTGATTTGACACACACACAATTTTTTAATTGTTCTTTTAGTAATGATTCAACGTACTATAATTATAAATAAATAATAATTGGTTTTTAAATGTTTTCTAGAGGACTTAATAATAATAACTGATTTTAAACTTAGTTGACGATAATAATAATATATAGTAACATATATTATAATTTATATTACATAACTTTAAAGAATGGTTGTTATTTTAAATAATTATTATGATTGAAATAAAAAGGTGGTACAACAAGTAATATTTAAATTAGTTAATAATCACAATAGAAAAAGTAACACTAATTTGAGAATTATATTTAACTTTATTCAAGCACAAGTCGCGGGTAACGACCATTGAACATTGTGATTGTAATAGATGTTTATTGTTCAAATTAGTTATAAGTTTATATATCAACTTTGTGAGAGAATTATTATTTCATAGATAATGTTAATGACAAATTTTTTCTTACAAAACTTTAACTTGCGCAACGCACGAGATTTCGTCTAGTTTAAATCATATTTATACGATATAATATTCATTCTTTATTATTTTAGTTTTCATTTTCTACAAACAGGCTTTGCTAAGTTGCTCTTACCTGTTTTCCGAGTTCAGAACTGTTTTATCCTCTCCCCCACCCTACCCCTACCCAACGGCCACCACAGTCACCGGCACGGTCACCGTCGCCTCCGGCAGCGCCTACCAACATGGCCACAGCTGCCGTATCTCTTCTTCACTTTGCTCGAATTCCTCGCCGCTTCTCTCTCTTTCCTATCCTCCGCCCCCCTCGCTCGTCGTCTCTTAGCCTTAGACGCAGCTACAAACCTCGGATATGCTTCAGCTTCTTCCGCGGAGATTCGCCGCGACATTTTTCAGTCACCGCGTCGAGCTCTTCAGGTAATACATTATTGCTAGTAGTTATTGTTGAATTTTCGTCTTGGCATTTCATCAAACACCTATCCTTCATTTCGAATAGTTTCTTTTTTGCTATCTGTTTTGATTATACTCCATTCCTTCCTGTAATATACCTTTAATTCTGCATTTGATGCCTTTTCAGCTGCAAAATTTATGTAGAATGGGTTGCAAATTCAATTATCCAAAAGTCAAACTATATTATTATCTCTATTTCACTCTCAACAAAGAGTGTGATTTGCATTAGAATAGGTCATCAGTTTCCCATGGATAATTCATGAAAATAACTCGGCCAGAAAAGTACAAATGAACAACTATGCGGGTGGTGAGGAAGATACTCAAATAACTTACATAGGTAGCATGAATCAAGGGCATGTAAGAACAAATCATTAGTTCACCAAATGGAAATCAAGATGCTTTTGCCCCTTTTCCCTTTTTTCAGTATATATGCGTGTAGTAATTATATATCAATCCATGTACCAACATTTCTGGTTAGTTCTGTAATTTCTAGTTAGCATTATATTCTATTATTATCCTTCCATCCCGATCCAAGTTGGCCACTCTCTATATATCAAAAACTTGGATCTTTAATACTTATAAGCACTTGAGATGGAATTTACACTTATTTAGAATCATTAAATCAACCCTTCACATGTTTCCAACCAACAAATTTCAACATATACTTAGATTTCATAAACATTTTACTTTACCAAAAACCCCAATTATGAACCCTAATTGCATCTCAACACCAAATGAAGATAAATATGAGTACATACCTAAAATACACTTTCTAATGCACGTTTTGATCTTTTTAAGTGCGATTTCCAATACTCCATAACATAATTGGATATTCATAAAGAGTTTAAAAGCCAAGGTTATTCTAGAAAACATTACCCAACAACTAGAATGCATATTACTAAAACTAGGGTGTTACTTAAAGATCTATTGTTTCTCTTACAAAATAACAATCTATAGTTGTTTCTTTGTAGTTTGTAATATCTATATTGACACAATCTACTTTCTTTTTTTTTTTTTTAAATCCCATGTAGATTGGACCAATCATGTTCCAACAAGTGATGAAACATACGATGTAATAGTAGTAGGAGGTGGCCATGCAGGCTGTGAAGCTGCTCTTGCCTCAGCTCGTTTAGGGGCAAAAACCCTTCTTCTAACAATCAATATTGATCGAATCGCATGGCAGGTTAGTTTTTATAACCTATATTTTCAATCTTACAAAAAAAGAGTAAATTAGAGTTTTGGTCCCTGTGGTTTATACCAAATTACAGTTGTGGTCCTAGGCTCCTAGCTTTGAAAATCTTACTTTTTTGGTCCCTGTGGTTTCTAAATCTTTCACTTGTGGTCCCTATGGTTTCCAAATCTTTCACTTTTGGTCCCTCCCTTTGTTACCATTTGTGTAAACAGCATGGAGCAAAAATGAAAGATTTGGAAACCACAGGGACTAAATGTGAAAGATTTGGAAACCAAAGGGACCACTAGTGCAAGATTTTCAAAACTAGGACCAAAACTGTAATTTTTTGTAAATCTTACATTTTTGATCCCTGTGGTTTCTAAATCTTTCACTTGTGGTTCCTATGGTTTCCAAATCTTTCACTTTTGGTCCCTCCCTTTGTTACCATTTGTGTAAACCACATGGACCAAAAATGAAAGATTTGGAAACCACAGGGACTAAAAGTGAAAGATTTGGAAACCAAAGGGACCACTAGTGCAAGATTTTCAAAACTAGGACCAAAACTGTAATTTTTTGTAAATCACAAGGACCAAAACTGTAATTTACTCAAAAAAATCTTAATATGATTTCTTACCAAGAAAAGTTTGACAACAGCCCTGCAATCCAGCAGTTGGTGGACCTGCAAAGTCTCAGCTAGTACATGAAGTTGATGCATTAGGTGGTGAAATTGGAAAGATGGCTGATAGGTAAATTTACGGTTTTACCCCTATAAAACTTATGCTTTACTTCTTTCTTGATTGATATTTCAGGTGTTATCTACAAAAACGTGTTCTTAACATCTCTAGAGGCCCTGCTGTTAGAGCATTACGTGCCCAAACTGATAAAAGAGAATATGCCATTGAGATGAAAAAGATTGTAGAAAGGCAAGTTTACTTAAATGTTTTAACTAATTTACATTTTTGGTCCCTGAGTATAGTTGTTTTTGCAGTTTTGATCCTTATTTAAGGTTTTTGTGACATTTTTGGTCCATGTGTAAAGTAAAATGAATAGTTTTGGTCCTTGAGTATAGCCGATTTTTGCAATTTTGGTCCCACAAATATAGTCATATTACCAATAACCTCAAATAGGGACCAAAGTAGCAAGAGGAAACTTTTTGGGACCAAAATCGCAAAAAACAACTATACTCAGGGACCAAAAGCGTAATTTAATCCAAACTTTAATGGGAACAAAAAAAGATTTAATTTTGAGCCTACCCTTTTGTTTTTTCAGCACTCCAAATTTATCCATTAGAGAAGCAATGGTGACAGATGTTTTAATGGGAACAAACGATGACATAAAAGGCGTTAAAACATTTTTCGGGATGAATTTTTATTCAAAATCCGTTGTTCTTACAACTGGCACTTTCATGAGTGGAAAAGTTTGGGTTGGTAGAACTTCAATGCCAGCAGGGCGAGCCGGTGAGTCAGCATCACATGGTCTCACAGAAAATCTCCAGTCACTTGGATTTGAAACCGACCGCTTAAAAACCGGGACACCCGCAAGAGTTGACTCGCGTACGGTTGACTTTTCTGTCTTGGAACCTCAACATGGCGATGAAGAGGTTCTTGCATTTTTGTCATTGTGCGTATTGAATAATTTTAATGAAAATCTGAATTATACAAAACTCATAATAAATATTTTTTTTTTCTTTTTTCTTTTTGTGATGTATGTTTTGTTAATAAGTTAATTATGAAACAGGTGAATTGGTTTAGTTTTGATCCTGAATACCATATTGAAAGGGAACAAATGTGTTGTTATTTAACACGTACAACAGAAGTGACACATCAGCTTATAAGAGATAATTTACACGAGACTCCAACTTATGGAGGTTGGGTGGAAGCAAAAGGACCTCGATATTGCCCCTCAATTGAAGACAAGGTAATGCGTCATAATAGCAACGTACTTTCATTAAATTGTCTATTATAGCATCTTACTTTCATTTCTTTGTACATTGCTATAATTTGGTAGATTTTTTAAAGTATGGTGCGTTAATAAGGAAAAAAATGAAAGTAGGATGTTAGAATAGACAAGTAAATGAAAGTACGTTGCTATTTCTTGAATTATATGTTATTGTTTTTTTTTTTTTTTTTCAGATTGTGAGATTTCAAGATAAGGACTCCCATCAAATTTTTCTTGAACCAGAAGGTCGAAGTGTACCCGATCTTTATGTCCAGGTTCTTTTTTATTTTAAATAATGAATTTCCGAAATGGGGTTAATTTATTTATTTTAAAAAAGTTTTGTGTTTGATATTACAGGGATTTTCAACTGGCTTACCGGAAAGATTACAGTTACCACTTTTGAGAACATTACCAGGATTAGAGAATTGTTCGATGTTGAGACCAGCATATGCTGTTGAGTATGATTACTTGCCAGCTCATCAGTGTGCCAGGTCACTAATGACAAAAAAGATTGAGGGACTTTTTTTCTCAGGTCAAATAAATGGAACAACAGGTTATGAAGAAGCTGCTGCTCAGGTTTCTTTTTCTTTATATTGAGTGGCATCATCTTTTTTTATTGTTTATTTACTATCCACTTTACATTGGTTTTATTGTTTGAATTAAAATATTTATAGGGAATTATTTCTGGAATAAATGCGGCTAGACATTCAGATGGAAAACCCTTAATTGTTCTTGAAAGAGAAAGCAGTTATATCGGTACTTTAATCGATGATCTTGTCACCAAAGATCTTCGAGAGCCTTACCGCATGCTCACAAGGTAACTACTATTCACTAATGATTCCTATGATGGAATCAAAGAAGGAATGGAATGGCCCATTCCATGGAATCGTAAATGAATGTGATTCCTTCCATTCTGTTAGGTAGCGTTTGATATGGAGTAATCGAATCGGGAATGGAATGGAGCAATACGGTGGAATGAAATAAATCATGTTTTGTTGGGTGTCATGAAGGAATGGAATACTACATTCCTTCTCCTTGACTGATTTTCATTCCATGTGGGAACGGTGTTTTTTTTTTTTTTTTTTTTTTAAATTCCTTCAGGGAATGAAATGATATAAACTATAATTATAAATTACTTTTATTTGTATAATCTTAAATAAGCATTTGTTTTTTTTTTTTTTTTAATTTTCAAATTTCAATTAAGTAATATATATATATATATATTATCTTTTAAAGAATAAATAATTTTTAATTATAGTTATATTTTAAGATTTCATGGTACCTAGTTCTTTCTATTTTATAAATTCTTTTAGAGCATAGATACAAAACATATAATATGAATTTTGAAACAAATGCTTATATGGAATTTATTTTACGATATAATTTTATTCAATTAAAACTTATTTACATAAACTAACAATATTTAATTTTTTTATCAGTTTTACTTTATTTAGTTTTTCATTTATTAATAACAAACAACATGTTTGAACGACTCATTCCATTCCTTCGAGCCAACCAAACATGACAATGGAATGTAATAATACATCCCATTACCTTCTCCATTCCATTCCTTCATGATTCCATTCCATGATGGAATAGAATGAATAATTACAATGTAACATCTAACAACCCATTTTTAATGTAAATTTGTAATTCCGTTTTCTTATGAGAATCTTTACTTTCTTTTCAGTCGTTCAGAATACCGGTTGATTCTTAGATCCGATAATGCTGACAGCCGATTAACACCTTTAGGCCATGAAATCGGTTTGATAAATCACAAAAGGTGGACAGCATACCAAGAAAAGCAAGCTCGGATTTCAGAAGAGAAAAAAAGATTAAAAAGTATTCGTGTCACAAGTAAGTTTGACTATTTGACTAACCATCTTATAGTTTCAAAAAACGTTTTTAAAAATTATAGTTTAATAAATAAAAAAAATCCCAAATTTCTCATGAGTGTATGCTACAGGCGAAGAATTAGCTAATGAAGTCTCGCGTTTATCTGGTCAACCGGTCAAAGATCACTCAACACTTGAAGGCCTTCTAAAAAAGCCACATATTGAATACAAAGTCTTTGACAAATATGGTTTTGGAAACAATAAACTTTCAAGAATAGAAAAAGAATGCATTGAAATCGATATCAAATATGAAGGATTAATTGCACGCCAACACAGCCAATTACAACAGGTATTTTTAGCAATCTACTTCCATTCATTTGTTAATTATAGCATCCTACTTTCATTTCTTCTTATTACAACATTATACTTTAAAAATTCTACTCCCTTATAACAATGTTATCTTAATACAAAGATAGTTGGGATATATTCAGGAAAGTCCTTATATTTTGACCCTATATCCGATTAATCCCTAATTGTTTTTTTATATTCAATTAAGCCCAACATTTTGTTAAATGTTTACAATTTTGGATAGTTGGATAGTAGCTGGTTATGCCGTTTTTATATTTTTACAACTGATGATGTATAGGGTCAAAATGTAAATGTCAAAATGTAAGGACTTAATTGAATAAAAACTGAAAATTCAACTCTAAATTGTTAAAAGGGTCAAAATGTAAGGACTTTAATGGATATTTCATTTTTATATATAACTAAAACTGTAAACATTTAACAAAATATTGGGCTTAATTGAATATAAAAAAACAATTAGGACTTAATCGAATATAAGGTCAAAATATAAGGACTTTTCTGAATATATCCCAAGATAGTTTTATTAAGAAAAAAACTGAAAGTACAATGCTATAATTATTTAGATTCTTTGAAGTACAAGGCCTTGATAAGAAAAAAACGGAAAAAATGTTGTAATGGAAATAAATAAAAGTACGATGCTGTAATACAAAAATAAATGAAAGTACGTTGCTATTTCTTGCATTTATCCCATGTGTTAAATTTTTGTAAGTTTTCAGTTGACTTGACACTTGGTCAAAATCTTGTGTTATTTTTATAACAATTTCTTGGAATTAATTAATTAAATATTTTTTTTGATTTAATTTCAGATGGTTCACAGACAACATAAACCCCTTCCAGCAGACTTAGATTATCATTCTATGAAAACTTTATCACATGAAGCACGTGAAAAGCTATCAAAGGTATCACAAAAAATAGCAATGTACTTTGATTTATTTATTTATGAGTAAATTACAGTTTTGGTCCTTGTGATTTACAAAAAATTACAGTTTTGGTCCTAGTTTTGAAAATCTTTCACTAGCGGTCCCTATGGTTTCCAAATCTTTCACTTTTAGTCCCTGTGGTTTCCAAATCTTTCATTTTTGGTCCATGTGGTTTACACAAATGGTAACAGAGGGAGGGACCAAAAGTGAAAGATTTGGAAACCATAGGGACCGCAATTCAAAGATTTAGAAACCACATGGACCAAAAATGTAAGATTTTCAAAAGTACGACCAAAACTGTAATTTGGTGTAAACCACAGGGACCAAAACTGTAATTTACTCTTTATTTATTATAACATTGTACTGTTTTTTTTCTCAATGAGGCTTTCCCATTAAGTCTTTTAACTTTTTTTACAAATTTATCCTCCTTTGTATTATTTTTAAAAATCATTTATTTTTAATTTTATTTTTTTAGGTGAGGCCACAAACTATCGGTCAAGCGAGCAGAGTTGGTGGGGTCAGCCCTGCTGACATCAGCGCGCTTCTTATCATCATGGAATCCAACCGCAGGAAAGCTCAAGAACTAAAGAAACACCAAATCTTGGCCTCTGTCATTGCTGCGGATTCTACATAAATCGATTTTCAAAAAAATAAAAAGTTTTTTTTTTTAAATACGTTTATGGACTAGTCGAAAAATTTTCAACTTTGTGGAATTAGTAATTTAATTTAACCGGAATTTCAAGACATTGAAATAGTGAAAAATGTGAATATAATGTATAATATAGTTGTTTACTTTGTCAAACATTGCAAAACTTGTTATTCTTTTAAAGTCTCAAAAATCAAACTTGAAACATGTCTATATTTTCCACTTAAGTAATTCATCACGATTCGATATGTGTTTCGCGTATCGGAATCACAAAGTGTTGCTATTAACGTTTTTATTCTAACGAGATTGTAGTTTCTCTTATTACAATGAGGTGGTGTTTGTTTTTGGCAAAAATGTCTGCGTGTCTGTTGGTGGGTAAACATTAAAGTAAAAGACTGTTTTGTTTTGTAGAAGACCGCAGATATAAAAAGGTCTCATTGACCACTTTTTCCAGAACACGTAAAAAATAGCTTTTGATTTTGGAGGACATATTTTGAGTTCTAACCGTAATAATTTTGATGTATCATTTTCCACCACCACCTCCTACGCAACATGCAAACTTTAAAAAACAAATTTTTTTTTTTTTTTTTTTTGCAAACTTCAGTCTTTTTTAATTCTTTTTTTGTGAAAGACAAACTAAATTACTCTTAATCTAAACACCTCGTGTTTTACACCTTTTGATCCATACTTCTTTTGCAGATATGGAAAAATATTGCATACATTTTACATCTTCAAAAATAAACTACACATAAGCCTATATTATCTCTTATGAAGATCTATTCTCTAAGGCTGGGGGGAGTGGGTTCGCTGAACCCCTCGCTGAACCCCTCGCCAAGCCCTCGCCGAGCCTCGCTAACCACACCGCCGGTCTCGCTGACCGGCTCGCTGAAGACACCCTCGCTGAAGACTAGGCGAGCTCGCCGAATCCAATTCCAAACGGCTACATTTCCATTTTCCATTTTCCAAACTAAAATCTTTTAAAACCTTTACAAAAACCTTTATAAAATTCAAAAAATTTTATAAAAAAAACTAGCCGTTTTTTTTTTAAAAAAAACTAGCCGTTACATCTTCCCCTATATAAACACAACCCTTCTACTCTTTTATTCACACAATCATCTCCTCTCTTCTTCCAAAATCTCTCTCAAAGTTCAATCAACATGTCTTCAAGCCAAAACAAAAACACCAAATCATCCAAATCATCCAAAACATCCAAAGCTAGCAAAAAGAAATCCGCCCCTACTTCAATTGCAACCCCTCCGGCCGGATGTTATGTACCTCAACCGGTTGACCCTTCGATGGGATATGGTCAATATTGGGGTATGCAACACCAATATGTCAACAATTGGTTACAACAAGCTTCTTCACCACAACCATCTCCAACACAAATGTCTCCACCGCTAGAATCACTTTCCCAATTCACTCCCAACTCCCAATTTTTAAGAAATGCACCCCGCCGCCTAGAACAAGACAACTCAGACGATGAAGAAGAAGAACCCGAACAAGATGAAGAACAAGAAGAAGAAGAAGAAGAAGAAGAAGAAGAAGACACCGGGCCAACTAACAAAGGCAAAGCCCCTAGGATCAACTGGCATGATGATGAGGTCCGAGCTTTGGGCGAAGCTTGGGTGGATTGTTCGCAAGAAGCCGAGACAGGAACCAACCAAACTACAAACGTCTTCAAAGTTAAGGTGTGGAATAGTTGGTGTCGACGAATGGGTTCCAACTACCGCAATCCCAATTCACTTTACTCAAAGTGGCGCACTTGCAACAAAAGTGCAATGGAGTTCCAAGGGTGCCATGCCGAAGTTGAGAGACAAAGACAAAGTGGAGCCAATGGTGACGATGTTATGTCTCAAGCTAGGCTCTTGTACCATGCCCAATATGGTACTCACTTTAACCAAGAGGTCTTTTGGCGTGCGGTCAAAGACTACGAGAAGTGGAGAGAGCTAGAGTCCTTTGACCAATTTGTTGTCCACTTATCAAAGAGGCACAAAGCATCCGAATCCACACAATCCCCTTCCTCCGAATTCAACCTCAATAATGATCCGCCACGTCCCATGGGACGTGATGAAGCAAAGAGAAAGACAAGAGGCAAAAGTCAAGCCACTAGCACTAGCACAAATAGTAGTGTGCATGAAGATATAGTGGCTTTGACCGGCAATGTTGACACGTTCAAGGAAGCTCAATTGATCAAGCAAGCTAACTTGAAGCTCAAACAGAGTATGCAGCTACGGAAAATCCTACAAGAAGACATATCGGGGAAGACGGGGTTCGAGTACCAAATCGCGATGGAAATGAAGAAGGATGCAGCGAGGCAATTGGGATATCATTTCGATGAGTAGTTTGTAGTTTAATTTATGTTTTTAATTTATGTTTTTAATTTATGCTTTTAATTTATGTTTTTAATTTTAATGTAATGCATTTTAATTTTAATTTATGTTTTTAATTTATGTTTTTAATTTGTAGCTTAATTTATGTTTTTAATTTATGTTTTAATAATATATAAATAATTTAAAAAAAAGATTTAATAAAATAGTTTAGCATGAAGTTCAGCATGTGCTGACCACTACCACCATTTTTGCTCAGCATGTGCTAAACTCGCTGAATGCTGACGTGGCATAGTTTAGCACATGCTGAACATGCTAACCACTCCCTCCAGCCTAAGGGGGTGTTTGATAGCATCTTAATATCTCTTAGCATTACCGTTTAGTTTCTTATATTTGAATCACTCGGCAAAAAACAAGTCTGAATGGAAAATGGACACCCATTGCCCCTGCTACGCCTCTCTTATCTCTTCTTCCCACCAATGTTTTAAAACCAGGGTTGACCCGGCTGGTTGAACCGTGACCCGGTGAAGAAAACGGATCACTTATGACCGGATTTTTGCTAATTTCCGATCCGGATTGAACCAATCGGGTTTCTCAAAAACCTGATTTGACCGGTAACCCAGAACTGGGTTGACCCTGTGGTGAAACAAGAAATTGAAATTTGTGCTTTAAAAACTTGGCTAAAGAATTCGAGGCTCAAACTTTTAAAATCAGTCCACCATTAATTTATCAAAATTAGTAAATTCTCTATAGAAACTTGATAAAATATATTTTTTCGTACCAAAAAGTCAAAATTACATTGTTTATGTTTTATAATTATATACTTATATTAAAAAATATAAAATATATGAAAATCGTAAAACAAGTTAACCCGATGGTTAAATGGGTTGAACCAGTTGACCTGTGATCAAGTTCAGTAAACTAAAAACAAGGTTTTAAAAAGGTAACCTCTTTCTGTTTCCCACCATCGTGAAATTGAATAGGCCCTGAGAACCAGATTCTTCCCTAATTCCCTTGATCACAGCAATGCCTTCTTCCTTCACCACACTCTTCAACGACTTCTTCCTTCGTCACCACCAAAAAAAAGGTAATGTTTGAAAGTAGATATTGAAAAAGACATGTGATCATCCACTTCTATTAACCAAAGAAGTACTAGAAGGAATGGAATCACTGCTAAATCGGGAAGACCATGGGGTTGCTCAAAATTTGGCTATGCATATACAAGAGAAATATGACATGGAGAACAATCATGACAGCCTCTCATGCAAGATTTGCTTTATTGTATCTTTACTCGTTACAATCTTACATGCCCTTATGCCCTTTTTTTTTCCACTTGAATAAAAAAAAATTCAATTTTTTTTTCTTACAGGATAATCTCATTCGAGAAGGTCATAATGTACTTATCTTTTCCCAGACTCGCTTAATGCTTAATCTTATTCAGGTTTGTTTCAAAGGTGGTGTTTGTTTTTAAGAGGTAAAAGGTATGCAGTCTGCGGACCACATCTGCAGACATGTGCAAAAGAATAGGTGGACCAAATATCTGCAATCTGCAATAAGAAGACTGTTTATTTTTTTAAAGTCTACAGACTATTAAAATAAACTAAATTATTTACATTATGTATCTTTTATGTATTTAAAATTTTATTTTCTCAATTACTTTTTATAAAAAAAACTATCTATAATTTATATAATTTTTTTTTAAAGGTAGAAGGTGTTAGAATATGCAAAAAGACTTCAGTTTATGACGTGCATACGTTTTTAGGTCTGCGGTCTTCTAAAAAACAAGCAGTCTGCGATGACTAACGTCTGCGAGCCGTCTGCAGGCTGCAGACAAAAGAGGCCAAAAAGATCTGCAAATAAAAAACAAACACACCCAAAGTGTTGTGTTATCTCCGCGAATAGGTTGCAAATTTGTTATTCATATTTCCACAAATGCTGTTATCTATATTATCTTGCAGATTTTTAAGCAAAAATGGTTTTTTTCAGGATACTCTTGATGCCAGGGGCTACAAGTTCTTACGGATCGATGGAACTACCAAATCTAGTGAAATATTAAAGATTGTAAATGTAAGTATTATTGTTGTTGTGACTCATTTAATCTATTTTATTAAGTTATAAATATGACATGTATCGATCGATAACAGGATTTTCAAAAGGGTGTTGCTCCAATATTTCTTTTGACTACTCGAGTTGGTGGTTTGGGACTTACCCTAACAAAAGCTGACCGTGTCATTGTAGTTGATCCAGCTTGGAATCGAAGGTTACTCTCTTTTACTTATATAAAAACACAAGACTTTTCTATATATAACTTTTTTTTTAATTATTGCATTACTAATAATCAAAGTGTTGATCGATCATACCGTATTGGTCAAAAGAAATATGTGATTGTTTACCGTTTGATGACTTGTGGTACAGTTGAAGAAATAATATACAGAAAACACAGGTTAAGCATGATATAATGGTTTAAGTTCTTGTTTTTCATAATATCATATTGCTTAAGTTTTAATGCAACAGATTTACAAAGGGGGTTAATTCAAAATTGCTACCGAAGACAAAGAGAAAATTCGTTATTTCAGTTATTCGGTGAGTACTGGATTTTTAATTACTTATTTATTATTATTATTTTTAATAATTAGCAAAAACATTAGTCATGTGTGCTTGATATCTCAGGATCTTAAGGAGCTTTTCAGTCTTCCCAAGTAGGGTTTTGATGTTTCTCTAACTCAGAAGCAGTTGAATAAAGAACATGATTCTCAACACAAAATGTTAGTAATTTCATTCGAAATAGCATCATACAAAATTTACTAGTTTTTTATATTATATAAGACTGATTTTTTCCCACGTTAAAAGATCTCTAAAAATGACTAAGCAAATATATATATATATATATATATATATATATATATATATATATATATATATATATATATATATATATATATATATATATATAATTAAATTAAGCAAGTTATTTATATTGATTATGATAGGGATTCATGTCTCCAAGTTCATATAAAGTTTTTGGAATCTCTTGGTATCGGTGGTACTAGTCACCACAGTTTTCTCTTCTCCAAGACCGCTCCAGTGCCAGCTGTGCAAGACTATCAATTTAGAAGGTGAGACCCCTTTCGGCTTTCAAGGGCATTTTGGGAATTCCACATTTTGATATTTGGCTTAAGTTATTGCTCTATCTGCTTTGTGTGTTCAAGCAATCATATTGCTATAATAGTGTAGATTTTTACAAGTATAATGTCCTAATAAGAAACAAACTCAAAGTACAATGCTATAATAGACAAACAAAATAAAAGTAGGATACTATAATACACAAACAAGTGAATTTCTTGCATTTAACCCTATTATACCTCAAAACTCTTTTTCCCCTTTATTTTTATTCTTATTCTTCATTTTCAGGTGGCCCTAGATTTGCTTTCAATCCAAAACAAAATAATCTCTCCAAAAAGCCACCAAATCAGAAATCCAAAACAAGGTATCATCTATATCTCTTTCACAAGTAATCAAATGAACCTTAATATGTTGTTTATATGTATATGACTTTCCTTTCAATGTCCATAATCCATATCTAGATAAATAACGTTTTTGAGAATATGACGCCACTGTTGGGCAAATGAAATGAAAAGATAAATGGCGGCAAATTTGTAAAAGTTTAATATGCTGCATGTAACAAAAGAAACATCGTACGTGATAAACTAATAAAATTATATGATTAAAATAAAAACTTATTGTTCTTCGATTCTTCCAATTGAAGAAAGAAAATCCAGGTCTTTTTGAAATGTGGAACCAATCTTGGCACATATAAGAGCTTCTCTTAAATTATTACAAAACGGTTCAAGAATACGCCCTTATCTGCTAAAAGCAAACCCCATAGTAAAAGCTTCCACCATTTTTGGAGTTGAGCAAGTACAAAAGGAATTTTCTAGCACATCTAATACCATTATACAAAGAGTAAGGTATATATACATATTACAAGATTCTAGAACGTTCTTCACTCATCTTGTTGGATATTATGATATTGTTGTTTTATCTTTTTAAGTAATAAGAATAGAGGGTGAATTGTGGAAAATAGCAACGTACTTTACTTTGCTTTTTATGGTTACCAGCAATGAAGTTACGTTTCTTTACCTGTAATAGCAATTTACTTATATTTAATTTTATTGATAGTAACAATATGTAACCCTAATAACAACATACTTGCATCTCTTTATCGGTAATAGCATTGTGTTAAAAAAGGAACCACATGCCCTATATTGGTAGCGAAATGCAAGTGCATCGTTGTTATATGTGAAAAATAAAATAGCATTTCTATAATAGGTAAAATAATCAATATATGTTGCTATTATGGGTACAAATATATAAGTGCGTTAAAAAATATAACACATTGCTCATGTTGGTAAAAATAAAGTCTGATTATATTCCTTGCAATTTGCTTCAAAATTAAAAATGAAAATTGTTGGTTTTTGGTTAAGTTTTCATGGAGAAAACCTGAAGTGTAACCAAATGCATGGATTTTCCCAACAATTGGTGTTTGTATTCATGGATATCTTGTGCATAATCATAAATCTTAATATCTTCAAATATTGTTTTTGTTTTATTCATTCAGGAAATGGCTGCAAAGTTATCGGACAAGTTGGAGAAGATAGAGAAAACATTAGAAAACAATATCTAAATTTGGGCGGTTTTGAAAGTATCATTAGTCCTTATGTTAGATTCACGTTCCATTGTACAACATTGTTGTGATGTTGGAAAGACCATGGTTATTTTGTATACTTTTATGCAATCACATGTGTGTGTATTGATCGGCTAACCCACCCATAACACCCACCCCCCCCCCCCCAAAACAACACAAAAAAGCATCCAACTTCTAAATCTACACATTTGTCCACCATGGGACTTGAAGCAACGGGCCTTTGGTGTATGTTGTTTACATGTATGATATGCTTGATGTTTATGATTTGAAAGTTGCAATAGTTGTTGTCAAAATAATTAGATTTTGTGCAAAGTATAGATTGTAGCAAAACCGAAGAAGTAGGTTAGTAGGGTATGGTATTATTATTTGGATTTGATTTTCTCTTTAGTTGATAAGTCTTGCATCTAATATAGTTTCTTCATCCATGAAGTCATTTCCATCAACGAAATAGAAACTCTTTATTTGTAACATGAATCTCAATACAATTATATACATCCTATCAACAATTACTATTATTGTTAGGATACTAATTTATAAATGAAAATACTAAGATAACACAATTGAAACTACAACTTATTGCGTTGAGGTGAGTGCTCTTTATCTTTGAAGCAATTTTACCCCCATGTTTGAAGGAACAATGTGTTATATGCTTGTGGCGAATTACTTCACAATATACAACAAAGCAACGAGTAGTATTCCTTGTGAACATGGCATGCGGTGATTGAATTATTAAGTATGCAAGAGTTTCAATGCACTACGCTTTTGTCTCTATAGTGACAAAACTTATAGCAACTTAGTGTGCGTGATTTTGGTTCTTAACATGTGAATTTGTATCCTATATATATATAGGTGAAGGGCGACAAAAGAAGAGATGTGGGGAGAACAATAATAAGATGAATAACTAAAACAAAATAAAAGATAACATAAAAAATACTTTTGAACCTACTACCACACTTCGAATAAGGAAATCATGGTGGAAGTATGGTATGTGTCCTCATGGATACAAGATAATCGATCTTGTGTATTGTGTATATTTTCTTGAAATATATGAAAAATAGGGGGTTTCATATGCTAAAAACTGATTAAAGACTAAAAACAAAACTAGCGTAGAATATAAAAAATCTGCACAAAAACTAGAATTCTGGACGGAAAACAAAAATTCTAAAGTCGGGGCAGTTTTTGACTCTGAAAACCAAAAACTTCAAACTTTAAAAGAATAAAAAAGATTAGATCTGACTTCAAGTCTAACAAATCTTTGTTGTTTATTTGCACTTAGATAAAAGTGATGAAATCATAATCTAAGTTGGTACTAATAAATGCTAACAAGCTCTAGTAGTCGTTTACTTGTCAAAAACATTTAGTTAAACGAAGCCCTTTAACTAAAGCTAACTTTTACTAACTTAAAGTTAAACTTGCTCTTAGTTATAAGTATAAAAATTGCATAGAGTTTAATACAAGTATTCTTAAACAATGTCAATTTTTGCTTGTAAGCTCGGAAGTATGAAAACATACAACATCAAGTATACAAAGAATATAAATTCAACGCTTATTACTGGTTTTGATTCATAAAACAATTATGGATTTTATGAGCTAAAAACCACACTAGAATTTAGTCTACTTAAAATGGTCAAATTGAACCAAGAAAATTTATGGGTTGTGATATGCATAAAACTTGAGTTCTTAGATTACAACTAGTGAGAAGTTTATAATGAAAGTGAAATCTGACCAAAAGAAAGTTATAAATCGATTGTCTTCCATTTAAACTCTCATTGTGTGTCACTGATTTTTTGCCCGAAAACAATTACGTATTTTGGAATAACAAAATACAATACATGATAAATCATTAAAAAAGTGGTCAACTAAACTTCAACGGTAAACCATGATAAAAATTAAGAAAAAAGCTTGCATTACTTAAACTATAAAATTTTAACAACATCAAACTTAAATCTTAGATTTGATAACACAAATGAGAATGTTCGACTCAAAGTCGGATGTAGTTTGAACATTTAACCAAACATGTTGGTTAAAAACTTATTGCATAAAATAAAAGCTACAACCAGAAATGAAAAATCTAAAATATTTATGTAAAATATGGTCTAGAGATGTCCAAAATATTTGTCCATCCCTGTCCCTCCCGAAATCTATAAAAAGAAATAAAAACTAGAAAAGATGTTATATTTACATGGTGAAATCTAGTCTAGAGGAAGTTTTCCAGACTTGGTTATTTTTTCAAGGAATATTGTGTAGTTGTTAATATGCTATATTTAGTTAATAAAATAAGTTGAGTTAAATTTCAGAATTACAAAATTACAAAAAGTATGTGTTTTGACTTAGAATATCATAAGATTGAGATTCATGAAAGAAAAATTGATCATTGGCCTATGATATTTGAGCCGATTGACTCAAAAAGTGTGGTCTTAAGGTACTTATGCACCTCATTACTTAAGATCAACTGATCTGAAATAATGTTGTTGAAAGCTCATTACACAGATACCATAGAAAGACATAGTGTTTCTTTAACGACCTATAGAACTTCATGAGTATGTTCTATACAATCGTGAAGTGTAAAATTGTAATCAAGAGTTTTATAGAAAGTTGTGAATTCCAAAGGTATCAAAGTCATAAAAATGATGTGTTTTAATCCTTAAGTATGATTATAAGAATTTGTAATATTGTGCTACTAATTTGTAGTGAGATTGTGTTAATCTTAGTGTAATTAATATTAAATAGGTTGTTATATGAGTTAGGATGGTTAAAAACCCATTCGGGAGAAGTTTGAGCTTGAAATGTGTCAAAAAGAGGTTACATGAGTCGTGTAGAGTCACATGGGTAGTGTAAAAAGCCGTTAGAAACCAATCTGAAACACTTTTAGACCCGCATGGGTGGTGTAGGTCCACACGGGTCATGTGGACTTTGTTTAGAAGGCAGTCCATGGGTCGAAAGGGGGTCAAACGGGTTGTTTTCGTGAACAAGGGTTGTGCAGCCGACGATAGCGGCCACTATTGACTGAAAACAGTATGCTAGTGGTGTGGTAGCTTTTTTCTTCATCTTCTTCCTTCTTTATGTAATGGCTTTACTTTCTTATTTATGTAGTCAGGTGGTTTTATCTTCTAGTGGCTCGCAGATGGGATTTTTAAAGTGGGTTTTTCCTCTTTCCTTTGATAAAACTAACTTCGGGATTTCCTCTCTAAACCCTAGAATTTCACCCCTAAACTCTCTAAAGTCAAAATCGGAGCCTATAATTTGAGAATTGAAGTTAGGGTTCGTTATCTTACGGTTAAAAGGTAACATCCTACGTTCTAGCTTCGATTTTGATTGTTGATTTGCTTGGTTTGAGTTAGTTCCAAGTGGTGTTGGTGAACCACCTATAACTAGCATGAGTTGGGTAAGTTTTCTTTGATTAGTATGTGAAAGTGAGTTCTAATCCTAAGCCCTAATCATGGGTGTAATAGTTATTGCGTTTTTGTGGTTGATTGACTAGGATGTTGCGGGATTAAGAACTATAACCTAGGTATTTCTATTATCTAATTATGGTTCCTTTTCACACTAATTAATTTTTCTTTTGAGATGTATCGATGTTTGATATTGTTTTGGATATTGAGTATTGACCCGGGTTGTTGTAATACAACCAAAGTTAGACAGGAGCACGGTACACGAGGTTCGGGAGTTCCATATATTGACCCAACAACAGGTGAGTAGTTACTTATTAATTATTTGATGATCTGTGTTATGTTGAGATATTTATTGCAGAAAGAAGTATTCTATGAGTTATGATATGTATTTATTTGGTTTTGTATAACCAATCTTGAGTGTTTGAAGTAAAAAGCTATAGTGTGTTAATCATACTAAGGAGTAAGATAGTCCATTAAGATTGAGTTTAATGAGATTTTGGGTGTTATAACTCGATTAACCCTTAATTACTCACTAAACTCGTGTAGCTCATAAATTGTTTTTATTGTTGATGTATTTAGGTTCTTGGTAGTGGTGATCGTGGGAAACGTAGTTTGGAGGGATAGCTGAAGACTGGACTTGGACCTACTTGATTTGTTTGGACTATGTTTTTGACCCGGTTTTTGTGTAAACTAGTTTGAAAACTTGATGTACATAGGCTAGAACTTAAACTATGTTTTTGGTAACATATTGTATGACTTGTTCTTGACTTTGATTACACCTATAAACTATGTGTTGTTTTGAGAAATTCAAGGTGTAATTTAAAATTGAGAACCCAAGCATTACAAGTTGGTATCAGAGCTATGGTTTAAGAGAATTAAACCTTGAGACATGTTTAGACTTAAACCAATGAGATAGAGAGGTCTCCAAAGAGTCTCGGGTAGCTATCCCTCGTGGTGTATTAAGTGAGTTTATTATACAACAATATTTAGTATTTTGGTGGCAATTACTAAATGAGTTGATTTGCTTTTTCAGTTGAAATAAACATTGGAAAAGAAAAGGAGTGAAGTGATCCGCCAAGAGATCAAGCGGGATCACGAGATTCGGGTAAGGAGCGCCAACCCGAGGGTGAGCGACCTCCCGAGATATAGGGTAATCTGCAAGCAATGATTGCAACTGAGGTAGCTAAGGCGATCAAATAGATATTACCCATTTATTTGATGCCTCAAGCGGAGGCTACAACTGGAGCTACTTCGAGGCAACCCCCATCCAACCTAAACGTAGGGAGGACCGCAGAGAGATCTTTACTGAGGCGAGTGGAACAAAGGCGCCAGAGAAAATGAGGAAGTGTACTTATGATGTTTTTCAAAAGTGCAAACCTTACGATTTATTTGGGAAGGATAATCCTATAGCAGCCAGGAATTGGTTGACACACGTTGAGAAAATGTTTCATACAAGCAAATGTGATGAGACAAATAAAGTTGAATTTGCAACAAATTTGTTAAACGAGGATGCGTAATTCTGTTGGGAGAACACTTGCATAGAGTTAGGAGAGAGCTTGGCGCTTACTTTGAGTTGGGAGCAATTTAAACTTAAATTCATGGAACATTATTGTTCTAATATGATTATGAAGGGAATAGAAGAAGAGTTATTGAAGTTGCAGCAAGGATCAAGAACGATACAACAATACACGTTGGAGTTCAATGAGAAAGTGAGATTTGCGCAACACCAAGCGGATACTGAGGAGCGGAGAATGGATCATTACATGTGGGGTTTAAAAACCCAGATCCAAAAGTTATTGCAAAGTTCGAGATATACTACATTTCAACAAGTTGCAGAGGCATCAAGATCAATAGAAAGGAAGTTACAGAGACAATATGAGGAGAGGAGAGACGAAATAGATAGTGGAGGGTCAAAGAGAAAGTAGGAAGGTAAAGCTAGAGACAGTTCCTGAGCTCTACCATCAGTTTATTTTCAATACGAGGAAACAGGACATATGGCCCGACAGTGTACAGAGAGTCGTTTAGTTTTCTTCAATTATGGAGAAAGTGGGCATATTCTCCCCAAGTGTCTACGGATAAAATTAGACCCCCATATAGAATCACAAAGGTCTGGACGTGGAGGAGGCTAGGATCGAGATGATCAGAGGCAGAGGAGTGGCGGCAATGTGAAAACGAGAGCTTTTCAGTTGACTGTCGACAAGGCACGTAATCAACCCGACATTATTACATGTATCTTTAGCTTGAACTCTTCTCAAACTCGAGTACTTTTTTATTCTGGTGCTAGTGTGTCTTTTATGTCGGTGTCTTTTGCATCCAAATTGGGTGTTTCATTGGTTGAATTATATGAGAGTGTAGTCGTAGATATAGCGGATGAGAGGTGTGTTCTGGTAAAGAGTCAATATGTAACACCAAGATACTCTTTATATGTAAATATAATAAAAAGGGTAAATTGGTCATTTTACCTTAGAAGGGTAATTTGGTCTTTTGGACAAAAAAGGATTTGGTTTGTAATAATATTTTGAGTTTTGGACTTAAAATGTTATAAAAACTGGTTTTTGTCATAAAGATGTGATAGATGTGGCAAAAGTTCAAGAAATAGAACTCCAGGGGATAAACTGTAAATTCTGGAAGTATAAATAGTGGAAAAGCTCTCTCACATGTGTAGAAAATCGAGAAGCTACGGGAGAGGGTTTTCTTTGTACGATTTATGCAGAGTTTGGAGTTTTCTTGAAGTTCAAAGCTAGGAACTCGATAGTGGGCTTTGAATTGAAGGTTTGGAAGCTTTGGAGGTTAGTAATTCAAGTTCTAACCTAAGTTGTTCTTGATGAGTTTTTATGGAAACTGAAATCTGTAATTTCAGCCATGAATTATGTGGTTTAAATGAGTTAATACTTCCAATAAGTCATGAGTTAAGGACATAACTCAATAATATGGAAGTAGGTTGCTATTGTTAAGGAATTGAGATTTTGATCAAGAACCCTAGATTGTGAGTTCTTGTGATTAACTTGATCCTAATGGCTTAAAATGAGTTCTAGATGTTCCTTTAGTAGAACTACATCAGTGGAAGTGATTAAAACCTGATAATTTCGGTTTTGGACCAAAATTGTGAAAACGGGAAATTGTGGAAACGGATTTGAATTTGACAATTCTATGGTTTAAAACTTGATATTAATGAAGAGTTTTAGTCTTGAAATAAACCCAATATGATTAAGTCAGGAATTAAGGACTTAACAAGAGAAAATGGGATTTTATAGCACAAAAATCGGACTCACTGGTCTGGAATCGCAGCAATCGCGACGCGACCAGGGCCTGGGTCGCGACGCGAGGTCGAGGCAGAAAACATCAAACTCTCTGTTAAAATTTTGAGCAATTTCCAAGTTTGATTTTGATGTTAGGCTTGTCCGTTTGACCTGAAATTTTGAACATAGGTCTAATATGGTGTGAAACTTCATAGAAAATTGTCGGAATACGTATACGACTTCCCGAAAGTACTGTAGTAGAATACGCGTATTTCGGGAAGTGTATTAAATTTTTATAATGATGGTTATTGCTCAAAAATGATTGGAAATGGTGCTATATTAGACTCTTATGCATTAGAGTCAATTAAAGTGATTGTTAACCTATAATCATTGTGTATACAAATGAATATATAGGTACGGGACAAATTGTCGTAGCAAGTAAAAAAGGGCAAGGACCAACAGGAACTAGTTGTAGCGATCATCAAGGTGAGTAATCTCACTTATATTCGACGTGATATTTGCTGGTTGAACAGCTGCAGATGAAAACAGTTTTGGGGACGAATTTGACAGAATTTCGTGATGAAATAAAAGACAATACCAGATAAGCTGTGAGTCTGCGATAGACAAGAACGAAGCTGTGAGTCGACAATGCGACAATATCAGATAAGCCGTGAGTCTGCAATAGACAATAACAGAGCTGTGAGTCAACCTTGAAAAGGCAATACCGGATAATCCGTGAGTCATTGAGATGGCAAGAACGGAGCCGTGAGTCTAGGCAAAAGCGGGACAAACCTGTGAGCCATATGCGATCATATGTTATGAGATAATACATATTTGTTTTTGTATAGAGATTTTATTCTTATAAATATTGTTGCAGATTTGATTACTCATTGAGCTTTATAGCTCACAGTGTTTTGATATGTCCCTGCAGGTGAGCGAGATCCCGCTAAGGGGAAAGAAAAAGTCTGTGACTAGGGACTTAGTAACGTGAAGTAGCAGCCCGGCTCAAAGGATGTATAATATTAATATGTTGTAATCCTTGATACACTTGTGCCTGTTTATATTAACTAATACCCTATACTTATGGCTTGGATTGTAAAATATATGTTTGAAAAATAAAAATTTTTATGAGGTGTTTTGTTAATAAGCCGGGTGTTACAAGTTGGTATCAGAGCCGTGGTTTAAGTGAACTAGGTGTCTTTAGAATAGATTCCTGGACTTAAACCCAAGTCAGCATCAGAGTAAGCACGAAGATCGGATGTGGGGGAAACATGAAGCTGCAAACCATGATCAATGGTGCCTCGTAGATAGCACAGGATGCGCTTGAGCGCATGTTAAATGTGGCTCTCGTGGTCATGCATAAATAAGCAAATACGTTGGACCGAAAAAGCGATGTCAGGGCGTGTGAATGTGAGGTATTAAAGAGCACCGACAATACTGCGATACAGAAAAGGGTTTGCAATGAGTGTATACCGCATAGTCACATCAACCCCACTACACCATGCAATGAGTGTATACCGCATAGTCACATCAACCCCACTACACCATGCAATGAGTGTATACCCTTTTAGCGTTACAACTAAATAAGTTTAGTAGGGTTTGTCATAACTTATTTAGATTTTCTATCTCTTTACCAAATATATAATTGAAGTTAAGGTTAGTTGTATACTTTTTCAAACGGTTTAAAGTTATTTATGTAGCTTAAAGGCTCAAGATCAAGCTTCCAACACTTCTAAATATCCAAATTTTCAAATAACATTTTAACATGTAACTTCAAATAATTTTTGCATTCACAATATTTGTCTCGAAATATCATCTTGATGATTGTTGATCGTATATTGTGTAGCCATGATAGAGATCCAAAATTTAGTTTCAAATAAAAAAGGTTATGGTGAACTAAACGCATATTCGATTTTATATGGTATTTGTCTTTTGTTATTCTATTAATGCATATATACTTGACGCTAGTTGTTAGTAAATAACTTTGTATACGAGAGAAACACAAATTGTGTACCTATTTCTAAAGGATGAACAAAAAACTTCCTAAGTACAAAACAATAAAGTCCCCACATGAAATAATCACTTTACACTAAAAATCTTAAAGACCTCAAAAATGGATGTATCATACATTAAAAAGATCACTTTATCATGGTTATTGGCATATTTCGTATATTTTTAAAGCTTTAATCAAAATAAAAAAGATAAATTTCAAAATACCCATATCTATATATTATGTTAAAAAAGAATTTATAATCATGAAAAGTACCAAAAAAAGCTGTTATTAAATTATTACAATAGAATTTAAAATACATTATTATAAAAAATGAATGAAAATTAAGTTATTACATTTTTTTTTTCATTTAGCCCATGAACTTGAGAGTGTTTATGTTTGGGATTCCAATTCCAACGATGAATTTAGAAATTTGGAATGAGAAGATTTAAAAACCTAAGCGGGAAAAAGAGTATTTAAACAATCAAAGGATCTCCATTTTCATACTCATGAAGAAGCAACACACAGAGAGGAGAGAGATGGCTGATGCATCTTCCAAGAAGCCCATGAGTTTGAATCAACTTCACAGTCGATTTCTCACCCCTTCTCATTCCAAAGCTTCTCCTTACGATTTCCTGTCTGGTATATTTATGCATATCTTCTTTACGATCATCTTAATCCCTTGATTTTGAGTTCTTTATGTTGATTTCTATGTCGATTTAGTGTTGGGAGTTATCATTTAGTTTTTGAGTTCGATGTTGCTACAGATATGAAGAATCGGGAACGGCAGGAGGAGTACGATGCTCCTTCTTTTAATATCACCGACTTTGATTCTCCTGCTGGTAAGGCTAGATAAGCATCTGCTAGTAGGTTGTATATCTCGATGTTTTTTGTGTGAACTTCAAATTTCCGAAACCCTAATTTTACGTGTGTCTGAAATGCATCAACAGACACGCCAATAAAGGTCATCAGTGAGGGTAAAATCGCGTCTGCGGAACAAGCTGATGATATTAGACATAGCGCCTCCCATGATGAACCCGCCATCGTCGATTCTGGTTCCTCTTCTTCTGGTATTTTTTTTTTCTTAACTATTTTTATGTATCTAATTGTTGTAGTGGTTCTGCTTTCCGTTTATGTAAATCAAGCAGATTACCGTGCTTTAGGAAACATGAAACCCTAGTTCATATAGTTGGTAAAAAGAATTCAGAATTAAAATTCATGTATAGAATATTGAATTTTCTCATATAAGTTATACCATCTTGTTGCTATTTGACATGAAACAGAGAAAATATCAACAATAGAAGATGAACTCCCAACTGCCAAGCAATATGAAAAGAGCGCCTCTCATGGTGAGCCTGTTAGTTCCCTTGTGGATGAACATGGTAATCTACTTTCTCTATATCCCTTCAAATGTATGAATCTTTTTTTGCATTTTGGGTTTTTAGTGTATGTATTTGTGATAACAGAATCAGACAAACATCAGAAAGTTAAGATCCATGGACGCCGTAGGCTCTGTAAAGTTGTTGTAAAAGATGAAGAAGAAGAAAAAGATGATGACAAATTTCATGATGTTGAATCAGATTTCTCAGTTGCAGTTTCTGAATTTGACTCACCTGTTCCTGTAAAGAAAAATGAAAACAAACACGAAAGTGGTGATGAAATTAGAGACATTCTAAGTGATTTAAACTCAAGGCTTGAAACTCTATCAATTCAAAAGGGTAGTCGCCCAATTAAACACATTCCAAGCTCCTTTGATTCGGTTAAAACTGAAAAAATCAATCAAAAGAAGCCGATTGAAATCATTAGTGATACTCCGAAAGATTTTAGTGAAAAAACTGATAGAAAAGAGTATACTAATGGCAGACATGTAAAAAATGAGAAATATGAGGACATAGATGATGATGATGATGATGATTGTGTTGTTACAAGTGGTCAGAAGTTTGTTCAAAAGGTGGAAAGTAAGCAAGAGAAGGTTCATATATTGAATGATGACACAAATGATTCTACTTCAGGAAATGAAGGGCTATTTTCTCTTAGTAACCCTAAATTCAATTTTTCTTTACCAAGTAAGATTGCAACCATGTTATACCCTCATCAACGTGAGGGTTTAAAGTGGCTTTGGTCTCTTCATTGTAAGGGCAAAGGTGGAATTTTGGGAGATGACATGGGACTTGGAAAGACCATGCAGGTATGTACTTGTGTAATTATGTTCTTTTTTGTTATAAAGTTAGAATGACTTCAATTTTTTGTGTTATTTCAGATTTGTGGCTTTTTGGCGGGACTTTTTCATTCAAATTTGATAAAGAGGGTATTGGTTGTTGCTCCTAAAACACTATTACCCCATTGGATGAAAGAATTAGGCGTTGTTGGTCTTTCGGGAAAGACAAGAGAGTAAGTTTTATTATAAAAATGATATCTTTTTGCACTTTAGAGACCATTAATTTGAATAATTTCTTTGTTTATTTTTCAGATTCTTTGGGGCTTGTTCAAAAGCTAGACAATATGAGCTACAATATATACTCCAGGTAGTCTTTGACTTTATCTTTTTAAGTCAAAGATGCATAAATAGAACTTTTCACTGGTATTCTTTTAATGCATATGGGTCTTCTAATTGTGGGTTTTATTTGTTTTTTTAGGATAAAGGTGTTCTTCTTACAACTTATGATATTGTTAGAAATAATGTAAAAGCTTTATCTGGAGATTATGATGAAATGGAAGAGGATGCTGTTACATGGGATTACATGATTCTTGATGAGGTATGTTTTGTTTTCCACCTTTTGCTTCATTTTATAACGATTTTGAAATAATATTTTATATTTTGAAAAATAAAATGCAGGGGCATCTCATAAAGAATCCTAGTACACAAAGGGCAAAAAGTTTGCTTGCAATACCGTGTGGTATTCGAATAATAATAAGTGGCACTCCACTGCAAAATAATCTAAAGGTATGCACATTTTAATCAATTCATTTTGAATTACAAAATAGTTTTAAAGCCAATTTCTTGATTCTTTTGTTTATATGATTTAGGAACTTTGGGCTTTGTTTAACTTTGCTTGTCCAGAGCTTTTGGGTGACAAGAAATGGTAAGATCTTAGTTATGTTAATATTCTTTTTCTTTAAATATTGTTATTAATTTATTTTATTAATTCTCTTTATTTTTTCAGTTTTAAGGCTAAATATGAGTCAGCAATCCTTCGTGGAAATGACAAAAATGCATCTGATAGAGATAAACGTATTGGATCAGCTGTTGCACAGGTTATGATTCTTTATATTTTGATATGATTAAAACTATAAAAAATGACATTTATCTTAACTAAATACAGGATTTAAGAAATTGCATTCAGCCCTATTTTCTACGTCGTTTAAAAAGCGAGGTGTTTCGTGATGATGGTGCTACAAATACTGCCAAGCTTTCTAAAAAGAATGAGATTATTGTGTGGTTAAGATTATCCAGTTGCCAGGTACTCACAATAACTGTTCTAATTTTTATATTTTTTTAAAAGTCAACTTACATTCTTTTTTTTTGTTTTTATATCTTTTGTTTTCAGCGCCAACTATACGAAGCCTTTTTGAAAAGTGAGATTGTTCTTTCAGCCTTTGATGGTTCACCTTTAGCTGCTCTTACGGTACGAGTTTCAAAACACAAAACAAGGAGGGTATTTATGTCTTTTTGCTTAGATGCAAGATTAAGATTCAATAACAAGTCTTTTTCCCATTTGCTTTTCCGGGTGGGACAAAAAAAGCATTTTTTGTTACAATAAGACCAGTTTCAGTTCTGGTTTGACAAAAAAAAAAGCAAATTTTTGTTTTTTGTTATATTTTTCTTTGTTTATTAGTTAACGTTAATATATTATGTCTCTTGTGGTATGATTTCCAGACAAACTAAGAGGGTATTTATGTCTTTTTGCTTAAATGAGAAATCAAGAATGAGTCTTTTTCCCATCTGCTTTTCCGGGTGGGACAAAAAATGCAATTTTTGTTACATTAAGACCGATTTCAGTTCGTGGTATGTCAAGAAAAAAGCAAATTGTTGTATCTTGTTGTGTATTTCTTTGTTTTATCGGTTAATGTTAATATGTTATGTCTCTTACGGCACGAGTTCCAAAAGACAAACCAAGAGGGTATTTATGTCTTTTTGCTTAAATGAGAAATCAAGAACGAGTCTTTTTCCTATCTGCTTTTCCGGGTGGGACAAAAAATGCAATTTTTGTTACATTAAGACCGATTTCAGTTCTTGGTTTGTCAAAAAAAAAAAAAAGCAAATTGTTGCATCTTGTTGTGTATTTCTTTGTTTAATATGTTATGTCTCTTATGGTTCGAGTTCCACACAAACCAAGAGGGTATTTATGTCTTTTTGCTTAAATGAGAAATCAAGAACGAGTCTTTTTCCCACCCTCTTTTCCGGGTGGGACAAAAACGCAATTTTTGTTACAATAAGACCAATTTCAGTTCTGGATTTGACAAAAAAAGCAAATTTTTGTTTCTTGTTATATTTTCCTTTGTTTAATAGATAATGTTTATGTCTTTTTTGGGAAATAGATATTGAAAAAGATATGTGATCATCCACTTCTGTTAACAAAGAGAGCTGCTGAAGATTTATTAGAAGAAATGGAAACAGGGTTAAATCGGGAAGATCAAGGGGTTGCTGAAAAATTGGCTATGCATATAGCAGATGCTGCAGAAAAATACGATGGTGTAGAAACTCATGACATTCTTTCATGCAAGATCTCTTTTATTATGTCTTTGCTGGTTAGATTCTTACATGCCCTTAGTTTCTATTTCTTTTATGGTTAAATGCTAGAAATAGCAATGTACTTTCAATCTTTCATTTATTTGGTTATTATAGTGTCCCATTTTTGTTTCTTCTTATTACAACATTATACTTTTAAAAAGAATCTATTTATAGCAGTGTCATGCTATAGTTGGTTAGATCTTTCAAAGTATAATAATGTTCAAATAAGAAAAAAAAATTGAAAGTACAATGGTATAATTTTAAGGAAGAAGTGAAATTATAGTGGTGTAATAGAAAGAAAAGAAAGTAAGATGCTATAATAAACATATTAAATGAAAGTATGTTGCTATTTCTTGCATGTAGCTATTTTTTTTATTTCCCATAACGTGTTCTTTGGATAAATGATGTTTAAAAAATATTTGAAAAAATCATGTCAAACTTGGGTAAATAGAAGGAAAAATAAACAAGGGCAAGTTTGTAAAAAAAAATTAGGATTTAATGGGGGTCGGGGGAAGTCCTTTTTTCCTAGCTTTTCATATTAAGTTGTTCTTTTTGCATTAGTTAAAAAAGATAAATCCATAATGTGTTTTTATAGCAGAAAGTATGATATGATTTTTTTAAATATTTTATTACAGGAAAATCTGATTCCGGAAGGCCATAAAGTTCTTATCTTTTCCCAGACTCGCAAAATGCTTAATCTAATTCAGGTTTGATTCAAAGTGTTCTATTATAAAATTTTATTTTGTACAACTACTGTTATCTATATTTTGAAGGTATTTATTTATTTTTTTAAATTTAATTTTTTCATAGGATACTCTTAATACGAGTGGCTACAAGTTCTTACGGATAGACGGTACAACCAAAGCTAGTGACAGATTAAAGATTGTCGATGTCAGTATTTTATTAGCTTGAAATGATTCTTTTAATTTCTTTTATTCAATATAATTTATAAATAAATAACATTTCTAATTTACAGGATTTTCAAGAGGGTATTGGAGCTCCAATATTTCTTTTAACTTCTCAAGTTGGTGGTTTAGGACTTACTTTAACAAAAGCAGACCGTGTCATTGTAGTTGATCCAGCTTGGAATCCAAGGTTGCTTTTTATTACTTTTATATAAAGTTTCCAAAACAAGTGAAAATTAATAAAAATAGCCATACTCTTTACTCCTAATACCAATATACACAACCGTAATACCAACAAATATTAATCTTCATTACCCATTATTGTACCATATTTACATGTTCTTACCGATAATAATAGCGACATAGTTACATTTTCTTGATACAAAATAGCAACAAACTTATAGTTTTTAGCCATATTAGCCAATGTACTTATGTTTTTTCAATCAATAATAGCAATATATAAGTTAACAAATAGAGTACATTGTCTATATTGGTAGCAAAATTCATTGATACTTTGGTTTTAATTTTTTTTATTGCAGTACTGATAATCAAAGTGTTGATAGAGCGTACCGTATTGGACAGAAAAAGGATGTTATTGTTTACCGTTTGATGACTTGTGGTACTGTTGAAGAAAAGATATACAGAAAACAGGTGAAACATGATTTGGCCTAAAGGGGCATTTTCGTCTTTTGTCTTGTCCTTTAATTGGGACCCAATAGTTTTCTTTTCTCATATGTTATATTGAACTTTATGAGACAGATATATAAAGGGGGTTTATTCAGAAGTGCCACTGAACACAAAGAGCAAATTCGGTATTTTAGTCAACAAGTAAGTTTTTTTTTAAAGTTGGATGCTATTTCTTTATCTTTTTAATTTAATATTTTATGGGAAATGATTTTTTTTTGTTGTTGTTATTTTAGGATCTTAAGGAGCTTTTTAGTCTCCCAAAACAGGGTTTTGATGTTTCTTTAACTCAGCAACAGCTGCATGAAGAGCATGATTGTGAACACAAAATGTTTGTAATTCATTTGAAATAAGTTTTTTTTTATTATTTAATTTGGTTTAATTTAATAATTTCTTTAAAACAAGTTATTGGTGTTCTTATGTTATAGGGATTCATCTCTTAAAGACCACACAAAGTTTTTGGAGTCTCTTGGAATTGCTGGAATTAGTCACCACAGTTTGCTTTTCTCAAAAACCGCTCCAGTGCCAGTTGTGCAAGATGATGAACTCACAAGGTGAGATACCCTTTTGCCCTTCGAGGGCATTTTAGGAATTTTGCATTTTGCATGTCATAGTTATACATTAAAAGTTTGATATTTTATGGCATCCTACTTTCATTTCTTCATATTACAACATTGTACTTTGAAACAATTATCCAGTTATAGCAATTTCATCCAAATACAAAACATTAATTACCAGATTTTTCAAAGTAAAATGCTCTAAAAGAAAAGGGTAAATTGTAGGAAATCATGGTTGACTCTTTATTATTATTACCTATAATAGCAATGTATTTACATTTATTTACCTGTAAAAGCAAGTTGCAATTTTTAACCGAAAATAGCAATGTATAACTACTTACAATTCATTACCCCTAATTGGTAACATACTTAGATTTATTTACTGGTAATAGGAGTATGTGACAATTGAAGTACATTGTTGATATTAGTATGTAAATTAAAGTATGTTGTTATTTTGGTAAAACTACAATATTCATGTTGCTATTGTGGTATAAAAATAAAGTACGTTGCTTTTGTTGGTAAAATAGAATCTTTATGTTGATATAATAGATTAAAAATAAAGTACATTGCTTTTATTGGTAAAGTACATTGTTGATATTAGTAGGAAAATGAAAGTATGTTGCTATTATGGATTAAAAATAAAGTACATTGCTTTTGTTGGTAAAATAGAATCTTTATGTTGCTATAATAGATTAAAAATAAAGTACATTGTTGATATTAGTAGGAAAATGAAAGTATGTTGCTATTATGGATTAAAAATAAAGTACATTGCTTTTATTTGTAAAGAAATGTAAGTACATTGCTATTATAGGTAAATACTAAATACTAAAATAGATTTGAACATACAATACTGTTATAGAAAGAAATGGAAGTAGGATGCTATAATACACACATATATGAAAGTATGTTGCTATTTCTTGCATTTATCTTTTATCTTTCATCTAATGATTTCGTGTAATTGTAGGATTAGGCAATCATCTTATGTGGGCAACTCATCTTCACACTCCTCACGTGAACCAAACATGGATGCGTATGTTTTTTCTTAAAATCTCAAAACTCTTACCAAAAAAACAATTTTGTTTTATTTTATTTTATTGTTATTCTTATTTTTTTAGTGGCGCTCAATTTGCTTTCAATCCAAAAGATGTTGTGGTGAAAAGGAAAAATGTCTCCCCTTCTATTTCCAACAAACTAACAGAATCAGAAATCAAAGATCAAATCAAACGATTATCAAATGTTTTTGCAAACAAGGTAAAATGATTATTATTATACAAAAATGTATTCTTTTTATAAAATTTTTATGATTGATTATTCAGGCAATGGTGGAAAGGTTATCGGATAAAGGGGAGAAGATTCAGAAACAAATTGTGGAGTTGAATTATGAACTTGCTAAACTTCGTGGTGAAACAGAAACCATTGATCTTGATTTTGATGATGTTGTTGATGATTTCAACACGGTGTTGAATGTTTAAATGATTAAATGAGATTCTTTGGAGAAATTAATCTCGATTTTTACATTCAATGTAAAAAATATGTTATGACGTTGTAAAGATCATGGTTTTAATGGTCTTTTATACGATAATTTTGAATACTTTATGTGGTTATACAATTATGCATGTTTACATGCATTTGTATCTCATGTCAGTTGTTTTTTTTTTTTTTTTAATTTTTTAATTTTGTATATTTAAATTATTTTATTTTAGGGTATTGTATTTTTGACAAGTAAATGGTGTAATTGGCTATCCTTTTAACTGGTTATCTCTTTAGTAACAAACATTTCAAGGGTTGATGTTGTAATTTACAAACAATTTTTTTTTTCACAAAAACACCATTGTTTTAATAACAAATCAAATAAAGAAATTGGCTTAAATTGACCAAATCTTAAAACCACTCTCACATAAAAACCATTTTTTATAATATATATAGCCATTCTGACCATGATGCTTCGAAGTTTACATTTTTAGAAAATTTTCAACAAAAACCAAGTTTGAAAACTGTTTTTTTTTCTGAGAAAGCAGTTTTAACTTTTGACCCTTTTTTTTAATATGTTAAAAAAATTTAATTTCGAAAACTTGAAATTATTTGTGCTAGATATTCATTGAATTGATATAATAGAGATGATTATTTTCTAATGTCTTTGATGATGTGGTTATTTGGATCAATATGATGACGAATTCCACGATAACTAGAAATAGAATTGAATTTTAGGGTTAATGTTGTAATCGGCAAAGTGAAACTTTTTGTTTACAAAATAATATAAATATAATGGTATTTTGTGAAAAAAAAAAGTTGTTTACATCTGTATACTATTCTTTTAGAACAATGATGTTTTGTATGGAAAATAAGTAAATAACCATTGCTTATTATGAAATTAATCCAAAACCTAGAATTATACCGATAAAATAAAAAATGATAAATGATCGCTAATTCTTGCATTTAACTCAAATTAAAAAAGTAACTAATGATTGAAAATCCATCAAGTGTTATTTGAAGGAATGAATCTTATTCTATATGGTCTCGTAACCAATACGTCTGTCTCAAAAACAAAAAAAAATTAAGAAACATATTTTATTTAACAAACTCAATTTCTTTCACTACTTTATATAACTATACATTGTTCTTACCAATATTGTAATTATATTATTATTTACTAATTTATACAACAAAAACAATATTTTTTAGAGAAAAAGACAAAAGGATAGCTACTTTCTTACAAGAATACTCTCCAATTTTGCAATGAATCCATTGCTAAATCATCATTTGTTGTGAAATCGTCAGCCCCATTTTTCTATGACTTTCCTGTTGACCTTTTTTTTTTCTTTTCATTTCTACACTTAAAAAAAAAAAAAAAATCTCTCAACAATCATTTTGGCTGCCAAAACTAAGAAGACTTGCAGTACGATTATTTATTTGATGAAAATCCCATTGCAAAACGGTTATTTATTTGATGAAAAGCCCATTACAAAACCAGTGGTTATTTATTTACTTTGTTTTTTAAAAAACCGGTTATTTTTGTTATTTTTTCTCATTTTTCAATCAGTTACAAATTAAAACACAACTTTGTAAGTTCTTTGTTGGACTTGCAGTGCGGTTAGTCGCAAGTTCAAAGACCGCATAGCTCTACGGTTCGCGCATAAACCTTACCCTCGCTCCGCCGCCGCCGTTCTCATCTGCCGTCGATATCTCTTCGTTGGATTAAGGTTGGTCACTTTCATCGTTTTGCTACTAATTTACATAAATTTGTTGCATCAGTTCATCAATTACATAGATTGAACATCCTCAAATTAACGAATTAAGTAGGGCTGTCAAATGAGTCGAAATCACAAAATCGTTGATCAAACCTGAACATATTAGGGTTTACCATTGTCTGTAGCTTTCTGGTATACCAATTTCAGTCAAATACTCCATCTGTTCTGTGAAAAAGAGAGATATTTGACTTATAAGGCGAAAAGAATAGGATCGTTGTTTGTTTATTCCAATGGCACTGCGTTTAAGCCACTCTCGCATTATGTCCACTTTGTTCCAATTTCGCTCACTTTCTTCAATCTCTTCCCCCACTTTTGAAGAAGTTGTACCTGAAAGTGTTACAAAACCTACACTTCTTTCACTCGAACCATCAAATGACGCCGATTTAATTTCTCAAATACTTATCCAACACCATAACCCATTCCACACCATGGAATCCTCACTTCAACTCAACGGAATCAAAATTTCCCCAATTCTCGTCCACCAAACCCTAATTCGTCTCAAAAACATCTCCAAAATCGCCTTAGCTTTTTTCTCCTGGGCCAAAGAACATTCTCACTACTCTCACGACTCCCATTCATACAACCTCATGATCGACATTTTGGGTAAAGTTAGACAATTCGATGTAGCTTGGCAATTAATCATAGAAATGGACCAAAATGGTGTAAACCCAACTTCCACCACTTTCTATGTCTTGATCCGTAGGCTTATATCCGCGGGTCTAACCCGCCAAGCTATCCGTGCATTTGATGACATGGGTTGTTTTGTGGTCAACAATGTTGACCAAAACCAACAACCCATTCATGACTTCTATTTTCTTTTCGACACTTTATGCAAATATGGCTACCCGAAAGTTGCTACAGAGATGTTTAACAAATGGAAAAACTGGAGATTCGAACCTGATGCAAAGATCTACACGATTCTGATATACGGGTGGTGTAAAATAAACAAACCCAAGATGGCAGATAAGTTCTTTAAAGAAATGGTGAGTAACAAAATCGAACCTAATGTTGTTACCTACAATGTTTTACTAAATGGAATATGTCGGAAGTCAAGTTTACACCCTGAAGATCGATTTATAAGGACTATTCAAACCGCAGAGAACCTGTTCGATGAAATGTCACAAAGAGGTGTTGACCCTGATGTAACTAGCTATTCAATTCTTTTACATGTTTATAGCCGTGCACATAAACCACATCTTACTTTGACTAAATTAAAGTCAATGAAAGATAAAGGAATCCATCCAACTTTAGCAACTTACACATCTGTCATAAAATGTCTTTGTTCATGTGGGCATCTTAAAGATGCCGAGATTTTGCTCGATGAAATGGCGTCCAATGGGGTCACGCCATCTGGCACGACATACAACTGTTTCTTTAAGGAATATAGAGGTAGAAAAGACGTCGATGGTGCTTTGAGATTGTACAAAAAGTTAAAAAACGAATCCGTTTTTTCACTCGATACAAACACGTATAACATACTTATGGGGATGTTTATGAATTTGAATCGGTTTGATGTTGTGAGAGAGATTTGGGATGATATGAAGGGTAGCGTGTGTGGGCCCGATTTGGATTCTTACACGTTATTGGTTCATGGGTTGTGTGAGAAGGAAAAGTGGAGAAATGCGTGTGAGTTTTTTGTTGAAATGATTGAAAAAGGGATTTTGCCACAAAAGGTTACGTTTGAGACGTTGTATCGAGGGTTGATACAAGCGGATATGTTGAGGACATGGAGAAGGTTGAAGAAAAAACTTGATGATGAATCGATTTCTTTTTCTTTAGAGTTTGAAAAGTATCATGTTAAACCTTATAGAAGGTGAAAGTATGTTGCTTTAATGCTTTCTTGTAAAGTTTCTTGTAAAATATTCAAGTATTAATTAGTGAAATTTCTATTTTTATAGATGTTGAAAGGGTTATATGCCCATATATGTGATAAAGTCACTTTTTTTCTCCCTAATTTATGCTACAAAGTGGTTTCTTGTACAAAAGATGTTATGATGTTTCATTTTAGGACCAAAAGATGCAATATGTTATGGGCGACTTGTTTAGCTTCTTGAAATGTGATCACATAAATCAGTAAGAAAATAAACCATTGTTGCATAAATTGTTTCATTGTAGGACTAGAAGATGCAATATGTTACGGGTGACTTGGCATAATTATGAGTGAGTTGCATCAATTGGTAAAAAGACGAAAGTTGTTGCATAAATTGGTAAAAAAAAAAAAAAAAAAAAAAAAAGGCAAAATGACACTTTAGCCTAACGACGTTTCACTGTTTTAAAATTTAAAAGATCTCTGAAGTTTTTTTTTTCTTAAGGGAATAACGTTTACAATTTAGGTTTTAAAACACCCGCCTACCCTAATTGAAGGGGTCAACCTAATTCCTCCACTTTTGCATAACAAAGAGGATGAGCAACAGTTCACTGACGTCTTCACCAGCGCGGTCGTCGATATCGACGACCGCGATAGTAGGAACCAACGTTATGTCTTCTTCGCTGGCCGTTGACGAGGTCTGTTTTTCAACGGATCTCATTACGATCCAAGATCGTAAAGACGAGGCTCTTCGAGGTTTAAAATCCATAACCATGTCTATATATTATCACAACAAGATTATACCGGTTAATGTTTTATGTAATTTTTCCTTTTGAATAACTTATAATTCGCTTTTAGATTTCTAGGTCTCGATCGTGTTCTTCGCAATTACAACGGAGCTTAGTAGAAACTCTATAAATTTTGTACCAAAAGCTCAGTATATTTAAAAATGCTAGGGTTAATAAATAATTTCGTGAAGTAGTAATTGGTTTTAGGAATTGGAAGAGTTTTTAATACGAATGTACGTCGAGATGGAAGTTCATTAATGTTGCATTTGCAGCTTTGAAATCCGATCTAATGGCTACACTGAACAAGGAAGTAAGAATGTTGGATGAAGATAGTTGGATGTTTGAAGGACCTCGTTCTCGTATTCACCTCATTTCACGCCAAGGTAAAAAGTAAAACCATCAATCTCGTGATTTCTGTTAATCGTCTTCATCATTTCACTTAATTGTAAGCAAGTTTGTTGTGAAGTAATTTGTTATGGATTTTGTAGGTGGTTTTGTAAGAAAGCATGCACAAACAATGAAGCACAAGTTAGTTGCCCAGAAAACGAACCAACATAATGCTTCAATCAAGTAGATATGATCCAGTAACCGGTTGAAATGTGTTAAAGGATTAAATGAACATGTAATATTTGAGTTCGTATCCTTATAACGCAAAAAAAATAACTTGAGAGACCTTTTAAACCAGAAACCGAAAGTTGGATGAGCTACAGTGTTATTTTGCCAAAAAAAAAAATATTGTTGCATAAATTGCTAAAAAGGTGAATTATCGTTGCATAAAAACCGGTTAAAATAAGGAAAATATTGTTGCGTAGATAAGCATCAATGAATGGAACATGGTTACATACTTTGGTCCTAGAATGAAACGTGGTTGCATAATTAGTGTGAGTGGCATAAATTGGTAAATTCTTGAAACATCGATGCATAAATTGGGAAAAAGGCGAAACATTTATTGATGGTAAAAAAGGAAATATGGTTGTATGAGTAATTGCTTACGGAATGATATGTGGTTGCATATTTTGATCCTAGAAATGAAATATTGTTTATTTCTTTTAAAAAACTAGTTTGTCGCATAAATTTAGGTAAAAAAAAAATGAAATATGTATTTATGTATCAAAATTCAAAAATGCGCCTTAATCAAGTCTTGTTGGATTAATGTATTCTTTGCAACATGAATTCACGACAATTTGATGCTGATGTGTGTATTTTATTATTCCCGGTTAACTTTTTAGGTTTTTGTTAGGTATAAACACCCTAAAATTTTAATATAATGATATTGGAATATAGTTAGGGGGTTGTTATTCGAGTTATTAAATACGAGATATATTTAGAAAAGTTATTATATTTTGACATTACATTCGATTAAGCTTTTAATTGTTTTTTTGTTTAATTAAACACAACATTTTGTTAAATGTTTGTAATTTTGGATATATATAAAATTGAAATATTCATTAAAGTCATTACATTTTGACATTTTTTTTAATAATTTAGAGTTGAATTTTCAGCTTTTATTCAATTAAGTTCTTACATTTTGACCATATACGTCATTAGTTGTAAAAATATAAAAATGACATAACCAATTACCATCCAAAATTGTAAACATTTCATAAAAGGTTGGGCTTAATTGAATAAAAAAATAATCAATGCTTAATCAAATATAATATCAAAGTATAAGAATTTTCTTGAATATATCCCTATTGAATATCAAATACTAATTTATATTCGGATTTTAGGCATTATATATGTGTGTAATCGAAACCAAGAGAATGTATAAGGACCATGTTGCCATATCATCAATAATGGGATAAAAGACACTTCCTTATCGAATGTTATGTTGGTGCCTACATGACAAACCATTGAGAATATTACGGTAGTGCCTATCCGACTCATTATAAGGAAACGACACAACAAATATTTTATTTCATAAAAATGATTTCATCAAACGTGTTTTATATTGAACTAGTGGGGAGCCCGTGCTATACACGGGTTGGGTCAGCTCGGTGGGTTGCCGGGCCTGTTGACTGGGTCGGGGTGTGTCGTGATGCGTTCTTTTCGCGGATCCTGAAGCCAATTTCTAGATGATGCAATCCTGTCAAAGATAAAACTATATAAAATATTTGCTAATTAAAATATATTATTGTCTCAACCATAATGAAATCCCATTAGTATAATAAACTGCAAGAAATAGCAACGTACTTTCATTGTGCTATTTGGAGCCGGGCCATCTCAAAGGATCCACATCACTTATACCGACAATTGTGCCCATATAGCTGCATTAAGAATGACATGATCTATTAGCAAAAGCCACAGGACAAAATTGACAAAAATGTTTAGTTATTTTACCATTTCACGCGATAATGTTTCACTTTTTCCAAATTTTATGCAGCAATGTTTCATTATTTAACAATTTATGTAAAAGAAACTAACTTTTTACCAATTTATGCAAAAATGTTTAGCGTTTTTTTTTACCAATTTACGCAACAATGTTTCACTTTTTCCTGGCTTTGCAGCTAATATCCACAAGTTGATGCTACAAAAAAAGGACAAATAAAATTAGCATGTAATATTAAAGGAACATGATATATTAAAAGGACATTACCTCAAACGGAGTGTAAAACTTATTTCAAAGCATTTAATTATTTTTCTTCTCTTTATCTTTTATTGCACCTAGTCCCTTCAATGGAAGGCTTAAGCCACACATACAACATCAATTAGAGCACACGACCAAAATTACAATAATACCCTTCTTGTTCACCTTCCTCTTAGCAAATACATAAGAACATAACCAAGAGTCTCTAAATCATGGCGTCTACTTTGTTCTGCAAAGGTCATAAGAATTTTCATTAGCAAACTTTTATTAAAAAATTATACAACACTTACGCCATTAACAAGTGACCGATAAAAATGGGTTGTAATGTGTAAAAAAAAAGGGTGGGGAAATGCATAACATAATGGATTAAGCCATACGTAAGCAACTTTATCTAATCAAGTAGAAAATAAGATCATTTCCATATTAATTAAACTAAATTACAGAAACAGTCCCTGTTGTTAGCAAAATGTTGCAGTTTCAATCCAAGTTTCTCTTTTGTTACAATTCCGTCCCTAAGTTTAGACTTTGTTTCAGAAATCGTCCCTGGAGCTTACTGAACCATGTAAAATGACTAAATTACCCTAATCTAATGATGACACGTACCGGGTAATAATTTCCAGCAACCGTTCCGCTCAAAACATGACAAGATTCGGAGATAGAATGAAACAGAAGGGTTCGACATAAATAAACAATTTCAAAAATGACAAAAATACCCTTGGATAAATTACTCACCTCGGTATATATGGCGAAATGTCCATGTATTATCATGTAAATCTCGCGCAATAAGCTCTTGATTCGGCGGTTGCATTGAAAAATCCTGAAAAAAAATATAACACGGTGAAAAATGGTTTTAATATTTTCTCAATAAGAAAATAAAAAAAGAAAGAATGAAAAAGTTACCAATTGTGGAAATAAATTTTTTTCTGCTCTTCAGGGTACATAAAAGCCGCCATGTGTACTTGTATCACTTGGTGTCAAAGTATTGCAGAAAAATTCACTCGGATGTCTACTTGGTTTCATTCCAAAATCTGGTATTGGAAGAACATCTTTTTCCGGATTTCAATATGTATTTATAAGAAAAATTATTAGCCTTAAGTTGCAATTTTGATGATTCGGTTTATTAAAGAAAAAGACGAATGCAGGAAATAGCAATTTACTTTCGTTTATTAGTGTATTATAGCATCATGGTTATGTTTCTTTCTATTATAGCTTTGTACTTTTGTTTTCTTTTCTTATTAAGACATTGTACTTTGAAACGTCTACCCAATTATAGCATTATAATTTATGGGTTATCTTCTTTTTTCTTGTTAGAAAGTTTTGGATAAGATTGCTATAATCGGGTAGCTTTTATAAAGTAGAATGCTCTAATAGGAAAAAACGGAAGTAGGATGTTATAATAAATGAATAAATAGAGTAATTGACTTTTTGAAAGATTGTAGTTGACTTTTTGTTTCATACAAACCATCGATGTCATACAAACACCATATCTTATACGAAAAGGTGCCAAGTATGATGATATTTTACATTTCTACAGTTGTTAAAAATCACTTGTTTCTTACAATCTTGGAAACAGTTAGTTTGATTACCATAAATAGCAATGTACTTCTATTAATTTGTTTGTTTTTGTATCCTACTTCCATTTCTTTCTATTACAACGTTGAACTTTGAAAATTCTTCCAAATTGTAGCAATGAAATCGGAATAAAAAACAATTTTCATTGCTATAATTGGGTATACTTTTCAAAATACAATATACAAATAAGAAAAAAATTTGGAAGTACAATGCTAGAATTTTGTAGAGTTTTCAAAGTACAATGCCCTAATAAGAAAAAATTGGACCATTTCTTGCATTTTGCCATCTGATAATTTTTGTGAGGCTCACCGAGTTCACAGATTGAAGGCTCTTTTGGGCATAGATCTATTTGTTGAAACTGCAACCAGGCAAAAAAGACAAATGGTAATTTTAAAATGTTTACATTGGAATATTCCATTCCGTTGGTCATATACTTGGATAAAATCGGCATTGGACCTCTTGAAGCCATGATGTTACCTAAGCTGTCGTCTTCGGCATATGATGGTGGTAGGGTGAAATTTGTGGGGTCGATTATGGTATTAACAGATATTACGGCTGCTGCATTCTTTTCCATCTGTTAACAACGCATCAAAGAATTTAGATTGGAGAAATAGCAGCATATTAACTGAAGTAGATTGTTATTTTTTTTGTAAAAGTTGAACAGCTTTCATAACTACTCTAACAGTCATAATGCTTGCTGCATGACCCGCTAACTGTACTTTTACTATCAGTTCTTCTATTGAAATGAGCTTCATTGATGCACCTGATGCACCTACAAAATATGTTTATATTTCTTCACAAACCTACCATAGATGCATACAAAGTTAAATGAAACTAAATATACTTCCATTACTCCGTGGAAATGATTATATAAAGTGTAGAAAACCTGGATCGGCTGTGGTTTACCCGGTTGTTAAGATCTTACCTCATGAATGAATAAGCCTATAGGCTTCATGCTTGAAATATAATCCGGCTCTTTAGTTAATAGAAATATATCCATAGTACCTTAATTACCAGATAGAAAAGATTGGTGCTTATCATGTGATCACTCACCATCAACAATAAATTTGTACTTTAAATTAATGTACAAGAAGCCATAATTTAACTGATATAGGAAATGAAATTAATGCTGATAAAAGATAACAAACCCGATGGTAAGTGGTAACCATGTAAAGTCATCTAAAGCACAACAAAGGTTATTAGTGGGGGGTTATCAGAAACTATAAACCCAGCCCTTAAACTTAAACCAGACTTAGAAAGGCTTAGAAATTTCATCGGCTCCACTTTATCTGCTTGAAACTTCAACAGAGGGTTTTTTTTTCATTTATTGATTTGAACTAATCTAGATGGAAACGGATAACACAAAAAAACATAGATATAATTTTCATAAGAAAATTTTGATTAAATAATTGTTTTTGTTACTAAAGAACTGCTCCATCTACGAATACCAAAGGCAGAAATCAACGAAGATTAAATGTTATGATTAAATAATCAGGAAATTTAATCATAATAAGGTTACTGTAATAGAAATCATACCCTTGAGTTAAGTTTCACTGATGTAAAGGACAATACGGAACTGCAGAATCATATAAAGAAAAGTCGATGAACAAAATCGGAAATAAATAAACAAAATCTATGAAGTCTAACTTAAAGTCAATACTTCGAAAATCAAGAATCAATTAACAGAGATTGAGAGAGATACCAGATATGAGATTGAGAGATTGAGAGATAAATCGTAAGTGTTGGCTATCTGCAACGACTTTGTTGCTGAAATTACGGGTAATAAACCCATCGGTGTCAGAGGTGTATTCCTTAATTTAAAAACAAATAAATTTTAGAGTGCTAAATGATCTCGAACAATTAATTATTTTGGCATTAGTTTTAAAAAAATATGCACAGATCAAATAAATGACATCTCACTTGAAAAAATGGAGTGCAAATGTCGAGCCTCTCCACCAACCATATGTTCAAATTTCTGATTCTAGTTAGCTTGGGTTCCTGAAGACCTGTAGAATAATAGTTCATATTACTGAATTGCAAAATGCAACTGCGAAAAACAGCCTTGTTGATAAAGTAAAATTACATGAGTGCACTTGGTTTTTTTTTTTCTGTTATTCAGTAGGAATATAGGATCAGTAATTGAAGATGAACCAAACCTGGAAAGTTCAACCTTTCTCTTGTCGTCTTTTTTCAGAAGTGTTGCTTGTGTGATCCCAAACCTGAAAGCAGAGCATATAGTGTTGATCATAAAAAAAAATCATATTCTTTTCAATTTTTGATGAATTATTATTTGATGATGTAGTCATAAACTTATAATAATTTCAAGAAAATGATACAAGTCTCTTTTAAATGAAGATGAGAAAATGTCAAAGGCCTAGATTATGATTTTGATGGCTACACATAAAAACATGAATATGATTTCAAAAGAAATTCATCTAAAGCCATGAAAAATAAAACATGTGCCTGGCAACTAAATATATTATGATATTATTATCTTAAACCAAAAAAAAAACAATGTATAAAGTCAAGATTTAGGATGACGAAACCTTATTGCTCGTTGGTGTCTTAGTGGATCCGACAAAAAAGAAAAGAAGCGATGGATGAAGAAAAATATCATAATCAAAGTAGAAACAACAACGAATCGGTCCAATTTCTTGCGAAAATTCAAAAGGAAGACGAAATATATGTTGTAAAGGACGAAAATCACTGCTGATTTTATGGGATTCATCTTAACGATCTCCTTCCGGTGAAATTTCAAATGAAATGGAGATTTCTTCGATTCTATCGATTACGGAACTCAATCCGTCTCTCTCACAAACTCTGGAAGTGGCTTCCCTATCGAGAGATGAACAATACCAGAAACGTTGGTGATCCGGTTCAATTGGCTGAACCTGTCGTTATTTTGATCGTGAACCTGACCTAATTCTTCGGTATCGGAAACGGAATCCATTCCGACAAGTCTCAAGCCGTCGGTTTCAAACCCTAGCTGCTCGATGTTACTGGAAACGAAATCATCGTCTTCGTTGTCGGACTACCGTCAGAAACGTTGATTCCTACGTCCGTGCTCGAGAACCTTCATCAACATCGTCTCTCTCTCTCCGCTATCGGTGCAACTCCACCTGACATTTTTGCTTTGAATTTGGGTTTCTTCGATGCGCAAACAACGCTGATGAAAAAAAAGACCAAAACACCCACATGCAAAGAAGCGAAAGAAGCCCGATGGAAGAACCCGCTACCGACGCAAATTCACCACAGCGGCGCAGGAGGAAAGCGAACCACGAAGAAAGGAAGATGAAACGGCAAGCATCGGAGCAAAGAGCTTACTCAAAGAACACGTGTCACAAGAAAAAATGGAAGATCCGAAAAGATCCGGCCACCCGCGTGTAAACCCGAAATGCGGAAACCCCAAAAAAAAACCCTAAGAAAATTAACATAAAGCAGGTAACGTGAAAACATTATGTAACACGGCCAAAACCAACGGCTTTTAATTAATAGAATAATATATATATTTATAGTTGATGAATGAAGACATGACAACCTATGTACTCTAGTATATGATTTGTTTTCTACAGTGTATCATGTTTGTTAAAACATTACTTTGGGGTGCAAATGTTTATGTTTTAGAGTTAATGTGTTCGACTACAATTGTTATGATTGTTTATTTGAATTTTTTTAAAGTTGTTATAATTTTGTTACTTAGGACATCCGATGTTTTAAAACCCGGGTTTTTAGTTGATCCGGTATGGTGACCGGGTCATAGGTCAACCGGTCCAACCATCGAGTCAATCCGGTTTTTATAATTTGTATATTTTATATTTTTAGCATAATTATATATTTATAAAACATTAACAGTGTAATTTCACATTTTTGCTATCAAAAAAGATATTTTGACAACTTTCTATAGAATTTTTTTTACTAAATTTAATGAACCAATGATGGAATTTTAAAAGTGTGAGCATTGAATTTTTTAACCATATTTTGAAGCCCAAATTCTAATTTATTGTTTCAACCATCGGGTTAACTTGGTTCCGGGTCACCGGTCCAACCAGTTTTTTCAGAAAACCGGTCGGTCCAATCCGAGTCGGAACTTAAAAAAAACTGGTCATAATTGACCCGCCCTCTTCACCGGGTCACGGTCCAACCGGTTCGATTGAGGTCATCAGGTATATACCAATCACACTATCACATGTTAAAGGGTGTTATGTCATTATCATATTATCACCACACAAACATCACACAGACTTTGATATACTCATCACACAACATCATTATTTTCAATTAAAAAAAAAATAAATAATAAAATAAAATAACATTTATTGATTTGTTGGTAAATTGAAGCTTTTATTTGATTGAGTGTGGTCAAATGTGATGGGGAACACGGAGTATCACATAGCAACCCATCACGTGCCATCACATTGCATCAATGATGGTGTGCACGGTGTGATCATATTCCAAGTAGGCATCACGAAGCCTTTCGTGATACCCATACCACATGATCTTATACTAATGCATAGACGGGTATATCCACATAAACAACCTCTTTTTAGAATTAATCAGACCTAAAAAAAGATAAATGTTTTGTAATTTCATATAAAAACAATTAGTATATTGAAACTAAAAAGCTTGAAATCGTTTTATATTGTAAAATTATCAACAAACGATCTTTGATAATGCTTGTTCGGATGGGTCGTGTTACGTTTGACTTTAGTTTTAAAAGACGTTTTAGTCGTACTCACCGATTCTCATGTGTTCCAACTCACCTACATATGTAGTTTTAAAATGAGTAAATTGCAAATTGGTCCCTTTGGTTTACCAAAATTGGGTTACAAACTTTCATGCATAGTCGGTCCATTTTTGAAACTTTCATGCATATTTGGTCCTATAGTTGGCATTTTTTTTGTGGTTTTGGTTCACACCCAACCTTAAATGACTAATATGTCCTTAAATAATTTAATTTCCTTTAATGTTTTTATCAATAAAAGGGCCCATCCTCTCATTCTCTCTCACTCTCTCACTCTCAGAACACGCTTTCAAACACACACATACACACACACACACACACACTCTCTCTCTCTCACTCTATCGGAAGTTGCACCTGCAACTTCTCGTCCTCTCCATCATCACCATCGTTAGATTTCCGATTCACCATCATCATCATCAGTTATCTCTGTCATCACCTCTCCCCTCTCTCTTAAAGCCACACTCCATCTCGCTCTGTGTCCAACATGTAAGACTTGAAATCAAACAGGGATTTCAAATGGGTTTCTACGATTTTGTTTGCTGATAGGTTTAATTGTTTCCTTGGTAAAAAATACAGGAACTGAACTAGAATCACAATCATCCACTATCACAGTCATAGAAAACCCAAATCAACTGGGTGAAGAGCCCGATTGTAGCTTTTCGAAGAGCTTTATGGAGAGGAGTGGCAATGTTTGCAAACACCGGAGATCTGCAACTGCAATCGCATATGATGATGACAAAACAATGTATATGATGATGACTAAACAATGTACTACCACCATGGAATACATCCGGACTTAGATTTTGGATTAAAGGCTCTAGGAAATGATCAGGGCATCCTTTCTTTGATTAAGTATGTCAACCCAATATAGAATTCTGGATGTGTACATTGAGCGATTGGAAAACCAAGTCGCTCCAATCTGTCAATGCATGCTTTTATCTTAAGCACGTGTACACTGATAGTGGTTCCCTCCTGCTGCTTGCAATCTAGTAGGGCGATTATTGTGTCGAATTGTTCCTGTCTAGCTTGCTCTTGGAACATTTCCTTAAGCTGGTTGGTCATGTCGAACGCCCCAATAGTCTCGAAGCTCTTTTGGAGCTCCAGAACCATGGTTGCTAACATGAGACAAGCGACCTCATCCGACTGATCTTTATGCTTTTGCCTAGCATCCCTAACAGCTCTAGTTGCATCGTCAGCGGGAGCCTCAGGAAGAGCTATACACAAGACCCATTCTTTCTTATCATACCGAAGGGTGATCTGAAGGGAACATATCCAATCCAAGTAGTTGGGTCCGGTCAACTTATCCTTAGAGAGGATTTGCATTAGTGAGATATTTGTAGCCGAATTCGAATTTGTATTTGTATTTGGAGCCATATTATATATATATATATATATATATATATATATATATATATATATATATATATATATATATATATATATATATATATATATATATATATATATATATATATATATATATATATATATATATATGTGTGTGTGTGTATGAAAAAGTAGAGTTTGGTTAGTTTGATCAATCCTTTAAAATTAGTTACCCAAAATAATTTTACTTAAGGCCAGAATCCATATTTCGCTTTTGATGGTGAAGAGGTATGCCATAGTCATCCCCAAAAGTTATTTAGGTAGGCAATACCCTTTGCCAACTTAAATCTCTATGAAGCTTCTAGTTCTTTTGGGATTCATTGATTCTGATCAATGGCATGTTTAATTCCATCATGCTCATCCTCTCTCCCATGACTTGTATGCCGTGGATCACGCGTTTGGATGATAAATCGATCATGAAGAACCCACATGACACCTGACCCATAATTCATGAGTTATCGCGAGTATCACATCATTTTGGCCAAGTAAAATCCGACACATTGGCTATAACACTTCCCACGCCAGAAGGGCCCGATTAAATGTGTGGTTCTTTCTCGGTAGCATGATATTTACTTTTTCATAAAATAGGATTTCGTTTCATTCAATTAAAACATTTTAACCCTTTAATTGGTAAAAGAGTCAATTTAAATTTTTAAAACCGGATTGAAATGCCAATTTTACTTTTGAAGAATTCTGTTAACTTTTAAAATTGTTTACTTGTATATTATGTATTCTCAAATTTATTTAAACAACAATTGTAGTAAATGATAATACTTTTAACTTGAAACATTGCCATACCAAACCCTTTCGGTAACTCCGCTCAGGAAAATGCGACAGGCAGTGAGGGTGATAAGCAATGCATGCTATTTAAAACCGACCTCATTAGGAATCAAAGAGACCTCTTTAAAACTTTTAAACACATTTAGAGTGGGTGAGCCTAGTCATGGTTTGACCAATGTTTTTGTTTTAATTTTTAAGTTATACATATAGATACAATTCTAAGAATTAATAGTTAAACATAAAGTTTAAAATGCTTCAAATATATATATATATATATATATATATATATATATATATATATATATATATATATATATATATATATATATATATATATATATATATATATATATAAGTATTGTGTGAGTGTGTGATCAAACGTGGAGCATCGGATCGAAACGATCTACGGTTCTAGATTTAGGGTCCTAAACGTAAATATATAATAATTAATTAATCAGTTTTTACAATTAGACCATTATAAATGGTATTTTAGTCTATCAATCAATTTTTATAAAAGGAAATTCCCGAATTATCTCATAATTTGATGGCATTTTGAATTTAATACATATTTATATTCTAATTTGGTAGGATTTTTATTTAATACATATTAACCCTGTTGTTTAGTTTTTTTAATTAACGTTCTTAAAGAATACCGGTCCATATATAAAAAAAAGAATAAATATAATGACAAGTACATTCTTAAAGGATAGAATATACATTATGAATGCTAGGCTTTATTCTAAAAGAATACGACTAATAATAATGGACAAATACATGAAGATATTCTTGAATAAGTATTCTTAAAAATGGAAAAAATACAAATACATCAAAAGATTAAAAAAATTCTATCAGAATAATAGAAAAATATAATAGAATTGAAAGAATCATAATATAATACACTATGATCATATCAGCGTATATATTCTGAAAGAATAATCAAATATTGTATTCTGAAATAATCAAACAGAGAATGTATTCTAAGAGAATGTATTCTAAGAGAATGTATGGAGAATGCTTGTGCGATTCCATGTACAACGAATTTCTTAGACGAGTACAAATCCGGTGAAGTTATCTCCACTCTATTGATCGAAAGTAACTCCTCAGAAGGATTAACGACGGTTTCAGTGATCTTGATTTCTGTACCTGGACATAATGTCTTTGATTGATGCTCTTTGATGCTTCTTTGCCCCATAAACAAAAACAATCTTTGAGCTCTCAGAAAACCCCCAAAAAAGAACCTGCAACAAAAAAACCCCAAAAAAGAACCTGCACCTAAAACCATCCGCGAGAAAATCTTAGGCAACGTAAAACCCCAAAAAAGAACCTGCAACAAAAATCACAGCATCAACAAGTATTCATCTGATAAACCTTATTTTATGATTGATTTCATCATTTTGAGCGTAGAAATTCATAAAACTGGCCCAATTTAGCCATTTTCCAAATGGTTATGGAAGTACCACATATTGCCAAAACAAATGGCAACAGTGTTGCCAAGTGCCAACGTTAGATGACAACGAAAATTTATCTATATTTTCACAGATCTTGCAAACAAAGATGAAAACTTACATCAAAATCAATGAGAATTAAAAATAAATAATTTACCGACAACAATGGATTAAGAGACAGTTTTGAAAGGTTTTCTGCAACTATGAACTAAAATTCCTAAGTTCACATGCAACCTATATAGATCTAGGTTTTTCTTCTAATTAAACATATAACAAAACCTAGAAGGCCAGAAGAAATTAACTAAAAGAATAAAATAAGAAAAACTAACCTTTTAGGATTTCTTTGAAGCAAAGCAGCACAATTGTCCTGCCTCAAATGAAGTCACACCCTAGCTTGAGGCTTTGGCCGAAAATTCCTTCAGAGAGAGTACAAAAAACGTGGTCCTAGGGTTAGGGAGAGTCTCCCTATTTATAGCCTCCATGTGGTGATTAGATAATCGTTACAGATAAACCTTTTTGAATTCGAATTAAGATAAACTATTATTTTAATCATTCAAACACCATTTATCTGTAGTCTATATATATATCTCGAATATATATATATATATATATATATATATATATATATATATATATATATATATATATATATATATATATATATATATATATATATATATATATATATATTCGGCCACCACATGGTCACTCACACTGCCACTTACTCAACTATTGAATAATTACAGTTTTAGTCCCTGCACCTTTAATTAAATAATTTAACTGCCAAATTAATTCCAATTAATTCCAGAAAAATTTCTAATTAATTATTATAGTTTCTAATTAATATATTATCACTTAAATATATTAATAAACAATTTATTTAATTTCTATTGATTTATTAATCATATAATAAATCAATCTTTCTCTCTACCGGACTTTCTGCCAATCCTCCAACTACGAGGGCAACCCAAATGGACTATGCTACTATTAATCAGATAAATACTAATTATTAGTCATGGCTTAGACACCTAATCCAACAGTCTCCCACTTGGATAAGTCTATGATTAAAATTACCAATTTACCCTCTAATTAATTTAGCAACTGTAGCTTCCTAGAAACCGCTGCCGAACTCTGACCTAGTTAGTTCTGTCCAAAGATAAGTGATCAGATGATCCTTCGTCCAACAAGATATTTTCAGACACGAGACATGGATTGAGATCAATCTCTGTCCGATACTCTGTTTCCCGATTTCCGATTCTGCTTATGACTTTAGAACTTCTAATTGAACACATCAATTTAGTCCAGGCTAGCCAGCACTTTAGTCAACTTCAAAATCATCGAGAGGCCTACAGATATCTGTTTCCCATCAGGGTCAAGGAACAAATAAGCTTCGACTCATATGCTTATATCTTTTACCAGTCAAATCATTCACAACAACACGTTTTATAACATCGAGTTACCGATGCGTTTTCGTATTATCAATGAACAACTGCCTTGTAAATTATAACTCATATCTCTCTACTTGAAGATCATAGGATATTATCGTCTCAATATTGCTTGTGATATAATCCATAAAGCAATCCATTGAGCGTGGGTTTATCCAATACTCAAATCTCTATTTCTAAGTACTCATGAATGTTGTAGCAATCCTATTGCTATGCCTAACTCCTTAGACAGTCTACAAAACAATTCACGACAGTCTTGATTCAATACTTACTTCCCAAAGTATGAGCGACTGTAGACCTTTATGAATAATTAAATTATTTGGGAAGTAAAACATGCGAAAGCGAAACATAAAGATCTGACTGGCAGCTACTCTTGCTTATTACCAAGTCTCCACAAGGTAATCACCAAGTCGGACCTTGTCATAAACTATTATCGGTTTCAGGATTTCTTTTAAACTTTCAATTCTAATTTTACAGCTATGTCTTAATGAACCTTACACTCTTTCTATGTATCCAAAGTATCTTATACTTATACACTTTATTGCAGATGATCCAATCAGATGCTCATCCGATAACATCTCCATAAGTTATCCTGTCAATTTCTCTTCTAACTCCATTCTGGTAATGTGTGCTGTGACTTCCTAAGGTTCTGGGGTCTTTAGTCTACTTGACTGCACCCTAAGACTATTTCGAGGTGTTATGATGTGCCGGTGAACCACACGCGCTCCATCAGAATACCAACGAGACTTTGTCACCATGAAGTCCATTAACATCATGTCCTGATGTTAATAATTACCACTTTGAAAATCTTTCAAATTAATACTATCACTTTTACCCTAATCATTTCCTAATGAATTCTCATTTTAGTTCAACCAATCCATCCAGTATTCCCAGCCAAGCAATGTCCTGAATCCAACTTACTATGCCCTAAGCATTAAGTTATCAGGACATGTTCATGACTTTATGATCGATCCAAAACTTGTGGAACCGGATCTAATCCTATTCCAAACCCTTTCGGAATCCAAGGATTATTTATAATCCTTTGTGTCATGATTTTCGAAAAACTATTTTCCTTTCGGAGACTTTTCTCGTGCATCTTGAATCTTATCAAGATCATGCTTACAATGGCTAGGTCTATGCTGGTGATTTCATCTTTCCAATAGATGACTGTGAATTACATGAGTATGTTGTGTGACATCCGCCTAAAATGGATTCGAGTCAACCCAACCCAATTGGAAATTTAATAAACCCTACTCAAGATTACTTGACGCTAATAGGATCAAAACCCATACACTACGATATAAATTGACGTTAATAGCAATATAGCATAGTATAACGTTATAACTATAATCAAATTAAATTATGATACCATATTAAAATTAAATCAAAGTATGATGCTCTAATTAAATTAAAAGAATCAAACTTGAATGCTATAATTAAACTTCAAATCAAAGTAGATTGTTATAATCAAATAATAACCTATTTTTTATAAAACTCTATTTTTATAAACTCTACATTAAATTTTATAAAATTATTATATTAATTAGTGTATTACATAGAGATGCTTGTGCTAGTGGGAAATTATGAAGACCACCAAAAGCCAAAAGTTATTCCCATGGTCTCCCACTCACATTTCCCATCATCTTTCCTTTCATTTTTCTCCCAACACATTATTCTCATCACCACTCAAACCCTCTCTATTCTTTCTCTCACTCTCAATCTCGAAATTCTTCCAAGAAATATCAATTTTCCAGCCAAGAACAATCCCTCATACTCAAATCTCCATCCCTCTTGAAGCATTCATCAAGGTATGTTGTTAAAAGTTTCAAATTCATTAATGAAACAAATTAAATCCACCAAAATATCTAAAACTCATTTTATATATAAACCTGATTTTTCTCAGAATCCCAGCAATAAAATAAGAAGTTCTGGAAATGTTCAGAAAATAACTTATTTTTATTGAATTACTATAATTATTGCAATAAAATAAGGCAATAATTCACATAAAATACTTTTTTCAGTCAATAAATTCTGGGAAACTTTTGGAACAACCCATATATTGAGTAAAGTGGATTTATAAAGTTTCATGCATTTATATTACTGTTTGATGCTTATTTTGTATTTTATTTTGTTATAGATAAATAAATTGCAAAATATAGTTATGTATGTTAAAAACTAGATTTTATATTTTTCGCACCTTATTAACATTTTAAAGACTCCATGACAAAATTTACAGATTTTTGTAAGAATGTTTGCTTATTTTTCCTGATTTAATGATTATTTAATGGTTTAAATTGATAATAAATAGATACACATGTCCACAATTTATAAAACCTTATCAGAATATCATATATAACATTTTAATCATAAATAAAAAGTCTAATGAATTTCTCTTAATATTTTCCTATTATTTATGATTTTATTGATTAGTTAATAATGAAAAACATAAGAAATACTTCCCATAGTCCAAAATATCCATAATATTTACAGTAGGCTCAATATAACGTTAGAAAACTATGGTTAATTTTCCAGAAGTTTTGGGAATCACTTATTATTTTTCCCGAATTTTGTTGTGGTTTATTTATTAAAATACTAAATAAATACTAAAGCAGTTAAGAAAAATATGAAAATTTTACAGTAATTACTATTTTATGAAATAATTATTTGCTGATAATTTCAGAATGTTTCATTACTGTTTAGTATTTAAAACCATTTTCCTAAATATCTAAGCATGTAAAAATGCATTTTTAAAGATTATTTCATATAAATAATTGTTTATAATATATAAAATCTGTAAATACTTATAATTTGACTAGTTATTATTTTAATAAGAAATTATTAAAATCTTGCCTAAAGTGAAAATATAAATTAATTAAGCAAAGTAATTAATTCAATTTAAAATTCATTTAACATATAAATACATTAATATTCAAAACAAAATTTGGATAATTGTTAATTCATCTAATATAAGAATATGTGTCTAATTAGTTTTATTAATACTATATTCCCATTTATCGATTCCTAAGTCAAAACTATTAATTATATTATGTTCTACGACATTTTGACTCGAGCCGTCTATCGTACAAACACGCACATTCCTTATTGGACTAATGTGAGTAATCTACCCCATATTTTATAATTTTCAATACTTTTGGGGTGTATCATGTGGTTTTAATATGTTCCAACTTCATTTTATTATATTTTCACCATTGAGACATTGTTGGGACATTTATATGTGAATCATTATTTGTATAATTATTGTTTGTTTACGCTACATGTACTTGTAGTGCATTACCATTTTTAGTCTAATCTCCATGACTATGCCCGTATTCTTGAGGTACGTTATGGACAATAATAGCGCTATTGGGTTGACCACCCCGCCTTGGGACGCTAAGGTGATTGATCGCACGTGGTTGAGTGTGTATGATGATTAGATGCTCCATCCTATATATACATATATATGTATATATAGGGTGAGGACTTATTGTTGTTGTTATCATTTGTTAATCAATTTTTGATTTATAAACTGTTATCTCAATAACAGTTGCTTGCCAACTTCAAAAGAAAACAAATTTCAAATTATTCAAACTCACAATTTTCTTTAATAAAACTAGATTACTCACCAACTCTCGTAGTTGACCTGTTTTTACCCATGATGCAGATTTGAAGAATGAAGTTGATAAAAAGTAGGGTGTACCTTAGAAACCCACAAGACTATTTAAATTTGATGTAATAAATGTTGTTGTAATTGGATTTGTATTTGTATGTTGTGGATCTTGTTTGCATACTTAGTACTTAATTGAATATAATCATATTATAACATAGTTCTCACGAGACTTTGAACAATATATCACGCCTTGATCGATTCCGCCAAGGATCGGGGTGTGACATGTTGCACCTTCTTTATTTCTTTCATGCCAAGTCATCACACTTTGCAATGACAAGAAAAACTTTTCCTAAGTCTATGCATCTTGAATCTCATCAAGATCATCTTGGCAGAATCTGGATCTATCTCATAGACGTTTACAACCACTTGAGTATGCCGTATTTCTATTAAGGCTTTCATAGCAATCCGTCTCTTAACACCAAGTCATTACACTTCGTAATGAAAAGAGACGTTTCCTAGAACCATTATTTATCCCACATGTGGGGATAGTGGATAACGGCGACTCCCACTGGCTTTGACACGGTTATAGGCTATTCGCAAAATCCAGGACTTATGGCACATTTTGAGAATCCAAACCTTTTTGACATTTTAATGGAAATCTTTCAGCCCTTTCTCAAAATCCAATCCTTTGGCATATTTTGAGAATCTGAATATCCTTTCTTGCGAGATGCCCGTGGGATGAAACCCGGGGCCATGTACCTTTTGTAATGGCATGCTCTATGTGTGTCCCTATTAGTGTGCCGGTAAACCACACATGCTCCACTAACGACTCACACTATGCCATGCAGAATCCTCTCGGATTTCATCTTCTATTGAGAGTGCTTTACTCGGAATCAATTGCTTGACTCTGATTATCGATTCACTCAACTAGATGCTCTGAAGGTATGTATATGTCCATGTTGCTTTCTTTTGATGATTCAGTTACTCCCACTGGTTTTTAGACCAGGTGTAAAATCAATCAAATTTTCACACAGACCGTGTCTCGTCCTAAGGTCCTCTTATTTGGCAGCAGCCGGGCTCACCAATGCTTCCAAGTAGTCGGATTGCAAATCCATACCAACTGCAGTGTTTTACCACTAATCAGTATGTCACCCGATCACAACTACTTATGATGGTGATCAATACTACTGGTTAAGAGGAGATTATGTCAGTTGTAAAGCAGAAATCTGATTTCTGCTCCAAGCCTAGTGATGACTAAAAGGTTCTTTCATTGCTAATCCTAAACTCATTTAGGACTGTCCCAACTCCCACTGTTTCCTTAGACCATGAGTTCTTTCTAAAAGAGCTCTTTAGTTACAGTGGGATAGCTAATGAAATGACAATGCTGATCAAGTTCAGCTGGTCATGAGGTTCAGATGAACACTACCCCAAACTTTCTATGTACAAGTGGGATAATCCCAGCTTTACATTTCAGGCAGTGTCTGCAAGACCTACTTAGTCTAGGATGTGGTCGGAGTATGGTTTTATATGGACTGACTGGTATAGTGTTCATCTTATTGGAAACTAATTGGCAATGTATCTCATACACCGAGGATCGAACTGTTTCGACCAATGCTCCATTATCTTCCCTAAGACACATTATAACCATTAATATTCTTGGAAAAGAATGAACTGTGAAATCTTTTTCTCAGTTTATGTTATCGCTCAGGTTCTGTGGAACTTGTACTTCCTTTGAAGTCCTTGAACTGTTCGAGGTTTCAATTCAATTGCTTATCCCGTTAGCAATGTCATATTCGTCATACCGAATGATGAATATCGTGAAGTACAAACAATTGTGTTCTATATAAAGATTCTAGCAATACACAACAACAGGTATGTCCGTTGCTCTTAATCTCAATATCCTTTACATATATATGTAAACTTATGACTTTGTTCAAGACTTGCAATCTTCAGTTGACTCTAAGTCAATTGATTCCAAAATCCTATCCTCTGGATCTTTGGGTGATTCATTTCTTGCCACATGTGCTTTATAAAGAACTTAATCATCATCTGACTCCAAGTCAGATGATTCCAAAGTCCTGTCCAACTGGACCTTTGGTTGATTCATTTCTTGACACATTAAGAAATCAATTCATCAAGTGACTCTAAGTCAAATGATTCCAAGGTCCTGTCCAACTGGACCTATGGTTGAATTGATTCTTATAACATTTGTATTAACAATCATAAATGACACAATTCTTGAATCCAAACACTTTGGATGCATCAACATTCAAGTTATTACTAATCATACATTCAACACATTCATATAACATTTCAAGGATAATTTCAGACAACAGGTGTTAAAAGAAAATATGACAATTTTATTAAAAATAAAATCCTTGAACAATGTAATAGACAATGTCAAAAATGTATCTAAAGACTAATAACAATATTTAATATCTATCTAAACTTCAAAACTGCACGAGCTGGAGATCCAATCCAAAAGTGCTCCTATGCGCCAGAGTCCCGTGCCTTCTTGATTCCCTGCATACAAACCAAAATGCGACTGTCACATTATATATCAAGAAATCTTGGAACAGGAGTTTTGAGGTTTTTAGATATACCTGAGCTTTCAAAAGAGTTGGAGCGTCTTCCAATCTTTTCGTGACTGTATCTGATTTTGCGGATTCCCAGTTTGAGACATGTCTAGTCGATCTCGACCGTTTCTTGTTACGTCTCTTCACTGGACTTAATCCAGAAGTAGTTGAGCCATTGGAGCTATGCCTGTCCAAGAGTGAATCGTATAAACTCAACAGTGGACGCATTTCCATGAGGGTCTTTTTTGGTCTTCCTTTCTATACGTCTGAATGAACAGATCGTACTCATTTGTCAGCGAAGTGAGGAGGATGTTAAGACTCTCTTCCTGACTCATGGAATAACCAAGTTTATACAATTCGCCTATGTGTGCTTCAATCTGAAGAACATGCGAATTGATGCTACTTCCTGCTTTCAGCTTGCACTCTGCAAGTCTTTTGAAGATCCTGGTTCGTTCCTATTCAACTGGTTTCTGGAACTTTTCCTCAACTAGTTGCATTAACTCATATGGCCCCAAGGATTCAAAATCCTTGCGGAACTCGGGGTTAATGGTTGATAGCATGAGGTCACGAATCTCTTCGGATTCATCATAAGAACCTTTTATGATGACTTGTTCGGTGGAACTGGGATCGGATACTCAATGAGATGTAGCTTGCCAGCAATGTCGAGAGCCAGTCTCTAATTGTGAAGCCATTCTTTACAGTTGAGGCCAGTCAGCCTTTCCAAATTTAGCAGGTGCATTCTGATGCTATCAGAAATGGGTAAAGGAGGAGAATTGACACTTGACATCTATAAGAGAAAATAGAATTTATTAGTTTAATTGATCATTTTTAAATAATTACCCAATATGTTATTTAATAAGGCTAGGATCCAAAATACCCCAACTATGGTGTGAAGAGGGATGTCGTAATCACAACATAATGGTCATTAAGGTAGATAAGCACTTATCAATTTCATCTTATGAAATTCCTAGATTTGTTGAGATTCATTAAACTTTTCAATGGCATGTTTAATCTCGGATGTGCTCCACTATTTGTGACTGGGATGCCGAGGATCACAAACTAGATGTGAATAACCATGTAAATTAGCTTGGTACTCTCGGGTTAATTATTATCTCTAATTGATGTGCCGGTAAACCACACACGCTCCATCAACAATGATAATACCTGGGAAACCCATTGCAACTCTTTATGAACCCCTATTGGCATGCCGGTAAACCACACACGCTCTACCAATGTTTCATAAAGTGCAATGTGCAATTTCATAGATTAGCACCAATTTACATTTTTCCTAAAGTAACTAGATTTGGGTTTTATTAAGTGTTCTAGTACTTTGAATCATTATACTTTTAGTGATTATTAGGCGGTCCTATCAAACCTGTTCGGCTAACGACCCTCCACTGATCAGGCGAGCGGTGGGCGAGAGTGTTCTCCCATTAAACCGCCATTTTATAGGCAGTCTCCTTATACCCACTTTATAGATCAGCTTCGTGAATGAGGCCTACTAATGATTTGACTAACCATTTTAATCTTATACATATAATAATAACTTCCTAATTATAATATATATAAGATGTAATTTTTTAAACCTTTAAAAAATTGTTTCTGGTTTATCTTTTAATTTATTGTCGATTTAAACTATTAAATTTCAAATTAAATTAAACCTTAAAAAATCGATTTTAATTATCCTTTAATTAACCAATTAATTAAATTAATTAAATTTGATATTTTAAACCTTTTAACATATTTTAGGATTTATCCTTTTAATTTTTGCCAATTTAAACAATTAAATTCTAAATTAAATTAAATCTTTGAATTATCTTTTAATTACCAATTAATTAAATTAATTCAAATGTAGATAGGTTTTATCAAATTAATCAAATTAATTAAAATCTATCCTTATCCCCTAATTTTCGATTTTTAGGATAAAGGTTTTAAGGTTTATCTTTTAAACAATTTAAAGTTACCAAAAATAGAATACCTTCTAAAACCTAGCCACAAAAATCGCCAAATAAGAGGGGAGGGGATAGGGTTTTCAAAACCCTAACCCTAAATGTCGATTTGCACAAATTAGGGTTTAGGAACAATAAACCCTAATTATAAGGAAAACAGTTATAGCAATTTAACAAGAAAAACAACCAAAAGCTCTGATACCACTGAAAGGTTTTCTGCAACTATGAACTAAAATTCCTAAGTTCACATGCAACCTATATAGATCTAGGTTTTTCTTCTAATTAAACATATAACAAAACCTATAAGGCCAGAAGAAATTAACTAAAAGAATAAAATAAGAAAAACTAACCTTTTAGGATTTCTTTGAAGCAAAGCAGCACAATTGTCCTGCCTCAAATGAAGTCACACCCTAGCTTGAGGCTTTGGCCGAAAATTCCTTCATAGAGAGTACAAAAAACGTGGTCCTAGGGTTAGGGAGAGTCTCCCTATTTATAGCCTCCATGTGGTGATCAGATAATCATTACAGATAAACCTTTTTGAATTCGAATTAAGATAAACTATTATTTTAATCATTCAAACACCATTTATCTGTAGTCTATATATATATCTCGAAAATATATATATATATATATATATATATATATATATATATATATATATATATATATATATATATATATATATATATATATATATATATATATATATATATATATATATATATATATATATATATATATATATATATTTTCGGCCACCACATGGTCACTCACACTGCCACTTACTCAACTATTGAATAATTACAGTTTTAGTCCCTGTACATTTAATTAATTAATTTAACTGCCAAATTAATTCCAATTAATTCCAGAAAAATTTCTAATTAATTATTATAGTTTCTAATTAATATATTATCACTTAAATATATTAATAAACAATTTATTTAATTTCTATTGATTTATTAATCATATAATAAATCAATCTTTCTCTCTACCGGACTTTCTGCCAATCCTCCAACTATGAGGGCAACCCAAATGGACTATGCTACTATTAATCAGATAAATACTAATTATTAGTCATGGCTTAGACACCTAATCCAACAAGTTTATCAAAACGAAAAATTAAAAAAGATGCTCTAACAGACATGACACAATTTTAGGTGCCTAATCGAAGCAATTGGCTGGAAATAATCGATAGGTTCGGAAAGACGAACCTAGAAGAAGAATACGACAAGGTAGGTATTGTTTGATCGATCAACTCAGTGAAATAACCAAATAAAATTGAGTTAATTTCGGTTTGTAGATTAATCGATTTGAAACCACGATTGCACGATAGGGCTACTTCAATCTGTCAATGGCAATGGAAGATCGGAAGAATGCGACCAGGTACATCTTCAAGAAATCAGAGCAGCACCGTGAGAAGCAAGCAGCAGCGACGGCAGCCGAGGCGGCGGTGGGTCTTTAATATCGCCGGAAAGAGAGAGAGAGAGAGAGAGAGAGAGAGAGGGAGGATTCGCGTAATTTAGGGTCGGTGCGTATTTGAAGAAGAAAGGAGCCAAATTTTAGGGTTCTTTCCAATATTATAGGGTTTGTTACCATATTGATCGGATTGTAATTAAGGAATTAAATAATCAGGAAAATTGAATTGTTGAAAATGCCCTTTAAAATTGATTGGCTGATATTATCTCACACATTCACACAATATTTTCTCTCCACATATGAACCTACATCTATATATATATATATATATATATATATATATATATATATATATATATATATATATATATATATATATATATATATATATATATATATATATATAAATTTGAAGCAGTTTAAACTTTATGTTTAACTATTAATTCTATTAAACATATAAGGATGAAATGTTAATAATTAATTTAAACTATTACCCAATATTTAAAATTCATCATATATGCATATTAAGAATCGTGATTTCAAAATGGTGTTATGACCATCGCGACGCCATAAGCTAACGGTAGCGTCGCGAAACAACCAACAAAACACGATCATCATAAGGACAATGCGGCGCGACACTCTAGGAATCACGACACGACAAAACTCTAATGTTCGTAACCTGTATAGAAGATCGCGGCGCGAACGACGAACAGTTTCGATAATTTCAAGAAAAATCTAATTTTAACACAAGCAATGGATCAAATTGAATGAAAACAGTACAAAATCATGATTAACTGGCTCTGGCTCTGGCTCTGGCTCTGGCTCTGGCTCTGGCTCTGGCTCTGGCTCTGGCTCTGGCTCTGGCTCTGGCTCTGGCTCTGGCTCTGGCTCTGTTGAAATACAATAGCATAATAACAACGCAGCGGAAACAAAAACTAAATATCATATTCTACCACGGATCACAAAATCATGCACACCTTTGTAACTGTAAACGAAAGATGGATCAAGATATACATTTTGGATCTCAGATCTGATCTTGCTAGGATGTCTATAGCCCAAAGTAGAACTCCTCTAATGGAATTTCATCCAAGACAACGATCCAGTACCCGTTGATGAAGAATAATCATTTGCTTGAAGTCTTAGCACGTTATCCTTCGGGTATTTGAAGAAATCAGCCGTATACCGAGGAAGGGAGGGAGATGGACGAATTTTAGGGTTTCCGAATGAATTACAACTCAGATCGAAGGTTGTATTTATAGTGTATCTCAGCCCTATCTTCTTCTCTTAACGATAATGACTATTTGAAATTCAAACCGTTGATACTTTCACTTTAGTCCTTTATCCTATTTTAGTATATAATTAAACTTTGATATTTAAAAACTTAACCCCTCAAGTTTATTTTTCGATCTCTTTTGGCTAAATCCTCTTTTGCATGTAACCCAAAAGGACCCTACTATTTATAGTAATATTACCAACTTGTTATGACCATGGGCATATAACCAACAATTAGCAATGGAAACTCCGTCATATATGCATCGCTAATTGAAACTAGTTTCTTCACTAATTATTTCGCTGACCTTCAGCGAGGCATCATTTAGCGATAGAAAATCCCTAAACCCCACATAAAATAAGAATATATTGCTATCAAATTCTCTCTCTTCATGTATGAATTTTTTCCCAATCCTTCTTTATCTCTATCGACCACCTTCTTGCCTCGATCAAGAAATGTGTAGATTAAAGGAATCTATATTATCGTACTTTTATTATCATTCTTAACCATGCACCATGGGCAGGTTCAAGTAAGGGGTGGCCCGAAAAAGTGTGCGAAGTGCGTGACGACATAGGGCCATGTCGTCAATGGCTCCCAAATCCTCTTTTCAAAGACAGGTAAATATAGGTTGAAGTTTAAAACTGTAACGTCCCTGTCTATGGGATAGGATTCTCAGATCTTCATCGTGTGGTTACTGGGACATATTCTACTGGGTCAGACTACGAACAGTCGCAACAGGATGTATACTTATTCATTAAATGTATTTTGTTTTATATAGTAAGTTGTTATGATGGATGGTAAGATAAAGTATATTGTTATTATTTATAGTAGGGAGAAAGTACACTATATATATGGTTGAAAATGAAAGTATGATGTTATTATGGATAGTAAGGTAATGTACATTTTTATTATGATTAAAAATAAAAGTGCATTGCTATATTGGATAGTAAGGGTAAAGTACATTGCATATATGGTTGAAAATGAAAGTATGTTATTATGGATAGTAAGGTAAACTACATTGATATTATGGATTGTAAATGAAAGTATGTTGTTATTAAGAACATAGTAAAAGTAAGGATTTAAATTGAAGTATATTTACTAACTCTATATGTTCTTCTTACCAATTTTAGGTATAAATGTTGCATGAAAAATTGCAAACCATGGAAGAGCAAATGGAAAGGAGAGAAGCGAATTTGAAGGAAGGCAAGCGAAATGGAAAGAAGGCAAAAAGAAATGTAAGATACAATGACATCATTTATGCAAAGTTATCCAAATCATTTTCGACCATCCGTAACCCGTCAAGTGATCCAAATCCTTAATTTGATATTGTGAAACAATTGTAATTTTTATTTTAACAATTTTAGTGTATTAAAAAAATTAGCATTGTAATGATTAATTAGCTTTTGTATCGAATTGATATTGTTTTCATGGGCTATTAGGTTTTGTATCGAATATTTATGTTATTGTATGTTTAATGTATTGTTTTTTTTGCTGTATTCAAACTATTAAAAAATGAAAAGTTTTTATTTTTATTTTTTGTTTGTTTTAACTAAAAAATAAATAGTGAAAAGTCTGATTTGGTTGGTATTCGGTAGGTAAAACCATCCATAGGTATTCCGTCACTAAAGTGAAAAGCCTGATTTGGTAAGTATTCGGTAGGTACAACATTCCGTCGGTATTCCATCACTCTAGTCAACAACCCCGGTCAAACAAACTTCCATAGGCATTCCGTCGGCGTTCTGTCATTAAATCCGTCGGAAATTGGTAGGTAAAATTTACCCGCCACGGTTTTTCCTACTTGCTGATTTCCATCGGTAATCCGTCGGTAACGCCTCTTTCCGGCGAAATACGAACGGATTATGCCGTCAGAAAAGCCCTAGTGTTCTAGTAGTGTAGCAAGTAAAACTATTTATACTTTTTTGACAAGTTAATAATCTACTGGCTTATACTATTTACTTGTATTCTATATTAATTATTCATATATATTTCATGTTTAAATCAAAATATTAGAAGGGTTGGTTATATCCATAAGTTGGATTTTAAAAGAGGCACGAGTGACTACTCTAGAGAGGCGTAGTTTACGAAGACAGGAAAATACGAGGACCAATAATGATTAAACTCCCCATACCATCGTTAAAGATCTTATTATACGTTCGATGGACATTTTGTTCATCTGGTTTTCATGGAAACTCGACTCGGATATGACTCAAACAATTCCACATTCTAATGGAATTTTAAATAACAGGAGACTTTGGAGGAGACTTTCACCTTATAAATATCCCTCTCCAACTTATTACTTTCTAACAGCTCAAAAACAAAATGAAAACAGCCCTCTCATCCCTCCTCCTTGCCGGACTATTTCTTGCGGGAATCCTCATCCCGGAGCCGGTTGCTTCCCAGAATAATGGTGTGAACAGAGTTAATATTGTGACCCATGAATTCTTTTATGGGATCATGGCCAAGTCTCCAAACAACTGTCGCGGCAGAGGTTTTTATACACGAACGGCGTTTCTTAGAGTCATCAGAGACTACCCAGAGTTTGCTAGATCCGGTTCGGTGGAAGATTCGAAGCGTGAAATCGCGGCTTTCTTTGCTCATGTTACTCATGAGACTGGTCGTAAGTTCAAAATCTTTGATTGCTGCCTGGAATACATATTGTTTCTTTTTGCCTAGTTTGTATGTGGATGAAAATTGAGCTGGTATGAAAAATTTTAAAAGATTTGGTTAATTTTGAACTTTTACATGCACAGACTTGTGTCACACAGAAGAGATTGATGGTCGTTCAAAGGACTACTGCGATAGGGACAACACAGAATATCCGTGCGCCCCTAACAAAGGCTACTTTGGGAGAGGTCCACTCCAAATTTCATGGAACTACAACTATGGTTCAGCTGGAAGGAGCCTCGGGTTCGATGGGCTCGGGAACCCAGATATCGTGGCTAATGACCCAATGATCTCGTTCAAGACGGCCTTGTGGTTCTGGATGGGGAATGTTCATTCGGTTGTCGGTCAAGGGTTCGGAGCTACAATTAGGGCCATCAATGGCGACCTTGAATGCAACGGTCGCAATGCAGGCCAGGTGAGTTCTCGTGTCGGGTACTACGTCGACTATTGTAATCAGTTTGGTGTTTCACCTGGACCTAACCTTCGTTGTTAGTTTTGGGTTCAGTGCATGCCATGTGCAACCCGGAGCGTGTCTAGCTTATATAATATGAGTATTTGGCTAGGAGCTGTGGGTTCAGATCGTTTTTAGTATTTAGCTATGTTTGAAAATAAATGTAGTCATGGTGACAAATATTTTGTTTGATATTTGGCACAGTCAAGGTTGGTGTTGTTATGAATATATATATATATATATATATATATATATATATATATATATATATATATATATATATATATATATATATATATATATATATATATATATATATATATATATATATATATATATATATATATATAAACGATCGGGTGAGGACTCTTCTTAAAGTGAGGACTCGTGAGGACATCTTAAAAAATTGAAAAAAAATAAAAAAATATAAATAATAAAATGGATCATAGTACTATATTGGAGAAAAAAATTCGAAAAAAAACTTTTGGATCATTATTTTTTTTATAATGAAACAATGATCCACAAAATAAAATTTTTTGTGGATCATTAGTATTTCTCAATGATCTAAATTTTTTTTTTTCCAATTTTTTTGATAATGATATAGTACTATTCTCGATTTTATGATTTATATTTTTTTTTATATTTTTTTTAATTTTTTAAGGTGGCCTTACGAGTCCTCACCGAAAAAAGAGTCCTTACCAGAACGGGACCATATATATATATATATATATATATATATATATATATATATATATATATATATATATATATATATATATATATATATATATATATATATATATATATATATATATATATATAGTGTTATAGCTACCCATTATTTCATTTTGTACCCCTAATACCATCAAATCAAAAAGGGTTTTAGTTATATTAGTTTTTTAATCAATACATCCCTTGATTTGAGTAGCTTATTTGTTTTATCTCAATTTCATCTTTTATTGTCTTTTTCTATATTATTATTATTATTATTATTATTATTATTATTAAATTATATATTTATTATTACTAGCTTTTATAAAATTGTAATCGTTCATGTTTATTGATATCTAATGCCTCTTTTTTTATTCGTTCGAATTTATTCAGTTGTTTATAAATCAAGTGGTTGTATGTAGAATTTATTTTTTATAAAATCCTTCGGGTTATACCGTTTGTAAGTAATCGAAATTCATGTTATTATTACCTGGAAACCGCCATTTTTGGTCATTCGACCCAGTTGTACACCATCTCCATTTGTCCATGCTTGTGCGTGCGTACAGATCAGAACTGCTGAATGAGAAACATTGTATAATGCTCGGCTAAATTTTATGTTCGTTATCCAGATAACAAACCGTGCAATTGTAATATTGGATCAAACTTTGCATTGCTATTATTATTTATATTGTTAGTTTTTATACATTCGTTCGAATTTGACATAAGAGCTTTGATATAATTTGACATAATTTTATAAAATTATAAACATCGTTCGTTGTGTCGTAATTACTTTAAATAAAACTATTGTTTATTGTTACTAAAACGTAAAAACTATAAAAGCTAAATTCATTAATTTGACATTCGTTCAAATTTGATATAACTGTTTTGATATAATTTGACATAATTTTATAAAATTATAAACACCGTTCATTGTGTCGTAATTAGTTTAAAAAAATTATTGTTTATTGTTCCTAATACGTAAAAATTATAAAATGTAAATTCATTGGTATTGTTTTTCTAATAATAATAATAATAATAATAATAATACTATTAATAAAGAAAAAAATTACAATAAACAAACAAAATAGACAAAAAGACAAAAAAAAAACAACAAAAAAAAAAATCAAATCACGAGGGGTACGATTAGATAGTAGGAGGTATGTATAGATTCACCGTTTTGTTATCATGCCTTAAAACATCAATATAATTATATATAGAGTAAATTACAAAAATGGTCCCTGTGGTTGGCACGAACTTTCAATAATGGTCCTACTGTTGAAAAAATCACCATAATGATACTTATGGTTATGATTTAGTGACAATAATGGTCCAAAAGCCAAGTAAAATGACCGTTTTACCCTTTTTAATTTCTTTTTCATTTTCTTTTAATATTTAATTTATTAAAGTAATTAAAAAAAACTTACCCCACCCCCTCCACCCCCACCCGTCTCTCTCTCTCTCTCTCTCTCTCTCTCTCTCTCTCTCTCTCTCTCTCTCTCTCTCTCTCTCTCTCTCCACCTTCCTGTTTCCCCCTCTATCAACACTTTTCTGTTTGCAACACCCACCGCCGGCCAGTTCTCCATCAACGCCAATCCCGGTAACTCTGTATTTCTATCACAAGCGGAGTGCATTGCATTTTGTGTGTATAAACGTGTGATGTCTGTGTATTGTGGGGTTTATTCAATCTCGTTTTTACAATTAATTACATGATTTTTGAGAGTTCAATGAAATTAGAAATCAAATCAAAACCAAATCAATATCAAATCCAGGAATAAAAACCAAATCAATATCAAATTTAGGAATAAAAACCTAACCAAAATCAAATCTCAATTTTCAACGGAGATCTATTCTGCCCCTGTTCTTCTCATCGGTAAGTTCAACAGATACTAGATCAGAATACATACTAGAACTGAACTCAAGGACCTGATCTAGTTATTCTTTACACCAGGGAACTCGCTTCAAATCCTTCGCCGGCCACCCTTGTCTGATTTTGAATCCTTGATCTACGATTGACTGCCCTCCAACAATGGAAACAAATTTGATGCCTAAATAATGGGCGAACTTGAAGTCTCTTCTTCAATTTGCTGTGCGAGTTTTCTGGTAGGTGCCTTGATGCCACGATTCAGGAAACAGAAGTGAGTGCTGCCTAGGGCTTAGGAGAAATCACCGCCTAGGGTTCCATAGGAGAATGGTCGTCGGATTTTGAACTCGCCGGAGAATTAGGGAGGGGGATTTTGAACTCGCCGGAGAATTGTGATGGAGTCAAGGGAACCGGAGAAGAAAAAGGCAAGAAAAAAATCAAAACCTCAACCCCCATCCCCACTGGAGGGAACACGACTGATGGTTGGTGATCTTCATGTATCGTTGACCATACTTTCGGAAGAGGAGGATGAGTAGGTGGGGGAAGATGGGAGGGTCTGTGATCTGGGAGTTTTCCCAGCTTTATGAAGATGATGATCCCATTTCAAAGATGTAAGATAAAGCTACATTTTTTTAGATGTATGTCAATGACTGGTACTTTCAGGAAGAAGAGAGAGAGAGAGAGAGAGAGAGAGAGAGAGAGAGAGAGAGAGAGAGAGAGAGAGAGAGAGAGAGAGAGAGAGAGAGAGAGAGAGAGAGAGAGAGAGAGAGAGTGGGGGTGGAGGTGGGTAGGGTAAGTTTTTTTTAATTACTTTAATAAATTAAATATTAAAAGAAAATGAAAAAGAAATTAAAAATGGTAAAATGGTCATTTTACTTGGCTTTTGGATCATTATTGTAACTAAATCGTAACCATAAGTACCATTATGGTGATTTTTTCTACAGTAGGACCATTATTAAAAGTTCGTGCCAACCACAGGGACCATTTTTGTAATTTACTCTTATATATATTTTGAAATACATATTACATAATGTGAAATTCACATTGTAAGCGAACATGAAGATGTTGTATAATATGAGTTTCATGTTATATAATATGAATATAATTAATGTAAATTTCATACTAACATGAAAATCACAAGATTTAAACTAAAAAAAATTCACGATTGTATAACATAAAATCCACATTACTATATTGTAATTACATTTACATTACAAATTATTCAAAAATCAATTTTGCATGATTTGTGCAAAACCAACATTTGTGTTTCCAAACAGATAACTATTCATATTTTGCGAAAAATCAGTTACCCAAAAAATGGATTCATTCACGGTGCAGATGATCCCAGATGTTTCGATGTTCATGCGTAATTTCACACACACGAAACATTTCTATCTGTTTCTTCCACTTTGCGCGCGAACACAAGAACATGAAGAACACGCGATTCACTGGACGCAAAGTGTCACCCAAATGGATACTCATTTTCAGCATCTTCAGCTTCGCTTTTGGGATGTTCTTCACCAATAGGTCTGTTTACAGATCATCAATCAAATACTGAAATCGGATTTGAATCCGGAACTGAAATTGGGGGTTATTGTGATGACGATTGTAGGGTGTTAGCTCCGCTTGATTCGGATGGAAATGTTATGCGGCGGCGAGAACAAGAAATCAAAATTGTTTCTGATGATTGCATAACGAATAAGGTTATACTGTTCATCAAAAGCACCTACATTATGAAATCGAATTTTACCATTCTCTTCATCGACAGTTTTCTGATGTGATTTCGGTGGTTTTGATTCAGGATACTGATTTACTCGGAGCAATTCACAAATCTGATGAAGCAATTCGGTAAATACTTCCATTTCAATGATTACACCTCTCGCATAATACATGATTATCTATTAATTTATTCCTCATTCTACATCATTAATGAACGCTTTTCATACTGAAAATTCAAACATAAATTGAATGTTCTTTACAAAAAATATCGATTTATTAGTAAAATCTAATGTATTATTAATTGGAGGGCTTTCAGATCACTTGGAAACTCGCTATCGAAGCTGCGAATGGAGCTCCCTGGTGTTGATAGTTTACCTGAGAAGGTTAACCATGGCGGTTTGCAAGCAAACAAGACGGTTTCTGAAAAAGACCCCAAAAGGAAAAAAGCATTTGTGGTTATTGGGATTAACACTGCTTTTAGTAGCAGAAGAAGGCGTGATTCCGTTAGAGAAACATGGATGCCTAGGGGTATTTTGGTCATTTCTGTATAGTTTACATTGCATGTCTTTAAACATCATTTATGTAATTGCTAACCATATTTTGTGCAATGAGACTGTAATAACGTGTCCAATTTTGTTCTTGATTAGGTGAAAAGTTAATCCAGCTTGAGAAGGAAAAGGGTATTGTTGTCCGTTTCATAATTGGTCACAGGTGATGCCATCTTTCATTTCTTTTTAGTGTATCTTTATAAAAACTGTCTTCTTTTTTTAAAACACTATTCATTTTGTAAAATACCTCAACTTCTGATTTTAAAAAATATGTAGAAAACAACTTGGTAAATTAGATATTGTTATGTACAAATTAACTCTTCCATTATATCATGTTCTCAAAAAAGTAATCTACTTTTGAATCATTCTTTTAAAAGGGTTAAAAAAAGACTGTAGTTTACAAAAACAACCGACCTTTAAATCTAGTTTTATTTTTATATTTGTGTAGTGCAACATCAAAAAGCATATTGGATCGAGCCATTGACTCAGAGGAATCACAACATAAAGACTTTTTAAGGCTTGTAAGATGAACTACATATTAACTTAATATTATTTACTCTTTAAGCTCAAAAGTGAAATTATCTGATTTTATTTTATTATTATTATAATTACCTCAGAAACATGTTGAAGGGTACCATGAATTAACAGCAAAAACAAGAACATTCTTTGCCACTGCATTCGCCAAATGGGATGCAAAATTCTATGTCAAAGTGGATGATGATGTTCATGTCAATTTGGGTATACACAAAATATTCAATTTAGGGATTTTCAAAAGCTAAAATTACTTATTTGCCCTTTACTGTTATTTTTGCAGGAATGTTAGCTTCAACCCTTCTTAGGCATCAAACAAAGCCTAGGGTTTATATGGGTTGCATGAAATCTGGACCTGTTCTTTCTCAAAAGTAACTTCTCCATATTTTTACTCCATTCTTTTATTAAAAATTGCAATATTTTTAAATATTTTGTATGTGACTTTTTGTGTTATATGTAGGAATGTAAAGTACCATGAACCAGAATATTGGAAATTTGGTGAGGAAGGAAATAGATATTTTCGCCATGCAACGGGACAAATTTATGCCATTTCAAGTGATCTTGCTGCATATATTTCCAATAATCAGTAATAATTCTTAAGCTATTTCCTTTCTTATTTAAAAAAAATGGGAAATAGAAGGAAAAGATAAGAAAACAAATCCTTAAAAAGTTAGGACTTGATAAGAAAATCCTTTTTTTCCTACCTTATTTTAAGTCCATTTTGTATTAAGTAAAAAAGAAACACTCATATATAATTTATCTGACTGATCAATCAGGCAGATACTGCATAAGTATGCAAATGAAGACGTGTCACTTGGTGCTTGGTTTATTGGTCTTGATGTTGAACACATTGATGACCGAAACATGTGTTGTGGGACCCCTCCCGGTATGTGATATTACTATGCTTTTAACAAAAAGTCAACATTTGACTTTTCGAGTGTCAAATTTAAGTTTGACTTTAAATGCATTTAATTTATACAGACTGCGAATGGAAAGCGGAAACCGCGAATGTATGCATTGCTTCATTCGATTGGAGTTGCAGTGGTATTTGCAAATCGGTTGAAAGAATCAAAGAAGTTCACAAAAAATGTGGTGAACATCGCGCCATTTTTAGAACCGATCGATTTTGAATGTTTGATAAGTTATGTTAAAAAGACGTTATCACCCAAATTTTGTAAGTTTTTATACAAATATAGAACTAAAAAAAACATAGCGAGCAAAAACTAGATAGTAATGCGGATAATTATATATAATCGTGTTACATAACTTTTATTCCCATGAAATATGGAAATGAATGATATGGTGACACATGGCAAGATTTTCGAAAAAACTTGTTTAAACTCGAAACCTACGTAGAAAACGACTCATAATGATATAGAACACCTAACCGAACGTTTCTAAATTATATAAAAATGGCGAGATTCAACTGCATGTTGCTTGTACCGCAAGTTTCTTCGTTGTTCTTGGACAAATTCCCGTCTTGAAATTCTCGTTGGTTAATTCTATTATGCACTCGGTCTTGTTTAAGCATCGCTGCATAAACAATGGAATCACATAAGGAATGGAATCTATCAAATGAATTGGAATCCAAAGGAATCATTGAAATGGAACGGAATCCAACAAAACTTTCGAAATCGCTAAAGTTTTATTTATAACTAAATATTTTTTGTTCATTGTAATATTCAAAATAGGAATCTTTGTTTTCATTTATTTCAATGTATATAAATATATAATGAGGGTATTTTGGTCTTTTAACAAGAAACGAGAGTGAAATTGAATTCTTTCCAAACATATAATCATAAAAGATCACAATGGATCCAAATTGTGTCCATTTTCCAACCAAACATGCCATGGAATGGAATCATGAATTTCGATTCCGTATTAGGGATTGGAAAACCAATTACCTTTTCGACAATGAAAGTGGAATCGGGATCGTGGCAATCACCAACGGCATAGGAATCGCAAGTCCCCGTGGGAGTTCCATAGCTAGCAAACTTGATACCCGAAATTTGCATGTTCATTGGGCATTTTAGTTCCAAACTTGCAATGTTTTCTTGTAAGTTGTTTGTGGAAAAAGAGGGGTGATCATCGGATACATGAGCACAAAGACCCGATAATTTTCGTCTTGAAAACCTAATTTGAGTAGGGTCTCCGCCCTTTTCTTCAAACATTACCAAAACGTTGCCCGATGGCTTAAACCATGATCTTGGAACATGATACCTAGTATTAACAACAATGTCATTCGAGACAATCTTTTGATCATGTGTAAGTAGGGTTAATTGAAAAAAATAGCAATGTACTTCCATTAATTTGTTTATTATATATAGCATCCTACTTTGGATCATTATACCTTGAAAATTCTATCCATATATTGCAACAAAGCAATTTTTATTGCTATAATTGTGTAGATTTTTCAAAATAAATGCACAAACACGAAAATCTAAACGTACAAAGCTATTACTACTTATGGGGTTGAATTTTCAAAGTACAATGCCTTGATAAGATAAAAATTGAAGTACAATGCTAAAATAGAAAGAAATGAAAGTATGATGTTATAATACCAAATAAACAAAAGTACGTTGCTATTTCTTGCATTCAGCTTTTTCCAAGCAAGGTAACATGTAAGAAATTACAATGTATTTTCATTGACTTTTTATTATAGCATACTCTCATTTTTTCTATCACACCATTGTACCTCCATTTTTTTTGTACTAATGCATTGTACTTTTGAAAAATCTACCCAATTATATCAATGTACTTTTAAATTTTTTTTCTTATTAGAATAATATACTTCGAAAAATCTATCCAATCATAGAAGCGAAATTTGCTTTAGATAGGAACTTTTCAAAGTAAATACTACAATAAGAAAACAAAAAATGGAAGCATCAACAAAAGTACGTTGCTATTTTTTGCATGTAGCCTTTTTACATGTGATACGTTATAAGGGAGATTTTAGTCATTTTACCATCTTTGGGTCGGTTGTCCACACCCCATATTGCATTTATCGGGGTTAAATTTTCCTCTATAGTCACAAACTTTGACACACTTGTCATTTGGAGCCTTACGTGGCCAATATCTTCCAATTTGCTCCCCATTTAACCACGCCAACCCCTTTCCCATGTGAACCATGTCAAGTCCGACGGGTTCATTTCCCGGTGGGGCATCCACAATAGCCTACAAAATTCAATAATTAGTCATTCATTTTTTAAAAAAATAAATTTCGCAATAAATCTAAATAGTTTTAAAAAAAATGGAGCCTCGAAAATGGTCACAATTTGTAACACCCCAAATCCAATAACTTCTCCATTAACTAAAAACAATGAGAAATGGCTAAAATGAATGGAGTAGAGTTACATGTGAGATAAAATATTTATATGAAAATGTATTTACATATAATATAAAAATATAAAAATATAAAAGTTTCCTTGTGTTGCATACCTTGTACCATGTTAAAGGTTGGTTTTTAGGTGGCTGTGAAACTGTGGTCCAATTTGCATGTTTTGAACCATCCATGTCATATAGGCCAAGATGTTCTCCTTCTAACCCGATCTACAAAAAAAAAAAAAAAAAAAAAAAAAATTGAGTTGGTGTTTGACGGAATTGAGGAAGGAATGGAATGGTTCATTCCGTTGGAATGAACAAGTTGTTTCCCGATGGAATGGAATGTGTGGTTTTTTTTCATTCCATCATGGAATGGAAGAGAATTGCAATATCTCCTATTTTTTATTTATATAATTTCTAATTTTAAAAACAAATTAACGATGTTAATTAAATTAAAGTTCTTATTTTCTAACATTAACTAGAAAATGTGTTTTTCTTATGATATTATTTGGAATTTTGTGAGCTTTTTACTGTGCTTATTTTTTTTTTTTTGGAAATAAAAGGTTCATTGATTATAATTAAATAATCTATAAAGTATTAATTAAACTTATACATCATATATAATATCGAAAATTCTTTCAATTCCTACAAGCGAACCAAGAATGATAACGCACTATAAAGACTCATTCCAATGTTCCATTACCTTGTCAATTCCATTCCTTAGTGTCATTGAGTCAATCCTACTACTTTCCATATTTAAATTCTATATAAAATTTTCAAGCTCTTTCATTTTTGAAAAGTTCTTATTCAAATTAAACTTCACTACCATTCAACATCGTTACCAACTTTTATACACAAAATATAATCCCTTCCGATTTCAAAGTTCAAAATCAACAAATTTGACCCTTAAAAGTCAAACATTATGATAAAAGAGTGTACCTTGTAGGTCCATGTAGTGTTAGTCAAATCAACAATTCCACTCTTCAAACCTTTAATTTTCACACTTGTTAATCCCGCTCCAACCCATTCATAAAACGACCCTGCATTCTATCAAACGGGACCCACAATCACATCCTTACTTAAAATGAAAAAAATTCAAATTTTTTTTTATCTTACTTGAAGGCCCACAGTCATGCTTAAAATAGCAATTTCATTACTACCCCCCTTCAATGAAACCGCACTCTTAAACTTAAAGGGCGATACCGTACCATTTCCCGATCCACTAGCTGCAAAAAAACACAAAAAACAAAAAAGTCAAACCACCATTTGACTTTCAACATTCAAATAATGTATCTTGACCATAGTCAACATTACAACCTTGAAGTATGCCATTGATAAACGCATGAAGAGCATGACCCTTTGACTCGATCAACAATGTCGGTTTGTTTCCGTTCTTTAGAAATTCTTCATTCTCATCAACGTTTAATCTGTAACAGCCACGGAGGGTATTTTAGTCATTTGACATATGGTTTAAGTTTTTTGTAAGTTCTTTGAGATTAGAGACGAACCTAGTTGTATACCAAAGGTAATCGGTGGTATCTTTTGTGGTATTGATATGATCCACAAAACCAATTTGAGAAAAATCAGCTTCACCCCAAATTCCCGGTTTTTCAACAAAAATTTCCCAATTAAGTGATTTTAAATCTTTATGTGGTGATCCCATTGAAGGTTGCAATTGTTCCGGAACCATTTCAATTGTAGAAGTTTGAGATCCGACCTATTTTCAAGAAATAGCAACGTACTTTCATTGATTTGTTTGTTATAGGGTTAATTACGAAAAAAGCACTATATTTTGCCAAAAGTTCGGTTTAACCACCAATTTTTAAAAGATTTGGAAAAAAACATCAATTTTTGGTAAAAAGTTTCATTGAAGCCATTATTACCGGTCATAATGGAAGACTAAAACTTTTTCTAAAAATTGGTGGTTTATTAGAACAAATTAAAATTTGATGGTTTAAGCAGATTAAGTAATAAAATATAGTGTTTTTTCCGTAATTATATAAATTAAAGTGTAAACATTATCTAAGTCTAATTACGAAAAAAGCACTATATTTTGCAAAAAATTCGGATTAACCACCAATTTTTAAGATTCGGAAAACCACCATTTTTTGTAAAAAGTTTCATTGAAGCCACTGTTACCGGCTTCTTCAGGTCATAGTGGTCAGGTTGAATTTTTTTTCCAAAAATTAGTGGTTTTATTAGAACGAATGAAAAATTGATGGTTAAATCAGAAAAAGTGCAAAAATATAGTGTTTTTTTTTTTTTTTTTCGTAATTTGCCCTTTGTTATATCATTTTAAAAAAAACAATTTTCAATACTATAAACGGGTAGAGTTTTTTGACGCAAAATGTCATAATAAGAAAAAGAAATTTGAAAGTATAGTGTTGTAATAGGAAAAAAATGAAAGTAGGATGCTATAACAGACAAATAAATGAAGTTACCTTTGCGGTGTTGTAGACTACATTTTTGCAATCGGGGAGAATGCTGACTGACCATGCTGGAAGTGTATATGAAACATTTCGAAATTGAACTGTTTTTTCATTTTTGTCATCTAAGTTTGCAATAAAGGCGGAACAGGTCCCCGATTCATCTTCATAAACATCAGCCTAATAAATAAATAAATAGCCACATTAAAGATGATAAAGTATGAAGAAGTTGATGATTCTTGAATTGAATACGATAGTTTAAATTTCAAAAGTATATATTTACATTTACAAACGAAAATTTATAAAATTACATATATGTGCTCCTTTCTTAATTATTGCTAAAAGAACTACTTAAAAGAAAAAGTCAAGGAAAGATGACTTTTCCCATTAAGTCATTTTGTTAAATACTTTTTAAACATCTAAATATTCATCAAGACAATGCTAAATGGGAGAAAAAAGAAATACGGTAACATTAAAAACATTAAGAAGTCAAAATAGTGATGGAGGGCAAATAGGTAATTTTAGCTTGGAAATAGGAAAGGGATGTGATTTTTCATGGGATGAATGAATATAAAACAAAAAAGAAAATGAAAATCCACCTCTTGTTGAGAACCAAGATGAACCAAAGTTGGTTTATTATTTAATAATGCTTTTTCACACATCTTTATAGCCCGATGAAGCTCCTTTAGGTGCCCGTATTTCGGATACCTTGGTAACCCTAAAACCCATCCAAGAAAATATTTAGAGGGACAAATTGCAGTAAATAGCAACGTACTTTACTCTTTCTACCAATATAGGCAACGTACTTTGTAATTAACTCATAATGAAAGCAAACATACTTGCATTCTTTACCAACAATAATCTTCAAAACTTGTATAAAATGTATTTTATTTCTTACCCATAATAACTACTTAAATTTCTTTACTCATAAAACAAAAATAATTACATTTTTTTTACCGATTATAGTAGTATGTAACAAATAAAGTACATTATGCATATTGGTAGTGAAACATAAGTACGTTGCTATATAATTAAAAAACATAAGTACCGAGAAAAACAGTACATTGCTATTATCAGTAAAGAAATGAAAGTACGTTGCTATTACGGGTAAAACATGGTAAATAATTCAATGGACTAACCGTATTCATCAATTGGTGCATCATAATCATAACTTGTGGTAATAAACGGCCCACCAGAAGTGCGTCCAAAATTCGTCCCGCCATGATACTATAAACACAAAAAATGAAATAAATAAATTAAAAAAATGGTAACAAAATTAACAATTAAGAACTTGTGAAAAACAATACCATATAATAATTATGAACACTTCCTCCTTTTTGAAAAAACCGAGCAACTGAATACGCAACATCTTCAGCAGGACGATGTGGATCTCTACCTCCAAATGTCTTGAACCTATAAAATAATAATAAATAAATTAAGGATTAATGAAAAAGATTGAAATGAAAGTACGTTGCTATTATGGGTAAAAGAATAGAAGTATGTTGTTATTATGGATAAAAATTAAAACATACCATCCTGGCCAATTTTCGGTCCAGATTTTGGGCATTGTAGGGTAGCTTGGCTTGAAATCATCGCAGTAAAATGAATTGCATGTATTAATCTGTACAAATTAAAAAAGGGTCTTGTTATTATCATTTTTATAGCATTGTACTTTTAGTTTTTTTTTTTCTCCATATAAGCCATTTTAAAAGTTTATGGAATTTTGTAGTGTTGTACGTTGAAATATCTATCCAATTATAGTAATGAAAATTGTTTTTGTACTTGTATGATTGCTATAATTGGGTGGAATTTTGGAAAAAGGGGAAAATATTAATAAAAAAAAAAAACACAACTTACTTTCATAATTTTATCGATTCAGTCAACAAACTATTATACTTTTTATGATTATTGTGATATAGTTCAAGGGCTAAATCAATAAAAAAAATATTACTTCAGTGGCTACTGGTTAAACCAATAAAAAGATGAAAGTAAATTGTGCATTTCTGTATTTTACCATGATATAAACCAAATAACCAAGGAAAAAAAATTAAATGCTCAAAAAATTTTAATAGTTTAATCAATAAAAAAATAATCAAGTGACTAAATCGATAAATGTCGGATCTTGACCACAATCATGTCATATGCACAAGGTTCTCTCTTATAAATAAAAGAGTAAACTGAAAATTTAGTCCCTGTAGTTGGCGATTTTCTTCGGTTTTGGTCCAAAAAATAATATTTTTTTTTCCATTTTAGTCCCTATTTCCATATTTTAATTAAAAAAAATGCTCACCACCGGATCTGGAGCATCCCATTGTTGACACATTATCCATGGTACACCCGTATTTTGAGAAATAGCCATTTTTGCTGCCCATTGAGTATACGATTTTCCACCTTCACCATATGCAGTTTCATAGTATCCATATTCATTTTCCACCTATAAAATTACATCTGGATATTAATATTCTTGTATATTTTGATGACACATATATATATATACAAATGATGTTAAAAGTTAGATTTGTGTGTTACAAGTTGGTATAAAATAATATAAATGTTAAATATGTTTGACCTCAAAAGTCAAAATATGTATTTTTTATGTTGAAACTTTGTAGTATGCTAAAACCAATTTTCAAGATCTTCAAATTCCAAGAAAAATAAAAGAAAATTAAATTTACCTGAGCTAAGATGATGGGACCTCCTTGTGATGCAAAAAACTTATCTTTTTTCATCATATTCACAATTAGTGTTGTGAAGTTTTGCATGTAATGCTGCATTTTTCACAAGAAATAATATGTTTATATTTACAATACTAAATTAAAAGATAAAGATAAATTCAAGAAACAACAACGTACTTTCGTTTATTTGTTTATCATAGCATCCTACTTCCATTTCTTTCTATTACAATTGACATCACTGTACTTCCTTTTTTTTTTTTTCTTATTAAGGCGTTGTACTTTGAGAAAAAAAAAACAGTGAAATTTACTTTGTATTTGAAATTTTGAATCACATTGTTATAATCAGGTAGATTTTTTAAAGTACAATGATGTAAAGAAATGAAAGTAGATTGCTATAATGAACAAACCAATGGAAGTACATTGCTATTTCTTGCATTTAACCCAAATATAATGTAAAATGACCAAATTATCCTTTTTTCACACCTTGAAAGGTTCGTTTTCGGTTCTGAAAACTGTTCCTGGCACATAATGCAACCAAACAGGTATTCCTCTGTATATTTACACCAACTCATTAGAAATAAAAAAAAAAAACAAATTGAATCCTTATACCATTAATAAAACATATAAATCATCATGAAAATAAAATAAATTAAATTACCCAAAATTCCATTCTGCAGCAACAAATGGCCCAATTCTGAGAATTAAAAGCATGCCAGCATCTTGAACTATCTTCACAAATTTAGCTAAATCGTACCTTCCACCAAAGTAATACTAACAAAACCCCATAAAAAAATTTTAATAAATACCATTTTTTTACTTAATAATAAACCTAATGGGAACAATCAAGATTATTTTTCTTTTTTATTTGATACAGAAAGAACGACTTAACATAGAAAGTAATGGAAATGAGGCTTTCTCCATTAATCCCGTGTTTTTCTCAAATGTTTTTAAAGATCATTTATCCAAACAACATTTTTGTTTTATTCAGATATGATGGTTTGAAAAGTCAAATGTAGATAATTTGGAAAATTGAAAAAAGTCTAAAATGCCACTCACATTGCCTGGTGATGGTTCATGACCATTCCAAAATACATAAGTCTCAATCACATCAATACCTCCTTCTTTTGCTGTTTTCACCAATCCAGGCCACATCTATAAAAATAAAAAGTCATTATTATTTATTAGGATTCAACACGTATCCAAATTACTACAAAAATAAAATTATATTTGTCATTTTTGGTGAAAATCGTATTAATTTGGAAGAATTTGATTCAAGAAAGCACACAAAGTTTATGGAACCATAAAGCTATAGTTTCTTTTTTCATCTAAACTTTCATATAAAAGATAATAAGTGACCCATTGTTATAATAATTAAAAAAATTGAACGAACAATGTTGTAAATTGTAATACGAAGAAATGAAAGTAAAATGCTACAATAAAAAATATATATAACCCTATTTAATGCCCGCAAACTAAGAAAATAACCTCCGGATAACATAAAAATGATAAAAAAGTTATGTCATATCTCCATTATTTAAAACACAGAAATAAAAATTAATAAGTATCTCTAAAACCCCATTAATAAAATCCCACAAGATTTCAATTAGTGTAATAACGTTAGCAAATCATTAGTGTTATTATGTTCGCTTTCCTAAAGCAGTCAAGAAAATATATTTCGAACAGATCAACCAATTTCATTACCTTCTATTATTACCATTTTTAGATATTTAGCTCAATTAACCACAATAAAATAAATTTCCTTAAGATAATAAAACAATAGTATTTAACATGATGATAACACATTCAGAGAATCCCAACTCGAATAAGAAAAATATAAAATCAAGAAACCCAAATACATTTTGCGAAAATCCAAGATCTTTTATGAAAACTAGGTTAAAATTATAGACTTACAGCAGGAACGCTACGAGGGTAGTGAATAGCAGCTGAAATAAGAAGCTTTCTTTCACCATCGACGAAGAGTGACCGACTATCGTAACTCACATTGTTGGCTGCTTCTGTAAATGGCAAAATGTAAAAGTAGCTGAAGAAGATGAATACAAACAGAGTACAAGAATTGGAAGCCATCGATGAAAGCTTCCCTTTTCTCTTCTATTTCACTGAAAGCTTATTACATGGGGTTTATGTAATCGAAAGATCTGATACACCCGCACATGTAATTGTCCTTTTTTATAATAATTTTTCCCGTTTTCCCCATTTGGGGATAAAATTAGAATAAAGAAATGGATAGGAGGACACGTATCTTGATCTGAGAAGCTACGATAAAGTGGGGTCTGAAGAACAGACCAACCGGCATTTACATTTATAGCCATTTGCTGTGTGTTTTGGTGTGTGAGAGAGAAATAAGGAGGTTATGGGTATTCTCAGATTCGCAAGCGGATTCGTGGGATACAGATTGTTTATTGAAAAAACAGCTCATGTTGTGATCTGAGGTTGAATCGATGACGGTGGTCGTCAGAGATTTTGCTGATTTTGTGGGAAATAGTTATGAAAAAAAAAATACTTAGATACTGTTTTGTTATTGACCATTGTACTACAAATTTTAGAAGAAAATTATAGAAATTACCTCATACCACATGGACGATACGTGTAATTTAGTCTTCTATACAATTTATTTTTTTAATATATTCAAAAAATATTTTTATAAAAGTTTCTTTAAACCCAACTTTTTTGATTTACAAAAATACAAATCCTTTATAAAAGCTAAGGGAAAAAATTATATTCTTCAAATCAAAACTTTAAGGATTTGTTTTATATCATATATATGATTTTTGTAATAAAAAAAGTATTTTATAACAAGTTTGCCTAACTTTTATAATATGTATGCAATGATCTTAGCTTTTTATATGAAAGAGAGATCACACAAATGAGTTGCAATTTGAAAATCTTTAAAGAATATCCTACATAAAATCACCATGTTTCATCCATTTTTATTTGGAAAAAAAAAAAAAAGAAACAAACAAAGAAAGAAACAAACAGACAATCCAATTTTTCAAAACCGTGTCGCTGCACACCATCCGAGTATCCGTCGAGTCAGCTTGCAAAGTCTGAAAAGGTCGACCAACCTGACAAATCTAGGTGGTTAACCGACTTTTCAAACTCATTGGGTTGACTCTCGGTGAACGTTGGGAGGTCCAATATATAAGCAACTAGTTTTGGACTGTCCGCGCGATGCTGTGGAAGCCCGGTATATTGAAAAACGTACCTCGACAAAAAACAAATTATATAAGGGACGAAAAATGTAACTTTAAAATATAATAAGGGACCGGAATCGTAACTTACGAAATACCAATAATATAATTTTATAATAAATAGGATGAAAAGAATTAATTCGAAATTAGTTGAGGGGAAAAAACGTAAATACAAAAGTTTGCTATAAGAAGAATCAAAATTGCTATTTCCAAAAAGAAGCTTATTTGGAACTTGTATCAAATGTTTTATGAATAATATTATGATCTGAATTTAGTAGTTATGGTTCTGGAAAAGTAAAACCAAATGAATAGTAAAACTCTCTCACAAACTAAACTTGGTAATTAATATATATATAATAGTTGGTGTGTTTTGTCGGTCCAAATTTTTTTTACAAGTTACAAATATTGTTTTGAGATGTTCGTTGTGATTTTGGTTCTTATTTAACATTGTTATTTTTGGTTTAAGGGCATTTGAGATTGTTTTTTGAACTTCAAAAGTGTTTTTGGACAAAAATGCTTATTGATTTATGATGGTGGTCAAAGTAGTTTTTAAAAAAAAAATGTTTGAATTAGTTTTTGTGATAGCAAAAGTCAATAAGTTGTTTTTTTAAGTGTTTGACTTAATAAAAGCAGATCTTGGTCCATGGAATCCCAAGAATATACGAACTCCAACCTGTCCGATGCTTCTTCGGCTGTAAAATACCAAAAAGGACATGCTTTTAACATTTTTTTGGTTTAACTTTTACATGTAAAGTGATGATGGAGACGTGAATATGCAGATTTTATAAAATGTTGCGTTTGAGGGGTATTTAATGAGGGTATTATCGTCTTTTAATTTCAAAAAGTCATAAGCTATTTGAAATATCATAAATGTGTAACTTTTAGAAATATCTATTTTGAAACCTTATATAAAAATTATCTTGAAAAATTATCTTGAAAAGTGCTTTAATATTGTCAAACATTTTTTTTAACTTATCGACTTTTCAACAAATCAATAAATAGTTTTGAAACGCAATCTAAAACATCCTCTAAGACTACTTTCATTTTGGTGCAATATATTTAATGGTGGTTTAGGTTAGAGAAGTGCTTATAAGATAAAAAAAAAATACATATTTAATGGTGGTTTAGGTTGGAGAAGTGATCCGGCGGTTAAGGGGAAGTCACACCATCTCTTTTTTCCCTTAAAATTTTTATTTTATTTTTTCATCTTAACTTTATTTTGTTAAAAATATAGATAATATATATTGAAACAATAAATAAAAGACATTAAAATACGTAATTTTTTGTTCTTTTCAGAATGAGACCAATGTTGATAAATTTTTTGTAATTTTTTTTAAAAAAATATAGGATTGAATTTTATTGCTAATGTGTGTAAAAATCGAGTTTAAATAAGTTGAGTGTGAAATATATGGGTTGTGTTGGTTTGAGAACGAGAATAATCTGAATTCTTAAAAATTTGACAATTATTCCTTCTTTTTATAAAGTTTATTTTAATTAATTTATTTAATTTTAATTTTTACTAATTATTAATAACTATTACAGTATTATAAAAAAGTTATTGTTATTGTTACCCGACCAACTTTATGTTTTGGTCCAATTTGGTCATCAACTATCTTTTTTTTTTTTGCATTCTAACTCCTTAAACTTTCAAAGTTGATGTCAAAAAGCCATTTTGATCAATGTGAAAGGGTCAGTCGGTTATCACGCTTACGTGACATGTCAGTGTTGTTTTTATCATCAGAACATACTTACGTGATGCTGACATGACATCACATGACTTTTTCTTTTTAATCATATTTTTTCATTAATCTTAAAAAGATTATTGTTAGTAGTATAATATCATTTTTATTTAAATGAAAGAACATATTACCCCCAACCACCTTCCACATCCCACCACCATCATCTACCTCCTACCACCATTGTCCACTATCAAGAAATGAAATCAAGATTTATTAGTTAATATTACGATGCATAAGATCAATAAACGCCCACCACAAATCTCACCACAAGAACCAATGTTTTCCTTAAAATCAATAGCCATGGATGAATAAGTTTAAATGTAACGCCCCAAATTTCAAAACTTTTAAAAATCATTTATTACCAAGGTTTCAATAAAACATTTATTCCAAAAACATAAAACTGTTCGACATATTACTTAAACCAACAGCGGAAACATTTGAAATTACTAATATAGTTCATTGACATCAATCTCTTGAATGCGATGCGCTGCCGTCAAACCTTGCCCTTCCCTTTGTCCTTTGAATTACCTGAAATGTTATATAATCAACGGGTAAGCTTAAAGCTTAGTGAGTCCACAAGTTACCATACATTCCCACACATTAAACAACCCGTCCTCGAGAACGACCCGACCCTACCCGCCATACAACAGCTACGGGCGTCCATCATACAACAGCTATGGACACGGGAAGGTTCTACCCATCATACAACGGCTATGGGTTCCCGGTTGTGGCCCAGCCCATCATACAACAGCTATGGGACAAGGCAATAGTCCAACTCGCCATACAATAGCTACGAGGGGACACGCATCAGTACTGAGCCCAACAACAAATAACCATAGATATAGAGCAAATCATATAACTGTAAACAACACACAAGGTGCCTAACATGCAACATCATATAGTAAGGTGAGGATACTCACCTGGTTCGAAACGGTGTAGATATTCTCGAATATCCCCACTTAGCTTGTCTACACACCTAAATCCCACACACATACAACATATCAATTACTGACCAGGCTCTTACAAACCTGCCTAAAGGTTAGACTCAATATTTGCCATTAAACCGTGGTCAAAACTAAGTTCCTGGTCAAACAGTCGCTCGCCGCGGCGTGGCTCTTCCTCCTACGCGCCGCGGCTATCATCGAATAAACACGGGGTTTCAGCCGAGTCCGCACCGCTGACATAGCCAGTCCGCGTCGTGGCTCGTAACATTCCAAATTGTTTTAGCGTTTAACAGTGCATCAAACAGCCAGGGTTTCACTCCAAACCCTTCCTGAGATCAGAAACTACCCTAAGATCACTTCCTTAGGGACATGCAAGTCTATTCATGTTCTTGGTCTAACCCTAAGGGTTACAAGTCATCTAAGACTACTACATAAGGAATAACACCACAAAAACAGGATAAACTGAAATATCATAAGGTGGATCCTCTTACCTTGCTTCTGAAAACCGAGAAATGCACCCGTTCGACAACAGCCTTCCCCCACGTTGTATCTCTTCCTTCAAACCTCCAAAGCCTTGGAACCAAAGAGTCTCTGCTGAAACCGGACGCCTCTGCTCCAGAAAACTCCCAAAAACAAGAACCCTAGGGCTGGGTCCCTTTATATAGGCGTTTAAATCCGAATTAGGGTTTTTCACTTTAGAGGCGCACCGCGTCGCGGGATCTTTAGAACCGCGCCGCGCGTACAAATCCTTCGCGATTCTAGATTCTTCTAAAAGCCGCGCCGCGGCTCGGCGAAACGGGTCTTACATTAAAGCTTCAAGAAAAAAGCCAAAAATAACATATTAAAGCATGAAGACAACAACAACAACATATTTGAGTTTCAAACAAAGGAAAATCAAATGCATTGTCAGCGGCTTTATATACGAATAAGATTCGATAATTACTTCAATAAATATATTGATTTAAGTAATTTATAATGCTAGATATTCCAACATTTGGATAGAAATTTTGGAGGTTAAAGAAATATAACTTACTGAAACGATCCTGATTTAATTTGATGCAAAACCATGGATTGATCAAGGTTCGTCGGAGCCTCAGCTGGTGAAGAAACAGAGCCAGAATAAAAGCATGTGAATTTCCTTCTGCTAAGAAGCACATTCTTCGAGAATTTATGGAACCGAATAAAAAATATTCTACGTAACCAAACTACTATTTTCGAGAATGATTATCTTCTATTGATTCAGGGAAAGCAACGATAATGGTAATGCAATGTGCAACTATCCCAATACTTAAGTTAATCTCAAAGGTTCACACTCACAAAGATGGTTAAATAGACTCAAGCATGGAAACATCACACAACGATGGTGGAATCGCTCCAAGACATAGAGGAATCGGTCCAACTATGCCCTTTTAGATGTCTAACTATAAACTAGGTGACATGTGAACCATCACACTTGCACCACACAAAGGTAGCTTGCCACGATTGTACATAGTGACGATTATCTAGAACTAATCACCTCATCTCAAGTCAAATCTTGTATGGATATAGTGAATGACCATAATGTCTCCTATCCTATATGAATGTACATGAAGGATGGCAAATTGATTTCAAATCAACAAGCTTTTCAAATTTTCAAATGAATAAACATTTTTTTCAAAATGAGTTTTCATGCAATGCACAAGTAATACATATAGTAGCACATTGTACATAAAAGCATATTATATGAAATCAATTCATAAAAATAACAAAAAGTATATGGACATCTAATCTCGGTAAACTCACCTCAAAAGCTTGCTATGGTTCTCCACTCTTTCTAATACTCTAATGTCTCTTAATTTGTAACACCTTGATTTTTTGTCTTGAAATGACAACATGTAACTCCCGGGAAGTCCAAGTTTCGGTGTTAAAGTGTCAAAGTAAGAAGAATAAATGAAGCAAGATTGGAGAATTGGTGGAACCAGACATTAGCCTCTAATGGTGATGATTAGCGACGCTAATTCCCATCCTGGTGAGTGAGTTTGCACGTTGCGCAGTTAGCGAAGCTAATGAGGGTATTAGTGACACTAACTGCTGATTTTGGGCCAAAACCCTAGATTTTGATGTTTGGGTCATATTTAAGGGTTGGGAACCCTAAGGCAGCCGCCAAACACTATCTTTCAGCCCCCAAATCATCCCTTTCTCTCTCTAGACCTTCTTGGATGAGTTTTTGGCATTTTTGTTCTTCTTGGATGGATTCTTGATGCTTGGATAGTGTTAGAAGAAGGGTGGTGATGCTAGAAGTTGTTCCTCTTGGGTGAAGCTTCATAGATCTGCTTCTGTCTGGACCATTGTGAGTAAAGTTCCCACCTTTTAATGTTTTTGAGGTTATTCTTGTGTTTTGTGTGAGATTTTATAGATTGAAATGAAGTAATGGTCACTCTTTAGTGTTGTCCATGATTGGGAAGGATAAAGTTTGGAACTTTAGGCAATTAAGTCCTGTTTTAGAACCATTAGGTTGGTTTAGAGAGTAAGTCAAGCTCTCTTTGGTGATTTTGTGGAGTTTAGGACCATTTTGGACTTAGATATTGTTCATAAGTTTGCAAGGTTATGTTTGGATGTTAAAGTTAGGATTTTTATAGACTTAAGGACCAGTTGGAAGGTCCCTGGAAGAATTGAGACCTTGGCTGAATGAATTAAGAACTTAATGTAATTTTGGGCCTGATCATAGTTAGCGACGCTAACTAGGGAAGTTAGTGTGCCTGTTGAATTTTGTTGACTTTGATCGTTGACTTTTTAACTAGTTTGACTTTTGGTCAAAATTAAGGGTTTGGGGTACCGGTCTTTGAGGTTTATCATGTTTGGGGTTTAGGAAGTTCTAAATGGAGTTTATCCTTGTTAGGAAGTTCGCGTTGTCGGATCTGAAGACGCGCGTGTAGAGTACTACTTGGCTTTGCGGATCAGGTGAGTCTTCTCACTATACTATGGGTGAAGTTACATGAGTAGGTAACTTAATTACTGTGTGTAGCAATGTATGGTAGCTAGGAGTGCCTTATATTATTTAATTGTTGATAATAGAAACCCCATGGGTTAGGTTGTATGCTTGGACGTCTGTGCTTGAATGTGACAGTCGTTGGATTCGTTCTGACGATTGAAGAATGAGTTGATTAAGGACCGTTCGAGGCAAGCCCGAGAGTCCAAAGAATGAGTTGATAAGGACCGTTCGGGGCAAGCCCGAGAGTCCAAAGAATGAGTTGATTAATGATCGTTCGGGGCAAGCCTAAGAGTCCAAAGAATGAGTTGATTAAGGACCGTTCGGAGCAAGACCGAGAGTCCAATGAATGAATGGATTGGATCGTGTGGTATTTTAGGGAACTGACTAAGCTTTGTGCTTACTCTTTCACCCTAACTATTTTTCAGGTATTTGCTGGCTTGAGCTTGGAGCACGGCGCGACTGTATCGCATATGAGGTTTTGATAATACAGTCTTCTGCTGGATAATGTTTACAAATGTTTTTGTTAAATACGATTTTATATGTTTGAGTACTAAGTTTTAATTTGAATGGTTTTTATTTGACAACCTGTTTTATGAATTTGAACCAATTTTAAATGAAAAGTTTTATTATTGGAGTTGGGACGCTACACAATAAAACCTTTAAATAATAACATATAAATACATTGTAAATTACAAAAGCTTTTCAAAGAAATTAAATAAAAATGTTATCAAAGTACCTGATGCTACTATTAAATATAAAATCTATATCATTTAGAAGTGGGAGTCTTTAAAATTCATAAACTCTAAAATGTCTTGCAAAAGCATGGAACAGTCAGACCATGTTCTTTTCCAATATTACTCCTTTAAAACCTCGAAATGTTAAATATCAACGGGTAAGCGAATGGTTAGTGAGCATAAATATCTACACACACTATCTCATGTAACGTAGCACATAACAAGTAATGTTCCTCACGAAGAGACTGGATAACTTTCATCCTCACATAGAGCACTTTAAACTATGACACCTCACAAAGAGGAATTTTAACCATGACACATCACAAAGAGGAATTTTACGTGACACATCACGAATAGGAATTTTTGTCCTGCCTTACAAAGAGGTAACTATGGACTTACCCCACAAAGAGGTATTAGAAATATGTATCCCCTAAAAGAGGCAATAAGCATATTACATTCATATCATAACATAAAAGCACATACACACATAGGCACATAATGACACATATAAACAATGAAACTCTCTTGATTCCTCTAAGTAGCTAGCAGCAAAATCTAGTACCAAGATATCACTATAGCACGCAACAGCCTACAAAACTTTAGTTTATTACTTATTGGTTCATAACAAACCATTCATTAACATGTTTCATTATTTCTTTATAATTTATTTATTTTTACTCTGTGCACCACAATAGTTATCTTACTACTTTAAACCATAAAAACTCAAATCATTATAATGACCTTAAGAGGTGAAATGTAATATTATTTCATACTTTTCTAATGCCATTGACCTCAGCCTGACATGCAGTTTGTACTATCCTTTTTGGGTTGAAACCAGGATTTAAGGTATAAAAATGAAAAAATAGACATACATAGAATTAATTTGCACTTTCCTCATCCTCTAATGAAGTCTCAATTATTTACTATGAATTTTATAACACATAGCAACAAGCTGTCTATCACAACTTTGACAGTACTGGAAAAATTGTGCTCTAAACCATTCTTAAGACTAGAATTATGTTAATTGATCTGAAGGCTGATGAAACTAGACTCTCTTAGGATTTTAGTGGTTCTGACCTTGGCTATGAGTTTTTTTAGGATTTTATATGATTTCTACAAATGCTAGAAGGCATACAATTTTAATCTTTATTCTAATATCATGTTTCCTTTTAATATTTACAACCTATGATGTCATAAAGTTGGGAGCTTTAGCATCTAGGTTCTTAATTCATTATATTCTGAATAAATTACCAAGCTATGACCTAAGGCTTGGGAGCAATGAGTTTGTTAATTTTTTCTTACATAATTACATACACATCCTCACATGATTAAATACTCTTTTAACTTCTTAATTCTAGTACACACATATTCACCTATGCTCATACTTATGCATCCAACATATATATCTATTAACTTCTTAAAACATGTATTTTTGTGTCAAAATTTCTGATTTATTAAGTCTTTATGTATAAAGGATTTAAGAAGGTTTTTTGTATGAAGTTTTCTAGATCGAAACATTTTGACCCATGTCCAGTGTTTTGGTCATAATGCATGCACCACAACTCCAAATAAGATGGTTCAGGTGTCCCTGGAAACTAGAAAAAATCTCTTATGACTTTTTTCTATGGCAAAATTCCCTAATTCAGTCCCTATTTTTTTCTATTCAACTTGCAAGACCAAGATAGATTGTTGTACGAGTTTTAATGTATCTTTTCTAAATTTTTTCCATGCCTTTCTTTGTATATTCATACTATGAGTTCTATATGATATAAACTTTCATTAAATCATTATCTTGGTCAGGGTTTCTTTCATGCCACCAATCTAATGTTTTCTAGTTAATCAATAAAGAATGCAAGAATTATAGTTTTGAATCCACATTCAAGATTTGCAAAGAATCAAGACAGGCTACTTATTAGGGTGTTAATGGAGGTCTTGAATGCTTCACGACTCTTCATACCCAACCTTATTCTCTCTTATCACTGAACTCCCTCTTGGGTCTTCCTTCTTGCTCTCGACAATGATCTAAGGCGTGAAATAAGGTTTGTGTGCTTTAGTACTTACGTGAAAGGGGAGGAGAGGGAGCCTTGGGGTCCAAAAATTTGTGAAGAATAAAGGGGAAGGGAGGAATCTCGTTTTTAGCTCTAGGACAAAGCTTATCCATGTAAAAATTTTCATTTTTTTGCATTTTAGCACCTTAAATTTGTCATAAAGACATACAACACCCTATGCCACTTATTTCTAACATCTAAGCTCATCCAATGTCAACCTTAGTACTTTAACAATTGTGTAACCTATATAAATATCTATATTCATTTATTATTATTACTTTTATTGTGTATGTGTGTGTCTTTATATATATATATATATATATATATATATATATATAATTTATAATAAGTTATATTATGGTTTTTCCTAATATAGAATCAAAATGAATAAGTAATTAAACAAATAATTAAAAGAAAATGGGGCGTTACATAATCTCTTTTAATCTCCACCTATGGAATAATCTCTTTTAATCTCAACCCATGGAGTACTAATACTATATATGGTTACAAAATGACCAAAAGACACCTACATAGTTTTTTCATTGATTTTATGGTTTCAATACTCTTTTGATGTCTAGATGAAAGTTATGGAATCAACTAAAGGTCCAATAGACAAGCCAAGCTCAAGTTTCAAAATTCTGTGAACCTTAATTGAGCCTGAGCCTGAGCCTGAGCCTGAGCCTGAGCCTGAGCCTGAGCCTGAGCCTGAGCCTGAGCCTGAGCCTGAGCCTGAGCCTGAGCCTGAGCCTGAGCCTGAGCCTGAGCCTGAGCCTGAGCCTGAGCCTGAGCCTGAGCCTGAGCCTGAGCCTGAGCCTGAGCCTGAGCCTGAGCCTGAGCCTGAGCCTGAGCCTGAGCCTGAGCCTGAGCCTGAGCCTGAGCCTGAGCCTGAGCCTGAGCCTGAAGAGTTATAAATAGGAGTTACATCATAACAAGAATTAAGGTGAAATCAAAGAGGAGTTACATCATAACAGCATGTCATGAATAAAGTAAGGAAAAAGCAGGCCATGAATGCATGAATGAATTGAGTAACATATTTTGAAGGTCCTATGTGTTTAGAAAGTAAATGGAATTAATATGGTATAAATGGGAGAAATTATGATGAAAATTCGAAGGGGGTATGCAGCTGTTCATAAATAGCGATGCTATCTATGAACAAATAGCGACATTATCTCCTCTATAATGGACAATGTCACAAGTTTAAATATATCAAGGGGAATGGTGAAACATTATGACTAAATAGGGTTTAAACCTTGTTCTAATTAAGAAGCACCAAGGGAGATTATAAACATCAGGTAAAGCTCTTCTTGATTTGGACTCAAGGTGAGTGCCTTATTACTATACTTCTAACGTTACATGTATATATATGTATATATATATATATATATATATATATATATATATATATATATATATATATATATATATATATATATATATATATATATATTGTTGGGAATGTATTTGCAGGTATTGAATGTAATTATTCTTATGAAAAAGGATGGTATATCTTAACTACATGGTTATAAACACGGGATATGTGTGAAATCCCTTTGTTTATTTGGTGTTTAAGGCTGGTGAAAAGTGTTGGATTAGGTGTCTAAGCCATGACTAATAATTTGTATTTACCTAATTAGTAGAAGCAAAGTCCATTTGGGTTGCCCTCATAGCTGGAGGTTTGGTAAAAAGTTCGGTAGAGAGAAAGGTTGGTTTATTATGGGATTAATAAATCAATAGAAATAAAAGATATGGTTTGTTAATATATTAAAGTGATAATATATTAATTAGAAACTATGTTGATTGATTAATAATTAATCAGAAATTAATTGGATTAATTTCTGTGGCATTAATTAGATTAATCAGGAGGTCAGGGATTAAAGTCGTACAAATTCAATAGTTGAATTGCGGCGCGCGGCGCGCCAATGTAAAGGCCAATACGCGCGTACATATTCGTACGAATTCAATAGTTGAATTGCGGCGCGCGGCGCGCAAACGATATGGCCGCGGCGCGCGTACAGATAATCCGGAAAATGGGCTGCGGCTAGGGTTTCTAGCTTTGCCACTTGGTTCCCTATAAATAGGGAACCCTAGACCTCATTATCGGTGCTCATTTCTATTATTCTCTCTGGAATTTTCGTCCACCCTCTGGCTCCCTGGGTGTGATCTCATTTGAGGCAGGACACTTGTGCTGCTTAGCTTCAAGATTAAAACTAAAGGTTAGTTTTTCTGATTTATTCTTTTAGTTAATTTTTGTTTGGCCTTTAGGAATTAGTTACATGTTCAAAGAAAGAAAACATAGATCTTTTCTAGGTTGCATGTGAACTTAGGTCATTTAGTTCATGGTTGCGGAAATCCTTTCAGTGGTATCAGAGCATTTGGTTGTTTTCTTATTGAATGGCTATAATAGTTTTCCTAATTAGGGTTTAAAGTTTATAAATCCTATTTGGCATAGATTTCATTTTTAGGGTTTAGGGTTTTTTAAAACCCTAGCCCTCCCCCCTTCTTTTTCAATTTTCCTGGTTAGGGTTTTAGGAGGTTTTTCTATTTTTGGTAACTTTAATTGGTTAATTAAATGGATAACCTTAAACCCAGTTTGTTTGAATTCGATAATTAGGGTTTTAAGATAGGTTTAAATTGATTTGATTAATTTGAAAAAAACCTATCTACATTTGAATTAATTTAATTAATTGTTTAATTAAAAGATAATTCAAGGGATTTAATTTAATTTTGATTTAATGGTTAAATTTCGAAAATTAAAGGATAAATCCTAAAATATTTTAAAAGGTTTAAAATATCTAGATTTAATTAATTTAATTAATAGTTTAATTAAAAGATAAATTAAATCAAATTAAAGGTTTAATTTAATTTGAAATTTAATAGTTAAATTTCAGGAAATTAAAAGATAAACCAGGAATATTTTAAAAGATTTAAAATACATCTTATATATATATATTATTAAAGGTTAATACTATATGTATAAGATAAATTGGTTAGTCAAATCATTAGTAGGCCTCATTCACGAAGTTGGTCTATAAAGTGGGTATAAGGAGACTGTCTATAAAATGGCGGTCTAATGGGTGTTCACTCTCACCCACCGCTCGCCTGATCAGTGGAGGGTCGTTAGCCGAACAGTTTTGATAGGACCGCTTAATCATTAAAAGTATAATGATCAAAGTACTAGAACCCGTACAAGAATTCCCAATCTAGTTACTTTAGAAAAAAAATGTGAATTTGATGCTAACCCATGAAATTGCACATTGCACTTTATGAAACGTTGGTGGAGCGTGTGTGGGTTACCGACACACCAATGGGGGTTCATAAAGAGTGGCAACGGGTTTCTCGGGTGTTATCATTGTTGATGGAGCGTGTGTGGTTAACCGGCACATCAATTTGAGATGATAATGGACCCCGAGAGTACCAAGCTAATTTGCATGGTTATTCACACCCGGTTTGTGATCCTCGGCATCCCAGTCACAAATGGTGGGGCATAACCGAGATTAAACATGCCATTGAACAGTTCAATGAATCTCACAGATCTAGGAATTTCATAAGACTGAAATTGATAAAAGTTATCTACCTTAATGACCACTGTGTTATGACTACGGCATCCCTCTTCACAGCATAGTTGGGGTATTTTGGATCCTAGCCTTGTTAAATAATATATATTGAGTAATTATTTAAAAGGATTAATTAAACGAATAAATTCAAATTATATATATGTCTGAAGAAAATGTCATTCTCCTCCTTCTCCTCCTTCACCCATTTCTGAGAGCTTCATAAAGCACCTGTTCAGTATGGTAAGGCTGACTGGCCTGAACTATGTGATATGGTTTTGAAATTAGAGAATAGTTCTTAGTTTTGCTGGGGAACCATATCAAACTGAGTGTCCGCTCCCAAACATGGCATCACACAGCAGCTTGTGATGAGCATGACTCCTTGACTATTGAGTCCAAGGAAGTTCGTTGCCTTATGCTATTGATCATTAACCCCGAGTTCCGCAGGGATTTAGAATTCCTGGGGTCTGATAAGTTAGCACAGCTAGTTCAGGAAAGGTTCCGTGAACTGGTTAAATAAAGGGAACGAACTAGGATCTTCAAAGAGCTTGAAGTTGCAAGCTAGAAGGAAGTAGCTCCAGTTTGCGTGTTCCCGAGATTGAGGGATACATAGGCGAACAGTATAAAACTGGTTTCCCTTTGTGATCGGGAGTTTAGCATTAGCTCAACTCGCTGATCTGTTCATCCCGATGAACAGAAAGGGTAACCGGATAAGACAATCGTGGAAGTGCATTCAATGTCGACTCTGTATGAATCGTTCATGGAGAAGCATAGTTCCATTAATTCAGCTGCTTCAAGATTAAGTCCAGTATTAAGGTGCATCAAGAAATGATCCAGATCATCTGGACCGATTGTTCGATGTTTCAAACTGGGAATCCACAAGGTGGGACACAGTCACGGAAAGATTGGAAAAATGCTCCAAAGCCAAACCGTTTGGTAAACTCATAAATATCTTAAAATTCAGAACACATGATCCTCATTTCCTTGATACAGGATGTGTTTCACACATTTGCTCTGTATGCATGAAATCTGGAGGATGCGGGATGGTGTCGCACAGGAGCAGATTCGGATTGGATCTGGAGCTCGTGCGGTTTTTGAGTTAAGCTAGACATTTGTTCTTGTTATTGGTTTATAGATACATTTAACATAGATTCGCAATGTACATTGTTCTGAGGATAATTCTGGTTTAATGAAATATTTAAAAAAAAAACATGGTTGTTTTAATTGTCCTCGAAATGTTGTGTGAATGTGTTGATGACGTAAATGGTAATAACTTGAATGTTGATACATCCAATGGGATTGGATTTGTAAATTGTGTTCTTTATGATTGTTAAAGTGAATTTTATGGAATCACTTCAACCAAAGGTCTAGTTGGACAGGACTTTGGAATCATTTGACTTAGAGTCACATGATGAATTGAGTGCTTAATAAAATTAATTATGGCAAGAAAGGAATCGCCCAAGATCCAATGGATAGGATTTTGGAATCAGTTGACTTGGAGTCAGGTGATGATTGCATGTCTTGAACAATATTAACAAAGTCATAAATTTACATAAGATGTAAAAGACCTTAAGACCTTGAGCAACAGACACATAAGTTACTGTGTATTGCTCGAATCTTCGAATAGAACACGATTAGTTATGCTTCATGATATTTGCCAAATGGTTTGACAAATATGGCTTCGTTTATCGGAATAAGCGATTGATTGGAACCTTGAAGTGTTCAAGGATTTCAAAGGAAGTATAAGATCAACAGAACCTGAGTAACAACATAGACTGAGAAAATGTTTCACAGTTTATCCTCTTCCAAGAACACTAATGGTTATAATGTGTCTTAGGGAAGATGATGGAGCATTGATCGAAATAGTTTTGATCCTCAATGTATAAGAAACATTTCCGATTAGTATTTCAATGAATTAAATATTCAACCAGTCAAACCGCAAAAACCATATTCCGACCGTATCTTAAGACTAAGTAGGTTATGCCGACACTGTCTGAAATGTAAAGCTGGGATCGTCCCACTAGTACATAGAAAGTCCAGGGTCATGTAGCATTCGTCTGAATCTCATGACAAGCCTGAAACTGATCAGCGATGTCGTTTCATTGGCCATCCCGGTTATCCTTTGAAAGAAGAGCCCTTTTAGAAAGAGCTCATGTTCTAAGGAAATAGTGGGAGTAAGAATAATCCTGAAGGAGTTCAGGGATTAGCCAAGTGAAAGAACCTTTAGTCATCACTGGGCCTTGACCAGGAATTAGATTCCTGTTAAACCTGACATACCCTCTCTTCGCTTGAGCAGTAGTTATTGTCACCGTCATAAGGAGTTATGATCCGGGTGATATACCGAGTAGTGGTAAAACACTAAAGATGGTACGGATAAGTAATCCGACTGCTGGAAGCATTGGTGAGCCCAGTTGCTACCAAATAAGAGAACCTTACCGCGAGACACAGTCTATGTGACAGTTTGATTGATCTTTACAACTGGTCTAGGAACCAGTGGGAGTAATTGAATCATCAAAAGAAGGGAACATAGAAATGTACTTACAGAACATCTGGTTGAATGAGTCATCACTTGGAGTCAAGCAATTGACTCTGAGAGATGCACTCTCAATAGAAGATGTAATCCAAGAGGATTCTGCGTGGCATAGTGTGAGTCGTTAGTGGAGCATGTGTGGTTTACCGGCACACTAATATGGACTTACATAGAGCATGCCATTACAAAAGGTACATGGCCCCGGGATTCGTCTCATGGGCATCTCGCAAGAAAGGATATTCAGATTCTCAAAATAGGCCAAAAGGTTTGGATTTTGTGAATAGCCTGAAAGATTTCCTTTAATATGTCGGAAAGGTTTGGATTTCGGTTTCGCAAAATGTGCCATAAGTTCTGGATTTTGTGAATAGTCCGAAAGAGTCATATGACGGGGTCAAAGCCAGTGGGAGTATCGTTGTTATCTGCTATCATTGTATGTGGGTTACATACTGGTTCTAGGAAACGTCTCTTATCATTACAAAGTGTAATGACTTGGTGTTAAGAAACGGTTCGCTATGAAAGACTTTAAGAGATACAACATACTCAGGTGGTTGTGAACATCTATTAGATAGATCAGAATTCTGCCAATATGATCTTGATGAGATTCAAGATGCATAACCCCAGGAATGGAGTTTCCGGTCATTGCAAAGTGTAATGAATTGGCATGAAAGAAACAAAGAAGGTGCAGCATGCTCACGTAGTTCATACACATCTATCAGATAGATGAAACTGACAGTATTGACTTAGCCGTTGAAAATATGATCTTGATGGGATTCAAGATGCATAAGAAAGAGTTCCTGAAAGGAAATGGTTTCCGGAAATCATGACACAATGATTATTGGTAATCTTAGGATTCCAAAAGTGCTTGGAATGAGATTACATCAGCTTCCTCGAGCCTCTTGGACAAATCAGAAGTGTTATGAACATATCCTGATGACTTAATGCTTAGAGCATTGTAAGTTGGATTCAGGATATTGCCTGGCTGAGAATACTGAATGGATTTTTGAACAGACGTGAGAAATTATTGGGAAATAATTAGGGTGATTGATTTGAAAGGGTTTTTCAAATCGGTAATTGTTTACACCAGAACGTGGTGCTGTAGGACTTCATGGTTAAAGAATTTCGTTGGTTTCTGATGGAGCGCGTGTGGGTCACCGGCACATCATGACACCTCGAAATTGTCTTAGGGTGTAGTCATGTGGACTAAAGACCCGAGAACCATGGGCAGTCACGGTACACATCACCGGAATGGAGTTGTGAGAGAGAATGACAAAATGACAGAATGACAAATTGAGATATCATCGGAAGAGTATCCGATAGGATCATCTGCAATAAAGTGTATAAGTGTTAGACACTTGGATACATAGAAAGAGTGAAAAGGTCATAGACATTGATATAAAAGGCTTGAATTGAAAGTTTAAAAGAGAATAAGAAACCGATAATAGTTATGATAAATCGGACTTGGTGATTACCTCGTGGAGACTTGGTAATAAGCAGGAGTAGCTGCCAGTCAGATTTTATGTTTCGCTTTTGCATGTTTACTTCCTGAATGATTGGATTATTCAAATATCCACAGTCACTCATACTTTTAGGGAGTAAGTATGAAGGAAGACTGTCATGAATTGGTTTGTAGATTGTCTAAGGAGTTAGACATAGCAATAAGATTGCTGCAACGTTCATGAGTACTTGGAAATGGAGATTTGAGTATTGGATAAACCCGCGCTCAATGGATTGCTTCATGGATTATATCACGAGCAATGTTGAGACGATAATATCTTATGGTCTTGAAGTGGAGAGATATGAGTTATAATTTGCAAGGCGGTTGCTCATTGATAGTACGAAAACGCATCGGTAACTCGGTGTTATAAAACGTGCTGTTGTGAGTGATTTGTCGGGTAAAAGATATAACATATTAGTCGAAGCTTATTCGTCCCTTGACCCTGACGGGAAACAGATATCTGTTGGCCACTCGATGATTTTGAAGTTGACTGAAGTGCTGGCCAGCCAGGACTGAATTGATTCGTTCAATTGGACGTCTAAAAGTCATAAGCAAAATCGGAAATCGGGAAACAGTGTGTCAGACAGAGATTGATCTCAATCCATGTCTCATGTCTGAAAATATATTGTTGGACGGAGGATCATCTGATCACTTATCTATGGACAGAACTGACTAGGTCAGAGTTCGGCAGCAGTTTCTAGGAAGCTACAGTTTGCTGAATAATTAGAGGTTAAATTGGTAATTATAGTCATAGACTTATCCAAGTGGGAGACTGTTGGATTAGGTGTCTAAGCCATGACTAATAATTTGTATTTACCTAATTAGTAGAAGCAAAGTCCATTTGGGTTGCCCTCATAGCTGGAGGTTTGGTAAAAAGTTCGGTAGAGAGAAAGGTTGGTTTATTATGGGATTAATAAATCAATAGAAATAAAAGATATGGTTTGTTAATATATTAAAGTGATAATATATTAATTAGAAACTATGTTGATTGATTAATAATTAATCAGAAATTAATTGGATTAATTTCTGTGGCATTAATTAGATTAATCAGGAGGTCAGGGATTAAAGTCGTACAAATTCAATAGTTGAATTGCGACGCGCGGCGCGCCAATGTAAAGGCCGCGACGCGCGTACATATTCGTACGAATTCAATAGTTGAATTGCGGCGCGCGGCGCGCAAACGATATGGCCGCGGCGCGCGTACAGATAATCCGGAAAATGGGCTGCGGCTAGGGTTTCTAGCTTTGCCACTTGGTTCCCTATAAATAGGGAACCCTAGACCTCATTATCGGTGCTCATTTCTATTATTCTCTCTGGAATTTTCGTCCACCCTCTGGCTCCCTGGGTGTGATCTCATTTGAGGCAGGACACTTGTGCTGCTTAGCTTCAAGATTAAAACTAAAGGTTAGTTTTTCTGATTTATTCTTTTAGTTAATTTTTGTTTGGCCTTTAGGAATTAGTTACATGTTCAAAGAAAGAAAACATAGATCTTTTCTAGGTTGCATGTGAACTTAGGTCATTTAGTTCATGGTTGCAGAAAACCTTTCAAAAAGCCTATCTTATATGGTGTAATTAAGAGACTTGTGTAAAGTCTCTACAGGCTGGTGCATAGCCTTAAAAATCTTTGGTGACTCCCTAAATAGGTGTAGATACTTGGTATCCTATAGCATGGTGAAAATGCTAGTAACTTAAGTTGTTTTATGACATGATTCTTGGTGTATGTTTTGTTGAGATTGTTATTATCCATTTAAAGTGTTTTAAATTAAGTTGCTCACTAAGCTTTTGACTTATATAATTGTTGTTTAATGGTGTTTCAGGATCTAGTGGCTCTAAGGGTAAGGCTATTCGGGAGCAGTGAGAGTCCTTCAGTCCTTATGTCACCTTTTGCTTAGTATTTGGACATATATAGTGGCATGTGAAACCATTTAGATCATGGGCTGTGACTTTTGTTTATTTTGGTCACTTTGTACTTGATATTGATCTAACTTGACACTGTGCTCATGTTTTCTACATCTTTTGATATAAAAATGTATGTTTTGCTCAAAAGGTGTATGATGTACAAAGTGTGACATGTTGGGCGTTATATATATGTTGGACAATTTTTTCTTGAAAAGTTGGATTTGTTCTGGAGAAAATTGCTCCTGATCTTGAAAAAGACATTGTTATTTGGTTAGAATATTTGTGAGTGTTTATGCATATTTTATTTGATCTGAGAGCTGAAAAACGACCAATTAAAGAAAAGTATAACTGCCAATGCATGTGTGTATAAGAAAATGTTGCATACCCCTTTTCCCTCGGACGATTCTATGCCCAGTCGCGTGGCCAACGTGTGCGATGCACCGGCTCGCCAAGTTCCTTCGTCCGGAGCTCACGTGGCTCACCTAGTCACCTCTATCCCAGGCGCGTGTGACGATAATGTAGCTAGCGAAAATCTTGTCCCTCTCTCTCTCTCTCTCTCTCTCTCTCTCCACATTTATTGTTCAAAGTACACACTCTCTCTCTTGTCTCTTTGCTTTGTCGGACGAGAACCATACCACCACCATACCTTTTTGTCGGTTTACCTTTTGACCGACCTTACTCCCTTACTCTCAAACCCTGTACAAACCTATACACTATCACCGATCACCTATCAATCGACAACACCCTGCGCCTCTTCCTTTTTTCTTTTTCAACAATTTTTTTCTTTTAAACCAATTTATTTTTCGTGCCATGCGAAGGAAAAGCATTCCCTTCGTTCGGATCACCCTCTCATGCGTCCGAATTAAACCCTCTTTTTTGGATTATTATCTTTTAAACCATTTCATTTTATCTTTTTAAAGCCAAAATTAAACCCTCATCTTTTTTGAAACCAAGTTTTTACTTTGTACGAAGGAAAAACAATTTCTTTGTTCTTCTATCGAATTCAACACTTAATTTTTATAACCCATTTTTATGTTATTTTAAACTAGTTTTTTTAGACTTTATTTTTTAAAACCTTTTTTAATCTGTGTCCAAACTCCAAAGTAAATTTTTTTTTGCTCTGGACGAAAACTTTTTAAGCCATTTTTTCATTTTCACCTGGCAGCAGTGTCATCTCCTTACGCATTGAAAATGTTTTCGTTGTTGTCCGAACCGAAGCTTTTTACCCATTAGGAGACTTTACTTCTCCTGCAAAATTTTACTCTTCTCGTGCCACATCTGAAGTTTCTCCTCCTCTCCCAACTCCTTATCATCAAACTCCTCTCCTCTCCTAAAACCTCTTCTCACCAAAGACCCCTTTTCACCTGGGAGAAGCTACTACAGTCTTCTCCTCCTCACCAAATTCCCTTCTTACCGAGGAGAAGATACTTCAGCCTTCTCCTCCTTACCAGTTTTATTTAACACCAACTTTTTTTCATCAGACATCGTCCGAACCGAATTTTTGAGGAAACAATTTTTTTGTCGTTACATTATTTACTATAATTTATCATATCAAATAAAATAAAGTTTATTATCTATCAACTAAAATAAATATTTTATTCACTATATATTATCATATCAAATAATTAAATCAAGTCTTCATTTAATATTTATATAAAAAGGTTTAGTAAAATGTTAATTATTGTTAGGTTTGCCTTATTAGGGGACCTTAAAAGGCTTTTAAAGCTTTGTTTAACAATCAATTGATATAAAATAGGTTTATCGTCAATAAGAAAGTAAGCAACAAACTAAGCCTAAACCATAATCCACCGTAGCCACATACTGACAAATTCTTTCCCTCTCTAGCTCGAGTTAAATGCCATGGAAGAAAAGAAGAAAGAAGCTTGAGCAACTTTGATCCGATTGATAATCTTTTTTTTTTGATCTCTATGTTTCATGAATATGAACTTTAAACATCATAAGCTTAATTATTAATTGATAATGTTTGTGTAATATATTGAATCCATATTTTGGAGTTAAAATTTCAAAATTTTGTTTCCGCTACAAATCTAATTTTTCTTTAATTGTTTTAGATGTGATCAAACCCAACAAGAAACATGTGATTAAATTGTTGGATTAGGTGTCTAAGCCATGACTTATAATTGTGTTTATCTTATTAATTGAAGCATAAGTCCATTTGGGTTGCCCTCATAGGTGGAGGTTAGGATAGAGTTCAGTAGAGTAAAAGGTTGATTTATTAATTGTTTAATAAATCAATAGAATTAATTAAATGATTTATTAATATATTTAAGTGTTAATATATTAATTAGAAACTATAATAATTAATTAAGATTTAATCTAGAATTAATTGGATTTAATTTAGTGATTAAATTAATTAATTAAAAGTGCAGGGACTGGTTCTGTAATTATTCAATAGTTGAATATTGACTGGCCAGTGTACAGGGGTGGAAGGTGGCGAGTTTATGGTGTGGGCACCATAAATCTCAAAACCCTAATTAGGGTTTAGAGAAAGCCTTGCCCAATTGGTAAAAGGCTTACCAAAGATGGGCTCTAGGGTTTCAAGCTGTACTACCTAAGATCTATAAATAGAGATCCCCTGAGAACCCTAATCCTGTGCCAACTATTACTGTGATTACTCTGCTGGGCTGTCTTCTCCATTGCTTTGGGTGTGACTTGCATTTGAGGCAGGATTCCTTTGCTGCTTGCTTCAGGATCATAAGATCAAAAGGTTGGTATTCTTAATTTGATCTTTAGAATTAAAATGTTTCCCTTAGGTTTTAGTTCATAATCTTCATAGAAGAAAACATAGACCTTTTAGGGTTGCATGTGAACCATAAGTTTTTATTTGTTCATTGATTGCATAGAAACCCTTCAGTGGTATCACAACTAGCTTGTTTTCTTGTGATTTGATTTGAACAATTTGTGCCTTGAGTGTTTTTGCAAAAAACACTTCTTGGAATGGCCTAAGATCGAATTCTAGGCTAGGGTTTCCTAACCCTAGCCGCCACCCTTGGTCCCCCCTTGATTTGCTTACCTTGTTTAGTTGGTTGTTATTTTTGGTAGTTTACTAAATTGAATAACTGGAACCCTAATTGCCATGCATGCAAATTTCGACCAACTAGGGTTTTTAGATAGAAAATTAATTTGATTAATTTATGAAATCTATCTTAGATTTAATTAGTTTAATTAATTGTTAATTAAAAGATCAATTAAATCAGCTTAAAGAATTAATTTAAATTTTCAAAAAATAGTTTAAAATTTGAAAATTATGATTAAATTAATTCTAAAATATTTTAATAAGATTAAAATATGTCTTATATATTTATGATTAAATGTTAATATTTATATATAAGAAAATTGGTTAGTCTTACCGTTAGTAGGCCTCATTCACAAAACTGTCCTATAAAGAGGGTATAAGGCGACTGCCTATAAAATGGCAGTCTAATGAGTATCCACTCTTACCCACCGCTCTCCTGTTCAGTCGAGTGTTGTTAGCCGAACGGGTTTGATAGAACCGCTAAGCCTCTTAAAAGTATAATGCTATAATTGAAAGTACTAGAACTTTAAACAAATCCCAATCTAGTTACTTTAGGTTTAAAAATGTGAATTGGTGTTAATCCATGAAATTGCACATTGCACTTTGAGGAACGTTGGTGGAGCGTGTGTGGTTTACCGGCACGCCAACTGGGGTCCGCAAAGAGTCGCAATGGGTTTCTCAATTTTGTCATTATTAACGGAGCTTGTGTGGTTAACCGGCACGTTAATTTGAGATGACAATTGACTTCGGGAGTACCAAGCGAATTTGCATGGTTATTCACACCCGGTTTGTGATCCTCGGTATCCCAGTCACAAACAAGTAGGGCATTCCCGAGATTAAAACATGCTATCGAACAGTTCGATAAATCTCAAATGAAACTAGGAATTCCATTATAATTAGATTATCTTTCCACGGTGGAATTGGCTGAATCGTCATTCGCCTACCTTGTAAAATTTACAATAAAGATTACGGCATTCCTCTTCGATATTGTAGATTGTTATTGTAGGATCCTAGCCTTATATTTATTCTTGGGTGAATGTAAGGATTATTTAATAAATGTCTAATTAAAACTACCTTCTTCTTATTCAGATGTCTTCTGACCAATCCGTTCCCCAATCTAATACCGGTAATGTCACCTCGATTCTGTCATTGTGCTCAAAAGTGACGTTGGACAGCACCAACTACAATCACTAGATCCGTAACATCAAACTGGCTCTAAGGTTTGAACACAAATAGTATGTTCTGGAAATCGAGCTAGTTGAGGTTGACCCAGATACCGCTACTCCTGAGGAAGTCGCCGCGTACACCAAACACTCAGATGATGCGACCAAAGTGTCCTGCATCATGATCGCTACCATGAACCCTGAACTGCAGCGTATCTATGAGGACTATTGGCCTTACGAGATGCACAAAGAGCTCGCGGAAAAGTTCCACAAGCAGGAGCGCATCGAAAGGCGTGAGGTTGTAAAAGCTTTCACTAACGGCAAACCTAAAGATAGAGAGTCCATCTGCACCCATGTGCAAAGGATGCATGGTTACGTGGAGAGGCTTAGGAAGCTGGAAATGCATGTTCATGAGGATTTAGCTGTTGACATAGTGCTAAACTCCTTGCCTGTTTATGAGGATTTAGTTGTTGACATTGTGCTAAACTCATTGCCTAGTTCTTATGACCAGTTCACACTGGCGTATCATATGAACAACAATCAGGCGACCCTGGCTGAATTACATCGCATGCTTCGTACTGCTGAAGACGGGATGAAGGGAAAAGGTCTGCTCCCTGTCAACCCACATGTCCTGACTATTGGCTCTGGTAAAGGAAAGAAACGAAAGGGCCCTCCGAAGCAAAACTGGAGGGAAAAGACTCATGTCGGGACATCTAGCAGTACCCCGAGAGCCAAGTCTTCCGGCATTCCGCACGTCACGAATCCCAAAGAGGCTGACTGTTTTTACTACAAGCAAAAGGGTCACTGGAAGAGAAGCTGCCCCACATATCTGCAGGACATCAAGGATGGCAAAGTGAAGCCATCACACGCAGGTACATATTATATATCTAATAACTCACCTTCTTCCTGTTCTTGGGTCCTTGATACATGATCTGGTTTTCATATCTGTTCTGATTTGCAGGGCCTAAAGGAAAGTAGGGAGCTGGAGCACGGTAGATTGAACCTGGTCATGGGTAATAGGCGAACGTCACCTGTTACCAAGATCAATGTCTATAGATTAGTGCTTAGTAGTGGAGTCAGTTTAGATTTACATAATTGTTGCTATTCGCCTGATATGGCAAAGAGCATAATTTCTTTTCATGCATTGTTCAAATAGGGTTTTTATTATGAATTTAATAAATTGAATGGTTCAATTTCTGTTTTCAAAAATGATGTTTTTATATTTAATGCTATGTCTTGTGATGGAGTGTATGAATCTATTATGTGTGTTGATAATTATGGTAAAAATGTTTTAGCTATTGATTCTTCAAGCGTTATAAAAAAGGCATGTCTGTGGCACTGTCGCCTTGGCCATATCAACAAGAAACGCATCGCCCAACTCCAAAAGGATGGAGTGTTGGAATCATTCGACCTCGGGTCTGATGATGTATGCGAATCTTGCTTGCTTGGCAAGATGACAAAATCACAATTCAAAGGTTCCTTTGAAAGAGGTAAAGGTTTGTTGGATATCATACACACAGATGTGTGTGGTCCCTTCAGAACAACCACAAAAGATGGCACGCAGTTCTAAGTGACCTTTACTGACGATTTTAGTAGATATGGGTATATCTACTTAATCAAGAATAAGTCAGATACCTTTGAAAAGTTCAAAGAGTTCAAAAATGAAGCAAAAAATCAATTGGGTAGAAAGATAAAGATGCTTAGATCTAACAGAGGCGATGAGTATCTTAGTATCGAGTTTCTCGATTACCTCAAGGAATGTGGAATTGTTTCACAGTTGTCGCCTCCAAGAACACCTCAGTTGAATAGTGTTGCTGAAAGGCGAAACCGAACCTTGTTGGACATGGTTCGTTCCATGATGAGTCGAGCTTCACTTCCAATCCATTTCTGGGGGTATGCCTTAGAGACTGCCGCCCATATCCTAAATCTTGTCCCAACCAAGAAGGTTGTGAAAACACCGCACGAGATGTGGACGGGGAAAGTTCCCTCGTTGGCACACATCAAAGTCTGGGGCTGTGAGGCTTTCGTAAGACGGGAGACTCATGAAAAGCTCGCGGAAAGAAGTGAGAGGTGTTTCTTCATCGGATACCCGAAACAGTCATTTGGATACTTGTTCTACAGACCGAGCGAGGACGTGGTCTTTGTAGCAAGACAGGGGTTCTTTCGAGAGAGAGAACTCATTTCCAGAGAGGACAGTGGGAGTACGTCGATCTCGAAGAAATTCAGGAGATGCCGATGAAACGACCTTAGAAGAAACTAGCAACCAACATGAGGAAGAAGTTACTGTTGGACCCACCGACATCTCATTGCCCCTTAGACCTTCGAGTAGAGTTAGCATGCCGCCCGAGTTTTATGGTTTCCATATCACTTCGGGCGGTGACACGTTGGTCAGTGATCGTACATTGACTAATTTGGATGAGCCAGCTAACTACTGCGAAGCAGTGGTGGGCCCCAAGTCTTCCAAGTGGAAAGAGGAAATGGACAGCGAAATTAAGTCCATGTATGACAATCAAGTTTGGAACTTGGTTGACAATGTGCCGGGTCGAAAGACAGTCGGGTGCAAATGGATCTTCAAGAAGAAGACCGACATGGATGGTAAAGTACATACTTATAAAGCTCGGCTAGTTGCGAAGGGATTCACTCAAACCCCTGGGGTTGACTATGATGAAACCTTCTCACCAGTAGCCAAGATTAAGTCAATCAGAATAATGCTGGCCATAACTGCATTTCATGATTATGAAATTTGGCAGATGGATGTCAAAACCGCCTTCCTTAATGGGAAACTGACTGAGGATGTTTACATGAATCAGCCATAAGGCTTTGTAGACACAAAGCATCCTGATAAAGTATGTAAGCTTGAAAGATCAATCTACGGGTTGAAACAAGCATCTCGCAGCTGGAATCTTTGCTTCCATGAGAAAGTCAAAGAGTTTGGCTTCTCTGGGAGTGAAGATGAGTCATGTGTATATGTCAAGGCTAGTGGGAGTATAGTCACTTTTCTGGTGCTGTATGTTGATGACATACTGCTTATGGGAAACGCCATTCCGACCTTGCAAGATGTCAAGTCTTGGCTCGGGAAGTGTTTCGCCATGAAAGACCTTGGAGAAGCTGTTGGAATACGATCACATAAAACAAACGCAGTGGAAACTTAAAACAAAATCGTATTCAACCAGGATCACAGAATCATGCACACTTTTGTAACTGTAAAATCAAGAGGGTTCAAGACATACCTTTTAAATCTCAGATCTGATTTTGTTAGGATGACGAGAGCCCAAAGTAGAACTCCTCTAATGTAATCGCACCCAAGACAACGATCCAGCACCCGTTGATGTAGTATATACCTTTGCTTGAAGTTTTAGCACGTAATACTTAGGGTTTTGAAAGAAATCGGCCGTATACTGAGGGGTGGGAGGAGGGTGACGAAAATTAGGGTTTTGGCAGCCTTTACAACTCAGATCTAGGGTTGTATTTATAGTGCTCCTCATCCTTATCCCCTCCCTTGTGGATATTTCACTTTAGTCCTTTATCCTTATTAAGTTTCTAATTAATACACCTTTACTTTGGTATATTAATAAACTTAACCATTAAGTTTCTAATTAATATAACTTTACTTTGATATATTAATAAACTTAACCCCTCAAGTTTATTTTCGATCTCTTTTAGCTAAATCGTCTCTTGCGTGTAATCCAAAAGGACCCTACTATTTATAATAATATTACCAACTTGTTATAACGATGGGCATATAATCAACAGTCTCCCACTTGCACTTGTTATAACAACTGTATGGTCTAATATTCATTAACCTAGTAAGGTGTATGTCATCCTAGACAAGTGCCGTGTTCATCTAATGAAACAGCCCTTAGGCAAGTGATCAAATATTCCTTTGTTCTACAAGATATCCATATGAACGTCTGACATGGAATTCTGTCAGTCTCAAACATTCAAGATTATGTTTCCCGATAGAGATTTGTGATGACCACAACAAACTGTACTTATTGATTCTATATCAATTCAGTTTGAGTACGGCCGTACATTTGCTGTCAACACCAAATCATCGAGGGGCCCACGGATATCGCTTCTCCTGTTAGGACAGAAGGAACAAATAAACTTTGACTACATGGATCTCGCCCACTCATCATGTCATATCTGGACATTCCCTGTATGGCTGTCAGTTACGGACAACGTTGGAGAAAACCAAGACATAACAGACTGCAGGACTAAGAATCAATGCATCTCTGCTTGAAGAATATAAAATATTACCATCTTAGAATTACTCGTGACATGTTCCATGAAGTAATCTCTAAGTACAGGTTACTCCAATACTTAATCCCTATTAAGTACACATGAGAATTAGCGCATCTCTATGCTATGTCCATCTCTAAGGACAATTTACTAATTCCTCATGTCAGCCTTGAATCAATACTTACTCCCAAAAGTATGACCGACTATGGACGTTTTGAATAATAAAATAATTATTCAGGAAGTCAATAAAACATGCAAAATTGGAACACAATGATAAACTAATGAAAAAACTGCCTTCATGCATATATTAAGTTCTCCACATAATAATCTTCAAAACAAATAGAGTTTTACATTGCTTAAGTTCCCAACACAAATCAAACTAAATTAAATACACTCAAACCAACTCATTTGCAAATCTGATGCCCATCGACCTAGTATGAGAATCATGCTTGGCCTGAGATAATGGTTTAGTGAATGGATCAGCAAGATTATCTTCTGATGTAACTCTACTAATCGTGATGTCTCCTTCTTCAACGAGCCTCCGGATATAATGGTACTTCCGATGTATATGCCTTGTGCGCTTGTGAGCTCTGAGTTCTTTCGCCAAGGCGACTGCACCCTCATTGTCACAGAAGATCTCAACTGGACCATCAATGCTAGGAACAACACCGAGATCCCTGATGAACTTCTTTATCCACATGGCTTCCTTTGCAGCTTCATTAACTGCAATATGCTCAGCCTCCGTTGTCGAATCAGCTACTGTTTCTTGCTTGGTACTCTTCCAAGTTACTGCCCCACCATTCAGCAAGAACACGAATCCTGACTGCGAACAGGAGTAGTCTCTGTCGGTTTGGAAGCTAGCATCACTATAACCACTTACAGTGAGTTCTTCCATGCCCCCATAGACCAAGAACACTTCCTTCGTCCTCCGAAGATACTTAAGAATGTTCTTGACTGCGGTCCAATGATTTTCACCAGGATTGGCCTGATAACGACTCGTCATACTCAAGGCACAAGAGACGTCAGGCCTTGTACATAACATGGCATACATGATCGATCCCATTGCTGAAGCATATAGGATTCGACTCATTCTTTCTCGTTCATCACTAGAACTAGGACATTGGTCTCTACTCAATGTCATACCACATTGCATAGGCACGAATCCTTTCTTGGAATCCTGCATCTTGAACCTTTTTAAGATTTTGTCTATGTATGTACTCTGGCTTAAACCAATGAGTCGCCTAGATCTATCTCTATAGATCTTTATACCAAGTATGTATGCCGCTTCTCCCAAGTCTTTCATAGCGAAACAATCCCCAAGCCAAGTTTTAACACTTTGCAACATTGGAACATTGTTTCCTATGAGTAGTATGTGATCAACATACAGCATAAGGAAGACAACAGCACTCCCACTAGCTCTGACATATACACATGGCTCATCTTCACTTCTCGAAAATCCAAACTCTTTGATTTTCTCATCGAAGCAGAGATTCCAGCTGCGAGATGCTTGTTTGAGTCCATAAATCGACTTCACAAGTTTGCACACTCTATTGGGATATTTGGACTGTACAAAACCCTTTGGTTGTGTCATATACACATCCTCTGAAAGTTATCCGTTAAGGAAAGCGGTTTTTACATCCATTTGCCGTATTTCGTAGTCATAAAATGCTGCGATGGCAAACAATATCATGATAGATTTAATCATTGCCACCGGTGAAAAAGTTTCCTCATAATCAATCCCTTGGGTTTGAGTATAACCCTTTGCCACCAGTCTGGCTTTATATGTGTGTACCTTTCCATCCATGTCTGTCTTCTTCTTGAAGACCCATTTACACCCAACTGTTTTAAGGCCAGGTGTTTGATCAACCAGGTTCCAAACTTGGTTATCATACATGGATTTCATCTCGCTCTCCATAGCCTCCTTCCATTTGGCAGCATCTGGGCCTGCCATTGCTTCCTGATAGCTGGTAGGTTCATCGTCATCTACCATTGACTCATCACCTTCAATAATATGTAAACCATAAAATTCAGGTGCATGACGTACTCTATCAGATCTCCGGACAGGAGGTGGACGTATGTCAGATTCCCCAGCCATACTTGGCTGAGGCTCAAAAGGTTTTTCAACCTCTGGTTGAGAGCTAGTGCCAAAATCAGGTCCTTTATTGGTTGGTTCTTGAATCTCCTCAAGATCAATTTGGCTCCCACTGGCCTCTTGGTGTATCAGCTCCCTTTCTCGGAAGATTGCCCTTCGTGCAACAATCACCTTGTTTTCAGAAGGTTTGTAAAACAAATACCCAAAAGAACTAGCAGGATAACCAATAAAGTAACACCTCTCTGATCTGGGTTCCAGTTTGTCGATGGCTTCACGACGGACGTAAGCCTCACAACCCCAGACTTTCAAATGCGCTAATGAGGGTTTAGTCCCATTCCATATTTCAGAGGGTGTCTTGCTGACCTTCTTAGTTGGTACAAGGTTCAGGACTTTTGCTGCAGTCTCCAAGGCATAGCCCCAGAAACTGATTGGAAACGTAGCACGACTCATCATGGACCGAACCATATCAAGTAATGTTCGGTTCCTCCTCTCAGCTACACCATTATGTTATGGTGTTCCGGGAGGAGTCAGCTGTGAAACAATTCCACAGTTCCCCAGATGATCGTAGAATTCTTGACTAAGATATTCTCCACCCCTGTCGGATCGGAGGATCTTAATCCTTTTGCCCCGTTGATTCTCTACTTCGTTCCGAAACATTTTGAACACCTCGAAGGTTTCAGACTTATGTTTAATCAAATAAACATACCCATATCTTCTGAAGTCATCAGTAAATGTGACGAAGTACCTTTCTCCATGTCTTGTGGCTGATCTGAACGGTCCACACACATCAGTGTGTATGAGGTCCAACAGATCCTTGCCTCTTTCAAAGTTCCCTGTGAATGGCGCTTTTGTCATCTTGCCTAATAAACAAGACTCACATACATAATCAGACTTGAGGTCGAATGATTCCAAAATCCCATCCTCTTGGAGTTTGGCGATGCGTTTCTTGTTTATATGGCCAAGTTGACAATGCCATAGACATGATTTATCCAATACACTTTTGGATGCATCTGAATCAACATTTAAGATTAAGCTATTATTTCTTCTAATGCTCACGATAGTTTCATAAATACCATTTGTAGGACATGCTTTAAAGTAAAGACAATCATTTTTGAAAACTAAAATATTTCCATTATCAAAACCAAAATAAAAACCGTCTCGATACAAAGCACTAAAAGAAATAATGTTTTTAGCCATTTCTGGCGAATAGCAACAATCTAATAAATTAATAGAAAATCCAGTAGAAAGCACGAGCTCGTAATCCCCAATCCTCTTAACAACAGCCGTATGTCTGTTGCCCATGATCAGGTCAAGCTCCCCATGCCTTAACTTCTTACTTCTTCTTAGTCCCTACACATCAGATCAAATGTGAGTACCACATCCTGTGTCTAGGAACCATGAATTAGTAGTAGAAGTATTATGGAGTTCTATCATGTATATACCTGAGGTACCAGACACTTTGGGCTTGATCTTCTTGATCTCCTCCAGGTATTTAGGGCATGTTCGCTTCCAGTGTCCCTTTTCTCCGCAGTGGAAACAAATGGCCTCATCAGGGTTTGGTGACGGCACTATCATAGAACCAGCCTTGCCCTTGTTGCTAGGGTTGGAGTTGGGGTTACCAACTTGACCCTTCCCTTTGCCTTTAGGCTTCTTGGCTTTCTTTTTCTTGATTGCCCCTTCCCTGATTGCCAATACTGGAGCCGTGGAGCTGGAGTTCTTAGATTTAGACATATTTGCCTCGGTAGTTTTTAGCATGCCGTGTAACTCCATTATGGTCTTTTCCAATCCATTCATATTAAAATTCAGTGTGAACTAACTGAATGTACTGCTCAGCGAGTGGAGGATGATATCCGTAACCAATTGCTGAGCGATCGGAAATCCAAGTCGCTCCAATCTGTCAACGTACGCTTTCATCTTAAGCACGTGTGCACTGACAGCGGTTCCCTCCTGCTGCTTGCAATCTAGTAGGGAGATCATAGTGTGATATCGTTCCTGTCTAGCCTGCTCTTGGAACATTTCTTTGAGCTGGTCGGCCATGTCGAACGCCCCAGCGGTCTCGAAACTCTTTTGGAGTTCCGGAACTGTAATGCCCGGTTTCTCAATCTTAGGATACACCAATAACTTAATCAAACACAAACAAGGTTATGGTGTAATTCCAAAAGATTAGTAACAAGTTCTACAAAGTTCTATCAAAAGCATAGTTTAAGTATAAACTATATACAACAAATATTTACATTGTTTTCACCAAAAACCGGAATATCCAAAAAGTTTTCAAAACATCTAGAACAAGTCCAAAGTCCAAGGTTCATATCTATCCCGCTAACCCTCCGTGATGTGTTTTCCACGACCTGCATTACCAGAACCTAACACAAACAACAATAGCAAACAAATTATGAGCTTTGAAAGCTCAGTGAGTAATTAGAGAATGACTTAATTATATATTTTATCTCTCCATTCCAATTAATCTCAATTGAACAACTCAATCTTCAGTGTATCTCAAACACTGCTACTCTTTAATTCATTACTCAAATCAACCTAATAGGATATATCCTTTTATCTACAATTATATCTCAATCATATGTAAATTTATTTAACAATAACTACTCACTTGAGGTTGACTCGGTACGTGGAACTTCAAAACCTCGTGCCTGATCCTGTCTCGGCTTAGCTGTAACATAACAGCTAAATTTCAATACTCAAGTCTCATATGATCTCATTCATAATTTATATCAACAAAATCCAGAAATTGACTTCACATAGTGAAGTCAAAATCAAACAACAATAAAACTCTAGTTATAGCTCCCCATTTCACCACTTTGACCCATTCAAACTCAAAAACAAAAAAATCAAGGAATATTACTAGCTCAAAACTTAAAATTAAACTCTTATAGACTTGCTATACATCAAATTCAACTCTAACATCATCAATTTATAAGTGGTTCATCGAGACCATAAGAAATCACTCCAATTTCAAAGGATCCAACGGTTGAAACAAATCCAAATTCAAGGAAAGTTACCTTTCAAACTCCAAATACAAATCCCTAGCTTCAATCCGTGATTAGTAGGTGTAAATCTCGACTTGGATAGCTTAGAAATCGATTTCTAGGGTTTGGGAAGGTTTTTACTCGAAGTGGAAATGACCCAAATGAAGGAAAACCCGCTCTTTAAAATACCCCTGATGCCCGACACGACCCGTGTAGGCTCACACGACCCGTGTGAGACCTACAGCAAGCCATCCTGAATATGCACAGACCCACACGACCCGTGTAGCCTCACACGACCCGTGTGAGACTCAAACTCGCCTCGGTAATTTTTGAACAATAGCTACACGACCCGTGTGAAGGTACATGACCCGTGTAGACCTGAAAAAGGGTACTGTTTGGTTCTTAAGCCTTTCTACACGACCCGTGTGGCCATACACGACCCATGTAGCTCTGATTTGACATTTTACAAGTCCAAACTTTACTCAATTGGGGTTTTAACCATCCTAACTCATATAACAACCTATTTAATCTTAATTACACTAAGATTAACACAAAACCTATATAAATTAATAATATGGTATTACAAGTTCTTACCCCCTTCAAAAGATTCCGTCCTCGGAATCTCTTGAAAACAAGAAGGGATACTTTGATCGCATCTCCTCTTCAGCTTCCCAAGTGACATCTGTTCCTCTATGATGTCGCCATTGTACTTTAACTATTACAATCTCTTTATTTCGCAACTTCTTGATATTTTCTGTCTAGAATCTTCTCCGGTTGTTCTTGATATTGAAGTTTATGATCTAACTGAACTTCCTTCAAAGGAACACGTGCCGACTCATCGTATAAAGTCTTACGAAGATGCGAGATATGAAACACATTATGAATTCCCTATAGCTCATCAGGAAGTTCAAGTTTATAAGCTACTGCTCCCACTCGTTGAATCACACGGAAAGGTCCAATAAACCGTGGGCTTAGCTTGCCACGTTTACCAAAACGAATAATTCCCTTCCAGGGAGACACTTTTAACATTACCATATCTCCGACTTGAAACTCCAACGGTTTCCTTCGTTTATCTGAATATTGTTTTTGACGCTGCTGAGCAACTCCCATATGCTCACGTATACGTTTTATCTTCATCTCAGTTTCAGTTATAATTTCAGGACCCGCTAGTGGCTTCTCTCCCGCTTCTGACCAACAGGTTGGTGTTCTACACATTGACCCATATAACGCTTCAAAGGGTGCCATTTGAATACTAGAATGATATGAGTTGTTATATGTAAATTCGGCTAAAGGTAGATGATCGTCCCAACTACCTCCAAAATCAATCACCGAAGCTCTAAGCATATCTTCTAACGTTTGAATAGTTCTCTCGGTTTGACCATCAGTCTGCGGATGATAAGCCGTACTCATTAAGGCTTTAGTTCCCAAATGTTTTTGAAAAATTTGCCAAAAATGAGAAGGAAAACGACTATCACGATCAGAGATTATCGAGGTTGGTACTCCGTGTCGTCTCATCACCTCCCTAACATAGATCTCTGCTAATTTGGACGCTTGATAATCTTCTCGTATAGGAATAAACTGTGCTGATTTGGTCAATCTATCAATATTTACCCATATAGAATCAAACCCTCGTGGAGTTCGGGGTAATTTAATGATAAAATCCATAGAAATCTCATCCCACTTTTTCATCGGTACAGGTAGTGGTTGAACTAACCCGTATGGTCTCTGGTGATTTGCCTTGACTTGTAAACAAGTCAGACACTTCTCTACATATCTCCCAACATCACGTTTCATTCCCGGCCACCAGCAAAACGGCTTTAAACTTCTATACATCTTTGTACTACCTGGATGGATTGAATACCGTGTACAATGTGCATCTTCAAGTAATAGCTGTCTCGTGTCTCCGTATCTTGGGACCCATAATCGTCCCTGAAAAGTCTTCACTCCCTGTGCATTTTCAACTAGTTTATCTACATAGCCAACCATTCTCTCATTCTTCATTTCATTGGCTTCTCTCTGGGCATGTTGAATCATTTCTGGCAATTTACTAACCACTCCCATTCGAGCTGAAACGACTCGAATAGGTGGTTCTTTTCGGCTTAACGCATCTGCCACTATATTTGCTTTACCAGGATGGTAAAGTATTTCGCACTCATAATCTTTCAAAAGATCCATCCATCTTCGTTGTCTCATATTCAACTCTTTTTGATCAAACAGATACTTTAAACTCTTATGATCTGAATATATCTGGAACTTCACACCATAAAGGTAATGTCGCCAGATTTTTAGTGCAAAAACAATGGCGGCTAACTCCAAATCGTGTACTGGATAAGTTTGCTCATGAGGCTTCAGCTGTCGAGACGAATACGCAATTACTCGCCCCCTTTGCATTAATACACATCCAAGAACGATTTGTGAAGCATCGGTAAAAAGGACAAAGTCTTCCACACCTTGAGGAAAAGCTAACACCGGAGCTTCGCATAACGCCCGTCTCAGTTTTTCAAAAGCTTCTTGTTGTGCTTTAGCCCAGATAAACTTCTCTGTCTTTCTGGCCAGCTTTGTTAAGGGCAATGCAATATTCGAAAATTTCTCAATAAATCGTCGATAATAGCCAGCTAGTCCCAAAAAGCTCCGAACCTCAGTCGGATTTTTGGGTGGTGCCCAACTCATCACTGCTTCTATCTTGGCAGGATCCACTTTAACACCTTCTTTGTTTATCACATGACCAAGAAACTGAATCTCTTGCATCCAAAACTCGCACTTTGAAAATTTTGCATACAACTTTTCTTTACGAAGAAGATTTAAAATCAACTGTAAATGTTGCTTGTGTTCCTCCCAGCTCTTGGAATAAATCAAGATATCTTCAATAAACACTATTATGAACTTGTCTAAGAATGGATGACAAGCTCGATTCATCAATTCCATAAAAGCCGCCGGGGCATTCGTCAAACCGAACGGCATTACTAGAAACTCATAATGATCGTATCGGGTACGAAATGCTGTCTTCGGGACGTCAGATTCTCTTACTCTTTACTGATGATATCCCGATCTTAAATAAATCTTCGAAAATTACACCGCTCCCTCCAATTGATCGAACAAATCATCTATTCTCGGTAGGGGATAACGATTCTTCAAAGTAATCTTGTTTAACTCGCGATAGTCTATGCACATACGCATAGAACCATCCTTCTTTCGAACAAACAGTATCGGCGCACCCCACGGAGACGAGCTCGGACGAATAAAACCGCGATCCAAAAGTTCTTGTAGTTGTTTCTTTAACTCCTCCATCTCGGACGGCGCCAACCGATAGGGTGCTCGAGCTATCGGTTTCACTCCAGGAACTAAATCAATAACAAACTCCAATTGACGATTTGGCGGTAAGCCCGGAAGATCATCAGGAAAAACATCGGCAAAATCTCTCACTATCTCAACATCCTTCACAGTGGCATGTTCGGTTTCAATTGGGGCAACATGTGCCATAAATAAAAGAGCACCTCTTTCGGTATACCTTCGCGCTCTCGCAAAAGATACTACCGGAATATGTTGAAAACGGCTGTAACGCCCCAATTTTCAATCAAAAATTTTCTTTAAAAATGTAAGTAAAAACAAAGATAATCTTATAAACATGCTTATGCGGTGTTCATCAAAACTATTATCAGAGTGTATACGTCCCATAATTATATAAATCTTATTGAATAATATAACTGCAAATCATAAATATGCGATGCGCCGCCGTCACGCCGAGCTCACCCCTTTATCAACTGAAGTACCTGAAAATGTTTTAAATTCAACGGGTAAACATAAAGCTTAGTGAGTTCCACAAATTACCATACATGCCCACACATTAAACAACCCGTCCTCGAGAACGACCCGACCCTACCCGCCATACAACAGCTACGGGCGTCCATCATACAACAGCTATGGACACGGGAAGGTTCTACCCATCATACAACAGCTATGGGTTCCCGGTTATGGCCCAGCCCATCATACAACAGCTATGGGACAAGGCAATAGTCCAACTCGCCATACAACAGCTACGAGGGGACACGCATCAGTACTGAGCCCAACAACAAATAACCACAGATATAGAGCAAATCATATAACTGTAAACAACACACAAGATTCCTAACATGCAACATCATATAGTAAGGTGAGGATACTCACCTGAATCACAACCGTCCGGATAATCGCTAATATCTCAAACTAGGCTCGTCCGATCACCTAAATTCCACATATACAACATATTAAGTACTGGCCAAACTCTTATAGACTTGCCTAAAGGTCAGACCCAACGTTTGCCACCAAACCAGAGTCAAAACCAAACCTTTGGGTCAAACAGTCGCTCGCCGCGGCATGGCTCCTCGCCCTACGCGCCGCGGCTACCATCGCATAATTACGGGGGTTCAGCCGAGTCTGCGCCGCCGACATAGCCAGTCCGCGTCGCGGCTCGTAACATTCCAAAATGTTATTAGCGCTTAACAGTACATCAATCGGCTAGGGTTCCTTTCTAAACCCTTCCTGGGATCAGAAACTACCCTAAGGTCACTTCCTTATGGACATGCAAGTCCATGCATGTCCTTGATCCAAACCCTAAGTGTTACAAGTCATCTAAGGCTACAAACCAATGGGTAATACCCCATGACGAGATAAAAAGGAAAGTCAGAAAGGTAAATCTTCTTACCTTACTTCTGAAAAGCGGAGTGATGCCCACGATCCGTCGCAAGCCTTCTCTCGTGTTGGATCTCCCTCTTCTAATCTCCAAAAACCTCCAAAGTCTCGAACCCGAAGAGTCTACCAAAACCCGTCGCCTCTACTCCATAAATTCCCAAAAAAACACGAATCCTAGGGCTAGGTCCCTTTATATAGGCGTATAAACTCGAATTAGGGTTTTTCATGACTGCGGCGCACCGCGCCGCGGATTTTATCGAGTCGCGCCGCGCGTACAAAATCACTCGCGTATCCAGATCCTTCCCGAGCCGCGTCGCGGATCCATCCGGGCCGCGCCTCGGTGGAACGGGTCTTACAATTATCCCCCACTTGAATGGATTTCGTCCCCGAAATCTGTGCCTGAAAACAACTTGGGGTAATACCTCCACATTTTCTTCCTCGGGTTCCTAAGTCCATTTAGACCCTTTACGATGCTGCCATTACACCTTAACTACCCCTATCGTCTTATTTCGTAAAGTCTTTATTTTCCCTTTCTTTGATAGCAACCGGTCGCTCCACATAATTCAAGCGTTCGCCAATTTGGATACCCTCCAAGGGCACAATTGAAGTTTCATCGGTAATACACCTCCTGAGTCGGGAAACGTGGAACGGTCGTGAATCTGGCTAAGCTGCTCGGGCAGCTTCAATCGGTAGGCTACCTTACCTACTTGTGAGATGATTCGATATGGTCCAATATACCTAGAGCCAGGCTTCCCTCAATTCCTAATAACCCTCTCCCAAGGCGACACCTTAAGAAGAACAAAACTTCCAACCTAGAACTCGAGATCGGACCATCGTCTCGCAATTTCTCTCCCAATTGCACGCTACAGAATGCGTCGCATTGCACAGCCTCAACTAAGAAATCTAGAAGTTACTACAAGCCTGATTGAGCCATAGATTCTTTCTACTACACTAACAAATATCCGGTATACCCGGGGGTCCAACTTTCCAGTACATCGGTACCTTAACGACAAAACTCCGACCAATAAACTCAGGTCCTATCACTGCATATTATCATGATTCCTCTTCGGGCTCAAATCAGTCTACAATCTCTTCCTGAACACATAGAAATCCTAACACCCTCTCCCGTACGACTTCTTGCATAAGAGACCATTTCTCGTGTGCTAACCATTATCAGAAAGGACTCTACCAACGTTACATAAGAAACTACAACTCCCACCAAACTAAGAACGTAATCCCGAAGGAACTCCTTCAAGCGTCTAAATTGATCTCCCCATACAGCCATCCTTCTAAGGGTGATGCACAATACTGAAACAAAGTTGAGTGTCGCAACTTTACGAACCTTCTCCTAAACTCCTGGGTGAGCTGCACCTCCTTACCTGATATCACCATCCAGAGCACCATATCAGGGTACCTTCTCCCGAGCCTTAACATCATCCACCCTTCATAGACCAGCATACTATAATAGACTTAAAGCAAGCACTCCTACTCCATCGGTCTACGACACCCTTGATTTTATCAACACACTGAGGGGTTCCTTGGTACCTCCACGATGAACCCATACAGGCATACCTCTAAATTCTACCTCAGAATTCCTCAGAGACCAAATCAACTACCTATCTCTTGATGATTGGCCTTGACCCTTCCACTGATCAAACCTCTCTCCTCTTAACCATTCCCCACTTCCTTACCGGCCAGATCACCCGTAATTCTCTCCAATATCATACACATCCGTGTTGCCCCTCGGGCAACAAAAAACTTGACACAAACTTCTTCGTTCATCACCGTACAAAAGCTCCGTCTATATCTAACATCCAAGGCGACCATAATGGGTTAGCCATCCTACGCTAACCCTACCCCACAACCTTCATTTACCCGAACTGTCTCACCTAAAGGCATTCCCTTCCACGGTTTCCCATCTAAATCCTTATCTTGAATCCAATCCGCCCAGTCTTCATGTCGCCCTGATCCGCCCTTGGTTTTCATTCTCACCAGCTAAACAGCCATCAGCAAAACCAAGGTAGTCTTTACCTCAACTACTCCAGCAAATGCGATCATGGAAGGATCCATAATCATCTCTCATCCTACTAAACAATCCTAAGGGTACTAATCCTCGGCACCCAAATAACCATTATCTCATCCTGCACAGAAATCATCTGCCCCACAACCCAATCTGACCAATCAGCCTGCTAAAACCGTATCTCGTACTAGAGGGAACACGACACAGTATTGCTACAATAAAGCACCCGGCTCTCCCGATCAGCACGAAGTATTCAACAGAACACAGCACAGTACCACCTCAACATAGCACACTCCATCCGACAACACCTTATCTCTCACCGAGGCACGAGGGGGCACAACCTCGAACAAGGCACAGTACCCCGGTACCCACGTGAGATACCAATCCTCCAGGACGTAAAATCCTTAATCGATCACTACACTAATACGACCCAATGCTCCTGGCCAATGCTTATCCTTGTTCCTAGCATCGCTTAGCATAACCCTCGTCCTGTCTTCATATTATCGTTGCTTAATATGTTTCTTCCGCACTGACCCTTCCCGATCGATACACAATCTCACCAAAACGTTTCCTTAAAACCTCGCTCCGACCCCTTCCTAACTTCGCCCAGCCTTTCCTGCCTGGGAAGGATTCTCGGCTCGCGATACTTTCATTCCTTGAAACTATTGACTAGCGCTCCTGAGATGAGCTGTCACATATGACACATTCCTTATTTCGAAAACGTTTGTCCTACATGCATAACTCTTGCTGAAGCCTGAAGTAGATTCCCGGTCCCTGAATAATTTCTCTGCGTCAATCCTTCTGAGTATCAGTCCATGCAAGCAGAACCCCTGGTGTCCAAAGTCACCATAGCTTGTGCAACCTTGCAGTCGAACCAACAGGTCGCGTTGTCTCCTTAGTCCGGCGTCCCAACTTCCATGCTCTGCCCTTTTTATACCAAACTTGACTCTCTCGCTCCTACTGCCATCCAGGTCCTGAGTTGAAACGAAATACAATCGTCCAACGTTCTCCACGCCTTAATGGAAATAATCAAAACTCCCATGGAAGTGACCACGCATCCCTAGCATGGCCAAGATCCTTGCCTCTTCGCAATGCATACAACCTCAACCGCTTCCTTGAATTTGCAGAATTCCCTTTACTCAAAGCTATTCCAAACACCTTTACCCTAAGGTGAAAAGCTACTCGATGCACCAATAACCACTTGCTAGCTCCAGCCCGCAATGACACTCCCATCTTCCTCCTCCAAGCTACAACTTTCCCTTTTCGAGGCCTTAGCCCCTGCCGGCGAGCTCCCTGCCTTGTTAGATCGCGGGTATCCATCCCCACGCCGTCTCCCTCATTGCCATGAGACTTCCATCCTTAATGGTCGGTTATGTCACATTGGGAATCCTTCTTCCCTTTCCGCTTCAACCCTCTACTTGTGGCTATCTGTCCAAGGAGCCATCTTCTGTGGGTCTTTATCCCATAAGTCACACACTACTCGCATTTTTCGTCATACCTTGTACGTAGTCTCCAATTACTCTAACTTCAGCTGGGTAGCAGGAGTCAAGGTCCATCAGCTTCAGCAGCTAGACGGGCCCTTCCTGCTCTTCGAGTGACACAAGTCGACATAATGTCGGCACTTAAATCAATCTGGATTCTAGTCCATTCCCTAAAGGAGTACCTAGTAATCCTCTGGAACCTATCTGCAGATTCCCAGGTCACAGTTTCCAACAAGCTGCCAATCCCTTCTCTCTCTATCATCATAACCCAAGCTAACGCTTGATAATTCGTAATGCAAGTACTCCCATATTCCAGTAGCTGAGCTATACACGCATTAAGCTTCATTTATTCTCTTAGAACACCAACTCTCCCCCACTTGGAATCTGTGCCAATACCTAGTGCTGATCGCGATCGATCAGCGCCTCGAACCTTTGTAACAAATTCAATCCTCATACCATGCCGTTAGTCCATTAAACAGGGATAAGGTCTATCGGGATTCATATCTATAGACCTTCGAAACATCGACATGCAAAACCCAGATGCATCGGCTAGCAACCCGGATGCATCGCCTAACCCATTGCTATCAATCATAACCCTCGTTGATACCTCAACTGTGATAAATTTCTGCACCTATGATCCATCACGATCTACCTCAATCGGTTACACCCGAAACTACTCCCAATCCACTCTTCATTACCGAACATCGCCACGATGAAGACGTGTGCTTCCTTTTCGCCACTAACCCATAATGTGAATCATACCTGATTCTCTACCCTACCCGGTTCCTTAGAATTTTGGGTAACTCTTCCTGACTCATGTATGAATCCTGTGCTTTCGGTAGTACGGGCCCTGTACTACCTTCCACACCTATTCGTACTTGTTCCAGAATTTGTCCCCCAATACTCTATTTCACCACTCACTCATCTATTTGACATTGGTATTCATACTGTCTCGCACCCAAGTGCCTAACACTTATCTTAGGCTACCTAGGATCTCACACCCCACCCGTGCCTAAAAGAACTGCTGCTAACACCATCGAGTCGCCTCACGGACACACAGTCGTACACAATCGAGAATAAGATAGACATTAAAATAAATGATCCTACCCCAAAGTCACAACCAAACAAGGAACAGCCAGTAAGGCTAGACCAAGAATTCTTAGGCTATCTTATCCTAATTGTATATAACCCAATATCATTCACTAAGCAACCTAATAGTGTTAGCATAGATTCTAAAGCTGCACAAATAACAAACAACAGGCAGAAGGCATCCTAATCCAAGCATTTCTAGCATGCATTTCCTAACTAAATTCCATGCCTATTTTCTGGCATACATATATCATCACATAACACAAACTTGGCATGGGTAATTGGGAATCACAAAAACTTACTTGATCTCGGTTGACGGTTCGCATCGCATCTCATTCTTTTCAAAACTCATTATCTGTTAAAAATCATAAGTCAGGTGTGCATACCATGTTTCAAACCCCCAAGCAACAATCAAACAAGAACATGCAAGGGAATCTTCCACATGTTATTCAACCCAACTACTTAAAACTTTTATAGAGAAAACATTATTTCTTTAACGAAAAGCTCTCAGTCCTAAGTTTGAGTTTGGATTCCCAATACAGTTCATCCAAATCCCTCAAACTAAGGCTCTGATACCAATTTGTAACGCCCCAATTTTCAATCAAAAATTTTCTTTAAAAATGTAAGTAAAAACAAAGATAATCTTATAAACATGCTTATGCGGTGTTCATCAAAACTATTATCAGAGTGTATACGTCCCATAATTATATAAATCTTATTGAATAATATAACTGCAAATCATAAATATGCGATGCGCCGCCGTCACGCCGAGCTCACCCCTTTATCAACTGAAGTACCTGAAAATGTTTTAAAATCAACGGGTAAGCATAAAGCTTAGTGAGTTCCACAAATTACCATACATGCCCACACATTAAACAACCCGTCCTCGAGAACGACCCGACCCTACCCGCCATACAACAGCTACGGGCGTCCATCATACAACAGCTATGGACACGGGAAGGTTCTACCCATCATACAACAGCTATGGGTTCCCGGTTATGGCCCAGCCCATCATACAACAGCTATGGGACAAGGCAATAGTCCAACTCGCCATACAACAGCTACGAGGGGACACGCATCAGTACTGAGCCCAACAACAAATAACCACAGATATAGAGCAAATCATATAACTGTAAACAACACACAAGATGCCTAACATGCAACATCATATAGTAAGGTGAGGATACTCACCTGAATCACAACCGTCCGGATAATCGCTAATATCTCAAACTAGGCTCGTCCGATTACCTAAATCCCACATATACAACATATTAAGTACTGGCCAAACTCTTATAGACTTGCCTAAAGGTCAGACCCAACGTTTGCCACCAAACCAGAGTCAAAACCAAACCTTTGGGTCAAACAGTCGCTCGCCGCGGTGTGGCTCCTCGCCCTACGCGCCGCGGCTACCATCGCATAATTACGGGGGTTCAGCCGAGTCTGCGCCGCCGACATAGCCAGTCCGCGTCGCGGCTCGTAACATTCCAAAATGTTATTAGCGCTTAACAGTACATCAATCGGCTAGGGTTCCTTTCTAAACCCTTCCTGGGATCAGAAACTACCCTAAGGTCACTTCCTTATGGACATGCAAGTCCATGCATGTCCTTGATCCAAACCCTAAGTGTTACAAGTCATCTAAGGCTACAAACCAATGGGTAATACCCCATGACGAGATAAAAAGGAAAGTCAGAAAGGTAAATCTTCTTACCTTACTTCTGAAAAGCGGAGTGATGCCCACGATCCGTCGCAAGCCTTCTCTCGTGTTGGATCTCCCTCTTCTAATCTCCAAAAACCTCCAAAGTCTCGAACCCGAAGAGTCTACCAAAACCCGTCGCCTCTACTCCATAAATTCCCAAAAAAACACGAATCCTAGGGCTAGGTCCCTTTATATAGGCGTATAAACTCGAATTAGGGTTTTTCATGACTGCGGCGCACCGCGCCGCGGATTTTATCGAGTCGCGCCGCGCGTACAAAATCACTCGCGTATCCAGATCCTTCCCGAGCCGCGTCGCGGATCCATCCGGGCCGCGCCTCGGTGGAACGGGTCTTACAACGGCGTTCGCCTCGTATTAACATCTGAGACCCGCTCGGAGTTCTCACAGAAATAATCTTCCCGTGACAATCCATATTTGCCCTATTATTATCTAACCAGTCCATTCCAACTATTACATCAAACGTACGAGTAGTCATCGGCTTCAAATCAATAAGGAAATAAATCCATTGATTTCAAGCCGACAATTTATATACTGAGTATCTACTATAACATCTCTCCCATCAGCAATATCAACTATCAGACTCTCACTCATCTTAGACACCGGGACATTAATTCGGGTTGCAAAAGGTACAGATATAAAAGAAACCGATGCACCAGTATCAAACACCATACGAGCTCGAAGAGAATTTAGGCTAAAGATACCTGTGATCACATCTGGTCGTTCTCTAGCCTCTTCCACGGTCATCTGAAAAGCTCGAGTTCTGACATTCCCACCGCCTCTATCTCGTCTATCGCCTCGATTATCGCCTCGTCCCGCCCTTGAAGTCTCGCGACGTGAATCAGTTCTCGGCTTTGGGCAATCCGGGCGAATATGACCGCTCTCCCCGCAATTGAAACACACACGATTTTTCTCCAAGCAATCTCGAGCCATATGCCCTGTCTTCCCGCACTGATAACACATAAGAGACGGGGTACTCGTATCACAGTTTCCAGCGTGTTTTCGACAACACTTTTCGCACCACTTACCCTCAGTCTTTCTTGAATCACCTCGATATTGATAACTCGAAACTGGCTGTTTTTGAGAACTACCCTCGGGTTTTCCTTCCCATTTCCTCTTTTGGCCTCCGCTTCCTTGGTCCTCCTTCCTTTCATTATCTTGCCTCCGTAGTTCTTTTTCTCGAGATTTGGCTGCCTCGACAATCTGCTGATAAGTTGTAAAGCTGGAACTCTGTAAGAACTCTCGTATCTGGGTCCTCAGTCCCCACAAATACCTATCAACCTTTCTTTCTTCCGTGTCTACCTGATGAGCAGCAAATCTGGCTTTCTCATTGAACTCTGTTGTATACTCTTGCACCGACCGTGTTCCCTGCTGTAATCTCAGAAAAACCTCCTCCAGACTTTTCATTGCAGTATTTGAGCAATATTCTTTCATAAATTTGGTTTTAAACTCCTCCCACGTCAGTTCTGATTCCAATCCTTTATCTATATCCAGATTTATATTCTCCCACCAGAATTGGGCATCTTTGTGAAGACAATTTGTAGCATACTCAACTTTGTCTTTTTCCGCACACTTACTCGTACGAATAACTTTCTAAATATGGGTTAGCCAATTTCTTGCAACAACGGGATCATCAGTACCGAAGAAATCGTTCGGTTTACATTTGCGGAATGTCTCATAATTACAGCCTTTTGGTTCACTCGATCCTTCAGTCTCAGCATGAGTAATAACTGGTTCTCTCCGACCTTCCCCAACCACAGGTGTGATAGGAGGTCGGTTTCGATCATTTCCAGTCACCTCCGTCTGAGGTCTTACTAGGGTAGGCAATAAGCCTTTAACGGCTTTTGCCACCTCCGTAGCAATCAATTCTCGTAATGATGATGTCATCTCAGGCGGTCTCTCGCCTTCAGACTGGCGCCCCAGCCTAGAATCTTGTGATCCTGATTGCTCATCTCGATGATCACCTCCCTCTTTTTCCTTTCCAGAACTCATTTTAACTGAAAAGAAAATTTACTCATTTAGAAATCACCACCACAATACTCAATATGGTGTATATTCAACTCATTTATATGTCACCATAATACTCAATATGGTGTATATTCAACTCATTTATATGTCACCATAATACTCAATATGGTATATATTCAACTCATTTATATGTCACCATAATACTTAATATGGTTACATAATCAACTCGGTTCATACACCACGAAGGATAGCTACTCGGGACTCTTTGGGACTTTTCTACTTCACTGGTTTAAGTCTAAACCCAACTCAAGGTTTAATTCTCTTAAACCACAGCTCTGATACCAACTTGTAATGCCCGGTTTCTCAATCTTAGGATACACCAATAACTTAATCAAACACAAACAAGGTTATGGTGTAATTCCAAAAGATTAGTAACAAGTTCTACAAAGTTCTATCAAAAGCATAGTTTAAGTATAAACTATATACAACAAATATTTACATTGTTTTCACCAAAAACCGGAATATCCAAAAAGTTTTCAAAACATCTAGAACAAGTCCAAAGTCCAAGGTTCATATCTATCCCGCTAACCCTCCGTGATGTGTTTTCCACGACCTGCATTACAAGAACCTAACACAAACAACAATAGCAAACAAATTATGAGCTTTGAAAGCTCAGTGAGTAATTAGAGAATGACTTAATTATATATTTTATCTCTCCATTCCAATTAATCTCAATTGAACAACTCAATCTTCAGTGTATCTCAAACACTGCTACTCTTTAATTCATTACTCAAATCAACCTAATAGGATATATCCTTTTATCTACAATTATATCTCAATCATATGTAAATTTATTTAACAATAACTACTCACCTGAGGTTGACTCGGTACGTGGAACTTCAACACCTCGTGCCTGATCCTGTCTCGGCTTAGCTGTAACATAACAGCTAAATTTCAATACTCAAGTCTCATATGATCTCATTCATAATTTATATCAACAAAATCCAGAAATTGACTTCACATAGTGAAGTCAAAATCAAACAACAATAAAACTCTAGTTATAGCTCCCAATTTCACCACTTTGACCCATTCAAACTCAAAAACAAAAAAATCAAGGAATATTACTAGCTCAAAACTTAAAATTAAACTCTTATAGACTTGCTATACAACAAATTCAACTCTAACATCATCAATTTATAAGTGGTTCATCGAGACCACAAGAAATCACTCCAATTTCAAAGGATCCAACGGTTGAAACAAATCCAAATTCAAGGAAAGTTACCTTTCAAACTCCAAATACAAATCCCTAGCTTCAATCCGTGATTAGTAGGTGTAAATCTCGACTTGGATAGCTTAGAAATCGATTTCTAGGGTTTGGGAAGGTTTTTACTCGAAGTGGAAATGACCCAAATGAAGGAAAACCCGCTCTTTAAAATACCCCTGATGCCCGACACGACCCGTGTAGGCTCACACGACCCGTGTGAGACCTACAGCAAGCCATCCTGAATATGCACAGACCCACACGACCCGTGTAGCCTCACACGACCCGTGTGAGACTCAAACTCGCCTCGGTAATTTTTGAACAATAGCTACACGACCCGTGTGAAGGTACATGACCCGTGTAGACCTGAAAAGGGTACTGTTTGGTTCTTAAGCCTTTCTACACGACCCGTGTGGCCATACACGACCCGTGTAGCTCTGATTTGACATTTTACAAGCCCAAACTTTACTCAATTGGGTTTTTAACCATCCTAACTCATATACCAACCTATTTAATCTTAATTACACTAAGATTAACACAAAACCTATATAAATTAATAATATGGTATTACAGGAACCATGATCGCCAACATGAGACAAGCAACCTCATCTGAATGATCTTTATGCTTTTGCCAAGCATCCCTAACAGCTCTAGTTGCATCATCAGCTGGAGCCTCAGGAAGAGCTGTGTCCAGGACCCATTCTTTCTTATCATACCGGAGGGCGATCCGAAGGGAACGCATCCAGTCCAAGTAGTTGGATCCGGTCAGCTTATCCTTAGAGAGGAGTTGCATTAGTGAGATATTTGTAGCCGAATTCGAATTTGCATTTGTGTTTGGAGCCATCTATATGAAAAGTAGATTTAATTAGTTTGATTAATCCTTAAAAAATTAATTACCCAAAACAATAATTTTACTTAAGGCTAGAATCCATATTTCACTTTTGGTGGTGAAGAGGTATGCCGTAGTCACCCCCAAAAGTTATTTAGGTAGGCAATACTCGTTCCCAACTTCAATCTCTATGAAGCTTCTAGATCTTTCGGGATTCATTGAATCTAATCAATGGCATGTTTAGTCCCATCATGCTCATCCTTTCTCCCGTGACGGGTATGCCGCGGATCACGGGTTTGGATGGTAAATCGACCACGAAGGACCCACGTGACACCCGGCCCATGATTCATGAGTTATCGCGAGTATCACATCATTTTGGCCGAGTCCAATCCGACGCGTTGGCTATAGCACTTCCCACGCCGGAAGGGCCCGGTTAAATGTGTGGTTCTTTGTGGGTAGCATGAGATTTACATTTTCATAAAACAGGATTTTGTTTCATTTTTTTTAAAACATTTTAACCTTTTAATTGGCATAAGGGTCAATTTAAACTTTTAAAACCGGTTTGAAATTGCCAATTTGACTTTTGAAAAATTCTATTAACTTTTAACAAAATTTTCTTACTTGTGTATTTTCAGTAATACTTTTATCTTGAAACACTGTCCTATCAAATCCTTTCGGTAACTCCACTCAATAAAATGCGACAGGCGATGAGGGTGGTAAGCAGTGAATGCTGTTTAAAAACCGACCTCATTAGGAATCAAAAAGACCTCCTTAAACCTTCTACACATTTAGAGTAGGTGAGCCTAGTCACGGTCTAACCAATGTTTTTATTTTAAGTTATACATATAGATACAATTCTAATATATATATATATCATTTAAAATTTTAAGTATTCTTGAAAATTATGTTTAACTATTAATTCTATTAAACACGCAAGGATGCAGTGTTAATAATTAATTTAAACAATCATCCATTAAAGTTTGAAGAATTTTAAACTTTGTGTTTAGCTATTAATCCTATTGAGCATGCAAGCATTCTATGTCAATTATTAATCTAAACAATCATACAATACTAAAATCACCATTTTTTATAACAAGAAATCTGATTTCAGAAAATAAAACGTCACGACCGTCGCGACACGGATCACGAGAAAACGCGACGCGGTAATCAAAAGAAACCGATCATGACAAGAACAACGCGGCGCGGAACACTAGGAAACGCGACGCGGCAAAATCCTAATGATCGTAACTTTAGAAAAATCTGCGACGCGATATTTCAAGTAACGCGGCGCGGACGTCGATCAGATTCGATAAATCAGAAAAAAAACGATTTTTAACAATTTTAATCGAATCAAAACAGTACAAAATCATGATAAAGCTGCTCTGATACCACTATTGGAATACGATAACATAAAAAAAACGCAGCGGAAACTTAAAACAAAATCGTATTCAACCAGGATCACAGAATCATGCACACTTTTGTAACTGTAAAATCAAGAGGGTTCAAGACATACTTTTTAAATCTCAGATCTGATTTTGTTAGGATGACGAGAGCCCAAAGTAGAACTCCTCTAATGTAATCTCACCCAAGACAACGATCCAGCACCCGTTGATGTAGTATATACCTTTGCTTGAAGTTTTAACACGTAATACTTAGGGTTTTGAAAGAAATCGGCCGTATACTGAGGGGTGGGAGGAGGGTGACGAAAATTAGGGTTTTGGCAGCCTTTACAACTCAGATCTAGGGTTGTATTTATAGTGCTCCTCATCCTTATCCCCTCCCTTGTGGATATTTTCGATCTCTTTTAGCTAAATCGTCTCTTGCATGTAACCCAAAAGGACCCTACTATTTATAATAATATTACCAACTTGTTATAACGATGGGCATATAACCAACAGAAGCTGCTTATATTCTCGGGATAAGAATACTGAGAGATAAAAAGAGAAAACTAATAGGTCTGAGCCAGTATACATATTTGGAAAAGGTGTTAAAAAGATTTAACATGGAAAATTCCAAAAAGGGAGAGCTACCAATCCAGTGTAATGCTAAATTGAGTAAGACTCAAAGTCCGAGTACCGATGAAGAAATAGCTGAGATGAGTCAGGTACCTTATGATTCGGCAGTAGGATCGATCATGTATGCTATGACGTGTACTCGTCCCGACGTATCCTTCGCACCGAGCATGGTTAGTCGGTTCCAGGGTAATCCTAGAAAGGCACATTGGATTGCGGTTAAGAACATACTCAAGTATCTGCGAAGGACAAAGAATATGGTATTAGTCCTTGGTGGCAGTGATGACTTGAAAGTGAGTGGATATACAGATGCCAGCTTCCAGACAGATAGGGACAGTGGTCGGTCCCAATCGGGCTGGGTATTTCTTTTGAACGGTGGAGCGGTCACTTGGAAAAGTTCCAAGCAAGAAACGGTGGCTGATTCAACGTGCGAATCAGAGTACATTGCAGCGAGTGAAGCGTCTAAGGAAGCGGCTTGGCTGAAGAACTTTATCGGTGACCTTGGAGTTGTCCCGAGCATTCAGGAGCCGATGGAACTATTCTACAATAATGAAGAAGCGGTCGCTTTGACAAAAGAACCGTGAGATCATGGAAAGTCCAGGCATATCGACAGAGAGTACCACTACATTCGACATCGCGTAGAAGAAGGTCACTTACTGGTTAAGAGAGTATCATCAAAAGATAATCCTGCAGATCCTTTGACTAAGGCACTGAGTAGGATCAAGCACAATCAGCATGCTCGGAGCATTGGACTGAAGGATGATATTAGTTTTAGTAATTAGATAGAATCTTGAAACTTGTGACAGTATAAATGTAATTGACTTGGTGATTTTATAATGGAGATTTATAAATGAGTATTATTACTGCCTTTGTCAATTGTTTATTATTGTGTTTCTATATTTGCATGTTTAACTTCCTAAATAATTAAATTCTTTGAAATTCCACAGTCGATCATACTGTTAGGGAGTAAGTGTGAACAAAGACTGTCATGAATCGGTTGTAGATTGTCTAATGAGTTAGACATTGCAATAAGACTGCTACAACGTTCATGAGTACTTAGAAAATAGAGATTTGAGTATTGGATAAACCCGCGCTTAACAGACTGCTTCATGGACTATATCACGAGCAATGTTAAGACGATAATATCCTTTGATCTTTAAGTGGAGAGATATGATCTGTAATTTGCAAGTCGATTGCTCATTGATAGTGCGAAAACGTGCCGGTAACTCGGTACTATAAAACACACTATTGTGAGTATTCTAACTGGTAAAAGATGCAGACATATAAGTCGAAACTTATCCGTCCCTTGACCCGATGGGGAAACAGATATCATTAGGCCTCTCGATGATTTAAAGTTGACTAAAAGTGTTGGCCAACCGGGACTGAATTGATGTGTTCAATTAGCAGTCTTAAAGTCATAAGCAAATCGGAAGTCGAGAAACAGAGTATCAGACCAAGATTGATATTTATCCATGTATTGAGTCTGAAAATATCTTGTTGGACGGAGGATCATCTGATCACTTATCTTTAGACAGAACTGACTGGGTCAGAGTTCAGAAACAGTTTCTAGGAAACTGATATTAATCAGAAGGTGAAAGGACAATTAAAGTCATAGACTTATCCAAGTGGGAGACTGTTGGATTAGGTGTCTAACCCATGACTTATAATTGTTTTTATCTTATTAATTGAAGCATAAGTCCATTTGGGTTGCCCTCATAGGTGGAGGTTAGGATAGAGTTCAGTAGAGTAAAAGGTTGATTTATTAATTGTTTAATAAATCAATAGAATTAATTAAACGGTTTATTAATATATTTAAGTGTTAATATATTAATTAGAAACTATAATAATTAATTAAGATTTAATCTAGAATTAATTGGATTTAATTTAGTGATTAAATTAATTAATTAAAAGTGCAGGGACTGGTTCTGTAATTATTCAATAGTTGAATATTGACTGGCCAGTGTACAAGGGTGGAAGGAGGCGAGTTTATGGTGTGGGCACCATAAATCTCGAAACCCTAATTAGGGTTTAGAGAAAGCCTTGCCCAATTGGTAAAAGGCTTACCAAAGATGGGCTCTAGGGTTTCAAGCTGTACCACCTGAGATCTATAAATAGAGATCCCCTGGGAACCCTAATCCTGTGCCAACTATTATTGTGATTACTCTGCTGGACTGTCTTCTCCATTGCTTTGGGTGTGACTTGCATTTGAGGCAGGATTCCTTTGCTTCTTGCTTCAGGATCATAAGATCAAAAGGTTGGTATTTTCAATTTGATCTTTAGAATTAAAATGTTTCCCTTAGGTTTTAGTTCATAATCTTCATAGAAGAAAACATAGACCATTTAGGGTTGCATGTGAACCATAAGTTTTTATTTGTTCATTGATTGTATAGAAACCCTTCATAAATAGGGTTCTATAATATGAAGACATCCAAATGGGAAAAATTGTTAATAAATCAAACGATATCACAAAGCTACCAAAGGTAAAAAGCATTGAAATCACCCAAATTTGCCACAAGAGAGAAATGGAAAATATCTATGCCTCAAAGACAGAAAATTCTTCTAACAAAGTGACCATATAGGTTATTTGCGACTTGGTCTTGACCTGATGTCTCCATGAAAGTCGTAGGCAAGTTGTACCAAACAATTCACAAATAGGCATGTGACGAGCATGTCATGGTGACCTACTGGATTCAAGGAATTTAAAGCATTAAAAGTAGAAGCATCACATCGCTACTTCAACTTGCAACTTCCTGAGCAAAGAGGTCATATTCTTCCCATCTTGGGCGATTAGCCCAAGTCATATGGGCAACCTTAACAGGTGCGTAAGTCCCCCTCCTCTCCAAACCCCTACTCTATATATTCTCTAGAGATAGCCTTTTAACATGAATAAGGTTGTGTTTGATAGCCTCTTAATCTGAATGATTAAGAGGCTCTAAAAAGGGTAAAATGGTAATTTTTTTATCATTCAACATAGCTATTCAGATGCTTAATCAAACAAGATATTTCATTCAGATCTAATTCATTAAGAGCCTTTGAATGATTCAGATCTCTAAATCATTCAGATCTGAATGATTAAGATGCTACCAAACGTAGCCTAAGTCCATTAATAAGTCTCTTATGTAGTCCATACCTTCTCCAGTGAATTCAAAATCGTCAATATGTTCATTGCGCATCAAAATTACAACATTGACAATCAACAAAGTACTCTTATGCACTAAACGATTTATCATATCACACAATGTATATGTTAACCATCTCAAGTACGGTAGGATCATCTAAACTTAAGATACGTGTGACGAAAAATTCTAAATTTACACTTTAAGTGTAGTTTTTTGGACCATCTCTCGATTTGAGGTGTAGAGGAGCCATGCTAATATTCCTTGTATAGTTCTATTTTTATCGGGTGTCCACAGAGGGACTTTTTAAGTGGAGTTAGATCGCGTAACTTTTCATATAATTCAAAATTTTCAAATGAAGAAGGATATAAGTGTAACAGAATTGTCTAATTCACACAAGCATTGGTTTATCAACAAAAACATTTGAAATGCATTTACTCAGTACAATATACATATACTGATATACATAAACATATGCTAAATGATCATGATTTTTCTTTCAAGATGTTGCACCTTATTTCGAGGTCGAAATGTGGGCATTGCAAAATGTTGCACCTTATTTCAAGGTCGAAATGTGGTATCTTTATGTCACCTCCTAACACTATCCACGGCCACATTAGAGCAAAACTTATTAAGGAAACTCTAATTGTCAATTATCGATGGAAATGGGACGGGTATGATATAAGTATTGATGTCTCATACCTAATTATAAAATTGCATCCCATATTTGGTCCCCAACCCGGTTAGTAAGTAACCATAAGGTTTGTAGGAGCACCCCCAAGTACAGGTATCTAATTCATTATCTAAAACACGATCATAACATTATCCAAAAAAACTAGACTTTTTAGTAATCCCACTTTAACAACATCAATAAATTTAATATCTTACATATGGTAAATAAATACAATCTTTATCATACAAAACTTAAAATATCCGAATTTCCTGATAAATGATTTAAATCATAACATAGATAATAATAACAATATCATCAATTTTCATTGTAGGAATATTTTCTTAGCAATAATTACGTAACAAACTTTCTATTTCTAATATTACATATAGTATTATAATCTAACTTTAGAATTAAGTATAATATGATTCAAGTATAAATGGTTCAATATTTATAAAAAGTATAATGGTTCAAAGTCCGTAAATGACATTGGGCAATCGCAGCGGGTATAACCCCAATATCATAACCATCCCTAACCCACAAAGATTTTAAAAAAGTATTTCCGTACCCAATCCCATAACCATTTACTCGGCTCAAAGTTCATCCAAAATGTTTCGGGTTTGATTTTTCGGTCGGGTTTAGGTGTATTCGACATCCCTAATCATAGCAGCACACATCTTCTGTTACTTTCCTACGAGACAACACGAAATTTTCCCAAATCTGTATGTTTCTGTTTCAAAATATATCTTACTGTAAGGTGTGGCTTTAAGTCAAGGGGGTAAACTGTCATTTTCTTATTTTTTAGTTCATATAAAGCCAAGGGCTATTGTTGTAATAAGTGACAATTCACAATTTCACTTTCACTTCTTCTTTGCTCCTGAATAAGACGCACAGACAACATTTTTGGGTCTGTAACTTTGGTTTCTTTTGTTCTTGATTTTATTTGATTTGCATAACAAATTGGTATCAGAGCTTGTTCCGATTAATCGCTTCCATCACCAGAGATTAGATGATGCTGTTCAATTCCTCCTGTTGATCGATTCAAGATTCATCCGCTGAAGAGATTTTGTTTTCGATTTACGGTTCGTATCGATCAATTTGACTCAATCGTTTCCATTTGATAATTTCTCTCGATCGATTGGTTCTTCTCTTTCTTGTTGGTGGTTTAATTTCGGTGTTCATTGAGAAACTGCTCGAGGCCCTCGTGACCTAGCCAGAACAAGCTGATCGAGTGAGATTCTTCAAGAATCTGTTTGAATTTATTGCTTCTGGTTCTTTCCCCGGTTGTCATTTTCATTGTTTTGGTGCTTTGCTCAAGGTGGAGTCGCAAGAGTTTTCGCAACAGAAGTTTGGTGTTCGTGTTCTTTGAAGATCAGTGGTTCTTGAAGGTGTTGGTTATTTCTTCTGTTTACAATGCCATCACAGATGATCAAGATTGATAAATTCACTGGTAAGAACAATTTCAGTCTATGGAGAATTAAAATGCAAGCTCTCTTGAAGCAACAGGGGATTTGGATTCCCTTGGCCGGTGCAAAACCAGATGACATGCCTGTATCTGATTTCTCCCAACAAGATGAGAAAGCTCATTCCACCATTCTTTTGTCACTAGCAGATGAAGTGATTTATGAAGTTGCTGATGAAGAAACCGCAGCCTCTCTGTGGTTGAAATTAGAAAGTCTTTATATGACTAAGTCTTTGACCAACAAGTTGCTTCTAAAACAGAGGTTATTCTCATTACGGATGAAGGATGGCATGTTATTGAAGGAACATCTTGATGAGTTGAACTCCATTCTTATGGATCTCAAGAATGTTGATGTCAAGATTGAAGATGAAGATGCTGCTCTCATTTTATTGGTTTCCTTACCTTCTTCATATGAGAATTTTGTGAACTCTTTTGTTGTTGGAAGAGACACTATCACCATGGAGGAGGTACGATCTAGTTTACACACTAGAGAACTTCGTCATAAAGCTTCAGGTGGTACCACCGAGAGTCAATCGGTTGGTCTTGCGGTGGTAAACGATGATAAAGATAGAGGTAGAAGTAAAGGGAGGAACAAAGGGAATTGGAAAGGAAAAGGGCGATCAAAATCAAAGAAAAGGAATTCAAATGGAAACTCTAATAATGGCTGTCACTATTGTAATGATCCAGACCATTGGAAGAAAGATTGTCCTAAGTTGAAGTCAAAAGCAATAGCTGAGGTTGCTAAAGATGATTCCGGATCCGAGGCTGATATGGTACTTTCTATTACCGATAATACTGTTCAAACTGATTTTTGGGTTCTTGATTCCGCATGCTCTTATCACATGACACCACATAGAGATTGGTTTGAGTCATATGATAAAGTTTCAACCGGAAGTGTTCGAATGGGAAATGATATGTCATGTAATGTTGCTGGTATTGGGTCAATAGTCATTCTAATGCATGATGGTACGGTTAGAACTTTAACCGATGTAAGACATGTCCCGGATTTAAGAAAAAACTTGATCTCGTTGGGTGTACTAGATTCTAAGGGGTTTAAGTATAATGGTGGACATGGAGTGATAAAAGTCATGAAGGGTGCTTTGGTGGTAATGAAAGGAGTCCGGAATGGGTCGTTGTATGTTCTTGAAGGAGATACGGTTGTTGGCATAACAGCTTCTGTTCAAGATTCTAGTGAAAGTGAAGCAAATTTGACAAGATTGTGGCACATGAGAATGGGGCATGTTGGCAAAAAGGGTATGATGATTCTTAGTAAACAAGGTCTTCTTGGAGGTCATAAAGTCGCCGAATTGGGTTTTTGTGAACATTGCATTTTTGTAAAGCAAAAGCGGATAAGTTTCACTAAAGCCGTTCATAACACTAAATCCACTTTGGATTATTTGCATGTCGATTGTTGGGGTCCTTCATCCGTTTCCTCTCTTGGTGGTGGGCGTTATTTTCTCTCCATCATTGATGATTACTCAAGAATGACATGGGTTTTTATCATGAAGCACAAGAGTGAAGCATTTGAGAAGTTTAAAGAATGGAAAACTTTGATTGAAAATCTAGTCGGGAAGAAGATTAAAAGGCTTCGGACTGATAATGGTTTGGAATTTTGTTCAAATGAGTTTGATCAATTTTGTAAGGATGAAGGAATTGCAAGACATCGGACGGTTAGACACACTCCACAACAAAATGGAGTGGCGGAGAGAATGAATCGGACTCTTTTGGAAAGAGTGAGGTGTTTGTTGTCGAATGCTCAGTTGGCTAAAGGTTTTTGGGCGGAGGCGTTAAACACGGTGTGTTACTTGGTGAATAGAACTCCCGCTACGGCTATTGATTGTAAAACACCATTTGAAGTGTGGTCCGGTCAACCCGCGGATTACTCTAATTTGAGAGTTTTTAGGTGTCCTGCTTATTACCACGTTAGAGAAGGAAAGTTAGATCCGAGGTCAAAGAAAGGGTTGTTTATGGGATACGGAATTGGTGTTAAAGGGTATCGGGTTTGGTCAATTGATGAAAGAAAGGTGATTAATAGTCGAGATGTATTCTTTGATGAGAATAGCATGTTACTTGGTAAGAAGTGTTTGAATATGCAAGATTTGGGTGGTTAAAAAGTGTCAGAACAGGTGGAGTATGAACTCGATGTTTCGGATGAGGTGAGTCATCACACGGGTCAGTCCACGGCAGATCGTGATCAGCCCGTATCGTCATCGGGTGTGGCTGAAAATCAGCCGCAGTTATATTCTATAGTAGTTGATCGACCTCGAAGGCAAGTGGGCCAGCCCATTCGTTATGGTTTTGAGGATATGGTAGCGTATGCTTTGCAAGTGGCGGAAGAGGTGGAGTTTTTTGAACCATCGAGTTATAAAGAGGCTATAACAACCGAAGAATCAGATGTTTGGATAGCTGCCATGGGTGAAGAGATTGAGTCACTTCACAAGAACCGAACTTGGGAATTAGTAGAGCTTCCTCAAAACAGAAAAGTGGTGACTTGTAAATGGATTTTTAAACGAAAAACAGGGCTGCCCGGAATTGAGAATGTGAGGTATAAAGCGCGTTTAGTAGCTAGAGGTTATAGTCAAGAGCAAGGCATTGACTATAATGAGATTTTTTCTCCCGTGGTACGTCATACTTCTATTCGAGTTTTGTTAGCTCTTGTTGCACAATTGGATTTGTGCTTCACCCCACTGCCTTATCGCTTGGTTACTGTCAGAGCCAGAGTCTGACCTAACTGACAAATCGACCTTTAACATGGTTTGTCCTTGCCTTATAATTGGTTGATGGTTGCCACCATTCCCATTTCTCCGTGAACCTCGCCCATAAGTATCCCACCAAGAAGGGATGTTTGTTTGCTGTTTTGGCATGCTTGTGGCATCTTGAAATGAAGCACTTTGAGAACTAAGAGCAACATTGTGAAATCCACCCCTACCTCGAGTCCATCCACTTCTGGCTCCAACACCACGGTTTCTTGTACCATCATATGATCTGTGAACCAAAATTCTACAAATACATTAGTGCCAGACCCACTGTTGGAGCAAAATCAGACAAAAGTTCAATCCACAAACCTATCAGTTCTGATAGGGTAACCATCGGTCTCATGCCACAAGTGTCCCTCCTCAATGTCGGATTCACTCACAACCTATTGATTAGATTTCAAAAACTTACGTCAATTGCTGACATTAATAGCACTAAACTAGACGCAAACTGTGACGCATTATCATGAGTTGAAAAGGATAACGAATCTTTCATCCATTTTTTTGATGAAAAGGGCGAGCAAAAATGAGATTCTTTTATCCTCCATTTGTTGGATTAAAAAGGAGCAAAAACAACTCTGGATACTTCAACGTCCACAACAAAACGTTTCAAGTAGGAAGAGATAAATAAGAAGCCAGTCAAAGCATCAGAACCAGATAAAGGCCAAGATGGTGTACCGGTTCTGGAATGTCTGTGCCTTCAAGGACACGCGGTATATGCGGAGAGAAGCATGGTGGATCATAATATACACATCTGCAGCATAGAAATATACATTGAAAAGGCAGTACGAGTGTATGATGCTATTTTAGGTGATGAATATTGAATACCAAGTGAGAAAGCAATTTCTTACAGAACATCATTATCTTTTACACGTCCACTAGAATTATCAACATTCTCAGAGTCTAGCTTAGGATGGACAAAACCATTTAGGTCCCCACTGTAATCAAAACAAGAGAACACATACACATTAGGGAAAATAATAAATGCCAAACTTCAACAACAGACAACACAACCTTAAGCCGGTATCAATTTTCATGTATCCCTTCCTCTTGATAGAGCCTGAGTCACTTAAGTTTGAGATAATCTGCAAGGCAAGATTTTCTGAACCGTGTAAAAACAACATGTCGGCATTCACTGTATTTCTTTTAGCTTCCTCCTTCTGAAGATAAAGGACATGTAAATCTGAGTCCTGGTCAAACAGGTAAGGGTTTTGAACATCACTCGGTCTTACACTGAGTTCCTTCTCAATTTTCTTTGTCGCAGCAAGAAGCCGATCCTCCTCTATAAATAGAAGCTTGCCGATACCATTCAAAAGAGTTATTAAAGCACCATAAGATAATTATAGGCATATAAGACATGGCTCTCAAAGTAAGCAATAAGTGTTTTGAACTATGTCAGCTCCTAACCAGCCAGAGAAATCTTTTCCCATCCACGTCGACATCAAAATCTGAGTATAAACAACAGAAAGTAAACCTAACTAATAGTGTTCCCAAGCAGGGCCCATAAGATAACTATAGGCATATAAGACATGGCTCTCAAAGTAAGCAATAAGTGTTTTGAACTATGTCAGCTCCTAACCAGCCAGAGAAATCTTTTCCCATCCGCGTCGACATCAAAATCTGAGTATAAACAACAGAAAGTAAACCTAACTAATAGTGTTCCCAACTTCCCAAGGCAACGTATCTGTCAGACGACTAAGATCAGGACATACCTCTAGGATAGAAATCAAGAATACTCGAATCATCTGCGGTCATGAGTGACCGGTATGAAGGCGGAAGTGCATCGACACTACGATTAGATCAATAAGATAACACCAAGAATATATACATCAACCAAAGAAACCATTTTCAAAAAAATATAATAAAAAAAATCCAAGAATATACCTCGTAGGGGGTAGAACAGCCATCAACTGATCAAATGGTTTAAACGGAAATCCTTTCTGAAAGATAGCTTTAGTACTAGAAAGGCCCTTCATATCCGATGCAAAGGGCCCATAATGGTATGGAAAAAACCTGTTGATAAAACATTTAATAATTTTCGAGGATTATAGAACATTAGAGAACATGCATATGGACATATATATGCCAACTCAGTTACAGATGCGCCTCACCATGTCCATGATGGAACATCCGAGAAGTAATAGAGAAGAACCCAACACAACCCTTCAGTGTATTTTTTGTTAGTGTATCCGACATTGGTGCGACACGGTCCTATAAGTTTGTATATATGTTGGAGTCTCTCCTCTCTCCACAAGGGCTCTTTTGGAGAGACGATCTTGGGCTCCACATATATTTACATGGTATCAGAGCCGGTGTCCCGCACCCTGTAACCTCATCGAGCCTACGTCTCTGAGGGGGAGTGTTAGTGTATCCCACATTGGTGCGACACGGTCCTATAAGTTTGTATATATGTTGGAGTCTCCCCTCTCTCTCCACAAGGGCTCTTTTGGAGAGACACTATTGGGCTCCACATATATTTACAGAAATCAGTAGCTAAAAGTACGATTCTTGGGCAATGTATGTAGCATTAGTTTCTATGGGTTTATATTTGTTAAAAATGTAAGCAGGTTCGTGATAAGAAAAGAGGTTACATCAAATTAAAAAGGGTCCAAAAGTTCATCCTTGCCGTTGGAGCGTATGAAGATCAAATTTTCAAGAAAAGATCGGAAATCCGTGAGAGTACACTCCAAAGCATGCTGCCGAACAGTGAAGATGAAGTATGTATTGATGATTTTATTATACCTTCTTTATGGTTAAATTCCTTACAAATTATAGAATAGATGTCTCAAGGATCAAGGGAGTTACATAATTTTACCATGACCGTATTCTTACATTTCGGTTTTTTGAATAATCAATCTTCTGTCTAGAGATTCAATGGAGAAGACAAGGTGTTTAATAGGATAAAAAGTACTCGCAATCTGAAGGGCTCGTCTTTCGACTCTGTTGTTTGTTCGCCATACAGCCGAAAATCACCTGATGACGATGTATGCGTAATTGTTAGTCACACGTGTCTTACGCTATAATATTTGCATCTTTTAAAGGAATATATACTTCTGTGACATGACCTGCTTTTTTCTTGTTTGCTCAGATTGTGGACAATATGAAAGCATTGAAGAAGCAACTGAAATCTTACATGTATGAGATATCGGATTTATTCAGGAACGGTCTCGTTACGGACATGGTATGAATTGTTCTCTTGAACGTACCTTCTTTGCAGGCGGTAGCTCACCACCACTAACTGGGATTCAATCTAAACTTCGTCAGGTTAAACTTGGTGCTCCTGGATGGAGAAAACGGTATTATGAATACAAATTTTCTACTGAAACAGATGCGGATATGGAAAATATGAGGAAAAAAGTGGTATGCATGCCTGCCGCCTCAACTAATTTACTAGATGCATTTATCCTGGAATATTGGGTCCCTTTGTCTCATTCGCAGTAGTTGGGGGATGGAAATGAATTCTTTTGTGTGGTGAAGTGGTTTAACTGTGTTTCTCTGCAGGTCCAAAAATATAAATATATGTGGAGCCCAATAGTGTCTCTCCAAAAGAGCCCTTGTGGAGAGAGGAGAGACTCCAACATATATATACAAACTTATAGGACCGTGTCGCACCAATGTGGGATACACTAACACTCCCCCTCAGAGACGTAGGCTCGATGAGGTTACAGGGTGCGGGACACTGGCTCTGATACCATGTAAATATATGTGGAGCCCAATAGTGTCTCTCCAAAAGAGCCCTTGTGGAGAGAGAGGGGAGACTCCAACATATATACAAACTTATAGGACCGTGTCGCACCAATGTGGGATACACTAACAATTTCGAGAATCAGTTCACTGTATAGACATCAAAATCCAACTCCCCTACAACCATGGAAGAATAATTAAATTTATATACATTTAGTGATTACCTTTTCCGTATTAACAAGATACCCTCCAAGGTTCTTGAACTCTTGCTTGTATACATGAATCAATAAGTCAATAGCACCCTGATCAAATTCATGAAAAATTTAGAATTAGGAACTTTGAAAAACAAAACCTGCAATGAATGGGATCACCAGTGTTCACTTCTTCGGTAAACTTTCAAGGAAAATTTACATCTTTATACTTCATCATCCTCGCAAATCTCTTAGAACGTAATAGCAAAAAGGAAAAAGCACTCAAACCTCATGAATGTCCAAGGTTGGCATATTTGGAAGAAAATCATTTCCACCAAAAAAACATATGAAGATGAAATCATCGATCAGTCGTTCAACATCATATTCGTATTTCTCTGGCAAATTTTCAATCCTCAAATCATGGTTCAGATATTCCCTCAGTATCCAAACGTGAAGAAACTGCGAAAACGAGAAACAGTAGAACTAACATTACGATAGAGAAAAGTGCACACACAACAACAAATATATGATTTCTAGCTGCATTTTTAATGCATGCAAACATGTAAAAGCAATACACCAAGTTACATTTAGAATGTGTAAAAATAATAAAAAGGTTATATGCTCATAAGCATCTAAGAACGTGTAGATTGATCCATTTATTACAGGAACATTTACATTCAACACATTACCTGGTACTGCTTCTTCACCAATGGCGTTTGCTTGCTAACAGTTGGCATGTCTAGGCTGTTCATGCTTTTGGTCGTACGTTTCTGACGTTGGTTCAGATCCGGCTATCATTAGCAGGAAAATAGATTAGCCCAATAACAAAGAATAAGAAAGTACAAATTGAAAATAAACAATTGCAAGCCCTTCGAAGCGGTTTAAACCACCCCCACATTTCACCACATTGGCTTCAGATCCCAGCATGAAAGGATGAGTGACTTGTTCTTGAGTTATCTTATTAGAATAAATACTATGAATTTAGGTCCTAACTTTGATAACTATGAACTTATGTCCATGACACAAGAACTTAAAATTAGAATCAACTACTAAGAACTATAAAATTGACAAAATACACAATATTAATAAAATTTAGGCCCTAACCTGTCTCAAAATGGATAGGTGGATTTCGTGTGTGGTGAGAGCCAACATAATAATGTCTGCATCCTATAAAAAAGAACAAAGAATATAAGGACAGACCATGTAGCTAGGAAGTCCTACCAACCTCAAAATGATTAGGGTCCACATCCAAGTGGGTATATATATATATATATATATATATATATATATATATATATATATATATATATATATATATATATATATATATATATATATATATATATATATATATATATATATATATATATATATATATATATATATATATATATATATATATATATATATATATATATATATGTCGTTCAAATGAATCCAGACATACATCATGTTTCAACCGGTTGATAGATTGCATATAAAATATGGGAATGACTAAATAAACACCCTCTTTTTACTTGATGTACACTCTATTCAAAGTCAACTGTTTTTTATTTATTGAATTTGTATTCTTTTCCGTAAAAATTAGAAATGATTGGTTGAAAACTATTTGACTTATATTTAAAGATGTATGTGGGGTGTTTATATAGTAGCACCCATAAAATATAGGAGAACCACTAAATAAACACCCCAAGTTCTAGCATAAAATTATTATGGTTGTATGAATCATGTTTTTTTTTTGGCAAAACAACACTTGGTCTAATAAACATGAAGAGGAACACCCTAGGTGGGTCCTCCCCATGAAAGAAGGTAGCGACTTTGTGTTCTTATTATAATATGAGAATCCACCTCAAACGCCTAAACATCTTATCTTCCAATTATAATCTGAGAACCAAACATCGCATCTTCAAATTATAATCTGAGAATCAGTAAGCAGGTATTATATACCAGACCATACAAGACGTGGCTCGTGTTTGGGTTGTAACCAGGGCAAGTACGTTGAAGCCTAATGAACGAAACTATCTTGTGTTCTCCTTCACTTAGGGCATTTGTTGGGTAATTTTTGAAAAATATAGTATTCTATGTATTAATTAATTGTTTAGTAGTTTTTCAATTGTTATTTTGCTTTGAATAATATGGCTGTAGGTGAGAAACGGAATTGCTATTTTGCTTTGAACAAGTAAAAGTCAAGGTGAATGTAGGTGTGCGTGGTTCATGTTGTGTAGGAATATTAGCTACTTTTTTTTATTGTATTTGCTTGTTTCAGTTGGGTCTTTGTAGGCTATTTATAACCCCCTTTGCTTTGAATATTAGTGCAGATTTTTGAGTCACAATTACTTCTTTGCTCATACTATATATTTCTCAAGTATAAACAGTGGGTATTTTGTTTTTGTGAGGGGCTGATTTACAACATTTGGTATCAGAGCGTCTGGGTTCATACCTGGTACGTAGCAAGAAAGCAAGCAGCAAGGTTGTTCATGTGTTGATCAGAAGAAAGAAGAAGCAGAAAGCAAGAACGGCAAGACGCAAGTAGAAAGAACCATTAAGCAAGAAAGCAAGTAGCAAGAGGCAAGGAGAAAAGAATACTATCGAGATCAAGACTCTGACACCCGTAATTTTTTTTTTACAAGTAATAAAATACGGGTAATCACAAACTGAATACCAATACAACCATAGCAGTGAATCTGAACTTACACATAATATAATGATTGAATACAATTACATTTAATTACCTAATTACATCATTTTACTTCATCTTCTTTAATGCTTGTATACCTGAAATACACAACATAAAATACACGTTCGTAAGACTATAAAGTCTTGTGAGTTACATGAATTTGGATTTGTATTATTTTGATACAAATGCTCATTTGTATGTTGTTTACTTATGAAATCTCATTAATACATTCACCTTTACTTATTCTCAATTTCTTCCTCATTTACTTACCGCTTTGTGGAATATAACTCCACAACATTACTTTTACTAATAATCTATTTTACTTAGAATATATATTATACATCATACTCTTGTTGTCACAAAACTCACACATTATTAACTTCTTACTTACTGGTTGAATACACAACCGTTACGACATATGCTACACAAACAACCCCTCCCTATTGAGTATTTATAACCACTCGTTAATTACTAACGCTCATATTTTCCACATATATATAAGATATATACACCGATAAATCATACATTAACTATTAAGTCATATAGATGACTTCATTAAACATGCACATATCTTTAATATATATGAATATACCTAGTATCAATATATTTATCCTTTTAAGGATTCTTATGTCACTAGGTATACTTCCACACTTACAACACAACTCATATAACTGAATATCATCATGTATATAAATAAACTTAAACTAATTTTGAATCATAATTTCTTTCTATTCATGTTTATTTACAAGCAACTCTGTATTCTTTTCCTCCTCGAAATGGAATTAATCCATCCGTGAGGGCGTACTCAGTTTCCTCTCCCTTCATGGAATAGAACATATATATCCATAAGGGCGTGCTAATTTAATCTCCCTTCATGGTATAGAACAAATCCAACCATAAGGGCGTGCTAAAGACAACTACCTCGCGAAGGGAAATAACATCCCAGTAGTGCCTTCTGACCTCCTTTCAGACGGGTAAGGTCCTAGTTGATCCCCCTTCAAGCGGGTAAGATCCTGATTGATCCCCCTTCTCGCGGGTAAGATCCTGATTGATCCCCCTTCTCGCGGGTAAGATCTTGGGTCGGAATATATTACTTTTACTTTCTTCTTTAGCTAACAGGCTCAACTTTCGTAACTCATAACATTTTAATTGCATAAGATAGTCTATACTTGCTATTTACACAATTCACCTTTATTACATTAATCTCATAACTATTGTATTCCATGTCAATACATTTCACCCAACTTTCATTTATTCTTTGCATGCGTACATTAATTTCATATCTTTCATTATATACCAATTACTTAACATGTATATGCACAACCAAGATAATCACTTTATTTCACTATACTATTACTACGAGGAGTTAAGTCCCCGATTACAACAATTCATCGTATCTCATTTCGTGATTGGAGTTATGTCCCCAGTGTTTTACTCCTTCATCTATATCATTCATACTACTTTTAAGGCTATATGACAACACATATACTTTACCACATTACTCATTATTTATGGGGAGTTATGTCCCCCAATGCTTTATTTCTTCATTTATATCACTTTATATACCTTTTTAAGGTTATGTACCAACACATATACCTTAACTACATTATTCATTACTCATGGAGAGTTATATCCCCATATAACTTATTATCTTTCATAATGTTATTGTACTTTTACATATACTCTTTCTACCATTTCATCATTACTTCTATGTATTTTAAGGCTATAAACCAAATACTAACTCTTATATCATTACTTATCTCTTACTTATCATTCATACACTTTTCATAATATGATATTCTCATTAGAACACCAATATCATTATCTCACATAATACTTATCGACATAACATAAGTATTAACACATATTCATCTCTTCATATAGAAAACATAATAAATATTTCATAATATTTGCCATGTATCTCAAAATGGGTAAAAGCTACATGTACTCACATTGGCTAGTTAGAGAAGTCTAACTAGGGTTACTCCGTTTCCTTGTCCCTTCCATTCCATGAATTTTACTCCTTAATTACCTAAGGAGTTCATTAACATTCTTATTAATACATGATAGGTCTTAACAATACATATAAAGACCACTTAACACATGTCCCAATATACTTATTTTCATGTTCTCACACATTATTATGCTTATACTAGAAGTTCGGGGATCAAACTACACAAATAGGGCAATAACAGGAGTGAATTTCAAGAATTCAGGTCACACGGGTCGTGTGGGACTCACACGGGTCGTGTAGGACCTTCAGACCCTCGGATTACAGACCCAGGTTCCCCACACGGGTCGTGTAACCTAACACGGGTCGTGTTAGGCTATAGACCCATTTTTCCAGCCCCTGAATTTTTGTTCTTTCATTGCAGTTTTAGTTCATTTCTTGGTTCCATTTGTTCCCAAACTCAACCAAACTTTACCAATAGGTTCTATTGACCTTCTAACATGTTAAGAACATATTTTTATTCTCATTAAGACTTATTTAGTTCCTAACTTAATGGTTAAGACCATAGGATGTCACAAGAGCTCTAAGGAAGCTCATGTGTACATCAATTCTAATACAAGGGTCCATTTCTTTCTAACTTTTATATATACCTTTATATGATCAAGGGAAGATAAATTAGGGGTTTTACAACCCAAAATATACTTCATTTATTACCAGTTCATGACTCCAATTTCCCATTTCTATGGGTTTCATTCATGAAATCATCAATTCCATTCCACCCTTCTAATTACCATATAGTCCTAACTTATTGTTGATTGCTTGGAATCATTAGGAAACCACTTGTAAGGGTTTCTTTCATCTATAAACATAATTACAACTACTTAATTACATCAATTTAACACCATGATCTAAAACCCCCAATATCTAGGGTTCATATGAATCAATTTCATCAAACCATGATTCTAAACCATCCATATGTTGGATAGTGATCATGAGATGACTAGAAACATAATCTAACTACTTGGAATCATTGGAATTACTCCTCCTCCAACATATGAAATTCGTTCATGAACCCTAGACGGGTTTTTCTAACTAGAAATAGTGAAATCATACCTTATATGAAGTAAGAATTCAAGGAATTCAATCATCTAACGTTGCTAGCACTCAATCCTTCATGAATTCCTCAAGAACCGCCATCTCCTTCTCCCTTTTCTCTAGATTTTTACGTGAGTTATGGCTGAAAGGGGAGAGATCACCCTTTTATACCTCACATCTTTCATGAAATGAACATTTGGTCCCTCAACTTTCCTACTTTTCACTATAGGCACAAAACTCTCTTTATTTCTTGGAACTTTTTAAGTCTTAGAGTTTTGTCCCACTTCTAAACTTATTTTACTCATTAACAACATTCTAACACGTAAAAATCTCATCATGAGTTTAGATATTTCAAAATGACAAAAATGCCCTTTTTGGTCATTTTACACTCCTCACTCACTTTTGTCTTTTCATTCTTCATTCTTCATACTTATAACTATAATTTAGTTCATATATTTCATCCTTAATGAAAATATAATTCTTTTCATTCATAATAGTAAATTGGAAATTACCAAAATATCCTTTTTGCTCAAACTATGAATAATTACTTATTAATTATTCATTTATTTCTTACTTTCCATTTGAACATATTTTTGGGTCGTTACAAAGACCGTCTTGAAATTCGAAAATTTAGCAAAAGATGGCAGAAAACGCAGGAGTCATGACAATCCGCGAGCATGGTAATGTACCACTTCGATGTCCTAGACTAACCGAAACGAACTACACATCATGGTCTATACTGGTTGAGACGGTGTTGCGGGCATACGATTTATGGGAGTCGGTGGACCCTGTAACAGGAGGAACCGTGGAAGGAAGAAAAAACTACACCACGAAAGCCATCATTTTCCAAACTCTACCGGAAGATATTTTATTGCAGGTATCGAAATATAAATATGCAAAGGATGTTTGGGAAGCGATTCGGGTTCGATACTTAGGAGCCGATCGAGTCCAAAAGGCACGTTTGCAAACTCTTCGAAGTGAGTTGGAGTTGTTAAAGATGAAGGAGAACGAGACTATTAATGATTTTTCGGGCAAGATAGGTGGCATTGTAGCAAAATTTAAAAGCCTTGGTTCAAGTATTGATGAAGAAATAATTATGAGAAAACTTCTCAATTCAGCCCCGAAGAAATATCTACCAATAATTGCCTCCATCGAGCAATACTCGGAGATTGAAACCATGTCTTTTGAAGAAGCGGTGGGAAGACTCAAAGCTTACGAAGAAAGACTCAAAAGTCATGATGAAAAGGATGAGGAGCAAGGTCAACTTATGATGGCAAGTGAACAAAAGCATGGTGAAAGTAGTGGACGCGGAAGAGGACGTAGAAGTAACTCGGAGAGAGGTGGAAGAGGCCGAGGAAGAGGAAATGGTCGAGACGATAAAAGTGAATTTCGTTGCTACAACTGTGGAGAATTTGGACACTTCGCGAGTGAGTGTACAAAATGGAAAGATAAGGATAATGAAGTCAATTTGATTGAAGAAGAAGAGTCGGCCTTACTGTGATGAACGAATGGGCAGAATTTTTCAAAATTACGGGGGTGAATGTTGGGTAATTTTTGAAAAATATAGTATTCTATGTATTAATTAATTGTTTAGTAGTTTTTCAATTTTTATTTTGCTTTGAATAATATGGCTGTAGGTGAGAAAGGGAATTGGTATTTTGCTTTGAACAAGTAAAAGTCAAGGTGAAGGTAGGTGTGCGTGGTTCATGTTGTGTAGGAATATTAGCTAGTTTTTTATATTGTATTTGCTTGTCAGTTGGGTCTTTGTAGGCTATTTATAGCCCCCTTTGCTTTGAATATTAGTGCAGATTTTTGAGTCACAATTACTTCTTTGCTCATACTATATATTTCTCAAGTATAAAGAGTGGGTATTTTGTTTTTGTGTGGGGCTGATTTACAACAGCATTGGCATCAGAAAGTATCACCTATAGATGATCCAACATAACAAAAGCCATAAGCATGTACATTTTTGTTTCTGTTTTAATTAACTAAATTCTGAAGTCCGTCAAGATGCACATGACTAACCTTTAAGTGTTTCCATGCATGATTTTTTGAGATGCGCAGATGAATGTAAGATTGAAGTTGCCTCGATAACTCAAATATGAACGTGGTACCAGGACTGATTATGTTCGAATCCGATTCTGAATCGTGGCACGGAAGAACATATCTACCTTCGGTAATGTATAGTCTTCTTAGTCTATCTTCTTCCTTCCGCTATATACACATTAACACATAAGATACAACTAAAACGAATAAGATCGTAAAAGACGTGAATTCTCTCACGCAGTAGTTCGCCAGTCCCGTTATGACCGTCTATTAGATTTAGCAGAGTATTTCCACTTATGTGTTTACGAAGTACATTGGAAGTAAAACATACGAGTGACTCGTGGTCTTTAGAATTTCTGAATCTCCTTGTTCTCTGTTGGTTCATCTTCGCTCTTGGGGCAACCCCATCTGCATAATGTTCTCAAAATCTGTAATCTTTGAATATGTGAAGTGAGAGAAATGGATTTCAATCGATACAAGAACACTTGCCAATGGCCAAGTACAGCAGTTTTCTTGGTTTTACTATCTTCAAGATCCTGTCTATATACTCAAATATGTTGTTGAAAACTTCTTCATAAGTTGCAGGAGTATTTAACTGTAAAAGAAACAAGAAAATGTAAACAAAAACAAACAAAGTTTAGTTATATATCTTTCTTGAATGAAAGAAATAAAGATTTGTGCAACGGTAAATTCCCAGAAAAGTTGCTTTCTGCCTCCAATACAGAAGATAGAAAATAAAGAAGATGAAGAGACATGCATGTTTAAGAACATCGTTGTCATCGTCATTTTCAGGGTCAAAACATGGATATATGATTCCATTCATGTCGAGGTAAAGATTATCAAATTCAAAGCAATTAAGGTTCGGCAAACTTCCGTCATCTTCCTCCATCTTCTCCACCGCATTCACCACTATTCTCGGATACCTGTTCACCAGCCACCTGCAAAACCCCTTGACACCCATTTGTTTCCTGTTTTACACGTATTCTTTTTTCTATCTAAATCGGAGGCACTTGAAAGTGATGGGTTGCGACTACCGTCTGCTATTGTAGTGGGTTTGGTTCCCAAAGTATGGCGGCTGTACAGACATTTGAAAGTGTGACTATCATTAGTATATGATTTTTAATATCTAATACGTTATTAACGTTATTTTTAGGGTAATAAGTAATTATTTTATTTAATGATCGATTAAGTGAGATGTTTTGGTTAGGAGATAACTAAAAGACTGTCTTTATTTACTAACTAGATATTTTAATTATTATTTTTAATAATTAAATAGTTAATACTTGTTACATTTAAATAATAATTATATAATAATTACTTATTTATTTTTAATTTTTAAATACTTACATTTAATTTTTTTTAATGAATATTTATTTATTATAATTTATTTATAGATTCATACTTTTAATTTTTTAAAAAGTTTAATCTTGTGGTTCGTAATTTTTATAAACATAAATATACGACGTGGTTTGCGATTCGTAATTTTTGTAAACCGCAATATGCGGCGCGTTGCGGTTCGTAATTTTTGTAAACCGGAACATGCGGCGCGGCTTGTGGTTAATTTTTGTAAAACGTAATATGCGGCGCGGCTTGCGGTTCGTAAGTTTTGTAAACCGCAATATGCAGTTCGTAATTTTTATAAACGGCAATACGCGGCACGGTTTGCGGTTCGTAATTTTGTAAACTTGCGCGGTTTACGGCTTATAGTTAGAAAAACGCAGTTCAAACCGTACCCATATATATATATATATATATATATATATATATATATATATATATATATATATATATATATATATATATATATATATATATAGAGAGACGGGTTCAATGCAGAACCAAATGAAATCACCTAACTGCAGAAGCATGTTCATCAATGAACATAAATCGTAAATACCCCAAAACCGACACCCCAATCAACAATTTCATCGTGCTAATCTCTTCGTCTCTCCATTCAGACTTCTCCCATCTTGAACCTGTAGTGCTTTTTTGGTGCTGGTACTTTTCGATTTGGATTCTTATTCACCAGGTTTTTTAAATGCTCTTCTTGTTTACTGATTTTGGATTCTTGTTCAAGCCTCCGCCTCCTACTCTCAATCTCTCCATCGATTTGCCTCCAATGATGCTTCCTCCCATCAAAATTGATTGCAGATATCACCATCCCACGAAATCAGCAATACCAGGCTACGGATATCCATTCAAAACACAATAAATCAGGAACATAAGCTTCTTTCCAATCAGCAATAAATTGACTCCTACAAATCGCAGGCTTCAATCAAGAGAGACAAATCATCAATCAAATCGCATGAAATGGGGAAGCAAATTGTATCTTATTTTCTCTTTTTTTCTTATTATGTTCCATTAAGATTTACGGTCATTCAGTCCCTCACTGCAGAATGATTGTTCCATTAACATGCTATGGGAATGATGCTGAAATTTGCGTTAGGTATTAACATGCTCAAGAAAACTGCACATAAAGTGTTTGTAGAAATGCCAAAGAGAGAAAAAAACGTTTTTGAGATACATATGTTCACTAATGAACATATGTTCACTAATGAACATATATTCACTAATGAACATTTGCTTACAAACTGGTTTTAATATCTAGTTCTTTCAATTGGAATTGCAAATTAGCAATTTGGTTTATTTCAATTGGAATTGCATATTTCGTTTGAGTTTGTATTGAAGGGAGTCCGAAAAAATCGAATTTGCACCTGTCGAAGATGTTGCTTCTGTCAAAACATTGCTGGTATATCATTGTAAACAGCTAATAGAAACGCATATGTTCATACATGAACATATGTTCATTAATTAACATACGAATACAGGGTACGATCTTTGATTATATACGCATAACCAAACCAATATTACGCAGGAATAAACTACAAAAAATAGTTCATACCTCAACTAAACCCAGCAGAGAAGATGTCGGTCGAATTGGAGAATGCCAATTACAGGGTAAAATCTTTTACGGTCTTTGGTTTTGGGGTTTTTGGGATTTATGTTCATTGATGAACATGGTTCTGCAGTTAGGTGATTTAATTTGGTTCTGCATTGAACCCACCCCTATATATATATATATATATATATATATATATATATATATATATATATATATATATATATATATATATATATATATATATATATATATATATATATATATATATATATATATATATATATATATATATATCAAATTTGGAGTCTGTATTTATGAATATGTGGACCTGCCTAACGTTTGATGTTTAACGATATATATATATATATATATATATATATATATATATATATATATATATATATATATATATATATATATATATATACATACATACATATATATATATATATATATATATATATATATATATATATATATATATATATATATATATATATATATATGCTAGTGGTGAGACCCGTGTATTACACGGGGTAATATAAATAAAATGTTAAATAACAAAATCTAAATACTAATATTTTTTTAAAAAACAAATTTAAAGATGAAATATATCAATACTTAAAATAATAAAACTGTTGTTGTGAGTTTTGTTTAAGTCCATGAAATTAATAGATGAGAAAGCATGAATGTAGGATACAATTGATTTTGAAATTGAATTGACAATTAAATTGATCATTATTGAGTGATTCGTAACTGTCAAACAAATTAGTTTTTTCAAAAAATTCAAAATTATGAGAAAATGACATATGGCAAAATGAATATGGTAATGACATGTGGCATTGAGTTACTTATTTATTAGGATAGGATATATATATATATATATATATATATATATATATATATATATATATATATATATATATATATATATATATATATATATATATATATATATATATATATATATCAAATTTGGAGTCTGGATTTATGAATATGTGGACCTGCCTAACGTTTGATGTTTAACGATGCAATTTGATAAAATAAAAATCAAACTAAAAGGAGAGCATGTTAAATGGATCAAATTTGTCTAAAAGTAGATATAATAAAACTTTATAAACCTGTTTTGTGAATAAAATAAACAAGGGGAAATATTTCCTCTTCAATTTGTACAATAAAATTTATAGGATTAAAATATATGGATCCAAAAAAGCAAAAAAGGTAATAATTATGATGACTATGTAATTATTAATTGTTAAGCACGGAAACTAATTTATGACTTTTATTAGGCCTTCCGGTGCGCAGTGCGAGGGGGACCCCGAGCAGGTGTGAGCTCGCAGTGAACACCGCCCCCTTATACGGCGTCGTCGTAGTATTGGGCCCGTGCGGCTTGTGGGCGTCGTGCGAAGTCTTCCTCTTTTTGACCGTTGCCACTTCAACGGCTATATAGCCGTTTCAATTTTAAATTTTTTTTATTTTACCTATATATATATATATATATATACACATATCTCACTCATTTCACAACTACACATACACAACACACTACAAAAAAAAATGGATCCAAGATTTGATGTGCTTTTCGATTCGTCGTCTTCGTCGGAAGACGAGAGTTGGTTGCTTGAAGCTACCGTTCAAGCGGCATCATTGCTTCGACAAGCTGCGCAGATAAGCGCCGACGCCGCAGAAAGTTCACAAAATCAACGTACGTTATCAAGACGGGCAACAATAAACAGAGATCGTGAAGCTGCACACGATCTCCTTGTCCGCGACTATTTAGCGGAACACCAATTGTACTCGACGTACCAGTTTCGGCGTCGGTTTCAGATGAACAATGGACTATTTTTTCGTATAGTTCGTGATGTGAGCGAAGTCAATCCCGTATTGCGATTGCAATACGATGGTAGGAACAAAAGGGGTTTCACGGCGGAACAAAAATGTATCGCTGCGATTCGTCAAATTGCAACCGGTACCGCATTTGATTTATGGGACGAGTATTTGAAGATGTCGGAGCGCACGGTTCGACAAAGTGTGTACGAGTTCGCGGCCACTATCATCCATGTTTACGGCAAACGTTATTTGCGAAAACCAACGCCGAACGACATTCAAACATTGTACGACGCGCATGAAAGTAAACATGGTTTTCCCGGCATGCTTGGGAGCGTTGACTGTATGCATTAGGAGTGGGCCGCTTGCCCCAATGCATGGTGTGGCCAATTCACGCGAGGCGATCATCGGCACCCTTCTATCATCCTCGAGGCAGTGGCGTCCCACGATTTATGGATTTGGCATACGTTTTTTGGCGTTTCGGGTGCAAACAACGACCTCAACGTGCTCGACCAATCGCCGATTTTTAACGACATTTATAGAGGCGTTACACATTTTTGTCCGTTTCAGGTCAACGGAGCGTACTACAAACACTGGTATTATCTAGCCGATGGTATATATCGGGATTATGCCGTGTTTGTAAAGTCATTCACATGTCCAATGGATCCAAAGCGTAAAATGTTCAAGGTCGCACAAGAAGCGGCTAGGAAAGATGTGGAGCGAGCGTTTGGAGTTCTTCGACAGCGCTTTCACATGATCAAATACCCGTCACGGGCTTGGGATCCGAGGCATATACGAAACCTTATGTACGCATGCATCATATTACATAATATGATTTTGGAAGACGAGGGGAAAGCAATATGTACGTATGATCCGGACGAAGTTATGCAAACATACGAGCCGCTACCAATTGGATCGGCGACATATCTAGAAAATAGAAACGAGGTCCAAAGCAAAGAAATCCATAACAACCTTCATGCGGATTTGGTCGAGCATATCTATCGGGCTAGAGTTGAGCCGGGGCCGGTGCCCGATATCGAGGAGGAAGAATGGGAGTGACGATCCTAGTTTTTTTTAAATATGTAGTTTTTTTTAATTTTAAGTTTAATGTGTGTTTTAAATTTTTAGGTTTTATTTTTAATGTAATTTTCGTATTTAATTTTTATATTTTAATGAATTATCTTATTTAGAAATAATTAGTTTTATTTTAATTTAAATTTAGTTTTTAAATTAAAAAGTGAGAGGTAGTGAGAGGTAGTGAGAGGTGAGCATTTCCGGGGGTAAAGCGAATAGAGAGAAATACTGACTGGATGCTGAGGTGGCAGGCAAAAAGTGAGTTATGGTGAGAGGGCACACCTGAGGGCCTTAGGGATGGTTATGTTGGATTAGGTGTCTAAGCCATGACTAATAATTAATATTTACCTAATTAATAGTAGCATAGTCTATTTGGGTTGCCCTCATAGCAGGAGGTTTGGTAAAAAGTTCAGTAGAGAGAAAGATTGATTTATTATCTGATTAATAAATCAATAGAAATTAAATATATTGTTTATTAATATATTAAAGTGATAATATATTAATTAGAAACTATATTAATTAATTAGAAATTAATCTGGAATTAATTGGAATTAATTTGGTGATTAAATTAATTAATTAAAGGTGCAGGGACTAAAACTGTAATTATTCAATAGTTGAGTAAGTGGCAGTTTAAGTGAGTGAGTGGCCAGCGAAATTTATATATAGTAATATATAGATTTCGAAATCTATATATATATATATATATATATATATATATATATATATATATATATATATATATATATATATATATATATATATATATATATATATATATATATATATATATATATATATATATATATATATATATATATATATATATATATATATATATATATATATATATATATATATAGGGAAATCTCCAATAAAGTCCCAATATTTTGGGTCAGTTTATGAAAAAGTCTCAAATTAATTTTTATTTACAAAAAAAGACAGAAAACCGGCTAATATATTCAAATTAGCCCCTTTTTAACCTTTTCAGCAGGTTACCTTGCCACGTGGAAAGTCTACATGTTTTAATAATCAATAAAGTCCTAATATTTGGCTCAATTTATGAAAAAGTCCCAACATGTTTTATTTTTAATAAAGTCCTAATATTTTGGCACAGTTTATGGAAATGTCCCAATATTTAGGTCAGTTTTACTTGAAAAACATTACATATTTTTACATGTATTTATGTTTTTATAACATATTTATATGTTAAAAAAATGTATTTTTACGTATTTAAAAAAATACTTAAAAATAATGTATTTAATAACGTAAAAATACATATTTAATAACGTATTTATATGTCTTTAATAGCGTATTTAATAACATAAAAATAATTAAAAATACGTAAAAAGTAAAAAGGATATATAAATACCTTTTTGGTAACGTATAAATACGTATAAATTACGTTTTATTCATGTATTTATTCCAGATGACGGATATGGATTTTCGGTAAGTTTGTTTATGGGGACTAGGCAGACACGAATATGGATTGCTGTAAGTTTGCTTACTTAGAAAACATTACGTAATTTACATGTATTTACGATTTTAATAACGTATTTATATGTTTAAAAATGTATATTTACGTATTTATAAAAAAATACTTAAAAATAACATATTTAATAACGTGAAAAAACTTAAAAAATACCTATTTAATAACGTATTTATACGTCTTTAATAACATATTTAATAACGTAAAAATAATTAAAAAAATTCATAAAAAGTAAAAACGATATATAAATACCTTTTATAAACGTAAAAATTAAGTTTTAATCATGTATTTATTCCAAAACGATGTATAAATACATTTTATAAACGTAAAATTTTCCAAGTAAACTGAGTCAACATGTACGGATTTTTCCATAAATTGGGCCAAAATATTAGGATTTTATCGAATATAAAACATATTGGGACTTTTTCGTAAACTGTGCCAAAATATTAGGACTTTATTGAATATAAAACATGTAGTTACCTGCTGAAAAGGTTAAAAATGGCTAATTTGAAAACATTAGCCGGGTTTCTGTCATTTTCTGTAAATAAAAATTAATTTGGGACTTTTTCATAAATTATGCCAAAATATTGGGACTTTATTGGAGATTTCCCTATATATATATATATATATATATATATATATATATATATATATATATATATATATATATATATATATATATATATATATATATATATATATATATATATATATATATATATATATAGGATCAAATATATCCATACAAGTATTGTGTAACCTTGAAACTCAATCTGGACCACTCATTTAAAACACATTCTTTTAAGAATGTACAAAATTTAGTTCATTCTTTTAAGAATGGTAAGAACTCATTATGTCAAAAACTTATTATGTTAAGAATGTGTTTTTTTCATTGTTATGATAATGAAATCCGATAGCCAGGATTTGGTTACAAGGTAACACAATAATTGTCATTCTTATTATAACCTAGCCCTATATATATATATATATATATATATATATATATATATATATATATATATATATATATATATATATATATATATATATATATATATATATAAGAGATAATTATAGTTTGAATAATTAAGATAAAGGTTTATTTTAATTTGAATTCAAAACGGCTTATCTCTTAAGGTTTATCTGATCATCTGCTGGAGGCTATAAATAGGGAGCCCCAGTACCCCATAACCTGCGATTTTGATTACCTAGTCTCTCTGGAATTTTCGTGACCTCTCTCCTGCTCCTTGGGTGTGACTTCATTTGAGGCAGGACAATTGTGCTGCTTTGCTTCCAAGAAATCCTAAAAGGTTAGTTTTTCTGATTTTATTCTTTTAGTTATTTTCTTGTGGCCTTTAGGAATTATTATATGTTTAATTAGAAGAAAACATAGATCCTTATAGGTTGCATGTGAACTTAGGATTTTTAGTTCATTGATTTGCATATAACCCTTCAATGGTATCAGACCTTTTGTCTGTTTTCTTATTGAATTGCTATAATAGTTTTCCCTAATATTTAGGGTTTATTGTTTCTAAACCCTAATTGAGGCCAATTAATTTTAGGGTTAGAGTTTTTCAAAACCCTAGCCCCTCCCCCTTATGTTTTTCGAAAAAAAATGCTAGGGTTTTAGAAGGTATTCTATTTTTGGTAACTTTGTTTATTTAAATGGATAAACCTTAAACCTTTATCCTTAAAATCGAAAATTAGAGGGATAAGGATAGGTTTAAATTAATTTGATTATTTTGTGATACCTATCTAAAATTAATTAATTTAATTAATTTTTTAATTAAAAGATAATTAAAAGAATTTAATTTAAAGGTTTAAATTTTCGAAAAAAATTAAAAGATAAATCCATGAATATTTTAAAAGTCTAAAATATCTAAATTTAATTAATTGTTTAATTAAAAGATAAATTAAAGGTTTAATTTAATTTTAAATTTAATAGTTTAAATCGACAATAAATTAAAAGATAAACCAGAAACAATTTTTTAAAGGTTTAAAAAAAATTACATCTTATATATATTATAATTAGGAAGTTATTATTATATGTATAAGATTTAATGGTTAGTCAAATCAATAGTAGGCCTCATTCACGAAGCTGATCTATAAAGTGGGTATAAGGAGACTGCCTATAAAATGGCAGTCTAATGGGTGTCCACTCTCACCCACCGCTCGCCTGATCAGTGGATGGTCGTTAGCCGAACGGGTTTGATAGGGCCGCCTAATCTCATTAAAAGTATAATGATATTATTCAAAGTACTAGAACAACTTAATAAAACCCCAAATCTAGTTATTTTATGAAAAATGTGAATTGGTGCTAATCCATGAAATTGCACATTGCACTTTATGAAACATTGGTGGAGCGTGTGTGGTTTACCGGCACACCAATAGGGGTTCATAAAGAGTTACAATGGGTTTCTCGGGTGTTATCATTGTTGATGGAGCGTGTGTGGTTTACCGGCACATCAATTAGAGATGGTAATTGACCCCGAGAGTACCAAGCTAATTTGCATGGTTATTCACATCTAGTTTGTGATCCTCGGCATCCCAGTCACAAAAAGTGGGACACATCCGAGATTAAACATGTCATTGAATAGTTCAATGAATCTCAACAGACCTAGGAATTTCATATGATGAAATTGATAAGTGAGTTATCTACCTTAATGACCATTATGTTGTGATTACGGCATCCCTCTTCACACCATAGTTAGGGTATTTTGGATCCTAGCCTTATTAAATAACATATTGGGTAATTACTTAAAAGGATCAATTAAACTAATAAATTTTGTTTATTTTATAGATGTCAAGTGTCAATTCTCCTCCTTCTCCTCCTTCACCCATTTCTGAAAGCATCAGAATGCACCTGCCAAATATGGAAAGGCTGACTGGCCTAAACTATAAAGAATGGCTTCGCAATTGGAGACTGGTTCTCGGCATTGCTGGCAAGCTACATCTCACCGAGTATCCGATCCCGATCCCACCTGAACAAGTCATCATAAAAGGTTCTTATGATAAGCATAACTCCTTAGTTGATGAATCCGAAAAGATTCGTGACCTCATGCTATTTACCATTGACCCCGAGTTCCGCAAGGATTTTGAATCCTTGGGGCCATATGAGTTAATGCAACTGGTTGAGGAAAGGTTCCAAAAACCTAGGATCTTCAAAAGACTTGCAGAGTGCAAGCTAAAGGAAAGAAGTAGCATCAATTCGCATGTTCTTCAGATTGAAGCGTACATAGGCGAATTGTATAAACTTGGTTATTCCATGAGTCAGGAGAAGAGTGTTAACATCCTACTCGCTTCGCTGACTAATGAGTACGATCTGTTTATTCAGGCGTATAGAAAGGAAGACCAGAAAAAGACCCTCATGGAAATGCGTCCACTGTTGACTTTATACGAGTCACTCTTAGACAGGCATAGCTCCAATGGCTCAGCTACTTCTAGATTAAGCCTAGTGAAGAGACGTAATAAGAAACGGTCGAGATCGTCTGGACATGTCTCAAACTGGGAATCCACCAAATCGGATACAGTCAAGGAAAGATTGGAAGACGCTCCAAATCTTTTGAAAGCTCAGGTATATCTAAAAAACCTCAAAACTCCTATTCCAAGATTTCTTGATACATAATGTGATAGTCACATTTTGGTTTGTATGCAGGGAATCAATAAGGCACGGGACTCTGGCGCATAGGAGCACATTAGGATTGGATCTGCAGCTCGTGCAGTTTTGAAGTTTAGATAGATATTAAAATATTGTTATTAGTCTTTAGATGCATTTTGACATTGTCTATCATATATTACATTGTTCAAGGATTTTTGTTTTTAATAAAATTGTCAATTTTCTTTTAACACCTGTTGTCTGAAATTGTCCTTGAAATGTTATATGAATGTGTTGAATGTATGATTAGTAATAACTTGAATGTTGATGCATCCAAAATGTTTGGATTCAAGAATTGTGTCATTTATGATTGTTAATACAAATGTTATAAGAATCAATTCAACCAAAGGTCCAGTTGGACAGGACTTTGGAATCATTTGACTTAGAGTCACTTGATGAATTGAGTTCTTAATGTGTCAAGAAATGAATCAACCAAAGGTCCAGTTGGGCAGGACTTTGGAATCATCTGACTTAGAGTCAGATGATGATTAAGTTCTTAATGAAGCACATGTGGCAAGAAATGAATCACCCAAAGATCCAGAGGATAGGATTTTGGAATCAGTTGACTTAGAGTCAACTGAAGATTGCAAGTCTTGAACAAAGTCATAAGTTTACATAAATATGTAAAAGACATTGAGATTAAGAGCAACGGACACACCTATTGCTGTATATTGCTCGAATCTTGATATAGAACACAATTGTTTGTACTTCACGATATTTATCATTCAGTATGACGAATATGACTTCGCTTATCGGGATAAGCGATTGAATTGAAACCTTGAACAGTTCAAGGACTTCAAAGGAAGTACAAATTCCACAGAACCTGAGCGATAACATAAACTGAGAAAAAATGTTTCACAGTTCATTCTCTTCCAAGAGCATTAATGGTTATAATGTGTCTTAGGGAAGATAATGGAGCATTGGTCGAAACAGTTCAATCCTCGATGTATAAGATACATTGCCAATTAGTTTCCAATAACTTGAACACTACACCAGTCAGTCCATATAAACCATATTCCGACCACATCCTAAACTAAGTAGGTCTTGCAGACACTGTCTGATATGTAAAGCTGGGATTATCCCACTTGTACATTGAAAGTCCAGGGTCCTGTAGTGTTCGTCCGAACCTCATGACTAGCCTGAACCTGATCAGCAATGTCGTTTCATTGGCTATCCCGCTGCAACTCTAAAAGAATAGCTCTTTTAGAAAGAACTCATGTTCTAAGGAAACAGTGGGAGTTGGGACAGTCCTGAATGAGTTCAGGATTAGCCAAGTGAAAGGACCTTTAGTCATCACTAGGCTTGGAACAGAAATCAGATTTTTGGTCTACAACTGACATAATCTCCTCTTGACCAGTAGTATTGATCACCGTCATAAGTAGTTATGATCAGGGTGGCATACCTATTGGTGGTAAAACACTATAGTAGGTACGGATTTATAATCCGACTACTTGGAAGCATTGGTGAGCCCGGTTGCCGCCAAACAAGAGGACCTTAGGGCGAGACACAGTCTATGTGAAAATTTGATTGATTTTACACTTGGTCTAAAAACCAGTGGGAGTAACTGAATCATCAAAAGAAAGCAACATGGATAGATACATACCTTCAGAACATCTGGTTGAGTGAGTCGATACTCAGAGTCAAGCGATTGACTCCGAGAGAAGCACTCTCAATAGAAGATGAAATCCGAGAGGATTCTACATGGCATAGTGTGAGTCGTTAGTGGAGCGTGTGTGGTTTACCGGCACACTAATAGGGACACACATAGAGCATGCCATTACAAAAAGGTACATGGCCCCGGGTTTCGTCCCATGGGTATCTCGCAAGAAAGGATATTCAGATTCTCAAAAATATGCCAAAGGATTGGATTTTGAGAAAAAGGCTAAAAAAATTCCATTAAAATGACAGAAAGGTTTGGATTCTCAAAATGTGCCATAAGTCCTGGATTTTGTGAATAGTCTATAACCATGTCAAAGCCAGTGGGAGTCGCCGTTATCTACTATCTCCATATGTGGGATACATACTGTTTTAGGAAACGTCTCTTTTCATTACAAAGTGTAATGAAGACGGATCACTATGAAAGACTTAATAGAAATACGGCATACTCAGGTGGTTGTAAACGTCTATGAGATAGATCCAGACTTTGCAAAGTGTGATGACTTGGCATGAAAGAAATTAAGAAGGTGCAACATACTCGCGTAATTCACAGTCATCTATTGGATAGATGAAATCGCCAGCATAGACCTAGCCAGCATGATCTTGATAAGATTCAATATGCATGAGAAGAGTGTCCGAAAGGAAATAGTTTTTCGAAAATCATGACACAAGGATTATAAAATAATCTTTGGATTCCGAAAGGGTTTGGAATAAGATTGGATCGGGTTCCACAAATCTCTTGGATCGATTATAATGTCATGAACATGTCCTGATGACTTGATGCTTAGGGCATAGTAAGTTGGATTTAGGACATTGTCTGGCTGGGAATACTGGATGGATTGTTTGAACTCAAGTGAGAATTCATTGGGAAATCATTAGGGTGAAAGTGATAGGGTTAATTTGAAAGATTTTCCAAAGTGGTAATTATTAACGTCATGACATGATGTTAAAGGACTTCATTGTTAAAAAATCTCGGTGGTGCTCTGATGGAGCGCGTGTGGTTCGCCAGCACGTCATGACACCTCGAAATAGTCTTAGGGTGCAGTCAAGTAGACGAAAGACCCCAGAACCATATAAAGTCACAGTACACATTACCAGAATGGAGTTAGGAGAGAAATTGACAGGATAACGTATTGAGATGTTATCGGATGAGCATCCGATTGGATTATCTACAATAAAGTGTATAAGTTAAGATACTTTGGAAACATAGAAAGAGTGTAAGGTTCGTAAAGACATAGCTGTAAAATTAGAATTGAAAGTTTAAAAGAAATCTTGAAACCGATAATAGTTTATGACAAGGTCCGACTTGGTGATTACCTTGTGGAGACTTGGTAATAAGCAGGAGTAGCTTCCATTCAGATCTTTATGTTTCACTTTCGTATGTTTTGCTTCCCGAATAATTTAATTATTTAGAAAGGTCCACAGTCGCTCATACTTTGGGAAGTAAGTATTGAATCAAGACTGTCATGAATTGATTTGTAGACTGTATAAGGAGTTAGACATAGCAATAGGATTGCTACAACATTCATGAGTACTTAGAAATAGAGATTTGAGTATTGGATAAACCCACGCTCAATAGATTGATTCATGGATTATATCACAAGCAATGTTGAGACGATAATATCCTATGATCTTGAAGTGGAGAGATATGAGTTATAATTTACAAGGAAGTTGTTCATTGATAATACGAAAACGCATCGGTAACTCGATGTTATAAAACGTGTTATTGTGAATGATTTGACTGGTAAAAGATATACGCATATGAGTCGAAGTTTATTCGTTCCTTGACCCTGATGGGAAACAGATATCTGTAGGCCTCTCGATGATTTTGAAGTTGACTAAAATGCTGGCCAGCCTGGACTAAATTGATGTGTTCAATTAGAAGTTCTAAAGTCATAAGCAGAATCGAAAATTGGGAAACAGAGTATCGGACAGAGATTGATCTCAATCCATGTCTCGTGTCTGAAAATATCTTGTTGGACAAAGGATCATATGATCACTTATCTATGGATAGAACTGACTAGGTCAGAGTTCAGCAGCAGTTTCTAGGAACCTACAGTTTGCTGATTAGTTAGAGGATAAATTAGTAATTATAGTCATAGACTTATCCAAGTGGGAGACTGTTGGCTTAGGTGTCTAACCCATGACTAATAATTAGTATTTACCTAATTAATAGTAGCATAGTCCATTTAGGTTGCCCTCATAGCAAGAGGTTTGGTAGAAAGTTCAGTAGAGAGAAATATTGATTTATTATCTGATTAATAAATCAATATAAATTAAATATATGGTTTATTAATATATTAAAGTGATAATATATTAATTAGAAACTATATTAATTAATTAGAAATTAATCTGGAATTAATTTGGTGATTAAATTAATTAATTAAAGGTGCACGGACTAAAACTGTAATTATTCAATAGTTGAGTAAGTGGCAGTTTAAGTGAGTGAGTGGCCAGTGAAATTTATATATAGTAATATATAGATTTCGAAATCTATATATATATATATATATATATATATATATATATATATATATATATATATATATATATATATATATATATATATATAAATAAGAGATAATTATAGTTTGAATAATTAAGATAAAGGTTTATTTTAATTTGAATTCAAAACGGCTTATCTCTTAAGGTTTATCTGGTCATCTGCTGGAGGCTATAAATAGGGAGCCCCAGTACCCCATAACCTACGATTTTGATTACCTAGTCTCTCTGGAATTTTCGTGACCTCTCTCCTGCTCCCTGGGTGTGACTTCATTTGAGGCAGGACAATTGTGCTGTTTTGCTTCCAAGAAATCCTAAAAGGTTAGTTTTTCTGATTTTATTCTTTTAGTTATTTTCTTGTGGCCTTTAGGAATTATTATATGTTCAATTAGAACAAAACATAGATCCTTATAGGTTGCATGTGAACTTAGGATTTTTAGTTCATTGATTTGCATATAACCCTTCAGGTTAAAGGTGTCTTTTTAGCAACACCCTTTGGTTATATAAAAGGGTTAATGACTTGAGAGGATAACTTAATTTTCAAAATGTTCACATTTAGGCAACAATGTTTTTTTCGTTCATATTTACCCATTTAACTTGTTTTATCTGTTCAAAAAATGGTAATATGACTGGCTAACGGGGGTTTTCCCGGTCATATTACCCTTTTTTGAACAGGTATAACAAGTTAAATGGATAAATGTAAACAAAAAAATATTATTACCTAAATATCAACATTTTGTGCGTCTCATAAGTTGAAGTAGAATGTTCACATTTAGGTAACAATATTTTTTTGTTCACATTTACCCATTTTACTTATTATACTTGTTCAAAATAAGGTAATATGACCGGGAAAACCCCCCCCCCCAGCCGATCATATTATCCTTTTTTGAACAGATATAACAAGTTAAATGGGTAAATATGAACCAAAAAAACATGGTTACCTAAATATGAACATTTTGAAAAGTAAATTACCCTCTCAAGTTATTAACCCTATATAAAAACATCATTTTCATGTTTGATTATTTTAAATTTTTTCTTTTTTTTCCAATTTCTTTTTGTAGAGTGCATGAAAATTTAGTATAAGGTCGTAGTCATCTCATGTATAAAAGAAAAGGTTTAACGATGAAATATGTCGAGAGATATGATCTTCTTTGGCTATATCAAATATTTGAATAATCAAACGATTTGATTGATTTAAAACATGGTGATATGTCTCTACGAATGTCTCAGTGCCACTTTTGAAGAATATACATTGATGAAAGGAATCAAGTTAATATGCTTAGAGAATTTGAGTATTTCAAACATGAATAAAAATCTTATTTTCCATGTTTAGTTAGTCTCATTTGTTTTTATTATCTTTCCAATTTTTATGTAGAGTGGGTGAAAAGGAAACAAGTAAAGAAGTAAATATGTTTAGTTTTTTCATGCAATTTATTTTCACACAATTTAAATAACAGTATATTTTTATTAAACAAATATAGTTCTAATATCAATTTTAAAATACGTAAAAAATTATTCAAACGAAACCATATGTATCCGTTTTTATTTTCAGTCTCATTTGATATAACTTTTTAAAGTTAGAATGTGTGCGTCTTTATTAAATAAATTTGTAATGTTAACGTATAAAATAAATCATCTAAAAAATAAAGAGTGTGAGAAATTAGATATTGACGAAAGTGTATAGATTTTGTAGCAATTGCAAGTGCTATTTCAATTAAAAGAAATTACTTAAATCGATTAAGTAAATTAAATTAAGTCTTATAAACATATATTAAGTGTAATAAGTAATTTTTTTTAGTTACATTGATATCCTATCCTAATAAATAAGTAACTCAAAGCCATATGTCATCTTCTCATTGAATTTGTCAGATGTCATTTTCTCATAATTTTAAATTTCTTAAGAAAAACTAATTGGTTTGAAACGTTTCTAACTCTTTAATGATCGGTTTAATTATCATTCAATTTTAAAATTAATTGTTATCATTTAATTTCAAAATTAATTGTTTTTTAATATCATCTTATTTTTTAATGTTTAGATTGATTTGGGAGACAATAGAGAGATAATTGGCGTCATAATAAACGATTCCAATCATAATAGTGAATTTGATTTTAGTACCAGTGACATTCTCATAATCAATTATATTTATCAAAATACAAAGTCGTAATAGTTAAAATCAAAAGCAAGATGTCACGATACACAAACAAATTTCTTATGTATAGTTATTAATGTTTAGATATTCTTAATTAATAATTTTTTTGTATCATCCCGTGTAATACACTGGTCTCACAACTAGTTATGATATATAACTCTTACATTGAATTTGGAGAGTTATTGTATTTAAATAAAACTTTAATGTAATTAACTAATTTTTATTACATGTGCTTCAACTTTTTTGGCATGGTTGACATAAATTTATTATATATATATATTATTCAGTTAATTGGTTAAAAAAACTTTAAATATTTCAATTATATTTAATTGATTCTCATAAATATCAATTAAGTATCATAACTAAAAAGACTTTTGAGTTATAGTTGTTTAATGTTATATAACCATTATTAGGAATTTTAAGAGTTGTAACATTAATATAAATCTTCAATACAATTAACCACTTTTATTACATTAATTTCAAAATATAATATCTATATTGAACCATATGTATTTAAAAGTTTTAACTCTTCAACTTCCTACTATTACCCACTCCATTAATTTATTTTAATACTAAATCTCTTCACCTCTCAACTAATTAAAAACTACAACCTGAATTTTTTTTTAACTTATGGTACTTAATTGCTACTTATGACATATTGATTAATATAAAGAGATATATAGTTCACATAGGTAGATTATGTTGCTATAGTTTGGAAAATAAGATGGAGGAAAATATGACTTGATAACACATACTATTTATTTATACTAAAATATAAATGATGACAATAAGCTAAAACAATTAAATTACAAGTCGCCAGGCAAAAGACCTGTTGCATGCTTAGTTCTACCCCCAGCATATCCATACTTTTAGGATTAACATTATTTGATAAGAAAAATCATGTTATTTATGTTGATACTATTGATGTATTATTTACACATACGAATCTAACAGAAAATGACCCACAACAATATGTTTCTCCTAAGCTATTTTTATGTTATTATTAGTCCGTTTATCTTATATTTATTTTAAATTTTGAGATAATTTATGTAAATATATTTCTATATATGTAGAACGTTTGATCGTCTATAATAATTGACTTCAAAAAGGTAACTATGTTTTTTCGATATTTTGATGAAAAATTGTTATTAATACATATGTAATATGATTAGATTTAAAGTGTCTATGTTTATATTTGATCGGTCAATATATTTTACTATATTAATTTATTCCTGCTCAACGCACGGGAATACGCCTAGTTTCTTATCAAGGAGACCATTAAAATGAATGTGGTTCAAGATAAATGATTTATATTTTACCACATTAATTTGAAAAAAAAAAATCTGTGTCCCACATTGATTCACAATTCCTTTGTCCCACATTAATTCACAAAACATATATGACATTTACTCTTTCTCTTATGTAATGTCACTTATTTGCTTCCAATATCCATCAAGTTTGATTATAATATGATTTTCAAGTCTACTATTAATCAGTGATCATTTTATCATAAAAACATATTTTATTGTAAAGTTCTCAAGTATTCTGGTATTTAGTTTCAACTTTAGAAGTATTCAAACTCAAAAATGAAAATTAAAATTACTAAAAGCTTTTAAAAACCCGATTAGGTTGGAAGTTTATTGTGTGTCGTTTGTAAAAGGTGCAATCACTGTAAACATTTTTCAACTCCATACTATATATACATAAAAGTTTTCATTTGTTGGAAGTTTACTTTTAAAGTCTATTGTTCATTAGTTATTACTTTATCATCGAAACACGTTCTCTCAAAGTGTTACAAAATTATACTACTTGGTTTTGGCTTTCAAAAGTGTTAATACTCAAAAGTAAGATGAATATTTATAAAAACTGATTAGATTACAAGTTGTAAGTATGTCAAAGTAAAAATATACAACTGTGTTGATGTTTTTTAAATTCACCGCAATATATGTACATAAATATTTTGAATAATAAATGTTTAAAAATTGTCCAAACAATTTAAATTGAACTATTATATATATATATATATATATATATATATATATATATATATATATATATATATATATATATATATATATATCACTGAAACAATATGCTTCAAGATAAAATATTAATCTTTCACCATATTGATTTGAAAATTTTTATTTGTATCAAATAGTTTCACACATTTATATAACCTTTAATCTTTCTATTATATAATATCACTTATTAGGTTCATTTATACTTTAATCTTGATAATACCACGGTTTCCAAAGCATATTGTTAATTAATGGTCAATTTATCATAAAAACATATTTTTATCTTAAAGTTTTAATAGATTCTACTATTTTGATTTAGCTTCAAAAGCATTGAACTAAAAAGATGAATGTTAAATTGGGTTAAAAGTTATTAAAATTCAGAGGTTGCAACTTCATAGTATCATATTTAATACGTGGTGTCAACATTGTTAATATTTTCTTTGATTTAATATATATATATATATATATATATATATATATATATATATATATATATATATATATATATATTTATATATATATATATATATATATATATCAAACAGTAATTTTTTGAACATCGTTTAAAGTTTAAACATATATATTTATCGATATAAATCTTATAAGAGAGACTATTCAATCAATGTGGATGAACCAATGGTTCATGGAATGTTTTAACTTAGTCTAACCCAGTTACAATCAATAACACAAAATAACAAATATATGATAAAAATAGTTTTAGCCTCTCTACTTATAAATGTTTGCTTTCCTTTGAAAATTTTTTCTTACACTATGTAGGATAAGAAATATATTAGTCTCTTTACTTATAGATGTTTCATTTCACTTCAGTTGTGTTTCTTAACACTAGTACAAAATCGCACATTGGTCACACCAAAAAAATGTGACCATATGCGTTTGGTGACAAATTTTTTTTCCCACTGAAAGTGTTACCATAGGCTTTGCGATATTAGGTGTCATATGGTCACTTTATAATATTGTGTCCATATGTCATGGAAAAATGTGGCGGTATCATAAAAGTGTGGCCATTGAGTAGAGAAATTTGTTCCAAAATCACTCACTTTTTCCAAGATTGTGGCGTTAAAGCGTAAGTAGACACACAATTTCAATATTGTGGTAACTGTATTTAATGATGGTGACATACAAGTACATTCAATGAAGCGTTATACTAGCAATTTGTCACATAATTAGAAGGTTGTTAAGATTATTGGGTATGTTTGCAGACAATTAATTACGATGAACATGACCATGTTTACTAAATGGTGACATGTATGTAATTTCAAAAGCGACAATTTGGTAGCATGTAGTCATACAGACAATATATTTAATGTGACCAATACTAGTTTATAGAGACACACAATTTCAATATTGTAGTGACTGTATATAATGAATGGTGACATACATGTACATTCAATGAAGCATTATACTAGTAATTTGTCACACAATTAGAAGATTGTTAAGACTATTGGGTATGTTTGCAAACAATTAAGTACGATGAACATGACCATGTTTACTAAATGGTGACATGTATGTAATTTCAATAGTGACAATTTGGTAGCATCTAGTCATACAGACAATATATTTAATGTGACCAATACTAGTTTATAGAGACACACTATTTCAATATTGTAGTGACTGTATATAATGAATGGTGACAGACATGTACATTCAATGAAGCGTTATACTAGTAATTTGTCACACAATTAGAAGATTGTTAAGACTATTGGGTATGTTTGCAGACAATTAATTACGATGAACATGACCATGTTTACTAAATGATGATATGTATGTAATTTCAAAAGTGACAATTTGGTAGCATCTAGTCATACAGACAATATATTTAATGTGACCAATACTAGTTTATAGAGACACTATTTCAATATTGTAGTGACTGAATATAATGAATGGTGACATACATGTACATTCAATGAAGCATTATACTAGTAATTTGTCACACAATTAGAAGATTGTTAAGACTATTGGGTATGTTTGCAAACAATTAAGTACGATGAACATGACCATGTTTAATAAATGGTGACATGTATGTAAATTCAAAAGTGACAATTTGGTAGCATCTAGTTATAGAGACAATATATCTAATGTGACCAATACTAGTTTGTAGAGACACACATATATACAATACAACTAAAAGTAACCATAAACCAAAAGGCAAGGATAATAAAAAAAACGATATTATAAATAATTCAAATGACATTCTGTACATTAGATACCCAAATAAAGTAGGTAAACATAATTGTTTGTAAAAACCAGTGTAATAAATACTTAATTGAAGGAAAACGTTATAAACCATAAGGCAAAATAGAAAAAACTACTCTTTCTTGTTGACGGAACGGTTCCTTGTTATCTTGGCAAGCAACGCATTAGGTATATAATTCTTGCGCTTGTGTGAGGTTTGAAGTACATTCTCTTGAGCTGGTTTGACACCTGATTTGCCATCTTCTTTGACAACAGATTTGGCAACTGGTTTCTCTTGAGCTGGTTTGTCACCTATTTTGCCAGCTTCTTTGACAACAGACTTCAAAACAAATGTCTCTACTGCTACATTCTCTTCAGATGGTTTCACAGACGGTTGTACAACGGGTATATATATATATATATATATATATATATATATATATATATATATATATATATATATATATATATGAAAAGAAAAGATAATCAAAATAGTACATGATACATACTAGTGTTAAAGATGGTGATGGTATATCAGCAATTGTAGACATAGCCTTATTCTGAATAGGTTGTTTACTTGTCTTTGTAATTGCCTGAAAAAACACAAGTTCCAAATTAAAACGGAAGTTCCAAATTATTTAATAAATAATGTTATAGATAAAGTGTATAAGAAGAATAACCCGTGCGTGCTTAAGTCGGGGGGAGGGTATTAAAGAGTTTATTTCGTAATACCTGTCTTTGGATAGATTCGAACTAACCTGAAAATCACAATCATAAGCATCATCAAATCACAATCATCACGGACCATTCATGAATAGTATCACACTTGGAAACATACACACATTCATCTTAGAAACATACAACACCAACAGTTAAACAGACGAACATAGACATATTGATATTTCAAGTCTTCTGCTCTAGCACTCCAAGGGAAACCTATCACTACTAACCAGGGAGAATTTCGAATACTTTTAACCTTTAAGTGTAGTAACCAATGTCTGTAATCCCCCTGGAAAAAAAAGCCAAAATATTATCAATGTTTGTAATCCATGGAGAAAAAAGCAACCTACTATCAATTGTTAACACTATTTTTAAACAGCATCAAGAGGTTTTATAGCTTGTTGTAATAATCAAATTGAAATCCCAACTTTCATTAGATCGTTTTGACCAAACCTCATATCTATCAAACATAACACTGAAAATAACCAAATTCATATAGTTAATAACAAAAAGAAATTAAGAATAATTTGTCGAGTAATTTTCTTACCTATCCGGCCATCGCTACCATACAACTTAGAAATTTCCTAAATTTAACTAGTTACCCCAACCCCAATATATATGTGAACTATAAACAGCTGATAGAGTATAACAATAGATGGATAAAGTGCCCAAATCAGTTCTACCTTACATCAGACCTCACCCACATATTCTGCAAAAAAGAAATGGTTTGTGAAGCTTCAAATTAGACATAAATCAACGTGGTTTTTACCTCAAATTTCAAATATAAGCTCCAAACATCCATTTATTTAAGATCTAAACGAATCTAGGTTAAGAATGTTACCTAGAGAGACAATCACGAAAAGAATCAGAAACATGGAAAGTTTGAGAAACTAAAAGGCAATTTACCTTAACAAAGGCACGAAGAAAACATCATAGCAGATTCAAGATAAGAGGCTTGCCACTTGTTGAGATGACTTGTATGTTTATCAATGAAAACAACTATAATGAGAGCTTGATGGGCATGCCTAATTTGATCACAATTATCACAACTATTATTAGATAAACTAACCTCTGTGATCTTTAGTTCACTGCAGGGACGGTCCATAGATTTTTCATGCCCTGGGCGAAGAAACATAGCAATGCCCTAAATTCGTAAAGTAAGTCGAACCAACATGCGATACAAAATAACCATAATAACATCTCCTAAAACCTTAGAGATTGAACATAAATTAAATGGTCAAATCAAAATATTATGATTCCAACTCAAAAGTAGTAACAGGTAGGGTAAAAAAATTATATTCACAACAAAAATGTACCGAAAGGCCAATATATGATCTGGACTGTAAAAGAAGCATAATAATTGTTACACAACAATTTAAGCAGTGAGTATACTAATAAAAAAAATGAAAAAACAATGTTTATAAAATACAAGAAAACTGAGACAAAGAAACCCCTTTGAGGTTCCAACATATTGCAATTACATCCCCGAATAGCCACCAGTTCCTGTACATTTAAGTTGGCCATTTCAGCAAGCAAGCATACACAAGTGAAATCAGACCCAAGTATTCAACTTCACATTGCATTTCTCTGTTTGATTCATAATTCTTCATATAACTTTATATGGTATAAAACACAATTTCCACCCTAAATACATTATTAATAGAAATTTATCGTAATATTAACAATTTTATCTCCTTAATGGAGTTAGTCCATTAGTCACAATACCATTGTTTACTCAAGATCCAAAATTTAACTACTATTTCTTTGTGGGTTTGAAATTCTTATCATTTGAGCCAAAACAATTCACCTGCAGCTCCCAATTTGACATTTAACTCTGGAACTCAATTTACTAAAGGAAGCAATTACTTGATTTTAAGTATCAAACACATTCCAACTTCCATGAATCAACTATAAAGTCTATGAAACCATGAAAGTTCAAAACGAGAGGGATAATACTCTAATAGTATCTCGACTAGATCAAAACACGATATCATTAAAGAAACACAATAGTAACACATTCATTGATACTGTAAATCCACATACAGATATATATATATATATATATATATATATATATATATATATATATATATATATATATATATATATATATATATATATATATATATATATATAAAGTGGACTCCCGGGATTACCCGAATTCAAGAGACAGTTGCATCTTCGTTATCTTGAAAAACACCTGCAGACGAAAAACCTTGAAAGGGTTTGAGGATTCTGAGATTAAACTTAGTATCCACCAACTGAAACCTAGATTTGATCTATATTGTAGAAAATCACAAATAAATAAATAAAACTAGCCTCCGTAGAATTGAAATTTGATGCGAATTGCTGTTTAGTAGCTATTGCGCTCAATTCAATCGGATTAACAGAAACTGAAGAGTTGGAAATCGGACAATAAGATGAGAATGAGAAACCAAAAAATGGAAATCAGGTTTAAATGGCTCACTAGACGGTCATTCAAATCCTCGATCTTCTACCTCAACGTTTTTCAATTCATGAAGCGTGAACGGTCGGTGGTGCGATGTCGACGTGAAGGTCAACTGGAAGTCTGATTTTGTGAAGCGTGAACGTAAATCTATCGACGGTTGGAGGCGTATAGGTTAATTGATTTTGAGAAAATCAAGGGGGGAAATTCAATTTACTTTAAAATTTTAGTCAATTTGAGAGGGAATTAAGGAAATTTCAATTTTTTTCATATTTTCAGTAAAATTAAGTGGGAAATTTATTTTATTTTAAAATTTTGATATAATTAAATGGTAACAAACTAAAAATAATAAGCTTTTAACATACTATAAATTATTTATTATATTATTTATTTTATGATTTTAATAAAATTCAAATAAATATGTTATATATTTAATTATCAAACATCATATTTATTTGATAATTAAAACTTAGGGCTTATGTTTTTGGTTTAGGTCTTATGGATAAGGATTAAGGCTTATACACGTACATATATATACACACACACACACACATATATATATATATATATATATATATATATATATATATGTGTGTGTGTGTGTGTGTGTGTGTGAGTGTGTGTGTGTGTGGCTTATAGGTCATGACTTATTGATTAAGGCTTATAACTTATGGCTTAAGACATGTATGTTATAGCTTATGGATTAGGGCATGTCTTTTGAATTTATGTATATTATATATGGCTTAGGGTATGTGGTCTTAGGGCCTAAGGCTTGGAGCTTGAGATTTAGGACTTAAAGCTTAGGATGTATTTCTTACGTCTTATGGATTATGGCTTATGGGTTATGAGTTGGGGTTTAGGTCTTAGGAGATAGGTTTTAGGGTATAAGGATTATGCTTGGGGCTTAGGGCTTATGGCTTAGTTATTAGGGTTTTTGACTTATGTCTTAGTGCTTATTGTTTATGCCTTATGGCTTATGGCTTGTGATTTTTATACCTTATGACTTAAGGCTTAAGGCTTATGGGTATGAACACTAAGGCTTAGGGTTTGTAGCTTATGGGATATGGGTCTTATGGCTTGTGCACATACACATACAAATACACATTGACATATGTATCCATATGTATATACATACTCATACGAATACATAACCCTTAAGCCTTGACCTATAATCCTCGACACTCAACCATAATCCATAACTCTTAAGCTATAATCCTTAAAACTTAACCATAACGACTTATGGAGTATGGTTTAGAGTCTTAAGTTTAAGGCTTAGGGTTTATAGCTTTAGATTTATGCTTATGGCTTAAGGCTTTCTGCTTAAGGCTTATGGCTTATAGTGTATGACTTGTGTAGTATGGCTTATGGCATATAGAGCGTGACTTATGTAGTATGGTTCATGGCTTAAGGTTTAGGGCATAAAGCGTTGTCTTATGACATGTATGTTAGGGTTGTGATGGGTTATGGTCAACCAGGAAAGGTTGTGATTGGTCATGGTCAACCAGGAAAGGGTTGTGATGGGTTATGGTTAACCAGGTAGGGTTGTGATGGGTTATGGTCAACCAGGAAGGGTTATGGTAAGTTATGGTCAACCAGGTAGGGTTGTGATGGGTTATGGTCGATCGGGAAGGGTTGTGATGGATCATAGTCAACCAGTAAGGGTTGTGATGGGTTATGGTCAACCAGGAAGGGTTATAGTGGGTTATGGTCAACCAGGTAGGGTTGTGATGGGTTATGGTCAACCAGGAAGGGTTGTGATGGGTTATGGTCAACCAGGTAGGGTTGTGATGGGTTATGGTCAACCAGGAAGGGATGTGATGGGTTATGGTCAACCAGGTAGGGTTGTGATGGGTTATGGTCAACCAGGTAGGGTTGTGATGGGTTATGGTGAACCAGGAAGGGTTGTGGTGGGTTATGGTCAATGAGGTAAGGTTGTGATGGGTTATGGTCAACCAGGAAGGGTTGTGATGGGTTATGGTTAACCAGGTAGGGTTGTGATGGGTTATGGTCAACCAGGAAGGGTTGTGATGGGTTATGGTCAACCAGCTATGGTTGTGATGGGTTATGGTCAACCAGGAAGGGTTGTGATGGGTTTTGGTCAACGGGTAATGGTTGTGATGGGTTTTGGTTAACCAGGAAGGGTTGTGATGGGTTATGGTCAACCAGGTAGGGTTGTGGTGGGTTATGGTCAACCAGGTAGGGTTGTGATGGGTTATGGTCAACCAGGAAGGGTTGTGACGGGTTATGGTCAACCAGGAAGGGTTGTGACGGGTTATGGTCAACCAGGAAGGGTTGTGATGGGTTATGGTCAATCAGGTAGGGTTGTGATAGGGGGTTATGGTCAATCAGGTAGGGTTGTGATGGGTTATGGTCAACCAGGAAGGGTTGTGATGAGTTATGGTCAACCAGGAAGGGTTGTGATGGGTAAAGCCCCTAATAAGGTATTCATAATCTAATATATTAATTTTATAGAATATTCATTATCTAATATATCATATATATGTATATTAATAGATATACAAATATATTTAATTAAATTTGTATTTTCCTATGTATTTTCCCAAAATAATTTTCCTCCGGTCATTTTCACCAAAATTTCGATTTCCCTCCCTGTGAATGTCATTCCCTTTAAAAGTTGAATCCTTCCCAAAATTTTAAAAATTTCAATTAAGTGGAAAAATTCAATTTATTTTAAAATTTTAATCAAATTGAGAGGGAAAATTCAATTTATTATAGTTTTTGGTAAATCATAATCCACAAGACATAAGTTACAAGTCATAAGCCATAAGTCCTAAGCCCTAAACTATAAGCCATTATCCATAAGTAATACGTGGAAATGTTTAAATACTAAGCCATTGAAAAATACGTCGTTTTAAATCAAAATATAGTTAAACACTTTAGTTTTGTTTAAATTGGAATTTGTATTTACACAATTCATTATCTTCTTTAAGATGTCAGCATCTTCAATATGAAATTTTAGTTTATTTAAGGAAATCTGTTGTTCTTATCATTTCTCCGTCTCACTGTACACCACAACTCTGTCGTGCGATCAAAGGTAGAACCCTTAAGGGTAGCGGAGGCCATCCCCCTCCTCGATTTTTATGACACTAATTTCCATACGTATAAATAAAATATCACCAAAACTATTTAATATGTATCAATTTGTCAAAGTTTTTAAAAACCCCAAACTTAAAAGCTTCAAAAGATTTCACTTCCCTCCTCCTTATTACCCAGCGGGAAATCAAAAAGTTCACAAATCACAAATCCCGATTCGTCTCCTTCTTCTTACCTAGATTTCGGAATGAGTTCTTCTCCACTGTTCCCTGCAACGCCCTGCTCCGCTGGTCTACATTGCTCCGCCAATTTGCTCCCCCTCCTACCTTGCTCCGTCGATCTAATCCACCCCTTGTTTTTCTTGTTGCTGCCTTCTCCGATTAATTTTTCTGTAGTCACGAATTTGACAGTCAAGTCGACAAACGACCATGGCTCTGTGTTCGGTAATCACGATTCATTTTTCTATAATCACAAATGCTTTATTCTGCCTTCTCTGATTTGCTTCTATGTTCTGTAATCGTATTGAAATGGAAAGTAAGAATATGTTATATATAGTTCATACTTGTCAGTTATTGTATTTCTATTACATATAATTTGAGTTGCTAAAGTTGATTTATAGATAATCAGCGCCAAACTTTTCAAGTGACTTGGTTTGGGTGATTTGGAGCCTTTCACTGTATTCATAATAGGAACTAATACTGCATGCATATAAGGTGTTCGATAAAATGTCTATGACAGATTTAGTCTCATGTAAGTGTCATGTTTGTTAATACACGGGGACTATTGTCTTTTGCGAACTATATTACTTTGATTATATATGGGGTGCCTTTATTGTGCAGTGTACAACCTGGTGTTCTTGAAACAATTTGATACTAATCTCATTTCAAGTTTTTGCGAGTTTTTGTTAAAAGTTTATCGTTTTGTATACAAATATGTAGATAAAGGCAAAGATAGTTTTTTTAATATGTTTTATGATCGACATGTATTTATTTTATGTTTTTTAGGATTTTGTCAATTGATCATGAGGAGACTAAAACATAGTTTTTTTTATCAAAGGCTACGTGGACTGCTGTGGAGTCGATCCGAATGCCAATCAGCCTTTACATGCTTATTTGTGATATAGACCATAATGTATCCCAGTTTCTAATTGCCAATCAGCCTTTACATGCTTATTTGCAGGTATGTTGGTCAAATTGTCAATGGTAAACGGGATGTTAAAGACCCTGGATGAAGTATAACAACTAGCATATTTCAACTAAAATATGTAACAATACGAGACTATCATGGTACTTCTAGCATTCAACTATTTTTAATGTTTATTTTGCTAAGTCAAGTTTGAATGCGATGCAAGTTGTTTTTGGAAAAAAACGACTTTAGAATGGTAATCTTAATACCAAGTGAGGACTGAGTCTACAAGTTTTTTTAACCCTTTAATGACTGACAGTCATTAAATACCTTTTTTCTAGTAGTGGCGGCCTATATAATCAAGATGGTTTGTTATTAGAATGCGTATTTTCATTCATCTATGTGGTATGCACTATCATTTGTTTTGATTTTCCTTGACCTTTAATGTACTAGGATTGAGAGGATGGCTTGACAGAAACTGATGTTGATGGCTCATTCTTGCATAACAACTGGAATAAAGATCTAAAACTATTCAGCTTAAGTGAAGTATGCAGCTCAAGTGAAGTATTCAGCTCAAGTGAAGACGATGTCAGCAACTTCTTCAGGTCTTTTGTCTCTTTGCTTATTTAAAAGCAAAACTGTCATTTCTATGATATTGTACTTCTATTTCGGTGGTTTAATCGATCAGGGGCAAAAATGGAATTTACCCTAATACTGTCAAACTACTTAACAGTTAGAGTAAATTGCATATTTGGTCCATTAAGTATGTAGCAATCAGTTCCAGGGTCAGTTTATGTCGTTAGGTACCAATCTGTCAAGTTGTTGACTTTAGTCAAAAACAAATTTACTAATTTTCATGGCATTATATTTTCATTTTCTTGGTTTTTGAAATCTTTATTTCTATATCAGTTACAGGATAACCTATAGAATTTGGAAAGTTTTGGAGAGGTTACGCGTGGAACAAATGATCTGCTTAGGCTTACACAAGCCGTTGGGTTAATTCACACAATTGACCGTGTTGAAAAATATATTTTTGTATGTGAAAATCACTGAAATAAGATGAGCTGTTTTTATCTAACAAATATTATCAGTTTATTTCAGATTGCATGAATTCAAGATCAAAAACAAAGATGAATCAAGACCCGAGAAACTTTGAGAAAACAACCAAACCTGAGGAAGTAATGCTATGAACCAAAGAGCAAAAACCAAAATATCACACTGCTACATCAATCACGACGCGACAGACACTGTGGTCGCGACGTGAAGAGAAGCAAAGCAGAAGACCAAAATTCCACAGCGATCGCGACGCGACGGAGGACATGGTCGCGACGCGAAGGCTCCAACGCGACACCACCAACTTTCTAATCGCGAGACTACCAACCCAACGCACTAACCAGTGGCCGACCAAAAGCACTCGACAGACGCATCTTCGCGACGCGACGGACCATATGGTCGCGACGCGACGCCTGTGTTCAGTGACTATAAATAAGAAGCAAATCTCTTGCCATTCTCTCACACACACAACTATATTGAAGAACCACACCATACCTATACACATTCAGAGAAATCCACGACCAAACACCTCAAGACACTCAAATTTCAAAACTTGTCAACAAGAACCAAACCATATAACCGCAAGAAACAAAACCTTCTCCCGACACCAAACCCATACAGCATCAATACAACTACAATACACACACTCAAGCAAACCCACGTCCAAACCAACACAAAACCGAAGAAATACCATTTAGCAAGAAAAGCCAAGCAAAGAACAAGAATCGACGCTTCAAAGAGAATTGCCATCTTCATTTGCTATCGATAAGTTCTTTTGAAATTATAATTCCAATAATTTACCTGAGCCGTTATTGATTTATTTAAACTGTTATAAATCAATTGTACTAAATTCCAAGACATACAAATTGAACCAAGACAACGAAAACATATGTGGACTGTATTTAACCGAGACATCTAACTTCTAACTTCTAACTTCTAACCATTTTATTTATTGTAAAAACACTTTATCATTGATAATGACGTTTATTACATCTAACCTCTAACTTCTAACATTTACTTTATTTACCGCTTTCTGTCTATTTAAATACTGTCTAGTTTAGATTTACCTTTTATTTTATTCCGCAACTCTTATTTATTCCGCATATTATAGATAAAATACATATCTGTCACACAGTAATCGGCTTAAAACCCTTATTCGTGGAGATCGATTATCGTATTTTTCAACAATTGGTATCAGAGCTTGTGTGATTTACTTTGAAATTTTTGTCGAGAACTTTTGTGTAGCGTTTTTATAAACCACCAATAAGTTTCCTTTAAAAATTTCATCTTAATATCACTTGTTCAACAAAAAAAAAATTAAAAACAAACAAAAACATTTAAAAATTACTTGTGTGATTTATTTTGAAAATTTTTGTCGAAAACTTTTGTGTAGCGTTTTTATAAACCACCAATAAGTTTTCTTTAAAAATTTCATTTTAACATCACATTTTCGTTAACAAAAAAAAAAAAAAACAAAGATGTCTTCCGCAAACTACTCAAACATAAATCCTGTATCTATTGCTAACAGTATAGGTTCAGGTACTCGAGCACCCATTCTTATTCCCGAAGAATATAAATCATGGGTAAGTCGTATGAATCTTCATCTCAACTCTATAAGTGAAGATGTGTGGAAATGTGTAGACGGATCTCTACCAGAAAACATGACCTCTCTTACGAGTAACTTGGAGATACTGAATGAAAAGAAGAAACTTGAACTTCAAGCCAAAAAGGAACTTGTGTCTGGAATACCCCACAGTATTCTAAGCCAAATGAATGATATAATCCTTTTAACTGCAAACCAAATTTGGCAAACGTTGAAAAATCGTTTTGAAGGAAATGAGAGAATCATTGGAAACAAGAAAACATCTGTTTTAAACGAATTTGACAACTTCAAAATGTTTTCACATGAGACCATCCATGATGCTCATGACAGGTTCAATCTCATTACCATCAAAATGAATAATTTGGGCATCAAAAAGTCACAGCATGAGATAAACCTCAAATTTTTAAACAACCTTTATGAAAGCTGGAAAATGGTAAAACTAATCATTCAGGGAAATCCAGCAATTCATACTGAATCTTTGTACAATCTGTACGGAGAATTACAATCGTATGAATCCTCGATTGACCCACCCACGTCTACTTCTTTTGGAGGACCACTTGCTCTTTTGACAACATCCTCTCAAAACCAAACACATTTTCCTGATCAAAATCAAATTGATTTAAATCAAAACCAAGCTTTCTTAAGTAATTCTTGTGACTTGTCTGATCCAAATAATGAAGCTGACTACCAACAATTGTGTGCTTTGGTAGCAAACACTAATCTCGAAAGATTTTTGCCACATCATAGACCAAATTTTCAACAAAGATCCACTTTTTGACAAAACTTTCAGAATCGTGGATTTCAAAATAATCACAACTCTTATAATCAAAACAATGGTTTTCAAAATAACCAAAGTTCCGGATCTCAGCAAAATTATTCAAAACCATCTCAACAGAAACAAACTCAAACATCTGAAAGATCACCCGTTAAGAGCCAAAAGGCTGACAATAACGATGATGATGATGATGTAATCATTTGTCACAAATGCAAAGGACTAAATCATTATGCCCGAGATTGTCGAGCCAAAGTCAAGGTCAAAGACTCAGCTGACTATGCTCAAAAAGCCGAAGAGCTGAAGAAACAAGAAAAGAAAGCAAAGCAAAAAAGCTTTGATGGCATTCTACGAACCTAGCGTGGAACACTGGCCAATTTCTGATGATGAAACAGATACTGAACCAGCTCAGTCAAACTTCTGCTTCATGGCTGACAATGAACCAACCATAAGAGCTCCATATGTCATCGATCAGGTATGGTCTATGATCTCAGATCTCGGTCTTTCAAGAGCACCATTTGAGTCCCATATGACTAAGATTGAGAACAGTCTAAAAGCTGATCTCAGACTATATCATGACACAATAGTCAAATCTGATATCTACAAATCTGAATTACAAACCTTGCAACTCAGATTTGGAGAATCTACAAGGACTAGAGACAAACTTGAAAGAGACATTGAACGAAAATCTGAAGAAAATAACCACGTCCTAGAACAATTAAATGAAGCTCTAAAACAAAAAAGGGACTTAGAAATAAAAAATCAATCTGTTATTTCATCTGAAATAAAAGATACCTTAGAAAAGGAAGTCCTTCAGTTAAAACAAAAAATTCAAGATTTAACTGACAAAAACACTAGTTTAATTCTAAAACTAGATGATTCTTCAAAGCAAATAAAATTTCTTTAATCCGAAAATCAAAGATTTCAATGAAAACTGGATTCTATCAATATTGCAAGAAAATTGAGTGATGATGTTTTCACTAAAGCAAACAACTTAGGAACTGGCAAAATTGATACGAATTATAAACCAGGAATTGGAAGAGAATCCTTTGAAAATGAAAAGACTGAAAAGAAAAATGGGACAATTTGTGAAAACTCTAAATCGCCTCTACCAGATTTTTTCTTATCTGCTAATGAGGACGATTCAGATGATGAAACAGTTATCAACTGCAGCCCAGATGATACTTTTTTTAACAAGTCATTCAAAAGAGTCGTAAAATCCGAATCAGACTCTGCTAGTTCAGTAACTCATCAATTGAGATCTACTAAACTAACAAAGAATGATGACACAATCAAACTTGAAAATTTCTTAAATGGAGAAAATTATGATCATCAAAATGGTAGTACTTCTGTTCCAACTATCTTTCCCTCTTTAAACTCAACATTTATTGGAAAGAACAGTCTGGGACAAAAGTATTCAAAGAAACAACAGACAAATAAACAACCCATTCAAGCTGTCATTAAACCAAAAGAACAAAGCAAGCCCAAAGTTTTCAAAGAAACCCAAGAGAAACCTTTGAAACCAGTCTCTGTGCCACAAAAACAAAAACCTTTTCAAAAACCAATTCAAAATCGATTTCAAGAGATAAATTTCAATCTCTCAGGGAACTTTTAGAGACCATCATTTCACCAAATTCCATTCCATCATCATAATGTTTTTCAAAATCATCAAAATCCCAGATACAAAGAAAGGTCATCAAACAGAACTTCACATATAGGATACTTTTCACAAAATCAGAAATCGTTTCAAATGACAGGTTTTCAAAGACAAATCTCACTTTGGGAAAATCTAATAAATCAACTTAAACCTCAACCATTCCATCCAATCAACAAATATTACATTGATTCCAAGTTATCAAAAACCATTAACAAATCAGGACCCACCATGGTTTGGGTACCTAAAATTTCTGTCTAATTGCAGGCACTTTGTGCTGGAGAGCCCAAGGATGGCACATGGTATATCGATAGTGGCTGCTCCAAGCATATGACAGGAAACCAGAGCTTTCTACGAGACTTCAAACCCACAGAATCCAAACAAGATGTTACTTTTGGAAATAACATGACTGTAAGAATCAAAGGTTATGGAAACATAACAAATGGTCACTTCACCATCAAGAAAGTAGCCTACGTTGACGGCCTGAAACACAATCTAATCAGCGTATCACAACTCTGTGACAACAATCATGAAGTTCTTTTCACCAAACAACGAAGCATAATCATGGATGCCAAGACCAAAGCCATTCTAGTAAATTCTGATCGTCTAGGGAACATGTATCCACTAGATATGGACCTTATCTATGGAAAACCAGACATCTGTCTCTTATCCAAAGCTTCAGCTGATATTAGTTGGTTGTGGCATCGTCGTCTTTCCCATCTCAATTTCGGCTACATCAACAAATTGATTGCAAATGATCTTGTTCGCGGACTGCCACTTCTGAAACTTGATAATGAAACTCTTTGTGCAGCTTGTGAAGGAGGAAAACTGTCCAAATCCTCTCATAAAAGTATTTCTGAATCTAATGTTTCCAAACCACTAGAATTACTGCACATTGATCTTTGTGGCCCTGCAAAAACCCAAAGCATAAAAGGGAAGAAATACATCCTTGTTATTATTGATGGATACTCACGCTTTACTTGGGTTTTCTTTTTAAGGCTAAAATCAGAAGCACCTGAAGAAATGATCAACTTCATCAAACAGATTGAAATAAAGCTCAAACGACCAGTTCGAAGAATCAGAAGCGATAATGGTTTAGAGTTCAAAAACATAACTCTAGACTCATTTCTCAAAAACAAAGGCATCGAACACAACTTCTCAGCCCCTTACACTCCTCAACAAAACGGCGTTGTTGAAAGAAGGAACCGAACTCTGTGCGAAGCTGCAAGATCAATGCTCATCTTTGCTGATCTGCCACAATACTTCTGGCCAGAAGCAATAGCCACAGCTTGCTACACTCAAAATCGTTCTTTAATCCATAAACATCTTCATAAAACACCATATGAAGTCATTAACAACCGAAAACCAAACATCAAATTCTTTCATATTTTTGGTTGTCGATGCTTCATAAAGAATAACAAAGATCACCTTTCAAAATTTGAATCAAGATCAGACGAAGGAATTTTCCTTGGTTACTCTTTTACCTCAGCTGCTTATCGAGTACTGAACAAACGTACTAGAGAAATTGAAGAAAGTACTGATGTTCATTTCGATGAATTTTATGTCAGGAAATTGGATCGTAAACATTTTGGTTCTAAAATGATTGATAATATTTTTCAAAATCCAATTCAACAAATGCCTTCTACGGACATAGAAATTGATCTTGATTTACTTTTTGAACAACCCAAAACCGCTTATAATTCTGAATTTCTAACATCTTCTACTATTCCTACAGGAAATTCCGATGCAGAAACTTCACAATCAAACCAAGAAATTGCAGATCAAGTTGAGGGGGAACTACCAACACTAAATCCCTCTTTGAACACTCCCAATCCACCTGTCCAAAATGATCCCAGTGCATCATCTATGGGGGAACCTTCTTTACCCCATATTCACCCTATAATCCAAAAAGACATATCTGACAACAACCAAAATCTATTCCCAACAGAATCACCAGACCAAGAAGAACAATGGGACATAGAAACACCAATCGAAATACCTGAAAAAACTCGCCTAATCAAATGGACCAGGAATCATCCTACAGAACAAATCATAGGAGATCCCAATTCTGGTATTCGAACAAGAGCCGCTACCTCAAATGAATGTTTATACGGAGCATTCTTATCCATGACTGAACCCAAAACCATCCATTCAGCTCTCAAAGATCCAGACTGGGTCAAAGCTATGCAAGAAGAACTAGCTGAATTCGAAAGAAACCAAGTATGGGATCTTGTTCCTACTCCTCCCGATGTTACTGTAGTAGGTTCAAGATGGGTTTTCAGAAACAAAACTGATGATCAAGGCATAGTCTGTCGAAACAAAGCAAGACTTTTTGTCAAGGGCTATTCACAACAAGAAGGAATTGACTACGATGAAACTTATGCTCCAGTTGCAAGACTCGAAGTCATTCGTATCTTTCTAGCATATGCAGCTCACAAGAACTTCAAAGTATTTCAAATGGATGTAAAATGTGCATTTTTACATGGAGAGATTGATCGCGATGTGTATATTCAACAACCTCCAGGTTTTGAAGATCCACAGTTCCCAAATCACAGTTTTAAGTTACAAAAAGCAGTTTATGGCTTAAAACAAGCACCTCGAGCCTGGTATTCAACATTGTCAACATTTCTAGAAGAATCAGGATTCAAAAGAGGTTCAATTGATCAAACTCTCTTTCGTAAAATCTTTAATAAACATCTGTTAATCGTTCAAATATATGTCGATGACATTATTTTCGGTTCTACTGATGAATCTTTGAGTATCAAGTTTGCATATTTAATGAAGAGCAAATTTGAGATGAGCATGATAGGAGAAATGACTACTTTTCTTGGACTTCAAGTCAAACAATCATCAGATGGAATTTTCATCAATCAAGAAAATTATGTCAAAAATCTTCTAACTCGTTTTTCTCTTGACAAATCCAATACAGCAAAAACCCCAATGGCCCTTGGTTACAAATTAGATGCAGACTTAAATGGCAAGCCTGTTGATCAAAAGAAATATCGAGGAATGATAGGATCACTCCTATACCTCACAGCCAGCAGACCCGACATCATGTTTTCTACATGTGTCTGTGCCAGATACCAAGCCAATCCTATGGAATCTCATGCTATAGCTGTAAAAAGAATTTTCAAATATCTTAAAGGAACTCCATCTCTTGGCCTTTGGTATCCAGCTAACTCTGATTTTCAGCTTAACGCCTTCACCGACTCCGACTATGGAGGATGCAGACTAGACAGAAAAATCACATCTGGTTCTTGCCAATTTCTAGGAGGCAGACTGGTAAGCTGGACTTCAAAGAAACAATCATGCGTGTCCACTTCAACCGCAGAAGCTGAATATGTAGCTGCCGCAAGCTGTTGTTCACAACTCATGTGGATGCAAACTCAATTACGTGACTATGGCTACAAAGTATCACAAATTCCAATATTTTGTGACTCAACCAGCGCGATTGCCATTTCTCACAATCCCGTGCACCATTCCATGACAAAGCACATCGACATTCGATATCATTTCCTCAAAGACAACATTCAAAAGGGTCATATCGAATTGCACTTCATCAACACCGAAGATCAAATTGCCGATGTCTTTACTAAGGCTCTAGACGAAACCAAGTTTCAACAGTTCCTAGGCCGTCTAGGAATGTTGAATCCAGATAACATCCATCCCTAATCTCTTACTTTTTGTTTGTACAAAAGAGTGTTTACTTTCAGTCAAATAACCAAAATTTTCCAAAAACAGTCAAATAACCAAAATTTTCCAAAAACATTCAAATAACCAAAATTTTCCAAAAACATACACATAATCAAAAATCACAAAAAATTAGAATAAAGTTTTATCTTTTAAAGTCCTTATAAAACTATGTGATTAACATCTTCTTGACTAAATACTTATGCTCGATGAATGTTCTCAGTCATATTGATTCTTAAATTAAAGTGAAGGTTCAAATCTCAAAATTTTCGTTATATACATTCTCCTATTCCCTTTGAATCTATTTCAATTATAACGATTTTATCTATTAAGGGACATAAGATCAGGAGATTCAGATGAAAACCAAACCCATGTGAGAATTTGTACCTCGTCTTCAACTGCTAAGTGAAATTCATTTATGTGAGCAAAGGTGTTTTCATTATGACTTATAGGATTTATACTCTTATACCGTGATGCTAGTCTCATTTTTGCTTAGATATCAAAATGACCAGGGACGATACAATCATTTTCTTATATATTAGACAAACTGTCTTTTATATCACCTATCCCTATCCTAAATCAAGCCACATCAAGAAAAGATTTATCATCTTGCATAGCAAGTCTGACAATTGAAGAAACGACAAAGTCGTATCCAAGAAAACCAGAAGAAAACTCAAAATCTCAAAACGCAAAGTCATATCCAACAAATGATGTCAACAAATCACAACTGGTAACCACATCAGATATCTTTTACACAAAAGGTATTCGCGAAAATCAAGAAAAGATAAAGACAAAGGTGAACACTTCACCAAAGAAAAAGAAGATTTACAACAACAATCCATCAAGACAGACATCTCTCAAACAACGAATTCTCAAAAGCTTTATCAAATATAGCTGTCAAAACCAAAGATTTACCGGGATACTGTAGCCTTCATAATTGAATATTCTTAGTTGCAAACTGCACTATGAAAATTTCTAAACCCCTCTACATGTATTTACCGACGGAGAAAGAGTGAACATCAATGGCATGAATGAAGAAACCCTCTGAGTAATGCCGAAACCAGTCTTATGTGATTGATTATCTAAAATGAAGACCAAGTGACTAAAGTATATAGGTATAAATCCACATTAAGCATAAGTCAACACCTTCAAACTGAGAGATATCACTCATCTTTAGTGATTATACACCAGTTCTGCATCCAGAACAACCAAAACACCTCAGTCAAGTGTGAGCTATACCTATGAGAGTTCATCTGAATCGACCTATTAAGATCACTTGTCGTCTTTATAAATGTTATAAAATCTTAAGGAATATTATGAAAGCACATATACAAAAACCCTTTGATAATTGAACATGATACCTTGATTCAGAAACAAATATTCTTGACAAACATTTTTCAAAACATAAGTAAAATCTAGTCACACTTTTTCAAAACAAGTGATATGGTTTTATAAATGTTTTATCCAAATTTTCATCCTTACCTTTTAATCTGTTCTTATTTCAGTAATGATCACATAGGGGGAAATTGTTGAAAAATATATTTTTGTATGTGAAAATCACTGAAATAAGATGAACTGTTTTTATCTAACAAATATTATCAGTTTATTTCAGATTGCATGAATTCAAGATCAAAAACAAAGATGAATCAAGACCCGAGAAACTTTGAGAAAACAACCAAACCTGAGGAAGTAATGCTATGAACCAAAGAGCAAAAACCAAAATATCACACTGCTACAGCAATCACGACGCGACAGACACTGTGGTCGCGACGTGAAGAGAAGCAAAGCAGAAGACCAAAATTCCACAGCGATCGCGACGCGACGGAGGACATGGTCGCGACGCGAAGGCTCCAACGCGACACCACCAACTTTCTAATCGCGAGACTACCAACCCAACGCACTAACCAGTGGCCGACCAAAAGCACTCGACAGACGCATCTTCGCGACGCGACGGACCATATGGTCGCGACGCGACGCCTGTGTTCAGTGACTATAAATAAGAAGCAAATCTCTTGCCATTCTCTCACACACACAACAATATCGAAGAACCACACCATACCTATACACATTCAGAGAAATCCACGACCAAACACCTCAAGACACTCAAATTTCCAAACTTGTCAACAAGAACCAAACCATATAACCGCAAGAAACAAAACCTTCTCCCGACACCAAACCCATACAGCATCAATACAACTACAATACACACACTCAAGCAAACCCACGTCCAAACCAACACAAAACCGAAGAAATACCATTCAGCAAGAAAAGCCAAGCAAAGAACAAGAATCGACGCTTCAAAGAGAATTGCCATCTTCATTTGCTATCGATAAGTTCTTTTGAAATTATAATTCCAATAATTTACCTGAGCCGTTATTGATTTATTTAAACTGTTATAAATCAATTGTACTAAATTCCAAGACATACAAATTGAACCAAGACAACGAAAACATATGTGGACTGTATTTAACCGAGACATCTAACTTCTAACTTCTAACTTCTAACCATTTTATTTATTGTAAAAACACTTTATCATTGATAATGGCGTTTATTACATCTAACCTCTAACTTCTAACATTTACTTTATTTACCGCTTTCTGTCTATTTAAATACTGTCTAGTTTAGATTTACCTTTTATTTTATTCCGCAACTTTTATTTATTCCGCATATTATAGATAAAATACATATCTGTCACACAGTAATCGGCTTAAAACCCTTATTCGTGGAGATCGATTATCGTATTTTTCAACAGACCGATTGGAGGCAGCAAGGATTAATATATAAATTGATGATCTTCGCGAAGAATGTGTATTTTATGACAAACTTTAATTATCCATGATATTTTTTGTATTGACAAATAATATTTTTGATAACTTTGAAATTCTTGTTGGCATGTGACCTGACATTATTGTGCGTAATGGATTGTTTTTATATATTGATATTTTATTTTGTATTAGCATTAAAAGTGGTTTGATTTGAATATTACTAAATCTACAAAAAATATATATTTTTTCTACAAATTATAAAATTATGACAAACATTTACGACTGGTATTTATGAATTACGTAAATTATGTCGTAAAAGTAAGTCATAAAGGTAAGTCGTAAATGTTAGTCGTAAATTTATGCAGACAAATATCTGTCATCTTTCATTTATGACTGAGTTTTCAATGACAGACATTTGTCTGTCATCTATATCCTTTAATGACTGACAATATATTGTATATTTGGTTTGATTTAAGAATATTAAATTATTAATAATAAAAACTTGTTTTTTATTACATTATATTGTATATTTATATTTTTGTTCAAATTATAATAATAATAGGTGTCTGATATGTGTAATTATACAAGTGGTAAATACAAAAAAATAACCACATTCTAAAATATAAATGTGTGACTAAATATAAAAATAGTCATGATAAAAGAAAAATTAGTGATTGTAAGTATTTTATAGTCACAATTTTATCATATTTGTGTGACATAATATAAACAATAGTCACACCGATTTTTTTATGTGTCTGAATGATATCAAATGTCATGGTAACAATAATTTCTTGTTACTACCGGATGAACGCTGGTTACTATCTAAAAACATTTGTGTGTCTATAAAGAAGTTATGGCCACAGTCATTCGAAATAATGATTGATTACAACATCTTTGGCTACGGTTTGCTTAATTCAATGTGTCTAGAATCTCAAATAAATAATCTTTTACCATTTATATTATATATAATTTTAAACACGTATAGTAAACTATACCGTAACCATATAATACTTACACTCACAACTTTTCTATTTTATTATGACAATTGTTTGTTTTAGACACATATATGATATTACGAAGTGACTATAACGTGGTTATAGATACCTGTATTTGATCTTTAACTAAGTGTCTAAACGCTACCCTATGGACACGTAAAGTCATTTACGTGACCATATGTACTCGATTTTACCTTCATTGAAATCAATCAAATCCTTTAGACACGTATATAAACTATGTCGTAACCATATAATACTTATAGTCGCAACGTTTTCTCTTTTATCATAACAATTATTTGTTTGTTGACACGCATAAACAATTAAAACGTGACCATAAAATGATTATAGTTACTTGTTTTTGTTTTCCTTTACTAAGTGGCTAACCCAATCTTATAGACACAAAAAATCATTTATGTGGTCAACCTTATTACCAGTTATATTGTATACAATTTTAGACACATAAAATCAAGTATACATTGATCATATAATACTTACACTCACAACATTTCTCTTTTATCATGACAATAGTTTGTTTTTAGTCACACATAAGATATTACGACGTGACCATTGCATACCTACATAAACATTTCTAATTTTTATTATGACCTTTTTTTTTTACCTTTGGACATAACATAACATAAAACACATGGCAATTACATATCGATGGTCACACTTTCAATGAACATAAAATATGTAGACTACTCAAACAATGGTTTTCTTATTCAACTATATTTACCTATGGATACGCTTTTTAATTCTACGCTCACCAAATCCTACATACAGTCACACGTATTTAAATTTTCCAATACAATTGATCATATTTTGACACATGTAATAAAAATGCATATGACAATAAACCACTTAAACCGACTTCTTTTCTTACTTTTAATATGTAACCAATAAACACCATCCTATGGACACACGAGTATTTTATGTGGCCATATTTGTTATCTTTTTGGACACATTAAATTTGATGTGGCCATATTTGTTATCTTTTTGGACACATTAGATTTGATGTGGCCATATTTATTATCTTTTTGGACACATGTGTCCAATATGGCACAATCACACAGTCACATGTACAATTTCCTTATGTGACCATTACGTATCTATAGTCTCTAATAAAATAAATTTCTCATTCTTAAAACGGTAAATGTGGGTGATTGTATCATTTGGTCACATTTAAGTCCAGTGTAACGAATGAGTGTCACATTTCTTTAAATAAGTGTGGTCATTGTTTCGTTTCTCCATAAAATGGTCACACAAACTAATTTACATGTATCCATAAACGTTCTCGAAATTTCATGAGTGCCCTATGGCCACACTTTTTTTTAAAAATGTCGCAGGCATTTTTCAATCAAGTGTGACCAATGTGCGATTTTGTACTAGTGTAAACAATGTGAGATAAGAAAATAACACAAAATAACACACTATAAAATAAAGTTTGATCTCACATCGTTATGATAATCCAACATAAGAAGATTTTTTATTATATACATAAAGGTCCCCCTCAAAGTAAAACAATTATATAAATGATTAGTCATTTTTTACTGTTAGAAACATTTCCAAATATTAAAGTTCAATGAAATATATAGTTAAAAGTTTTATGAATTTTATTTTAATGAATTTGAACTTTAAAAAGAGTGCGAGTCGGTCTTGAGATGAGCTTTGTATTCCTTCATCAACTTTCACAAGACAGCATGCTGCATGCCGTATAATCTAATTTTGAACTTTTGTGATTCAATTTTTGCTTTTTAAAAACTCACATCGCATAAGTGGTGCGATGTGCAGTTTTGACTATATATCGTACCGTAAACACCATTAAAATATGTCTTTTTTCTTATCATTAAAATCATATTATTCAAAATATTTTAGTGGTAGAGAAAGCCTTTGCAAAAGTATAACAAAATACATACATTATCCCTTAATTATCATTGATATTTGTAGATTTCATCCATTTATTTCTTTCTTAACATTGATAGTCTAAAGTGACGATTTACAATCTTATCATAGAGATCATTTAATCAATGTAGTTTAATATAAATATTTATATTTTACCATATTAATTTAAATTTAAAAAAAAATATAAGTTTGCACCGGTGGGTACGTCTCGAAATTTTACAAACTGATCCCAAGACTGGGAACCACTGGTTCATGGATTGTTGCACCGGTGGGTACGTCTCCAAATTTTAGTCTCTCTACTTATAAATATTTGCTTTCTTTTAAATTTTTGTAACTTAAGTGATGTATGATGAAAATTGTATTAGTCTTTTATAGATTTTTGATTTTCCTTCAATGTTGTTTGTTAAGCAATGTGGGTAAAAAATATGACACAAAAATAACATACGATGAAGGAAAATTTGATCTCACATCGTCATGATAAATCAACTTAAGAAGCTTTTTTTTTTTCATAAATAAAGGTCTCCATCAAAGTTATAAATAATTATATAATTCATTAGTAACTTTTTTATCCATGGAAACATCTTGAAATATTAAAGTTCAATGAAATATATAGTTAAACGTATTTATTATTTTTATTCTAGTAAGGTTGCATTCTAAAAATGTGGGGAAACGATCCGCTAATTAAATTATATCATTAACTTTGTACAAAAGACATGCACTACAATGTATAATACACTTTAGAACACTTGACGGTACAATTTGTACTTATAAACCTCATATGCAAAAGTAATCATATATAAAAAAGCAAAAAAACAATATATACATTTTATTAAAAATCATCATTTGTTATTTCAGGTTTATATTGTTTAAAATATTTTTATTTCAACAATATGTAAAAATATATTTTTAAATCAATTAAAATTTGTATAAGCTTTAGTTTTATTTTTGTTAAATATAAGGTTTATATTATTTTAAATAATTTTTATTTCAACAAGGTGTACAAATATATTTTTAAATCAATTAAAATTTGTATAAGCTTTAGGTTTATTTTTGTTGCATATCTTAGAAAAATTTATAACATTGAACATGTCATCTTATTTAGAACGTTTGACGATACAAATTTTAAGGTTTTATTATTTAAAATATTTAGTAAATCTAGAAAAAAAAATCATTATTAAGATTTAGTATCCCAATAGTTCATTTATAACCAATTGGACTATTTACAAAATAAATATAATAAATATTTGAAAATTTATATTTTGTAGAATTTATACTTATATATTAATAAATATTTAATATAATTATGTGTGTGTATGTGTGTGTGTTTATATATATATATATATATATATATATATATATATATATATATATATATATATATATATATATATATATATATATATATATATGTATATATATATATATATATATATATATATATATATATATATATATATATATATATATATATATATATATATATATATCAATAAACACAATCATCGATTGGTCTAACATGGGTCTACATACCCGATTCATCAAATCCATGAAAGTCGCCGGCGCATTAGTGAGTCCGAAAGGCATGACAACGAACTCATAATGACCATATCTCGTTTGAAACGTTGTCTTCTACACGTCCTCTTCCCTAACCCTTATCTGATGATACCCGGAGCATAAATCGATCTTGGACAACCACGAAGCCCCCTGCAGCTGATCAAGTAAGTCGTCGATCATTGGCAGTGGATACATGTTCTTGATCGTGAGATTTTTCAACTCATGATAATCAATACACATCTGATGGGACCCATCCTTCTTCTTCACGAATAGAATCGACGCTCCCCAATGAGAATTGCTGGGTCGAAAGAATCTCTTTTCTAATAACTCTTGAAGCTGGGTAGACAACTCCAACATCTCAGGTGATGCGAGACGATATGACACATTGGCTATCGGAGCCGCACCCGGAACCAAGTCGATACGGAACTCCACATGCCTCTCGAGAGGCAATCCCGACAAATCATTAGGAAACACATCAGAGAACTCTCGAACAATCGGCACCTTGTCCACCATATTCTCCTTTATCATACAAGTATCATATGTTGGGATTTTTACATATTAACACAATTCAATGAGGCAGCGGAAGATAAAACAGATTATATCACAAAAACTGAGCAGGTTATTAAGCAAGATCATATCATGTTCATAACCAATATCATAAGTTCATAACAATTGCATCAACAATAAGATGAATATGATTCATACTTTTGTTAATTTGGATGTTAAGGATCCAAACCAGAATCCCTCTAATGATTCACACCCAAGATCTCCAGAAACAAGCAGACAGAAACTCTTCAGGCTTGAAGAAATCGATCCAGAAACTCTTGAAGGGTTTAAGGATTTCGACAAAGAGAATGGAGGAAGGAGAGGAAAGAGTTGGCGGCACCTTTAGGGTGTTGGGATGTCTTAGGGTTGCACCCTAAGGCCTTTATTTATAGTGCATGGGCTCCTAGGGTTTCAAACTTAGGAGCCTTTTGGAGGCCGCACCCCTGGACTTGTTCTTATTAATTAAACTATTAATTAATTACAATCAAATCCCTTAATTGATTTTTATAAATTAATTTAACAAGTAATTTATCAATTAATTATTGATCCAGTTTCTGATTAATTAATTTCTCAATTAATTAATAATCTAATCATTCCTCTATTATTTCTACTACTACTTGTTTTTACTGGGCCACGAGGGCAACCCAAATAGGACCCTGCTATTATTAGAAATATTACCACACTTGATGACCTTGTACATATGTCAAAAAGTCTCCCACTTGGACATGTCGTCAACTTTGTGTGGTCTGATGCTTTTAGATAATAAGCAGAGAGTGTAACATCCAATGCAACTGTCGAACTCTGATCAAGATCACGATCACGAGACGACCCCTAGATAAAAGATCAATTATTCCTCTGTTCTACAATATATATATATATCTTTTATGAACATGGGACATGGATAAAGGTCAATTCCCAAAGGCTCAAATTTTGTTTCCCGATAAAGATTTATGATGACCATATCAGACTACTTAATCGAACACATCAATCTAGTCAGAGTCAGGCCCAGCATTTTGGTGTCAACATCAAATCATCGAGGGGCCCACAGATATCGCTTCTCCTTGTTAAGGAAGAAAGAACAGATAAATTTTGACTACATAGTCCAACGGAATACCGATAAGGACTACTAAAGGATTCCCTTTGACCAGATTTGACCATTATACGGACAGGATACCAATGGACAATATATCGATGGAATGCCGATAGGAACTCTTACTGACAGATGCCAGCGAGAACTGCTTAACCAGGATAACAGAATACTAGCAGATGTATTACATATAGAATGGCGACATTATATTTAGCGACAGAAATTTGACGGGCACCGGTAGTTATAGTGACAGATTTTTCATTACTAATCCACCACTAAAGGTTTTCATTCAAAGAAATAATTTTAAAAAACACCAGATCCTTTTTGCCCAGCATGTAAAAGAACTCAATACATTAAATCTATAATAATACTAATATTAAAAAACAAAACTAATTAAACATTACACTAAAAATGTTTAATACATTAAAAATGTCAAATAGAAATTACAATTGTCCAACTAAGTTATTCAAAACATTAAGCTAAGAACTAGAATCATCGGGTAGTTTGTATTGTCCTCATGAACGTTGCTAATTGTTCTTGAAGTTCCATTTGACTTTATCGAATATCCAAATCCAACTGAGCTTGTCTTTAGTGCATTTCCATTATCCATTTCAGCTTGCCTTACTTGGGTTTGCCATTTTATCTCATTTTGTATTCAACTTGATTTTGTTTCATGGTTTTTTCAATGTCGTGCATTTGTTCACTCAGCTTTTTTACCTAAAAAATGGTTAGACAAACATACACAGTTGGTAAATTTACTTCACTTTAAACTTGTAATAACAATTTACTTTACTTTATTATAAGAACGTATTATCAATTTAATCCATAACAAATTACACTAGTTTATACAACATACTTTATATATACAATCTATAATAGCAACATACTTCATCTAGAATCAGGAGTTTATACAAGGAAGCCGACTTGGTGTAATTGAAATGGGAACACAGCAACGCACCTTTACACATGGAAGACAAAGAAAAATGAAGAGTAGATAAGTTTTGTCTATGATATGATTCTGAAGATAAGATCCTCTTAAGTGAGGGTGAATGACAAACATCTTACATTTGGTTATTTTAATGAATGTTAAGGCAACACCTTGATTGTGTATCGAGTATACCTGGATTATATTACATTACATCTTGAAACTATAATGCTATGCAACAATTGACCAATTGATAACCAATATCAACTTGCATGCTTAGATTACGATTTACAGTGATCGACACTAGTGTCAAATAAATTCCTAGTAATTAGTAATGTCAATACAAGAGTTATGCAAAAACCATACTACTAATTCACAAGACACAAAGTGTTGTTGCAGATGAATTTCAGATCAGACAAACGACAGTTCATACATATCGTTTCTAAATTTCTAAATTTGGACAATAAGTCTCACATGACCCAAGTGCATGTATACTGAACGAGGATTTCGGATCAGACCAAGCAGATAGGAAAAATGCTAATTTCTAACCATACGGTCTGCACAAGGTGCAGTAGCAAAATATGCTCGGACCGATCAGCAACACGATTGCCTATGGGTTGACCCATTGAGTAGAACCACTACTTTGGATGTTCATGTAGTACGATTACTTAATTCATGCAAACCACATCAATTCTTGTGTGTTCTTTTTGTTTTTTCACAACTTATGTTTTGTCCCTCATTCCTAACCCTAACTTTTGCACTTCAAAACTTCCTCCACATCAAATATACATGCCATTGAATTTGAATCACTAAAATTGTAAATTAGTCAAAAGATTTTCTTACCGAATTGCTGCACCTTTGCCATTCAGTAAGTCTAGATCTTGATTATCACAGTAACCCATATCCTCTGTTAGTTTGATTAACATTTCTTCGAGGTTTTTTGGGCAAATTATATGTTTACATCCCAAAAGCGTTCTTCTAGTTTCAGACATATACATACTACCATCTCAAAAGGATGTCAGTTAGGATTTAAAGACCAGCCTTACCGTGTAAATTCTAAACTTCTCATCTAGTGAGAACATGAACCCTAACCGCCCTTAATATCTTTGCCATCTACCGTTGGTGGCATCCAAAGAAGCATTCTTGGATTGTGTGTCGCCCCACCGTCCCCTCGCCTCATTACTGTTGGAACCGTAGCCTGACCTAACTGACAAAGTCTGACCATGTACATTGTTTGTCCTTGAATTGTAACTTGTTGATCGGTTTTCCCCATTCCCATTTCTTTGAGCACCCCGCCCATTAGTATTCCACCAAGAAGCGCTGTTCATTTGACCATTCGGCCGCATTGTGGCATCATGAAGTGAAGAACTTCGAGAACTAAGACCAGCATTTTGTGCTCTACCCCGACCTCTAGGGCTCCAGCCACTACCAGCTCGAATGCTAGGGAATCGTATGGCCGGGACTTGTTCGTACGATCTGTAAACCAAACTTTTGTGGATGTATTAGTAACTGCATAGCCACCAACGCAGCAAAATCTGACAAAATATCAACCAACAAACCTATTTTTCGGGTTAGGGTAACTGAGGTTTTCATGCCACAAGTGTCTCTCCTCGATGCCACTTTGAGAATTAAGAGCAGCGTTGTGGCCTCTACCCCTACCTCTACCACTCCAGCCACTTGCATAGCCAACACTAGGTCTTATTTCTTCAACTTTTTGTCCATGTGATCTATGAACCACATTTCAGTAAAATTATTAGGGCCAGAGCCACAGAGGGAATATTATTAGACAGAAGTTCAATCCACAAACCTGTTGCTTCTGCTCGGATAACCGTGGCTCTCATGCCACAAGTGTCCCTCCTCAATGTCGGATTCGCTCACAACCTATCAAACAAATTTCCCAAAAGTTCATTAATTACTTGGGAATTAATAGGTCTCACACAAGACTCAAAATTTAAAGCATGTTCAAAGACTTGAAAAATATCAAATAACAAATCTTTCATCCAGCAAAATCAAGAAACTATTATACTCCACTTGTCGGATGAGAAAGGAGAGCAAAAACAACCTATATGACACGGTATTGTTTACAACAAAAGTATCAAGTAGAAAAGGATTAATAATTAGCCTGTCAAACAAAGGAACTAGATAAAGAGCCAAGATGGCATACCAGTTCGGGAATGACTGTGCCTTCAAGGACACGGGGGATATGGAGAGAGAAACATGGTGTATCATAATATACACATCTGCAGTATTAATTAAATATACATTAAAAAGACAGTAGCACGATTAGGTGATGAATCCTAAATGATAAAGCATTTTTTCTTACAGAACATCATGATCGTCTGCACGTCCACCAGAATCACCAACATTCTCAGGGTCTCGATTAGGATGGACAAAACCATTTATGTCCCCACTACAATCGAAACAAGAGAAGGACATATATACATTAGGAAAAGAAGCATAACTAAAAAAAATAAATAAATAAGTAGCCGAACCTCAGGTCCGTATCAATTTTAATGGAGCTCTTTCGCTCGATAGAGCCCGCATCACTGAAGGCAGAGGTAATGCGCAAGGCAAGATTTTCTGAACCGTTTACGAACAACTTGTCAGCATTAGCTGTATTTCTCTTAGCTTCCTCTTCCTGAAGATTAACTACGTTTAATTCGAGTCCTGGTCAAATTTGAATATAGTTAGGACTTACATTCAGTTCCTTCTCAATCTTCTTGGTCTCGGCCAGAAGTCGCTCTTCCTCAATAAACGGAAGCTTGCAGATACCCTTCAAAGAAGGCACAATAAGATTATTATAGACATAGAGAAAATGGCTCTCAAAGGGAGGAATAGTTGTTTTGAACAATGATCAGCCGCTAACCTGCCAAAGAAATCTTTTGCCATCCATATCAACATCAAAATCTGGCATATAAATGACAAAATAAAACCAAATTAATATTGTTTATGAATATATAAAGAAATACAACATATTTTTCAAATGACTTTGATCAGGGCATACCATCAGGATAGAAATCAAGAATGCTCGAATGATCAGCAGTCATGAGTGACTGATATGAAGGAGGAAGTGCATGGGCACTATATGCAAAGTAGATAAAACTTATGAACAAAAACAGAACAATGAATGGAAACCATTTTTCCAAATCAAAGAGCGTACCTCGTAGGAGGTAGAACAGCCATCAGCTGATCAAATGGTTTGAAGGGCGATCCTCTTTGCAATATCAGTTTGATACTAGAAAGACCTTTAAAATCCGATGCAAAGGGTCCATAATGGTACGGATAAAACCTGTTGATGGAACAATGGTTATTCTACATTTCTACGATTATTGACCACTTTAGAGCATGAACATGTAAAGGTTAACCCGGTTACAAATGTCCTTACCATGTCCATGATGGAACACCAGAGAAGTAATAGAGAAGAACCCAACACACCCCTTCCGTGTATTTCTCGACCTACAGAAAAACAATGAAATGCACAATATGCAAGAAAGGAACAAATACAATATTCGAGAATAAATGCCGCATACATACCACTTTTTTCCTCATGTTTTCCATATCTGTTTCTGTTTCAGAAGAAAATTTGTATTGGTAATACCGGTTTCTCCATCCAGGAGTACCGAGTTTCACCTGAATATTTTGTATAAACAACTGTTTATTGTGGCAAGCTACCGCCTGAAAACAAGCGAGGTTCATGAGAATGATCCATACCGTGTCCGAAACAAGGCCGTTTCTGAATACATCAGATATCTCACGAGTGTAGGATTTCATTTGCTCCTTCAATGCTTTTGTGTTCTCAAATATCTGAGCAAACAGGGCAAAATAGGTCAAGTAGAAAAAATATATCACTTGAAAAGATGAAAAAGATCATAGTGTGCAAAGGAAGTGCCTAACAAAACATCATACTTCATTATCAGACAATTTTCCACCAGAGCCGATAGACGAATCCTTCAGATTATGAGTACTTCTTATCACTGGAAACAACTCTTCTTCTCCGTTACCACTCTAGATGAAAGATTAATTGATACCAGATACAGAAATGTAAGAATATATTCATAACAATGACTATGAAATTTTACGAATTTTATGAATAATGGCTTTGAAATTTATGAATTTACCATTACACAACGTTGATGATAAGGGTAAATGTAAATTAAAGTCATGTATCTACATGCATGGAACTTAAAGATAAAGAGGGTGTAATAAAGTTATCAAACATACATTGTCTTCGATGTCTGACAGCATGCGTCGGAGTTTGCTATCACGTATTGCGGACCTTTTCTTGAAAATTTGCTCTTCATATGCGCCCACCGCAAGGATGAACTTTTCAACCCTTTTTAGTTTGATGTTACCTCCTTTCTTGTCATCAACCTGTTTCCATTTTTTAACAAACTCAAAACCATGGAAACGAATACGACTTGCATCACCAAGAATAGTTCAATGTACAAGTCAAAGACGACTCTTCTAGGGTCATGAAATAAATATTTATTTACAACCCACAATTACCTTTTCCGTATTCACAAGATACCCTCCAAGGTTCTTGAACTCTTGCTTGTACACATGAATAAGGAGATCAATGGCACCCTGATCAAGAATCACAAAAACTAGAATTAGGTATTCCTACCCACAGAAGCTGCAATGATTTAGATGTGTTGTCAATATTGCAATGTTCACTTCTTTGGTAAGCTTTGAATGAAAAGCTGCATCTTTATACTTTATCATTGTCACAACTCTTAAGACAAAATAGCTATAAACGAAAAGCATTCAAACCTCGTGTATTTCCAAGGTTGGCATATGCGGAAGAAAATCATTTCCAGCGAAAAAGCATATGAAGACGAAATCATCGATCAGTCGCTCAATATCGTATATAAATTTCTCCGGCACATTTTCTGTTCTCAAATCAATGTTCAGATATTCTCTCAGTATCCAAACATGAAGAAACTGCGAAAACAGTAAATGACAGCATTAGCGTTATAATAGAGCAATGTGCACACACACTACAACAAATATATGATTTATAGCTCCATGTTTAGTCCCTCACAGTAATGCAAAAGTGTAAAAATCATACGATTACATCACACTTGCAAATTAATGTCTATTGATAACAGAAAACATCAGTGCTCGTTAGTGCATAATTATAGGGTTAAATGAGCATTAATTACACAACAACATTTCACCCTTTCCAAGTTTATACAACGACATTTGGGGACCAAAAGATACAGTATTTTAACAGAGTGAAATGTGTTAGTGAGTTGGATAAAATGGTAAGAGGATGAAACATATATATAGTTGCATAACTGGTAAAAAGCAAGATATATTGGTGCATAGATAAAAATCTTGCATATGTTGATTCTGGAGGGCACCTTGTTGAATGTTTCATCTAACAATACACTATATATTGCATAAAGTGAGAAAAATATGAACAATTAATACGGTTGCATAAATGAGCGTTTAACCCTGTAAAGGTAATAGAAAAGTTTGAATATATACAAATATTAATCAAAGAAGTCTGGAAAAAACCAACAGATTAAAAGTGTAGATATTAGAAAGTGTTTTATTGGAGAATAGCAGATTTCCCCAACATAAAAGCACCAAGGTATTATGCAGTTTGTCCAAACTAAAGGGTACGTTGTTTAAAATTTTTTCACATTTTGTCAAGGCATAGTTCTCCATGTGAGATTTTTGCAAAATATGCCAAATGTGTAACATAGATCTATTTGTTGTAGGCACATTTAAACTCGACAACTTACCTGATGTGGCTTCTTCACCAATTCCTTTTTGCTTAAAGTTGAAATCTCAAGGTTGTTCATCTGTTCACTTGTATCCTTCAAACCTCCAATCAAATCAAACTAACAGAAGCATTGGAAAAACAGAGTTAGCCAGAAAAGAGAGTAAAAAGAAAATCATCAGCTGCAATCCCCTCAAACCTGTTTAAACCATCCTCTACATTTCTCCTCGTTGCCATTGGATCTTCCAGGTACAATGGAGGATAATTGACTTTTCCTTGAGTTATCTTCCACCAGAACATTCTGATTATATACAAGAACTTAGAATTAGACGTGATTAACATGAAATGACGTAAGAAATTGACAAATAAGAACAATTTACGGAAATTGAAGTTCTAACCTCTCGCAAAATGGAAAAATGGATTTCATGTGTTGCAAGAGCCAGCATTATAAGGTCTGCATCCTGCAAACAAGAACAAAAATACATGGTCAAACGATTTGCTAGGAATCGAAGTCATAAAAAAGTCAACATAAAATGGGTTCGAATAATACCAGACCGTACAAGACGTGGCTGGTATTCGGATTGTATCCAGAACAAGTCCGTTGAAGCCGTATGAACGACATAATTTTATGTTCTCCTTCACCGGGTGCATTGGCATCCGAAAGAATCACCTATAAACATTAACGAATGCATGAGCATGCATACATACAATTCCATTTTTGTTTTCAGGAAAAATATTCTGAAATCTCAAATCTGTCAAGATACATATGACGAACCTTTAGGTGTTTCCATGCTAGATTTTTTGATATTCGCATATTGATGTAATCTTGGAGTCGGCTCGATAACTCGAACATGAACTTGGTACCAGGAGTGATTATGTTCGAATCTGACACTTCTGATTCCTGGTTCGGAAGAACATCTCTACCTTCAATTTCGTATTGTCTTCTTAATCGATCCTCCTCTTTCCTCTATGTACACATTAGTTTCAACTTAAATGAACAAGAGCAAAAGAGACGTAAACTATAGCATGTGAAAATAGTTAAGTCAGTCCCGATTATGATCATATATTAGTTTCTGCTCGAGTTTTTCGACTAAATGTGTTTGAAAAAGTATGTACTGTGGTAGAAAAACGTACGAGGTTCTCTTGGTCTTTCGCGGTTCTGAATCTTCGCGTTCTTTGTTGGTTCATTTTCGCTCTTGGTGCAACGCCGTCTGCATAATGTTCTCAAATTTGGTAATTTTGACATCGGAAGTTCAATCAAAACAGGGATCACTTACCAATGGCCAAATACAGCAGCTTTCTTGGTCTTACTATCATCATTATCCTGTCTATATAGTCAAATATGTTGTTGAAAACTTCTTCATAAGTTCCAGGAGTATTTAACTGCGAAAAGAACAAGAAATGTAAAACATTAAGATTTTTACAACAGTAAATTCCCAGAATTTTTTTTCCGTTTTCGGATACAGAATATTGAAAAAGAAAGAAGATGAAGAAACATGCATGTTTAGAAAGAACATCGTCGTGTTCCGGATGAAAACATGGATGTATAATCCCATTCATGTCGAGGTAAAGATTATCAAATTCACGGCCATTGGGGTTTGGTAGAGTTCCGTCTTCTTCCTCCGACTTCTCCACCGCATTCACCACTATTTTCGGGTACTTGTTCGCCAGCCACCTGTAAAACGACGGGACACCCATTTCTTCTTGCTTCACACAGGTTCTACTTTTTCTGTAAATGTACCGGAATCGGAAGTGATGGGTTGCAACTGCTGGTACTGTGTTTAGGTTCCCTATAAGTATGGCGGCAGCACATAGATCGGTAGGAGTATGATTAATTACACTGTGTCAATGACACTTCGAAAACCCAACTCTCATCATCATCTTCTTTGTAACCAACTTTTGTCCGTAAGTCGTAAGATAAGTTCGACTTTTGTTTTAGAAGACGGTTATCTTTTTATCGGAATTCGGAAGTAAATAACTTATTATAAAAGGTTATGTTTTAGTTGCCTTTTTATCGTCAGATTTTCAACGTGAATTGTTTTAAAAATGCTTAAATTGTTGTATTTAATTTGAATGGTTTTTATATGATGTAGTTTGTTATACAAATAAGCTCAAAAGTGATCGTTTGTTAATTGTTAGTAAATTACTAAATTAGTATGAATGTATAAACCAAGATGGAGAGAGGTGGATTATGTGATTGGACGGCTTAAAAGTCGCTACTGTATAAATGAAAATTCCATAAACAAGTGAAAATTTCCAAAAAAGGGTGTTTAACTTAAATTAGAATTATTTTGAAATATTGGAATTTGTGATGTAAAAAGAAACGATTACGCGCGTCTCCCTCAAATGACATACATGGGATGTTTGTAATGTGAAAGGGAATTCGAACCGAACGCATCTTCGTTTTGTATTTTTTTTTATTTAATTTTCCCTTGAGCGCTTCGTTTGAGGCTTTGCCTTTTCTATAGGGTGTATTATATGTATGACGGGTGATCCATACTATTGACAATGCAACATCCATTTTATTTATTTATTTATTAGTATTATGTCGTTTTAGTCCTTGTTTGAATTAGTCTAATGTTCGTGGGTAGTTTCCCGTGTCAGTTTACTCTTCTTAAGGTAGTGGTCCTGGTTTGTAGTTTGTTTCTCGTTTTGTATCTTTGTAGTACGTTTTAAGTTGTTTTGAGTAATGCAGAAAGATTGTTCTGTGTGTAACTTGATTCCTTCTTCAATTACCTTGCTTACCTTCCTGGTTGTGTACTAGGAAGTTTGTCCCTCCAAATGTTAACAATCTGGTATCAGAGCCTGTTGTGTCAATAGCTGAACTGCAAGTCGTTGGTGGAGTAAAGAAGCTCAACAATCAGAACTTTAACACATGGTCCACTTGCATCATGTCATACATGCAGGGACAGGACCTGTGGGAAGTTGTAAATGGGACCGAGACGAGGCAACCTGAGACGGAGGACAACAACGAGTTCTTACGAAAATGGAAGATCAAGGCCGGCAAGGCGATGTTTGTGTTAAAAACAACAGTTGAAGAAGATGTACTCGAGCACATACGGGATGTGGTAACCCCAAAGGAGGCATGGGATACCTTGTCTACTCTATTCTCTAAGAAGAACGATACGAAGTTACAATTGCTCGAGAATGAACTCCTATCTGTGTCTCAAAAAGAGTTGACGATCCCTCAATACTTCCACATGGTTAAGGCCACGTGTAGGGAGATTATGGAACTTGATCCTCAATCCCAGATCGGTGAAACCAGGATGAAAAGAATAATCATACATGGTCTGAAACCAGAGTTTAGAAGCTTTGTAGCAGCGGTACAAGGTTGGGCTACCCAACCTTCTCTAGTTGAGTTCGAAAATCTTCTGGTTGGACAGGAGGCTTTAACGAAGCAGATGAGTGGAGTATCGGTTAAGGCTAGTGAAGAAGCTTTGTATGCCGATAAGGGAAAAGGAAAGCACCGATCGCCAACTAACCAACGATACAAACAAAATTCAGAAGGAAGCAAGAGACACGAGGGAGATAAGAAGACTCGCAAGTATGATAAAGGAGAGCGGTCTGAGGAAAAACAAAAGAATCATCGTCCAAACAAACGGTTCCCTTTCAAGTGCTATAATTGCGGTCGCAAAGGTCATATTGCACGCAATTGTCGTTTTGAGAGCACGGAAGAAAGCAATGCTGCAACGTCTCAAGAGGAAGAAGTGTGGGATGCCGAGGCAATGTATGCACAAGTTGAAGATGTCGAAAATGTTTCAGCATTTGCAGCAACTACCGAAAATAATAGAAGCAAACTTGATGAATGGATCGTTGACTCCGGTTGCTCTAATCACATGACCGGGGAACATGACAAGTTACAAGATCCAGTCAACTATGGAGGTAGTAGAGTGGTTGTAATTGCTGATAACTTTAAACTCCAGATTGCACATGTTGGGAATGTTGTGTTCTATCCAGAATATAATAACAAAGAACTGAAGCTCGAAATTGTCTACCACGTACCAGGTATGAAGAAGAATCTTCTTTCAGTCTCACAGTTGACCTCAAAAGGACATTATGTGTTATTTGGCCCGTATGATGTTAAGATCTTCACGGAATTTGTAACTCCATCAAAACCTGTTTTAAAGGGACGAAGAACTGAGTCTATCTATGTAATGTCTTCTGAAACTGCATATGTAGAAAAGACGAAAAATAATCAAAATATAGATTTGTGGCATATGCGATTAAGTCACTTTAGCTATGATAAGCTTGACTTGATGATGAAGAAGTAGATGGTCAAAGGTCTTCCCCAACTTGAAGTTAAAAAGGGTATTGTGTGTGCTGGGTGTCAATTCGGGAAGGCTCATCAATAACCTTTTCAGAAATCATAATACAAGTCAAAAGCACCATTAGAGCTGATACACTCCGATGTGTTTGGACCTGTTAAACAACCTTCACTCAAGGGTATGAAGTACATGATAACATTCATAGATGACTACTCACGTTACGTTTGGGTGTATTTCTAATATACACCTTTTATCACGTTTATTTACTTCATTTGACATCATATTTAGCCAATAAAAGCATGCTATATGCATGTTTTCGTACTAATGTGTTTATTTCGGAGTAATACCATTTGTTTGGGTAAAATGGTATGTTTTGCAGGTATTTTGAGACTTGGAACATTAATTATATATCATTAGGAGGCTGCACGTCAAATTTCAGAAGAAACGGATCACAAACGGATGAGTTGTGAAATAAACGACCCGAATACAAAACAGTGTGTTACACGACCGTGTAACTTTAGGCCTAGAAAGTTACACGGCCGTGTAACTTCATTTTGCCACGTGGATGCCAAGTCAGCTCAGGAAGTTGTCCAGAAAGTGTTGCAGAATTACACGGCCGTGTAACTTGGCCGTGTAATATTACACGGCCGTGTAACTTGGCCGTGTAATATTACACGGCCATGTAATTTTTGTACTAAAAGTTACACGGCCGTGTAACTTTAAAAAGTGGCCAGATTTACTTTTTCTCCCACTATGAGTTGTTTATTCCATCAGGTGCTGTAACCTCCTTGCTGTACGACCTGATGCAGATCCAATCCGATTTTGAAGCCATGTGATGAAGGAAATGGGTCTTAGAATGATTATGTTTGTTGAGGAGCAAATTACCATTTTACCCTTGGCATTCTATGTATAAATAGATGTGTTGGGTAGCCTTAGAAATCATCCAATCTTCCATTTTCTCCTGTAACATACTCTAGATACATTGTTTGTGTTATTTGTGAAACTTCAAGTGTGGATTATCTTCATTTTGTAAGTTTGTATCTCTTTTACTAGTCATGAGTGGCTAGTAACCTTATTATTCTGGTTTTGTATTAAGGATTGTGATTGTGATTTAAATATATAGTTTGATGTTTAATTTTACCTCTTTCTAGTGATATGATTTTGAGACTTAACAAGTGTTTGGTTTTTATTTATTTCATATTGGCCATTTGATTTTAAATATAAATCAATCTAGTCATACAAATTATGAAATCCGTGTAATTGTTTCATAAAATGTTATTTGTGATAATCATCATTTTATGGTGAAAATCATATCTCATGTTTTGACGCTTCAACGTTTGTTTAGGAGTATTGAACATTGTTGGGAACATTCACATAAAACATAATGCAATCTTTCATTCAAATTCTATGATCTTATCTAGATTTGATTAGTAAGATTAGTCTTAGTTAACGAGCTTCTCTTGACTAAGATACATTAGGTGAATGGTGTATGTCCGAGCTTTTAGACATACACAAGTACCAACTTAGAAAGATTAAAGTTATAAACATCATTCTATTTGTTATTTCCAATCATATGACTAAAAATACAAAACCAGAATTTGTTCCCAAATTATAAAATACAAAAGAAATTTTTCTATATTTTGTCCCAAGTCAATTATACGATCGTATCTCAACTGAACATCAAAACCCCCCCTTTGTTACTTTCTTTACAAGTTTAAATCTCGTGAAATCAATGTGTAATCCATTAGACCATCGCTCCCTGTGGATCGACACTGCTTGCCATTTATACTACATAGTTAGTATTTATAACAAGTAGTGCAATCACGAAATATTGGTAATCAACAAATCATTTTAAAACCATATTTCAACTCTTTTATTTTGTTGGTTTGACACGCTCAACAAATTGGCGCCGTTGCCGGGGATCGACGGTATTACTAATATTTTATGCCAAGATCTTCGCATACAGGTACACCTCTAGAGAGCGAGTAAGAAGTTAAAAAAAAAAAACAAAAAAGGGTCATGCGTCGAGCCAACGACGTTAAACAAGTGCGCTAACCGGGAGGCAACCCGGGGTTATTTTTGTCATTTTTTAAAAGTGTGATTTTTTTTGTTTTTATAATTTTTCCGTGTGTAACTTTCAATTACCAACGTGTGGAAACGATCGGAACTAAAAACGGACAACCGAGGCTCAAGATACGAAAAATGAAACGCGAAAATGGTAACAGAATGTTACACGGCCGTGTAATTTTTGTACCAAAAGATACACGGACGTGTAACTTGAAAAGTGCCAAAAAAAAAAAAATTTGTTTGTAACTTAAAAATCCGTTTTTAAGTTACACGGCCGTGTAACTTGGCCGTGTAATATTACACGGCTGTGTAACTTGAATATGTGCCAAAAAAAAAAATTTAAAGAAAATTTTTTAAAAAAAAAAATTTAAAAATATAATCTTTTGCCTAACAAGTGCGCTTCTCGAGAGGCAACCCGATTTAGTTTTGATTTTATGGTATTTGTATATTTAATTTTCGTGTTTCATTTGATTTTTTTTTAATAAAGTGTTTGGATGTGTTCGAAATGCAAAACCACCTCCGGGTCCGCATTAGACCTTCCGCCAATGTTTTAAAAACCGGTTTTTTAATTGAACCGGTCTGGTGACTTTTTCTGGTTCAACCGGTTCAACCGGCCGGTCAAACCGTTTTCCAAAATTTATAGGTGTTTTTATTTTTCCCCATACATATGTCACTATAAAACAAATAATTTGACATTCATATGTTCAAACATAAAAAATATACACAACAACATGATGTAGATCAATCCAAATACATTAAAAACCCCCATAATCACAAGTTTTACATCAATCCAAATATATCAAAAACAAACATAACGTATAATACGAAACAAAATATACTTTCAAATGAATACTAACGTATGAAAATCAAACGAATCATGGATATTGAGACATTGGAGTGTTAAATGCATCAATCTCACGATCGCTTAGTAAATGAAATTCACTATCAACTTCATCTGTATCAAAAACATGGTGACTTCCATTTTCTACAATATCAAATAAACAATTTTAGTGCCATGTAATAGACTAATAATAAACTAAAATTACAACAATATATTAGTTTTCATAGAAATAAAAAGTGTCACCTTGTGTTTGAGAAGCCGGTTCGTGTTCTTGCTCGTCAAGCATATTTTCTATATCATTATAATCAAGTTCTTTTTCCGGCTCTTCTTCAACCACCCAAAAATCTGTCTTATCGATACATTCATAGTCAATAGGATCATAAGACATTTTATCAACCTTGAGTCTACAAAAACATTCGCAAAAAAAATATATTTTGTAAAAATAAAATGACATTGCTAATAGATAAATATTTTATTACAATGTAAAGTACCTATTCTGTAAACGCAAGTTGTAGTGAACAAATACAAGATCATTTAGCCTTTGATGTTCCAACCTATTCCTCTTTTTTGTGTGAATCCTTTCAAAGACACTCCAATTACGTTCGCAACCGGAAGAAGATGCGGTTTGACTCAATATTCTAATAGCAAACTTTTGCAATACCGGATTATCACCGCCAAATAACCTCCACCACTCATCTACAACAATTGGTTAGCAAAAACATATTGTGAAAATTCATAATAATATATTATAATAATATAAAAAGGTTAAATGTTACCTGGACGAGTACTAGTACGAGAATCAACAGCGCTAGCTCTACCAAAAGTACCTTCAGCGTCACGAAACTTTCCTAAAGACATTGTAAGATCTAAAACGCCTACACCAGAACAATTCTTCTCAACCATATCAAGAACACCTTGAAACACCTCTCTCTTGCAAAAAAGATTCTCATGATCATACTGAAAAGCTGGATTTAACCAATAAGCCGCACAATGAATACTTTTTCTTAACATCCTATCCCAACGACGATCAATTATGTCAGTATAAGGCTTGTATAATTGTTTTTTCTTCTTAAACAATTCCTTAACCCCTTTCCTTGCCCGATGCATTCCTTCATAAACATAACCCAACGCAGGTTTTTCATCCGAATCACATACCCGCAAAAGCCTTAACAAAGGAGTCATCACTTTTACTATAATAAGACAATTTTTCCAAAAATTTTCGTTCAATACAATTTCTTTACATTCAATCGCATTTCCAACTTTCAACATCTTCTTAAACTCGTTAGAAATGACCATTGCTTGTAAATCAGCTTTATGGTCATACAAACTTTTCAATGCAATGAACGCGGTACCGAAACGAGTAGCACCAGGACGGATGATTTCTGTCCAACCATCTCTTTTTCTTAACCAGTTCAAGGGCCACTTATGATTATAAATAAAAACAGTAACCCTAGATGCAAGTGTGACCAAAGTTTTCACATTATCTAATTCCGAAATATCCTTTAGTACAAGATTAAGACAATGTGCTGCATATGGAGACCAAGTAATAGAAGCATATCTTTCACATAAAAGATTACCAGCAAGTTTGTAATTAGCAGCATTGTCAGTAACAATCTGAACCACATTCTTTTCTCCTACCATTTCAATAATCTCAGCAAACAAATTACACAAATTTGTAGCAGTGCTCTCTATATCAGATGCATCAACAGATTTAAGAAACGATATCCCTTTCGGACAATAAACCAAGAAATTAATCAAATGTCGATGCCTAATATCCCTCCACCCATCACTCATAATCGTGCAACCATTTTCAATCCATTGAATTCTATATGAATCAATTAACAGTGAAACAGACTTCTTTGCATCTGACAATAAATTGACTCTCAAAGCATGATAATTAGGTGCTTTGTACCCATAACCAATACCCGCTATTTTATCTACCATATGTTGAAAATAAGGAGAATTACAAGCATTCATAGGTATACATGCATCATAGAACCACATCGCAAGAGCTAAATCCACATCATGTATTTTTTCCTTAGTTTGCATGGCAGATTTAATAGTGGGTTGAGAAGGATCATTTATACCTTTTGTAAAGAACGGATGAAAACTTGATGTAGCTTTTCGTTTTCCCTCTTTAGTAGATCGTGCTTTGACATTTCGAAATTGTGTTTCCTCCGTCTCTTCATCGTCGTCTGATATATTAACACTGTTTATACCACCACCACTAGTTTTACCTTTTTCCTTTTTAGTCGTTTCTTTCAAAACCCCTTGCATAGTAAAACGAACTTCTGGAGTTACTTTGTTACAAGAGGCTATGTCACCGATAACTCCTGCAAGATGTTTCTTAAATCTACTTATGCCACCACCACGTATAATTTTTTGACAAAAATTACATATTATACTCTTGTTTCCTTTGTCATCAACGGCTGTAGTTGCATATTCCCATGCTTTATCCGTCTTCATTCTTACATTTGATTGAGTTTGAAATTGTGTTTCCATAGGTTCTTTTTCTTTACGTTGCATATTAAACTGTAATTGAAATTTTCAAACCAAACAAAGAATAAAATTATCTATATTATACACTAAAACAAATTGATAAATTAACAAAGAAGTTATCTGTTAATGCGATGGTTGTGAAATTGACATAATAAAAAAAATTAAAGAAAGACGGCTGTGAAGGATCAATAACTTCAATTGTTCGACAAGATATATGAAAATAAGAAATCAATTGAATGATACTTACTCAATTATAAGGAATTGAACTTCCAGAACACAGAAACAAACGGCAAGCCGGCAACGTCAATGTTGAATTACCTACGTAGTAATTTAGTAATCACTCATACCACTTTTTTTTAATGGGCTAATATATTTTAATGGGCTAAAAACTTCCGTTGGGTGAAAAACTTCCGAAATACAACAGCAATCCGGTACATTCCGGTTTATTAGAAACCGGTTCAACCGGTTTTTATAAAAACCGGGCGGTTTGATCCGGTCAGAAAATCAGTAGAAAACCGTCCCTAATCAAACCGGTCTCTTCACCGGTTCCCGGTTCAACCGGTCCGACCGGCCGGTTCGAACCGGTTTTTAAAACATTGCCTTCCGCAAGCATCGAGGACGACGCTTACATTTAAGCTTGTGGAGGTATACGATGTCCGGTATCATCGCATTTTTTATGTTATTTTTCTTTATGTTTACCGAAAATCTTGAAAAACAAAAAAAAAATTGTTTAAAACATTTGTTATTTCTTGCATTTTTTCTTAACCTTTGTGAAATATTTTAATTGTTAAAACATGCTACATCTTTATTTTCAATATTATAGTTGCTTATTTTCCTTGTATTCAAAAATATTTTCACATTGTGAAATTCTAGATTGAGTTAAAAGACATTTTTTTTGTTAAATTTACTTAGCATACGCACGTATGATGAGTTTATAAGACATCTATTTTAACCGAATCTATTTTTAGCAAGTACAGCAATACAAAGTGCAGCTACCCCGTGAGAACTTCAATGTGTGCAATCGGCTTAGTTAATGTTACATGTTTTGCCTTCGTAATCATATATTGGCCAACACATTTGTTCATAACACGTCAATTACCCGATATTCCCATTTTTGGTTTTTGACCATTTTGGTCATTTTTAAATAAAAACAAAATTTTTTGAAATTATTCTAATTTCAAAAACAAAATCTTTATATTTGTATTTTGAGTCCAATAAATGGTGAAATTCCAAAAATATTTTGTTTGGTTTTAAAAAAATGGTTTATTAAAAACATTTAATAAAAAAATATAAAAAAAAGAGAGAAAAAGAAAAAAAGAAAAGAAAACCAAGAACCAAACATGAGTGTTTAAGGAAATTAAATTTCAAAAAAATAGAATAAAGCACATTGCTTGTTCAAAAGTCATCAAATGAAATATTTTACGATTTTTTTTACAATTCTTTCCATATAGAGAATTGTTTTACTCATTTGAAAGAAAATCCAAAAATAGAGTATTTATTTTCTTTTGTACTTGTATTCTATTTATCAAGTTGTAATTTCATTCTTGTACTTTAATTCCGGGAAGATCATTCTCTTAATTGACAAGTTATGACAAACGTGAACGGTATGATAATTGAGGCAAAGTCATATTAACACGAGTCCAAGTACGATATCCGAGTGTAAACACCACGCTATTTCCATATGAGTGGCGGAAGACATTTGTGAGTCGCAATCAGCGAATTGTGTGCATACATGAGGAGAGCAAACAATTGTGATCACTGACTTTGTATTGTGTCGTCCTTGCTAAAGGCGGTGAAAGTCACGGTAGTGTTTTTATAATCGATATATGACGTGGCTATGCTATTGTTTAACGTGTATTTGTTTCTTAGTACAATCTATTGTTTCACAATTGTGACATTTTAGGCGAATACATGGACGATATGTTAACCATATAATTGCTAGTGATGATGTTGGCGCGATTTAACTCAAAAGGATTCACTTCTTTTTATTTCCTTCTTTTTACCCATTAGTCTAGTTCTTTCTTGATTTCTTTGAGGACAAAGAAGAATTTAAGCTTGTGGATATTTGATAGGTGTATTAATATACACATTTTATCACGTTTATTTACTTCATTTGACATCATATTTAGCCAATAAAAGCATGCTATATGCATGTTTTCGTACTAATGTGTTTATTTCGGAGTAATACCATTTGTTTGGGTAAAATGGTATGTTTTGCAGGTATTTTGAGACTTGGAACATTAATTATATATCATTAGGAGGCTGCACGTCAAATTTCAGAAGAAACGGATCACAAACGGATGAGTTGTGAAATAAACGACCCGAAGACAAAATAGTGTGTTACACGACCGTGTAACTTTAGGCCTAGAAGTTACACGGCCGTGTAACTTCATTTTGCCACGTGGATGCCAAGTCAGCTCAGGAAGTTGTCCAGAAAGTGTTGCAGAATTACACGGCCGTGTAACTTGGCCGTGTAATATTACACGGCCGTGTAATTTTTGTACTAAAAGTTACACGGCCCTGTAACTTTAAAAAGTGGCCAGATTTACTTTTTCTCCCACTATGAGTTGTTTATTCCATCATGTGCTGTAACCTCCTTGCTGTACGACCAGATGCAGATCCAATCCGATTTTGAAGCCATGTGATGAAGGAAATGGGTCTTAGAATGATTATGTTTGTTGAGGAGCAAATTACCATTTTACCCTTGGCATTCTATGTATAAATAGATGTGTTGGGTAGCCTTAGAAATCATCCAATCTTCCATTCTCTCCTGTAACATACTCTAGATACATTGTTTGTGTTATTTGTGCAACTTCAAGTGTGGATTATCTTCATTTTGTAAGTTTGTTTCTCTTTTACTAGTCATGAGTGGCTAGTAACCTTATTATTCTGGTTTTGTATTAAGGATTATGATTGTGATTTAAATATATAGTTTGATGTTTAATTTTACCTCTTTCTAGTGATATGATTTTGAGACTTAACAAGTGTTTGGTTTTTATTTATTTCATATTGGCCATTTGATTTTAAATATAAATCAATCTAGTCATACAAATTATGAAATCCGTGTAATTGTTTCATAAAATGTTATTTGTGATAATCATCATTTTATGGTGAAAATCATATCTCATGTTTTGACGCTTCAACGCTTGTTTAGGAGTATTGAACATTGTTGGGAACATTCACATAAAACATAATGCAATCTTTCATTCAAATTCTATGATCTTATCTAGATTTGATTAGTAAGATTAGTCTTAGTTAACGAGCTTCTCTTGACTAAGATACATTAGGTGAATGGTGTATGTCCGATCTTTTAGACATACACAAGTACCAATTTAGAAAGATTAAAGTTATAAACATCATTCTATTTGTTATTTCCAATCATATGACTAAAAATACAAAACCAGAATTTGTCCCCAAATTATAAAATACAAAAGCAATTTTTCTATATTTTATCCCAAGTCAATTATGATAGGTTTTCCGCAACCATGAACTAAATAACCTAAGTTCACATGCAACCTAGAAAAGATCTATGTTTTCTTACTTTGAACATGTAACTAATTCCTAAAGGCCAAACAAAAATAACTAAAAGAATAAATCAGAAAACTAACATTTAGTTTTAATCTTGAAGCTAAGCAGCACAAGTGTCCTGCCACAAATGAGATCACACCCAGGGAGCCAGAGGAAGGTCACGAGAATCCCAGAGAGAATAATAGAATGAGCACTTATAATTAGGTCTAGGGTTCCCTATTTATAGGGAAACAAGAAACCCTAGCCGTCAGCCATTTTCCGGATTATACATACGCGCGCCGCGGCCTATACATTTGTGCGCCGCGCACCGCAATTCAACTATTGAATTTGTACGACTTTAATCCCTGACTTCCTGATTAATCTAATTAATGCCACAGAAATTAATCTAATTAATTCCTGATTAATTATTAATCAATCAATATAGTTTCTAATTAATAGATTATCACTTTAATATATTAAGAAACCATATCTTTTATTTCTATTGATTTATTAATCCCATAATAAACCAACCTTTATCTCTACCGAACTTTCTACCAAACCTCCAGCTATGAGGGCAACCCAAATAGACTTTGCTTCTATTAATTATGTAAATACAAATTATTAGTCATGGCTTAGACACCTAATCCAACAGTCTCCCACTTGGATAAGTCTATGACTATAATTACCAATTTAACCTCTAATTATTCAGCAAACTGTAGCTTCCTAGAAACTGCTGCTGAACTCTGTCTGACACACTGTTTCCCGATTTCCGATTTTTCTTATGACTTTTAGACTTCTAATTGAACGAATCAATTCAGTCCAGGCTGGCCAGCGCTTAAGTCAACTTCAAAATCATCGAGTGGCCAACAGATATCTGTTTCCCGTCTAGGTCAAGGGACGAATAAGCTTTGACTAATATGTTATATCTTTTACCCAAAAAATCACTCACAACAGCACGTTTTATAACACCGAGTTACCGATGCGTTTTCGTACTATCAATGAACAACCCCCTTGCAAATTATAACTCATATCTCTCAACTTTAAGACCATAAGATATTATCGTCTCAACATTGCTCGTGATATAATCCATGAAGCAATCCATTGAGCGCGGGTTTATCCAATACTCAAATCTCCATTTCCAAGTACTCATGAACGTTGCAGCAATCTTATTGCTATGTCTAACTCCTTAGACAATCTACAAACCAATTCATGACAGTCTTCCTTCATACTTACTCCCTAAGAGTATGAACGACTGTGGATATTTGAATAATCCAATTATTCAGGAAGTAAACATGCAAAAGTGAAACATAAAATCTGACTGGCAGCTACTCCTGCTTATTACCAAGTCTCCACGAGGTAATCACCAAGTCGGATTTATCATAACTATTATCGGTTTCTTATTCTCTTTTAAGCTTTCAATTCAAGCCTTTTATATCTATGTCTATGACATTTTCACTCTTTCTATGTATCCAAGTGTCTAACACTTATACACTTTATTGCAGATGATCCTATCGGATACTCTTCCGATGATATCTCAATTTGTCATTTTGTCATTCTCTCTCACAACTCCATTCCGGTGATGTGTCCCGTGACTGCCCATGGTTCTCGGGTCTTTAGTCTACATGACTACACCCTAAGACAATTTTGAGGTGTCATGATGTGCCGGTGAACCACACGCGCTCCATCAGAAACCAACGAAATTCTTTAACCATGAAGTCCTACAGCACCACGTTCTGGTGTAAACAATTACCGATTTGAAAAACCCTTTCAAATCAATCACCCTAATCATTTCCCAGTGATTTCTCACATCTGTTCCAAAAATCCATTCAGTATTCTCAGCCAGGCAATATCCTGAATCCAACTTACAATGCTCTAAGCATTAAGTCATCAGGATATGTTCATAACACTTCTGATTTGTCCAAGAGGCTAGAGTAATCTGATGTAATCTCATTCCAAGCCCTTTCGGAATCCTAAGATTACCAATAATCCTTGTGTCATGATTTCCGGAAACCATTTCCTTTCAGGAACTCTTTCTTATACACCTTGAATCCCATCAAGATCATATTCTCAACGGCTAAGTCAATACTGTCAGTCTCATCTATCTGATAGATGTCTATGAACTACGTGAGCATGCTGCACCTTCTTTGTTTCTTTCATGCAAATTCATTACACTTTGCAATAACAGGAAACTCCATTCCTGGGGTTATGCATCTTGAATCTCATCAAGATCATATTGGCAGAATTCTGATATATCTAATAGATGTTCACAACCACCTGAGTATGTTGTATCTCTTAAAGTCTTTCATAGCGAACCGTTTCTTAACACCAAGTCATTACACTTTGTAATGATAAGAGACGTTTCCTAGAACCAGTATGTAACCCACATACAATGATAGCAGATAACAACGATACTCCCACTGGCTTTGACACCGTTATATGACTCTTTCGGACTATTCACAAAATCCAGAACTTATGGCACATTTTGCGAAACCGAAATCCAAACCTTTCCGACATATTAAAGGAAATCTTTCAGGCTATTCACAAAATCCAAACCTTTTGGCCTATTTTGAGAATCCGAATATCCTTTCTTGCGAGATGCCCATGGGACGAATCACGGGGCCATGTACCTTTTGTAATGGCATGCTCTATGTGAGTCCCTATTAGTGTGCCGGTAAACCACACACGCTCCACTAACGACTCACACTATGCCACGCATAATCCTCTCGGATTACATCTTCTATTGAGAGTGCTTCTCTCAGAATCAGTTGCTTGACTCCAAGTGATGACTCATTCAACCAGATGTTCTGTAAGTACATTTCTATGTTCCCTTCTTTTGATGATTCAATTACTCCCACTGGTTCCTAGACCAGTTGTAAAGATCAATCAAACTGTCACATAGACTGTGTCTCGCTGTAAGGTTCTCTTACTTGGCAGCAACTGGGCTCACCAATGCTTCCAGTAGTCGGATTACTTATCCGTACCATCTTTAGTGTTTTACCACTACCCGATATATCACCCAAATCATAACTCCTTATGACAGTGATAATAACTACTGGTCAAGCGAAGAGACGGTATGTCAGGTTTAACAGGAATCTAATTCCTGGTCAAGTCCCAGTAGTGACTAAAGGTTCTTTCACTTGGCTAAGCCCTGAACTCATTCAGAATTATTCTTACTCCCACTGTTTCCTTAGAACTTGAGTTCTTTCTAAAAGTACTCTTCTTTCAAAGGATAACCGGAGTAGCCAATGAAACGACATTGCTGATTAGTTTTAGGCTTGTCATGAGATTCAGACGAATACTACATGACCCTGGACTTTCTATGTACTAGTGGGATGATCCCATCTTTACATTTCAGACAGTGTCAACATAACCTACTTAGTCTAAGATGTGGTCGGAATATGGCTTCTGCGGTCTGACTGGTTGAATATTCAATTCATTGAAATATTATTCGGAAATGTATCCAGTGTATCTTATACACCGAGGATCAAAACTATTTCGATCAATGCTCCATCATCTTCCCTAAGACACATTATAACCAATAGTGTTCTTGGAAGAGGATAAACTGTGAAACATTTTCTCAGTCTATGTTGCTACTCAGGTTCTATTGATCTTATGCTTCCTTTGAAATCTTTGAACACTTCAAGGTTCCAATCAATCGCTTATTCCGATAAACGAAGCCATATTTGTCAAACCATTTGGCAAATATCATGAAGCATAACTAATCGTGTTCTGTTCGAAGATTCGAGCAATACACAGTAACTTATGTGTCTGTTGCTCAAAATCTTAATAACTTTACAGTTCCATGTAAATTTATGACTTTGTTAATATTGTTCAAGACATGCAATCATCACCTGACTCCAAGTCAACCGATTCCAAAATCCTATCCATTGGATCTTTGGGCGATTCCTTTCTTGCCACAATTAATTTTATTAAGCACTCAATTCATCATGTGACTCTAAGTCAAATGATTCCAAAGTCCTGTCCAACTGGACCTTTGGTTGAAGTGATTCTCATAAAATTCACTTTAACAATCATAAAGAACATAATTTACAAATCTAATCCCATTGGATGCATCATCATTCAAGTTATTACCATTTACGTCATCAACACATTCACACAACATTTCAAGGACAATTAAAAACAATCATGTTTCAAAAATTTTTTTTTCATTAAACCAGAATTATCCTCAGAACAATGTACTATGCGAATCCATGTCGTATGTATCTATAAACTAATAACAAGAACAAATATCTAGCTTAACTCAAAAACCGCACGAACTCCAGATCCAATCCGAATATGCTCTTGTGCGACACCATCCCGCATCCTCCAGAGTTCGTGCATACAAAGCAAATGTGTGAAACACATCCTGTATCAAGGAAATGTGGATCAGGTGTTCTGAATTCTAAGATATTTATGAGTTTACCAAACGGTTTGGCTTTGGAGCATTTTTCCAATCTTTCCTTGACTGTGTCCCACCTTGTGGATTCCCAGTTTGAAACATCGAACAATCGGTCCAGACGATCTGGATCATTTCTTGATGCACCTTAATACTGGACTCAATCCTGAAGCAGCTGAATTAATGGAACTATGCTTCTCCATGAACGATTCATACAGAGTCGACATTGAATGCACTTCCACGATTGTCTTATCTGGTTACCTTTTCTGTTCATCTGGATGAACAGAACAGCGAGTTGAGCTAATGCTTAACTCCCGATCACAAAGGGAAACCAGTTCTATACTGTTCGCCTATGTATCCCTCAATCTCGGGAACACGCAAACTGGTGCTACTTCCTTCTAGCTTGCAACTTCAAGCTCTTTGAAGATCCTGGTTCGTTCCCTTTATTCCATTAGTTCACGGAACCTTTCCTGAACTAGCTGTGCTAACTTATCAGACCCCAGGAATTCTAAATCCCTGCGGAACTCGGGGTTAATGATCAATAGCATAAGGCAACGAACTTCCTTGGACTCAATAGTCAAGGAGTCATGCTCATCACAAGCTGCTGTGTGATGCCATGTTTGGGAGCGGACAATCAGTTTGATATGGTTCGCCAGCAAAACTAAGAACTATTCTCTAATTGCAAAACCATATCATATAGTCAAGGCCAGTCAGCCTTACCATATTTAACAGGTGCTTTCTGAAGCTCTCAGAAATGGGTGAAGGAGGGGAAGGAGGAGAATGACACTCGATTCAGACATCTATAAAAGGAAACAGAATTTATTAGTTTAATTAATCCTTTTAAATAATTACCCAATATATATTATTTAACAAGGCTAGGATCCAAAATACCCCAACTATGCTGTGAAGAGGGATGCCGTAGTCACAACACAGTGGTCATTATGGTAGATAATTATTATCAATTTCAGTCTAATGAAATTCCTAGATCTGTGAGACTCATTGAACTGTTCAATGGCATGTTTAATCTCGGATATGCCCCACCGTTTGTGACTGGGATGCCGAGGATCACAAACCGGGTGTGAATAACCATGCAAATTAGCTTGGTACTCTCGGGGTCCATTATCATCTCAAATTGATGTGCCGGTTAACCACACACGCTCCATCAACAATGATAACACCCGAGAAACCCATTGCCACTCTTTATGAACCCCCATTGGTGTGCCGGTAACCCACACACGCTCCACCAACGTTTCATAAAGTGCAATGTGCAATTTCATGGGTTAGCATCAAATTCACATTTTTTTAAAGTAACTAGATTGAGAATTCTTGTACGGGTTCTAGTACTTTGATCATTATACTTTTAATGATTAAGTGGTCCTATCAAAACTGTTCGACTAACGACCCTCCACTGAACAGGCGAGCGGTGGGTGAGAGTGAACACTCATTAGACCGCCATTTTATAGGCAGTCTCCTTATACCCACTTTATAGACCAGCTTCGTGAATGAGGCCTACTAATGATTTGACTAACTGTAACACCCGGTCTTTAATAAAACATCTTCATTTAAATAAATATCAATTTATTCAATAATTAACATTTTGAAGATATTTAGAAATCATTTTAAACATCAATTCACCGCATGAATCCCCACTTAAGCAGCATCAGTGTGTACCCGTCATGCCTGGCCGTCATTTCCACCTGTACAACCTGAAATGATAATTTAATAGAGAAGGATAAGCACACGGCTTAGTGAGCTCCAACAACTACACAACATATCAGTTACACATACTTTACCCCTAACAGGAAAATTACAACCACACGTCACATAATCTGCTCTACCCAGTATATTGGATTATAACCTCCTATACGTATCTGCTCAGTAAATCTAATTCCCCTGCTAAGCACTTAGAGCCGCGCATACCCTGTACGTCGAGTCATGCGTATCTGCTCAGTGTCTTTTGCTCGTATCTCTATATTACTCAGTACGTCGAGCCCACACACACCATAACCCAACCCATACAATTATAACAGAAAGATATGTATATCAATAATATACACACAACTTGGTACTATTTACCAACATCTTATAAACATCTTATAAGCACACAAAAATACGGTAAATGACATATAACGTCCACACAATGTAGTGAGAAACTCACCTGATTATAGTCGACTACAGCGTTTATCTCTGCTTCGTATTCCCTCTTTAACTGTTAACACCGTAAGACATTTATCACTCTTTACTCCTTAACTATACCATAGTTGCTTCACTAGACCCTTCCATAATTCCAACATGATACCTCGTGATTTATCAAGTAAAGGATAGCCAGGTAGAAGATTAGTTGGGGTGGCAGGATCCTTTCAGCATTTTAGCCTTTCGGAAAATCCAACAACCAGATCCCAAGTAATCGGCCTAGACACCATTCTCGTAAGTAAATCACTCGGTATTATTTTTGGAATTACGAATAGTATAACCTCTACATATTATAGTTTAACACTTATAAACTATTAGGGAAAGGTGATAGCGATTACTCACTTAAGATTGATGCTTCCCGTTCCGCTCTTCCAACACTTCCCGAGCACCTCGTTACCAGCTACCGCTCGCTCCTAACTCCTCCCGACCTATTTTCCTTACCAGAACACTCCTCGATATCGTAAGGTTGTTTGGTGTTTGTTGTGGGTTGAAATGAAGAAGTTGGGCCTCTATTTATAGGGCTTGAAAACACTATTCACGACGTCATCACGACATCATCGTCGACGTCATCACGAGGTAAGCGCTTACTTCATTTCTCGAGTACTATTCACGCCGGAGTTACTATTCACGCCGAAGTTACTATTCATGTCGGAGTTACTATTCACGCCGGAGTTACTATTCACAATTTTTTTTTTGAAAAAACGGTCGTTACACTAATTAATTTATCTTATACATATAGTATTAACCTTTAATAATATATATAAGATGTATTTTAAATCTTTTAAAATATTCCTGGTTTATCTTTTAATTTCCTGAAATTTAACTATTAAATTTCAAATTAAATTAAACCTTTAATTTGATTTAATTTATCTTTTAATTAAACTATTAATTAAATTAATTAAATCTAGATATTTTAAACCTTTTAAAATATTTTAGGATTTATCATTTAATTTTCGAAATTTAACCACTAAATCAAAATTAAATTAAATCCCTTGAATTATCTTTTAATTAAACAATTAATTAAATTAATTCAAATGTAGATAGGTTTTTCCAAATTAATCAAATCAATTTAAACCTATCTTAAACCCCTAATTATCGAATTCAAACAAACTGGGTTTAAGGTTATCCATTTAATTAACCAATTAAAGTTACCAAAAATAGAAAACCATCTAAAACCCTAACCAGGAAAATCGAAAAAGAAGGGGGGAGGGGCTAGGGTTTCAAAAACCCTAAACCCCAAAATCGAAATCAGGCCCATAAGATTTATAAACAATAAACCCTAATTAGGAAAACTATTATAGCCATTCAATAAGAAAACAACCAAATGCTCTGATACCACTGAAAGGTTTTCTGCAACCATGAACTAAATAACCTAAGTTCACATCCAACCTAGAAAAGATCTATGTTTTCTTACTTTGAACATGTAACTAATTCCTAAAGGCCAAACAAAAACAACTAAAAGAATAAATCAGAAAACTAACCTTTAGTTTTAATCTTGAAGCTAAGCAGCACAAGTATCCTGCCTCAAATGAGATCACACCTAGGGAGCCAGAGGAAGGTCACGAAAATTCCAGAGAGAATAATAGAATGAGCACTTATAATGAGGTCTAGGGTTCCCTATTTATAGGGAAACAAGAAACCCTAGTCGTCAGCCATTTTCCGGATTATACGTACGCGCTCCGCGGCCTATACATTTGCGCGCCGCGCGCCGCAATTCAACTATTGAATTTGTACGACTTTAATCCCTGACTTCCTGATTAATCTAATTAATGCCACAGAAATTAATCTAATTAATTCCTGATTAATTATTAATCAATCAATATAGTTTCTAATTAATATATTATCACTTTAATATATTAACAAACCATATCTTTTATTTCTATTGATTTATTAATCCCATAATAAACCAACCTTTCTCTCTACCGAACTTTCTACCAAACCTCCAGCTATGAGGGCAACCCAAATGGACTTTGCTTCTATTAATTATGTAAATACAAATTATTAGTCATGGCTTAGACACCTAATCTAACAAATTATACGATCGTATCTCAACTGAACATCAAAACCCCCCCTTTGTTACTTTCTTTACAAGTTTAAATCTCGTGAAATCAAGGTATAATCCATTAGACCATCGCTCCCTGTGGATCGACCCTGCTTGCCATTTATACTACATAGTTAGTATTTATAACAAGTAGTGCAATCACGAAATATTGGTAATCAACAAATCATTTTAAAACCATATTTCAGCTCTTTTATTTTGTTGGTTTGACACGCTCAACAATTTCATGACAGAAAAATCCGAAACATTTGCTAAGTTTAAGGAGTTTAAAGCATAGGCCGAAAGAGAAACCAAACATAATGTTTGTTGCCTGCGATCAGACAATGGAGGGGAGTATCTCGCGACTGAATTCAGTGAGTACTTGAAAACACATAAAATCAAACGCCAATTGACATGTTCAAATACCCCAACAAAATTGGGTGTCGGAAAGGAAAAATAGGTACCTGGGTGAGATTTGTAGAAGCATGGTTCATGACAAGAATGTTCCAGGGCATTACTGGGCAGAAGCTATGAAGACAGCAACCTATGTGGTCAACCGGATTCCACAACAAGGCCTCAGTTACGTGTCACCTTTTGAAAAACTCTTGAACATTAAGCCAAATGTAAGTCATCTACGTGTATTTGGGTGTGTGTATTACGTATTCATACCCAATCATCTTCGTAGCAAAATGGAAAAGAAGGTAGTTAGGTGCATTTTTGTGGGATACGATCAAGAAAGAAAAGGTTGGAGATGTTGTGATCCTAAGTCTGGGAAGTGCTACATTTCTAGGAATGTTGTGTTTGATGAAAACTCATCGTGGTGGTCAGATGATTATAAAGCTCTCCCGGATTCTAAAACTCTTGAAGACAAATTGGAGTCATCCAAGGCAAAACTGAATCTGGACAATGATGATATTGTAATTGATAATGCTGATGTACTGATTCAAGATCAATCGCTAGAGGAGACGAGAGACTCTCAACCAGTTAATGCAGTGGATGCTGGTGATGCGAATACTGAGACACAAAGTCTTAGAAGATCTACAAGAATTAGAAAGCCTAATCCTTGATACGCCAATGCTGCAATAGTGGAAGAAGAAGTGATTGAACCAGATACATATGATCAAGCGGCAACCAAATGAGAGTGGATCTTGGCCATGGAAGAAGAAATCGCTGCACTAATCCGAAATCAAACGTGGCAACTTGTCCCAAAACCTGACGAGGTAAAGCCTGTGTCGTGTAAATGGGTATTTAAAGTTAAACGAAATGTTGATGGATCCGTGGGAAGATATAAGGCACGTTTGGTGGCTCGTGGGTTTTCACAACAACATGGACTTGATTATGAAGACACATTCAGTCCAGTAGCTAAATTAACTACTATTCGAGTGTTATTAGCTCTTGCAGTGAATAAGGGATGGAACTATTCGAGTGTTATTAGCTCTTGCAGTAAATTAACTACTATTCGAGTGTTATTAGCTCTTGCAGTGACTAATGCTTTTTTATATGGAGACTTAGATCATATAATTCACATGGATCAACCTCATGGTTTTGAAAGTAAAAGTCAGCCAAATTTTGTGTGTAAACTCAATAAAGCCTTGTACGGTTTGAAACAATCTCCAAGGGCGTGGTTTGGAAAAATGGCAGAATTTCTTGAGCATAATGGTTATACAAGTACCCCATCAGATGCAAGTTTATTTGTGAAGAAAATTGGGAACAAAGTTGCATTGGTTCTTGTGTACGTGGACGGCTTAATAATCACAGGTGATTTAGAAGATATAGTCACTCAACTGAAGGAGAATTTGTGCACCAGGTTCCACATGAAGGATTTGGGGAAGCTGAAACATTTCCTTGGCTTAGAACTCAATTATGATGGCGAATATATAGTTCTACATCAACGGAAGTATTGCATTGATCTATTAAAAAGATTTAGAATGTCAAAGTGCAAGGCAGCGATAACACCTATGGATACCAATGTCAAGTTGTGTGCGCAATCGGGAAAGGAATTAGAAGATGCAACAGTGTATAGGAAAATGGTGGGAAGCCTCATATACCTCACGTTGACGCGACCAGATATAGCCTTTGCAGTTGGTGTACTAAGCCGTTTCATGCAAAATCCAACGAAGCCTCACCTTGGAGCTGCACGAAGGGTGTTAAGGTATATTAAAGCTACCCTCAACTATAGAATTCAGTTTAAGAGGGAATCGGAATGCAAATTGATGGGTTTCTGTGATGCCGATTATGCTGGCGACTTGAACACTCGAAGGTCAACAACCGGCTATGTATTCATGCTTGGTCCAGCATAGTATCTTGGTGTAGTAAGCGTCAACCCACTGTCTCGCTATCTACGACGGAAGCTGAGTATAGAGCTGTTGCTATGGCAGCCCAGGAAATTGTTTGGCTTGTTCAACTGTTGAAGGATATGAACCAAGAAGTAAATTACAGTATTCCACTCCTGAGTGATAACATGTCCTCAATAAAGCTTGCTGAGAATCCAACTTTTCATGCTCGTACAAAGCATATAGAAGTTCACTACCATTTTATTAGAGAGAAGGTTTTAAAGGGTGAAATAGATTTGAAGTATGTGAACACAACTCAACAGGTAGCAGATATCCTAACCAAGAGTTTAACAAGTGCAAAGCTGATTGAATTTAGCAACATGATGGGTATGGTGGAAGTGATGTTGAGAGGGAATATTGACAGTGCAACATCCACTTTATTTATTTATTAGTATTATGTCGTTTTAGTCCTTGTTTGAATTAGTCTAATGTTAGTGGGTAGTTTCCCGTGTCAGTTTACTTTTCTTAAGGTAGTGGTCCTGGTTTGTAGCTTGTTTCTCGTTTTGTATCTTTGTAGTATGTTTTAAGTTGTTTTGAGTAATGCAGAAAGATTGTTCTGTGTGTAACTTGATTCCTTCTTCAATTACCTTGCTTACCTTCCTGTGTGTACTAGGAAGTTTGTCCCTCCAAAGGTTAACACATACAATATACAATCCATATATAGATGGGTTTATTTAGGATTACTTTTTTTGATAACACTGTTTGTTGTTCTAAAAAAACATGCGATAAATTAGATGTCACTGCACTAGTATAATTTTTCAAATATCATTATTTTCGTGTAAGTTTTTCCAAAATATTTAACAGCGATACAAATGAAAATAGTAACGCACCCTTTGTATGTGTTTGCTCTTCATTAGAAATGCAAACGGGGGCGAATATTTACGGAAGCAATAATCCTCGTTCCCGTACTAGAACCCCGATCTCCACTCCCATCTGTGTCTCCGCCCAGCCTAATCCGTATCGGGTTAGGGTAAAACAATATCTGTCGGGTACGGAAACCCGATAGATACCCATTTAATAATAAAAAACTTAATTTTTTTGTAAATTTAAAAAAATATTAAAAATGTAAGAAATAATCCAACACAATTTAAATGTTTAACCATTTATACTAAAAATTAGATATCAAAATAAAAATTACAATACAAAATTTACTCCTATGTTCTTGTTCAAAACTCAAAACTAAGTATCAAAATCCAAACCAGGACATACTTCATCATCTCTTACAACTTCAAACTTTACAAAATGTTTTTCTATATGTGAATGCGTACCCACAGTAAATAAATAAAGGTAAGTACTTTTGCAAAACATTTATGCTAAATAAAATAAAAAAACATACCTAACTTCTCATCCTATAACCAATCTTATGCACATATTAGTGCTTCCAAGATGAAGCCTATTACGATGAGGAGTTACATGTCTTCCACATGTACTAAAATGATTGAGAAGCAAATGTAGACATTGATATAGTCAAAACAACCCTAACAACTCGTTGCAAAGTAGGATATTTAGGACCATTAGCCTTCCACCATGCTAATATATCAAAACCCCCGGTCCTTGGCAAAACGTTATCCTTTAAATAATAATCTAACTCTAATTTGTAACTAGCAACACTTGAAGTGTTACTCGTAGGTAAATCAAAATCAGCCAAAGGACCCGCACAATCATCAACATCTATGCAAATTCAAATTTATTGAATGAAAATTTGGTTTCTTTAGCATCATGTGGATGTATTTTTTTTACTAAGTCATAAGTCAACATTCTGATTTGCTCAATTTTTTTGCCAAATCATCGTCGTTAATTTATGGGAGATAACATTCAATTAGCTTTCATTTTGATTCTAGAATCCAAAATAGTAGCTATACACCCCATCTATGATAAATCAATATTGTTTAAACTTTCCAATCATATTGGTAGTCATCATCTTGATCTCCATATGAGGTGATGTAGCCATCGTCTTGATCTCCAACATGTGGATCTCACAAATTTTTGGGAAAAAATATTAGTTGTTGGATATTTGACCCCAGAAAATATCTCAGTCGCACTATAAAATAAGTTAAGTTTTTCACATATCACTTTTGCTAAATTCCAATATTGATCGGTAAATGCATGCTTGTAGTTTTTGTTGACATATACAATGCGATTGAAGACATCCTTATACGTTTGATGCTACAACTATTTTTTTAAATGATATTAACTATTATTATCGGTGGCAAATCCATAATTGAAAGTCATATGTGTTTAACTTGAGTGGCATAACAAAATAAACGGTTTAAATTTTTTTGGTTTTTGAGTCAGCTTATAAATAATACTATCTACGAAAATTAGGTAAATAATATTATTAAATTTAATATAAAAGATAAAGAAATTTCGAAAATACTAGTAAATGTATTAGAATGGTTCACGACGAGTTCTCATATTTTTAAAACATTTTATAAGTGCATCATAACTAATACCATCAAACACATTTTTCTAAATATATCACTTTATACAATCATTCAAAAATTAATCAGTCAACTTATTACGCAAATCATTCTTTATCAATTTCATTAGTGAAAATGCACGTTTTAGAGTGGATATTGCAATAGGCAAAATCAATGCTAATTTTAATAGAAGATATACCATTTGATATACGTATGCTTGTTTTGTTTTGACCATCATCTTTGCAAAGTTTCTAATTCCCTTCAAGTTAATAAACCTTATGTCTCAAGGTACATTTACAATATAATTTTGGAGATTCTCTCTAAGTGCTCCAATGTCATATTCTGGGAACTCGTTAGGGCAAAGTATAGCCATTTTGAGTAGTTTGTCCTCATTAAATGCTTAAAAAGACTTACGTTGACACAAAGAAGCCATAGAAACAAACAATGGTGTGTTTACTTTATTAAAAAGATTGTTGAGCTCTTGAGATTACATATATATGACTGCAATATATACATTAATTTTTGTAATGGTGCAAGGAGTTAATCTGAAAGTAAAATAACATACTTTTTAATGGTTAATTAATAAACTTGCAAATAATAAATAAATTTTGCAGTGTTAACCTGTGAAGTTTTGTGACGGCTTATTCCGTTGTAATATGCATCTTCCATCTTCAAATTTTCAATATTACATGTTTCGCAAAATAAAATAACATCATTTAAAGTGATCCCCATTCTTCATTTTGTATTTGTTTAAGTCTGTCCTTAGAGGATCTCATTTGATGCATTGCATATACAATAGATTAAGTTCATTTGTGACCCCTAAGATATCAACCATCAAGTAAACCAAAAAAATAAAGTTAAATGTTTATAATGACTTCAAGAGACGACCTGCTTCTGCTCTATGATCTTGACAATTAATCTTTAATGTCTTCAAGAACTTCACAAATTGGCCAATATATTATATTGATATTTAAAAGTGAACCAAAATGAGAACCCCAACGAGAATCACAAGGTCGTTTGATACCAATTTATTGGCTGAAACATGCACCACTTTGAATGTCACTTAAAATTAACATAGAAAATAAATTAGGAGAAGTATAGATTAGCATAAAACGATCAAGATAGTATAAAACAAACTTGCACCCAATGGTTCCATTTCTTTATTGCTTGTTTTCCTCTTAAATTGTCTCGATATTTATAAGAAGATCCATTCATGTTTAATAAACAAGTAATCAACTCAAAAATTCATTGATGTTAAGGTGATTCTTTGCAACAAATACAAGTGTTATCATTATCTGATGAGCCAAACAATGAATAAAATGTGCAGATTTCATTTATTTCATAATCAACGTCTTCAAGCCATTAAATGCACCTCTCATGTTACTAGCTCCATCATAACCTTGACCTCAAATCCTATGTGGACTTAATCCACATTTTAAAAAAATATGAATAAATAGCTGTCTTTAATGACAAAGGTGAAGTGTCATTGAAATGTTTTATGTCAATAATAAACCTCTCCTCAACAACCCCTGGACTATTCACAAATTGCAAAACCAATGCAATTTTCTATTTACAATATACATCATGTGATTCGTCTACTAAAATTTCAAAGAAGTCATCCCCAATGTCTTCCATTATAAGCTTAATAGTCTCCTTTGTTTTAGCATGTACAATATCCTTTTGAATTGAATGTGAATTATTTGGAGCATGTTTTTAACACAACATGACCTACTTTCTCATTTCGAGCATAATAAAGTTGAAGCGGTTCTTGAAACTTACCTTTATTAATCAAGTTTTCACTTTCATCATGACCGTGAAAAGGTGATCCTTGTCGCAATAAGAATCTCACATAATCAATAAAAGCATTTAATAATACGTTGCTCACTCCTCATCAAATTATGTGACAACTGTCAAACTAAGTCAACAAAAGTCCACTCAAGTCGGTCAAAGCGTACGTTAAATCAATATGTGAAATGTAAACTTCATAATCTCTACGTTGTATAATATAATAGTATGTACGCTAATTCAAAACAATTATACGAACAAACGCTATTAAGTTAAATATTTTTTTTAAATTAAATAAAATTATTTTTTCACATCGTGAATAGTGACAGTGAATAGTATCCGAATAGTGAATAGTGAACGGTAAAAATGTAAAACTCTTCGGAATATTACAAATTTTATATCAAAACATAGATAAAATTACGACGGTTCCGAATATGTAATTATATTTTTACCAAATGTTATATATAAAAAGATATGATAGAAAAACATATAATTTAACTTGAAAGCGACGTTTGATTATAATATATATATATATATATATATATATATATATATATATATATATATATATATATATATATATATATATATATATATATATATATATATATATATATATATATATAATCGGTGATTGTTGATTGTCCGTGAATTCAATAAACGAAACCCGTGAAAATAATAATATTATTATATATATATAGCGGGTCCCACTTCATTATTATCCAATTTTACATATTTTACCCTAAAGAATTCATATTTTCATTTATACGTATTCAATACGTATTGTTAAGTTTACCAACAATATTATATCATTTTATAAAACACAAAATATACCATTAAAACGGTATCATCGATACGAACAACCTGACATCAAAATTCCATATTATGGGTATCAGTTTTATATTTAATATTTTCTTTTTCTTTAAAAAGAAATTATATTTACATTTAAACCCTATACTCTTATTAAAACTACAACTAATACCCTTTCGGTAATTCGTTAGAGATTTTTAGTTAAAAAGTTGATATTATTAAACTACTATTTTTGTAGATTACATTTTTATAAACAAAAATTATTTATCCTTTATAAAAACTATTAATCTATTTAAAGAGTATTTTAAGGGTATGTTTTGTCATAAACAAATTCTAAAAGCTATAATTATCAAATCTATGTATCTTGAGGGCCGCTATACGAAAATAAATCTACTATAAATATGAGCTTCATTTCTCTCATTTTCTTCACACCTCAGATTTTTCTCTGTATATCACTAGATAGTATTGTTAGAATATTCTTCGATATATATATAGATATATACGAAGAAGGAGCGTTAGAAGTAGTTATTTCAGTTATAAATATAGTGAGTTCGAGTTAGGAAGAGGAAGAGTCGGGTGATTTAACAACAATCGACGATAAGATGCTAGTCGACATTGATGTGAGTTCATACCCCTTCTTTTTACATTTATTTAAGTTTTTAAGGGGGAGAATACAAGTCATAATATTAAAATAATTATTTATACTCATTTGTAACAGTAGTAAACAAAATACGAATTTTGTAAACACCATTATTACTATAATTCAATTATAATTCCAAAAATAATATTGAATGATCTACTTACGAGGACGGTGTCTAGGCCGATCATTTGGGCTAGGTTGTTGGATTTCCGAAAGGCTTACACGCTGAAAGGGTCTTGCCTCCCCATCTGATCTTCTACCTGGTCGTTCTTTATTTGATAGTCATGAAATAATATTGGAATTAATAAATTGTATAACCATCTAAATAAGTTATTTCACACATATTTATACATATATATATATATATACTTTTTACAATAGAATACTAAAAATAAACTATTATAGGAATAGTTTGTGGATACAAAGATTACTAAGACATTTTAAACAAGACAAATAATTATATAAAATATATAATTATTATACATTACTATTTTACCATGGGAAAATGATAAAGGTGAAAACAAAGGCTTTCTTAACAAATATACATAAACAAGTTGATATACTTACATTTTGTGAGACGGGTCTTCACTAGTGCTTATTTAAGCATGATACAATAAGTCCTGTATTTATAACCAGAGTCTCGGTAAGAGAACGTGATAATTGTGTATAGATCTATACGGGATTGACAATCCTGCACCTGAGCTGCTAGCTACAGCTAGACCGACGGGTCTGGGGTGACAAAAGTCATAACATTCCGACGACTGAAGAACGTCGCAGCAGGCCTACAAGGTCACAGTATGGTTATAGGACGTCTTACATGGGAAAACAATCAAAATGTTTACGTGGATATATAAACACTTCAAATAGTTTTATACTATAACACAACTTACGTTATACATATTTAGTCTTTGGACCTTTTAAGACTACAACACATTTATAAGAAAATATTGGATTTTCTGGGTTACGATACTATATTTTACAAGGAAATGGATTTCTCATACAAGTTTTATGGAAATTAAAACTACATTTTATCAAGATATAAATACAAGTACAGTTTACTTATACATACGAGTTTTATGGAATTAAAACTACAATTCTGTAAGATACAAAATAACATACGATTTCATCTATGTAAAGATTTTACAAAATTAGATCTACAACTAATCTACGAATAAACATGTATTCACATAATTTCATACAAGAATAATACTATTTTCAAAAATAGAACACTTATACATTTTCGGTCTTTGGGTTTTTAAGACTACTACTCATTTATAAGGAAATATTGGATTTTCTCGGTTTACAATACTATTATTTACAAACAAAAAGGACTATGAATTTTCTCATACAAAAATCTTATGAACTCACCAACGTAATGTTGACACTTTTTCAAACTACTTGTATTCTCAGGAAATTGATGAATCAGGTAACTACAAGTTTTGACGATGGTTCATTATGGCATCATACTATGTATTTGATATCATATTGTAATTGTATTTGGAACGTATTGTATTTTGAATCTTGTAACATTTACAATTATGTATATGATGGATGTGTTTGCTTTGATCACTATTGTACAAACGTTGTTATGATACTGTTCATGAAGTCATCCACCCTCAGACGATTCCGCCACGTGGTTTGAGGGTGTGACAAATTAGTTTGCTTATTAAAAGTAGTAGTTATGGATTGTCTTTAGTTCATCAAAATTGGACACTTTTGGATTGTCATATCGTGTAGACTTCCAGCATTGTAGAGATATAGACTTGATCTCCTATTCTAAGCCTTAAACCATATTTTTACAAAATGATTTGAACCGCCTTGGTTTCTAACATAAACAAAATGTGGCTTCCATTTTTATATTATACTCTAGCCAATATTTATATTCCTCGTATCAAGAGAAATTAAATCTACGAAGTCTACATCCATTATCTCTTTGTTGGAAAGAATGAGAACGTGGTTGATAAGGTGATATGAGATACATAAAACGGACACATGTGGTGAAGATAAAACAAAAATGTAATTTTCTAATAGATTTGAAATTCATATATAAATAACACTAATTTTTAGGAGGTTTGAGAGGTGGTTATCAAAAATAGTTTATATAGATTTCATAATTTGTATTTAGTTTTACAAATCTGTAAAATATATAGAAAAAAACATATCAAGATGGGGAAAAAAGTAAATGGAAGTGAATAAAGGAAAAACTGTAAAAAATAAAGTTTACAATATTGTTTGGGTTATCAAAAACCATCGCCGACCTCGGCCTTTCTCCACCATCTTCGATGTTTTATTGTTTTATTGCCGCCGAAAGTGATACTTGCTTACTTATATTGTTGTTCATGAGCCTATCAGACTCACTATCTTCCCTGTCTTTGTTGTAGTTGGTTATTTTAATGATTCTTACATTCTACTTTTGAACATAGCCGTCGGTCCCTATGTATTGTGTGATCATACATGTTGTATTCTCATATGAATATGTATTTAATAGTTGCTCCTACTAGATCAATGTGTAGTATGATATTCCAAAGCTAATTGCTTATGAGTATGTTATGATATATGTTGACTCATCCAAGATATATTATATTTTAACCAAGTTTGACGAACTTGATCATATGGCTTATTGTTTCTTTTCATTTTAGACGATAAGCTATCACCTCTGACCTCTTGTCACACCTGGAATCGATATGGCTATGTGGAACCAATATGGTCATGATTGCAATGTTTTAAGTGGGTTGATCCCGAGTTGAATGACTACTATAAAGGATTAATGAATGAACTTATTTTTGAATTGAATGGAAAGAATGTAAAGTTTGAAGAGTTGGAAAAGATAAAATGTTTGGATAATGTGATTTATAGTTTGTTGGCATTATGTTTTTTTGCTGGTAATATGTTTGTTTGTAAATGTTTATTGTGTCTTAGTACAGTGGTGGATTATGTATGTGAAAATAGATTGGCTAATGAAGTGTTTACATGGGTTACAAATGCTTGTTTTGTAAATAATGGTATTGTTACCAAATTACATTCTGTAATGATGATTGTTTGTAATGATGATTGTTTTGGTAACCAAAGTTCTCATCAATGGTGTTTTTAGCATTGTAGTTTGTATGCAATGGTGTTTTTAGTGAGTTGTGTGGTTTTTAATGCAACCATTTCCTTTATAATTTTTGTAGTTTTTTACCAACCAACTATTACAGAAACTCGGGTTTTTAGCAACCAAGCTCCAGAAACAATCAAAATTGTGGGGCATCTCGGTTTGTTATTTAAGGAATTTAGTAACCACGTAATTGCAAGAAATTTTTTCTAGCAACCAAGTTTATGAATTCAAATTTATTTAGCATCGTACTTTGTTATTTCTCTTTTTTAGCAACCTTGCGTGTGTGTGTGTGTGTGTGTGTGTGTGTGTGTGTGTGTGTGTGTGTGTGTGTATATATATATATATATATATATATATATATATATATATATATAATCTTGTTTTGTATTATTGCAAAAACGGTCCTGTAAGAATAGATTACAGATACAATTTTTTTAACTACATTCATGTTGATTTTGGCAACCTAGTTACGGTTTTTCTGGTTTTTAGCATCGATCCTTTACATAGAAAGCGGTTTTGAGCAACCAACTTTTCCATCATAGATTGTTATTTCTTTTTTTTTTGGCAACAAACTTTTACATTTTTCTGGTTTTTGGGCGTGTTCGGCATGCAGCTTTTGAAAGCTTTTGGGAGCATTTAACTTTTAGCTAAAAGCTCGTAAAAAAGAAAAAGCTTCGTTCGACGGCAAGAGCATTTAACTTTTAGTTTTAATAAACTGCTCCTAATCCAAAAGCTATTTCAAATAGCTTTTGGGAACGTTTAGCGTTCAGTTTTTTATTTTTATATGATTTTACACTTCTAAAAGTTAACAACTAATTTTGTCGAACACTTCTACACTAATAAAAGCTACAACTACCAGCTTCCAGCTAACCGCTACGAGCTTTCAGCTAAACGCTAACTGCTACCAGCTTGCGGCTTACAACTACCATCTAGTTTTGCCGAACACGCCCTTTAGCAATCAACTATTATATAAATCGTTTTTTAGAAACCAACTTTTCCATTTTTCTGGATTTTAGCATGCAACTTTTACAAATATCCCTATTTTAGCAACCAAGTTCCAGAAATTGTTTGTAATGCAGGCCTTTTTCTGTCAAAATTGTGGGGCCTTTTTGTACATGATTTTTTCAGCATCGTAGTTTGTTATTTCTTGTTATTTTAAGCAATGTAGACTACAATTTACAGAAACAATTGTTTTAATACAATTTTTTAACACAAACTAATATTTAAAATCTGAATTTTATAGAAATTGCCCTTCTAATACAAAAATTGACATTTAAAATCCGAAATGGACAGAAAAGCTTTCTAACACAATTTTTGTAACTTGTTGGTTATCACAGACGTGAAAGTCATTGTCGAACCGGAAGTATTTGTCCGACAATTGCTGGAATGTTGGATGGGATGGATCTGCAATTCGATTGCCTTGTGGTTCGTTTCCTTCCTTGTCATTCGATTTCAGAATCGTAAATCAATTGACTGCAAGTTCGTAATGTTATTGCATTGTCATACTGTGATTAACCCTATTTAAGTTATTATCACTCTTAATTGTTGTGGCCAAGTCAATTTTTTTGAGAGACGTATGATAAAATTTAATTTTGAATGCCACTTAATTTATACAACCTGTTATTGAAGGTTAAAAAGAAATTTTGGTTTAATTTGAAAGGTAAAAAATTAATAGAAGTGTTTCTTGAACAAAATAAATAATGAAGGGTTTTTCTGCTTAATAAAGGTTGGTTTTTTTTTCTTTTTTTGTTCTTTTTTTTGTTTTTAGCCCTTAAAAGAATTCCAAAACAAGGATTATCCATAGACATCATTACTCTTAAGGTAGCCTCGCCAGCCTCTTAAGGTAACCTCGCCAGCCTTGATTATTATTCTCACGTAAAGGCATATTTTTTTAACTATTTTACCGTATATAGCCTCATTAAGGTTGAGAAATGCTAATCTTTTTGTTTATTCTTTATTCATCGGATAAGCAAGTTGAAGATATGCTTGACTATCATTTCATTCTAAATATCTACTATGACAAAATTTACATAATTACATCAAATTTTTTGTTTATACAGTTAAACAAAACAATAGCTTTTTCAATAATGGAATAAATAGACAAACATTAAACTAAAACATATTATCAATTAATTTTTAGTGTAAATAAATTTAAACAAGTAAAGCTCAAGCTTGGTATAGCTGGGGATCGGCACCCTGGGGGTCCTTGCAATTTAAAGAGACAAGTTGACCTAAAATATGTTGTGGGATAAGCCTAAAAAAACGATGATCATCTGACTCATTGCTCAAGCATTGCATCTGGGGTATGTCGGGCACAACAGCCTACTCCATAGTGCCATGCGGCTGCCCCTGCAGTCTGTTATGCATGCTTATTCCGCAGTCACTCTGCATCTGTGGTCCAACTCCCCACAACAAGGTCAAAGAAAAGATCAGACTCTCACAACTTAAAAAGTTCTTCAAACTTGGTATGACTTAACCAGACCGTTCCTAGCATATTTGAGGTCCGGGGCAATAACCAAAAAGAGGCCCCTCAAGATATACCAATATTTAATATGAAAAAAAATGCTCTTTTAACTTAAAAATATAAATAAATAGTTAATGCAATAAGCAGAATCGTTCATATAATAAAAAGGGAGTGATCTTGCATGTTTTCGAATTCTACGCAGCTCAAAACTCGATAGTAATTTGCTTTAGTCACTTTTGTTGAGCAACTATTGTTAATATTTAGTGGCAACTAATTATGTCAACTTGACGGTGTTGATGGCCATTTTAAGGCATATAAGCTCTTTTCTAATTGGTTTGCTAAAGTTGATACAATACAGAGCTTCAATATCTTATCATATATCTCTTGTCTTAATAAGTCTATCAAATGAGAATTTACAAGTAGAATTTGGGATTTAAAACTTCATGAAATTTGAGGCTTCAACTTTTTATTATTGATTTGTATTACAACCAGAAATTACAAAAATGACACTCCATCTACAAAGTACAAAAGTTATACCTCAATATCAAAACAAAATTAGTATGACTCATATTAAAAAGTTTAAAGACAATTCAACTTCTAAATAGCCCAACTATTCTCTAACAATAGCTTGTGCCTTGTAGGACATGGCTATTTTAAGAGCAAAAACAAATACTTAGATTAAAATTTTGTCAAGATGTACTTTTTAGTACATGAATTTTACCAGAACAAAAACATATATTTAAATAATAATAAAAACAAAATGACATCGTATATCACCTACAATTAGCATCTACATTTTTATTAATCACATTCTGTCTTTGCCAATTTGCTGTTCGACCTACATTCTTATGATTTTACCTAAAGATTGCTAAAATTTAGGGTCCTTCGTAACGTTGGGCCCTGGATGGTTGCCCAGGTTGCCCTCTATTGGGCCGGCCCTGTGCTTAACCACCTTCTACGTAAATCCATATACACGATCAATGGTACATTCAAGCACTACGTAATATCTAAACACTTATATGTTGCATCCCTACAATATCAAGACAATTCATACCATATTTCTAACCACCACCGCAACTTACCAACACACTTACATGTAACGAGTTAAAACGCTCACTCATACAAGGCTAAGACTATAATCATATTGCATATTTCGTTTAGGGTATCGTACTTCCATTATATCCACAACGACATGTCATAACCAACAATTGATGTTCGATACTGCCACATAACATTTATAAACGATTTGGAACCTAATGATCATCATAGGAACATAATTTAACAAATGGAAATGTAGATTGCTCCATCTCAAAGAAAAAGTGTACGGCTTTTTATCATCGTTATGGATCATGTGTATGGCTTTTTATAGAACACACATGAATTGTACCATCTCAAAGAAAAAGTTCAATGAACATATTTATGGATCTTTAAGCTATAAACGACGGTGTCGTAGATTATATTGTCTGGAAACTGAAGTATTGATTAAAGCCTCTCCAACTTCTTCCGGAAGCATATATTCAAGGTCTTCCAATTCATCTTCAGGTAAATCAGTGTCAACCCATGAAGACCAGTCCACATCATCATCATCATCACATAACATATGTTTATTTCCTTGCATGCCGTTAACCTTCTCAATTAATGATTGTAACATATGATGGTTCAATGTCTCGTAATCTCTGCTCGAATTCGATAACACAAACAATAAGTAATATTTAAAAAAATCTAATGAAAGAGTCTTTATGTTTACCTGTATGTGTAAATGGCATACAAAAGTTGACATGATGCAAGAAGCATAAATATTGACCTAACAATGCTTATAATCCATGCTTGTTTTTCAATGTCGTTTCCATAACGAAGCACCATAAATTCAATCAAAAATGTCACACATAATCCTGCACAAACAAAAAGAAAAAAAAATTATTGTAAGATATGGGAACATCGTAAATTATGAACTCATTGAAAATTTTAGTTAATTTACCTATGTATAGCCTTGGTCTCACATTGTAGGTTTGCTTTGTACTTGTAAACATGTAGAGAGTGAAAATTAATATAGAATATACAAGAAAAGCTTTAATAACTCGTGATTCAAGCAACATTGCATTATGCAGAGTGAAAAGCTTGTCGATTGCAAGAAACATGCTTGCTTGCTTTGACTCAAAAATTTCCTATCAAACACAAATAATCAAAAAATGAAAAGATTATTTAAAATATTTAAAAAAAAGTAAATAATCAAATATACAAAAAAAATTAAAAAAGTAAACCTGGGCAGCCAATATTGTTTTTGAATTCTCAACTAAATGATCATGAGCTTGTTTAAGTTGTTGTTGCCTTTGTATGAGTTCCTTTTGTTGACTTTGACCAAGCTCAATTAACTGCTGCAAAGTCCCCCTACAACCAAACTATAAAACTCAATAAATGTATTATTTTCATTTTTTTTTCTTTTTTCTTTACCTGCTTTCTTCTAGTGCTTGGGACTGAAAACTTGTGACAGTTTGAAGAGCTTCAATGGCGACACTTTGGCTATCAAGAAGTTGCTTTTGCTTTTCTAATGAAGTTTCTGCTATATTCTCAATATCAAAAGCTTTGTTTTGTAACGTATCCATCTTCATAAACATAACATCTCCAACTTTACCGATTTCTTTTTCTATTTCAACAGCTTCATTCCTTAAATTCTTCATTTCTTCCCCAATTTTATTAGCAGATTCATTCAACATCATCATCCCTTCATCCAATCTTTCATTCATTTTCATTTGTCCATCACGCAGCTCCATTTGAGAATCTTCTAGTTTTAGAGATTGCTCATAAACCGATTTAGAATGTTGTAACACAACATCAACATGTTCTTCAATATTCTTTGATGTTTTCGCCACTTGTTGAGTTTGAACATCGATAGAAGCCAAAGATTCATGAATATGATCTGAATTATGCAATAAACGTTCTGCTTTTTCTTCTATGTTCTCTAACTTGTCCTCCGTGTATTCCGCAGACTTTTTCAGTTCGTTCACTAATCTTTCGGTTTGTCTCTTGAATGCATCAGTCCTATAATACAAATTGAATTCTATAATCTAAAGATGTAGATAGATAGACAGATAGATATATAGATAGATAGATAGATAGACAGACAGATAGACAAATAGATAGACAGATAGACAGATAGACAAATAGATAGATAGATAGATAGACAGATAGATAGACAGACAGATAGACAAATAGATAGACAGATAGACAAATAGATAGATAGATAGATAGACAGACAGATAGATAGATAGACAGATAGACAGACAGATAGATAGATAGATAGACAGACAGATAGACAGATAGATAGATAGACAGAGAGAGAGAGATAGATAGATAGAGAGAGAGAGAGAGAGAGACTAAACTGTAACTGATGACAAATGGAGTTTGTTTCAAGATAAAACTCGAGATAAATCCTATGAGCATCTTCATCTAATTTTTTGAGACAATTAACCATTGGAGATTTTACATCACAATAAGGAAAATGTGACCTCCCCGTGTCCTTTTGAAAGCAATCACTAAGATGCCAAGCCAGTCTAGACCGTTGTTCTTCACCTGCTAGAATTTCTGAGCATCCTGCAAATAGATTTTGATATGCATTTTGCCAACAAGAATTCGACACAACGGCCTTTCTTTTTGCTTTTTCAACCAAAGTCATTCCCTTCTTGTTATTAAAGGATTCCATCGAGAATTCAGCAACAACATCATTAGAAACATCCGGAAACACTAAAGGCTTCTCACTAGAATCGATCTTTCCATTAGTGGAAAACCAACTAAATGACTCGATGTTGTTTGATAGAAACAAAAGCATCCATAGGATCCCAAAATTATTATGCTTATAGTGATTCATTGGATCCAATGGGAAATAATAACAAGCCTATAAGAAAATCGTAGAAAGATGATCAGTTTTCAATGTATACAAGACAGTTAATAAAGATACACTAAAACTGCAAAAAGGGTTTTCATATTCATATGTTGGGAAAAAAGTTAGTGATGAGTGTGGTTTATAAGAAGAATAGTGTACAACTTGTGAGGCAAGAATAACAAATAGTTAAAAGAACACGTAAGTGATTAAAGAATAGAATTGATAGGGATGAATCAGCATAATTGGAAAAAAAAGACAACAAAGGACCTACCAGATAAAAAAGAATGCAAGTGGAAATAGACTGGAAGACCATGAATATATAATATTTATATTAAACTCTATCTTGCTTTTGCGTGAAGAAAACGGACATAAAAATATCATGTCAATTGACTTGTGATGGATTATGAATAAATGATAAAACATAAGATTTCTTAGGATTATATCGAAGGAGCACAGAGAGAATAGAACCAATAGAAACGACGGCATACAAGTTAAAAAAAATAAAAAATAAAGGCTTACTTTGAGCATTCCAACGTTCTTGTAGTCACATATAAGAATATAACTCCATTGATGTAAAATTCAGAAACTTGTTCACTCAAATGGAAAACTAATAATTTCACTGCGTAAAAGGAAGCATGAGATAATGAATTTAATAATACAAGTTAACCGTATTTCCCACATTTAGAGCAAGAAGGATTCTAGTGATTATGAAATGATTTTCAATAAGTAATGACAATATATAAGCATTAGACACCTTCCTTATATGAAAAACAAAGATCCGTACTGTTTTCCAAGAAAAAAGCTTGATGCAGAGTAATGTTTATATTCGGCTTTCCATGATTATGGATCGAATACAGAAATGAGTAAAGTTTGCAACTTACAAATCAATAATTGTACCTTTTTCGTGATCATGTTGATAACTCTATTAAACTTCCCATAGAGCACCAAAAATGGGAGCTTTTTACCATCGACGCATTTTATCAAACACTTAATATGCTGAAAAATTCAGGTTCCTGCGAGTCCGGAAGGAAACAGGTGAAATGAACACTCCCACAGAAGTTCTTCTGGAGATGAAACGAGAAGAGAAACCCACTGGGTACATAATGTGCCAAAGGGTAAAACATGGTTTCAAGGGGATGAAACGGTTGGGGTGTCAATGGATCGTCTGAATTTCGTTTCCCACTGGCTTCAACGCTTCGTTTCCCAGTCGACGAACACCCAATACCGTAATATTCCGTGGCAAATTTTGTATGTTGGCGGCGGAGTCTGGGTCGGTGAGGGTGAACCCATGAATGATGGAGAAGACGATTTTGTTGTTTCATTTTGGGTTAATGTCGTTAAAATCCAATGAGAGTTTATTTTTGGATTTAAACGGTTTCTATTAAAAATTTAGAAAATATCCAAATAGTCTTACGAGTTTGTTTTGTTTTGTTTTGTTTTGTTTTTTTTTTTTTTTTGGTTTTGTTTTTTTAAAGGTTTCTTATTTTATTGGCTTTGTGTTTTAGTGACACGTATGAATATTTGAGCCCTAGTCTTACGAATTTTTTAGCTCTGTTTTTTTCCAAAGATATTGTCCGGTCTCCTTGAGGTTTTGGGTTCAAATCTCACTAGGAGATAATGTGGATTAGGTGGATTAGGATATAATATAGGTGTTGTAATATTTGCCGGTTCAAAAAAATGTTTTTTTCTTAGTTTTGTACTGACATTGTAGCCCTTCGTGTTTTATAAAGTATAGAATCGAGTATGTAATGAACAAACAAGCAATCAATATAACATTAATAAGAGATCTACTGAAATGCACAAGGTCGTATGATTGAAAGGGGTTTAAGTATAGAGTTAGTGCTCAATTTAATAAGAGTAAAGAGCAACTATGAAGAACATGCACAAATACAGACATTATTATGTGATTCGTAAAACCCGAAGGGTTTAAGTATAGAGTTAGTGCTCAATTTACCAGGAGTAAAGAGCAACTATGAAGAAGATGCACAAATACAGACTCTATTATGTGATTTGTAAAACCCAACGCCTCATATTTATACATAGTTGAGGCGATGAAATCATTGACCAATACAAATGTGACAACTATCAAAAGGCACAATAGTTTGATCTTACTAATAATTGAAGCATGTTAGGAGCAGGATAGCCTAGGTCACATGATAACACTAAGATTCCCTTCGGATGGTTTGTCACTTCGTCATATAAGAATGAGATTGTGGTAGATTGTCTGCAACAATCTTCAGTGCAATATCTTCGACACAACTTTCAACAATATCCTCATCTGTGATGTAGTGCTCTGAATGGACAAAGTAGGCAGAGAGGCAAGACGTCCAAAAGAGCTTCAATTACTGCTAACCACCATGTTAGTTGTGTTGGAATACGATGGGAATACAAACATTAACAGCGGAAGCAAAATTAAACGATCGTATTCCACCACGAATCACAAAATCGTGTGGCCGTTTGTAATTGTAAACTAAAAGAAATGATCAATAATTACCTCAATTGTAGATCTGAAGTATCTAGGATGATTAGCTCCAAAACTAGAACTCCTCTAATGTGAGTCTCTCCTCCAAAATGGTAATCAGCTCGGTCTTAATCGAGCCAAAGGAATGTGGCGATCATGTCCCACAGATCCTCATCAATCAGTCCAACTCCACCTTATATTCTCGCTCCCGAGCCTAGGGATGTCAACGGGGTCAAAGGGGACGGGGATAGCTGCCCCCGCCCCCGCCCCCAAAATTCCCCCGCCTCCGCCCCCGTCCCCGAATTCCTTGGAAGTTTTGCCCCCTCCCCAGCCCCCGAATCCCTAAATTTTTCCCCGCCCCCGCCCCCGATTTTTAAACTAAAAAAATCTTTTTTTGGCTAAAAAAATCAATTTTGGGTTGAAAATTTCTTTTTTTAGTTATATATATATATATATATATATATATATATATATATATATATATATATATATATATATATATATATATATATATATATATATATATATATATATATATATATATATATAGGGTCTGATTCCGGTGAGGACTCGCGAGGACACCTTAAAAAATTTGAAAAAAAATATAAAAAAAAAATATAAATCATAAAATCGAGAATAGTTCTATATCATCATCAAAAAAAAATTGAAAATTTTTTTTGCATCATTGCAAAACGTAATGATGCAATTTTTCTGTTTTTATTTTGGATCATTATTTAATTATAAAAAAATAATGATCGAAAAGTTTTTTTTTTTTTGAATCTTTTTTTTTTCTTTGATATAGTACTATGATCCATTTTATTATTTATAATTTTTTTATATTTTTTTTCAATTTTTTTAAGGTGTCCTCGCAAGTCCTCACTTTAAGAAGAGTCATCACCCGATCCTGATTATATATATATATATATATATATATATATATATATTAACGGGGACCCCGCGGGGTTTCGTGACGAGGTTTCCACCCCAGCCCCCACCCCCAAAATCAAAACGAGGGTAATCTTGCCCCCGCCCCCACCCCTAAGTCTCCCCTAACACTTCTATTAGACATTCGTATATCATTCATACGGTCATGCACCGAGGTGCCTAACACTCTTCCTAGACTACCTAGGATCTATGCAGTTATCGTGGTAAAAACTATAATAACGGTAACATGTCGATATTTAATTTAGCGGTTCTCGCGATGGTATAGCGGCGGTATAACAGTTTTTTATAATATGTAGAATTTATATATTATATTATTTTTAGTAGAATTAATATCATAAAGTTATATAAAAAACATCACATGAGACTTAAGGCATAACATTTTACCATGATAACAAACTTTTATAATAAATGTGTATCAATGTCATATGAACGGAACCATATATCCACATTTTATAAAAAATTATATCAAGCTAGTAAAAAAATAAAATAAAAACGATGTGATTACGTTAAAATTTTTTACGTACATTGTGCAACTTTTCATTCTATTGGTATCGCGGTATTTCGCGGTCCAAAATCGCGGTCAATCGCCTAAAATTGCGGCACTATTTGCGGAACCGCTATAATATACCGCTAAAATGAACCGCTATTTGGCCTACCTCTGCTAACCGCGATACCACCGCTATACCGGCGCGATTAACTGCATAGCCTAGGATTCCACAGTCCACACCCCACACGTGCCGAGAGAAACTTCTGCTAACATTGTCGGGTCTCCTTATGAATGCACAGTCGTACGTAATCGAGAATAAGATAGATTGTCAAATAAGTGACCCTCCCCTAAATTCACAACCAAACAAGGAATAACCAGTAAGGGTTGATCAAAAATTCTGAGGTTATCTGACTATGCGGATCACATCTTTCTTTTTTTATAAAATTCTTTTTCCAACAAGTTTTTATAAAAACTCACCGGTCCTTAGTTTGAGTTTAGACTCACACTAATGTTCATCCAAATCTATCAAATGTAGGCTCTGATGTTAACTTGTAACATCCCAAATTTTAGGCTAAATTTTTCATTTTTAAAATAAGAGTATAAGTATAAATGCCACATTAATTTCCATAAAGACATTAATTCAATGTTAATAAGAACAACGTGTACAAAATCCATAATGTCAAATCCAATATAAGTCACAAAACAGCAGATGTCTTAGTTGGGCAGTCAATCGCACCCATCGACCGCTACAAAACTCATTTAGCGTTACAAAAACTCATTTAGCGTTACAAAATAAGGGTTCCGCTATTAACGACACTATTTAACACGATTTACCGCGATTTTAGTCCGCTATTAAAAAATTTGAACATTTACACAAGGGTTCACCCAAGAGGCACTCCCAATGACTAAGCCAAATAGAACCAGGGTTGAACCCGGTCGCACTCAGCTCAACGGGTAAGACTCTTGACCAAGCTTCCTATTTATAATAAGAGGCCATAGTCAATGTTTTATTTTTAAGCGATGTGGGATTGCTTGTACATATCCTAATGCTTCATAGTTCATATCATATCAAACCGATGTCATCTTCTCTAGAGATATTATCGACCTTTGATTGTCATCTTCTCATGTAATCTCGATTGTCATATTCTTAGGAGATATTATCAACTTTCGATTACCCACTCCCAACTTCGTTTAACATGTATTGATTGCAGTTCGATCACAACTTCGTCAGTTCGATGAGATCACGACTTCATTAGTTCTATTACCCAGTATCATTTGAATTCTGCTTCGTACTGTTTAATTCGTGACATCAGGTTCATTCTCGTACCGTTTGAATTCTGCCTCGTACCGTTTGAATTGATTGTAGTTCCAATTGATTTTGCTTCGATTCTGATTGAATTCGTGACTTTGATTAAGCTTTAACTAGAACATGGTACCGACTTCAGGTTCGATTTGATTGCAGGTTCAATTGATACGCATCTGATTAGATTATTCTGGTTGTAGGTCTCGATTTCAGCTTCTAATTCAACGTGGTCCCAACAATTAATTATGTCCAAGTCCGATTCACTTGACAATCAGACTCGTTTGTGTTGTATGTATTTAATAGCTATCAATATGTAATTACGATTCGGAATTTGGGATATCTGTTATTGATTAAACATAAGTTTTTCATTCTAGTTTTGTATTGTGCACACCAAATGTTTGGTAAAATGCTCAAAAGAATATCAAATCGCTTGTATTATGTAATCGGTTCTCATTCCAGTTTGGTTGATTAAGATGTGTTCCCAGCATGTGAAAACAATGAAATAACAAAGATTTATGTAATTGGAACAATTTTTATGGTTTGATATAAGTGTATAATTTGGCACAATACCATAACCGCAATCTCAAATATCTGCCACCGACCGCTATTTGATTTTCAACTGCGATAACTGCATAGAGTCTTAGTAAATCAGTCGGTGCGGTACAGTCAGGATGTGCCCTTTCTTTTATCATAAGAAGTACCTATAAACATTTAGCTTGAGAGAGTAATCACAAAGCTTACGGAGTTCCCTAAATACCATACATTTGATCACATAGCAAACGCAACAATTTTCATTCACCACGTCGGGCACTAGGCACCGTCCAACCCTGGCGGACATCAGGAACAGTCCGACCCTACCGGATACTAACCACAATCTAACATTGTCTGTCATCAGGAACGGTCTAACCCTAACGAGCATCAGGCACCGCCCAACCCTGTCGGGCATCAGGTATGACAATCATACGGACAAATCATATGACTTCACAATCAAGACACAAGACCACACAACTACACTAGTCTAAGCACCCCATTCTACCCTAGCGGTCGTAACTATACACCTACACGGTCTCTCATCACTCAACAATCCGAACCACCTAAGTCATCATTAGATGGAGTTTAGCAACCCGAACCCATAAAAGGTCAACCCGTTAGTCTACACCTTAAATTCCCCAAAGTTTGACCAAAAGTCTGTACCACCCGGCTTTTTAAAAACAAAATACACCCAAAAATTTTCAACTTTAAAACATAGTTTCAAACATACAAAACCAACTATTTAGGTGTATAAGTTATACAAAAAGGGTACAAGTGTATCAAGGAGTACACAACAAAAGTAAACTCCTTCTGAGCCAGGCTGCTACCACGAAAAGTCCTATCCATGAACTATATCTTTACCCTTAATAGGGTCACGCTCACCTGCAGGGACAATTCACACATATATTGTGAGCCATAAAGCTCAATGAGTAATCATATAAACAGTTTAACGTGCATATATATATATATATATATATATATATATATATATATATATATATATATATATATATATAATTAAGTTATCAAAACTCAATACATGTACATCCCTGTTTGAATCAACATTTGGATATCAATCCAATCTCCTAGCCATAAAGGTCGTTATTATTTGGATGTCAAATCCAATCTCCTAGCCACGAAGGCCGTTAACATTTGGATGTATAATCCAATCTCCTAGCCACGAAGGCCGTTAATATTTGGATACTGAATCGAATCTCCTAGCCACGAAGGCCGATAACATTTGGATACTAAATCCAATCTCCTAGCCACAGAGGCCGTTATACCATCAATTGAGTAACTTAGCTAACTTCTAGGTTACCAATTCAAATGCTAAAGCTACTTCAGATCACAAGAGTTCAATCAATACGTATCAAATTAGATATAGTATAGATTACTCACCTGGTGTTGAAGATTTATACGATCTAAGCCAATATTACAAAAGCTACAACGATCCTTTAAGGTCTCCCAGCACCTACATAATCACACACACACCAAGTAGAGATGAACACTTTGTTTTTCTACCATCAAGCTTGAAACTTGATCATAAGAGTTAAAAACTCGGGATTAGAAGCATTTCAACACATCCAAATAAGTGTATATGCTCTGGTTCTAACAATTCACAGGTGGTCCTTCACCACCACCCGAAACCAATCCAAAACAAGGAAATTCAACCACTCCATCGGACTAAAAGGTAAACCTTACCTTCAAGAAGCGAAATACCGAAGATTACTTCAATCCAACGCGTTCTAGCCTTCCAATTTGGTCCAAGAACGAAGAGGGAATGTTTCTAGGGTTTTTGAGAGGTTTTGGTTTGAGAGAATATCAAAGAAAAGGGCTGAAATCTCGATTAAAAGAAGTGGGGTCGGCACAAAACCCGACCCTGGTCCGTGTGCAGCACGACCCGGGCTCGCTAACCCGACCCGGTTTGACGCTAAAGTCGTTGCTGACTTCGACGGCTGAAAACCCGACCTGGTTTCTGAAACCCAGTCCGGGTTGTATGGAGCACGACCCGGGTTGTAAAACCCGGTCCGGTTTGACACTGATACTGATTTGCTGAATTTTTACAACTGAAACACGATCCGGGTTGGCCAACATGACCCGGGTTCTTCAAAATTGGTTTTAAATGTTATTTTTCATCTTTTAACTTAACTAGGTTCAAACCGTACGACCCGGTTTATTTCTTTTTAGCGTTTTTCACCTAAAACTCTATCTTAAATGTATCAAAATCATCCAACTTCTATAACATTATTTCATATCATAATCAAAATGCGATTAAAGTAAATTTACTTATCGAAAGTAACGTGGTGTTACAAGTCAAACTGATAAAAAGTCAACACTCAACAGTCAAAGTCAACAGCTGAGCTTAGCATCATGACTACAATCCTTAGAATCGCTATGGGATACTGTCCAAAAACAGGCTTCGTCAAAGGTAGCGCCACTAACCCCGCAGTGTAGCATAGCTAACTCTAGGCAGACCAACTTTCATATTAAGCACTTAATTCGTTATGTCAGGGGCTAGGGTATTCTAGACTCCATCCAATAGGTCTTTAGATTCATAAAAATGTGAACTTTATGGACATTCATGCAACCCAAACCCTAGGTCAAAAGATGTTCAAACCACAACCAAAATCTTGTATGGCTTCAAGAGGGTTTGAGCATGCCCTCTTCGAAGGTCCAGAAGTTCCATGAAACGTCTTGAAGTAAACTTAGAGACTGGAGTTCCCCAAACTCCAGAAACATAGCAACAATGGGTCAAACAACCCACGGGTTTTGCACTTGTGACTCATCGTGCCACTAAGCATGGCTGATAACGTCGCTATTAGCCATACTCCGCATGTGGACTTAAACCCTCCTTTACATCACTACCACCATAAGGATAGCATCGCGATGTGCCTTTTGCTCCAAAAATGTTTTTGATTTAATTTTTTAAAACCTTACATGTTGAGATCCAATAAGGCTAGTCTTGGTCATGGATTCATGAACATCTCATGTCTTATCCCTACAAGGGGATGTACGCCTATACCTACTCTTTACTCAACTTGACTATGCATTATTCTCGTTAGCTATTAACCTAGAAGATCTAGGTTCCGACACCGACTCCATTTTAGTCGACATACAAAACCACTTCATAACATTTTATCTTTACTACACAACATGCATTTCAATATAGTATATAACAAAGCTATATTAACAATTACATGTATTTCAATATAGTGTGGTACCATGTACTCACCTTAGTGGTGTCATAGCTATCTCGAGATCAGTTCTATCAGTATGCTTTTCCTCTTGTCATAGAAGTTGTTAACATCACATATCATTTCTGAGTACCAAAATTAAGTACCATCGACTCAAGGCTGCCCTTCTACATAATCTCTTTATGCATGTCTCGGCCAATCATCAGACATGTTCATGCAATGCATCACATCTAAGCGACTGACGCGTCGGGTCCATTGAATGATTGCTTTTACGTGTTGCGACCAGTTTATGTCGTATCGTTACCTATGATCCTTCAAGCCTAGCATTGCTATCTATGAGCTTAGCACCCCGATCATTCCTCATTAAGACAACTTTTAATTCGTTTCCAGTCATAATGGTCAGGGTTTCAACCCTTAGGCTATAGAATCAGGCTCTATCTATCTCTAGCATGCTTTTAACATAAATCTACCAAGAGAAATTAGGGGTTTACCTTTGAATCCTTCAATAGGGGTAATTCCCTTGTAACTACCCTTGTTTCTCTTCGATTTCCAACTCACACGAACGCAGGGGATCATTTCCCTCCTTTGTTCTCCTCCAGATTTGGGCAAAAAATGCCCCAAAATGGCATGTCTAGGGATTTAAACCCCGATTGACATGTGCAAACTACATGACGTGACAGAGCAATAGACGCATCGTGTGAACTGTTTACATCAAACACACGTTCTCAATTATTTGGATAGTGATGAAATGGTCATCACAATTCTTCCCTCATATAAAAGATCATGTCCTCGGAATCATTCAAACCAGTGTGGTTTCTCAACTAACATTCTCATTTGGGTTCTCAATCTATACTCAATCTTTTGTGAAGTCACCATCAGACATTCACAAGTTTAACTTTGTCATCTTGAGGTCGTATCCTCTTGCAATTAGAGGCTTTCTCTGGCTACTCATGGCACCCATACTTCCCATATGTTTCGAGTTTCACTAGTGATACCTTTAGGACCTTTATCGGGCGATATTCTTCGCACTTCACTTGTCAAGGCGGTATGTAACGACCCAAAACCAGTAATAAAAGTTTTCTTTTAAAAACGATCCAATTTCCTAAAACGGGTTACCAATTAAAATCATCCAAATTTAAACTTATATTTAAAACATTTAAAACGTAATTAACAAGAACGTTTACAAACATTATCGAGCGGAAGATTTGATTATAAAAGCCTCAGATGCGGTACAGTAGCGTCGTGCTCCAAACTAAAGCCAGTAATTACCTGAAAACAGTAAAGGTGAAAGAGTAAGCAAAAAGCTTAGTGAGTTCCCCAAAATACCACATGATCCATTCCATAACACATAATCACATAAGGCTCATAGGTTTCTGTCTGGTTCTTGCCCAATTCCGTTGGCTCACGTGTATTCTCACGGTTCTTGCCCTGACCATTGGCTCACGAGTATCTGCCCGGTTCTTGCCTTGTCCCATTAGCTCAGGGGTTTCTTCCCGGTTCTTGCCCTGTCCCATTGGCTCAGGGGTTTCTGCCCGGTTCTTACCCAATTCCTCGACTCACGGGTTTCTTCCCGATCTCGTCGATAAACATGTAAGGCACATACATAACATTATCACACAAAGTAACAAATCTATTTACACATACAACGTCACCCGCAATATAGTGAGAAGACTCACCTAATCCTTGGCTCAGGGGTTTCTGCCCGGTTCTTACCCAATTCCTCGACTCACGGGTTTCTTCCCGATCTCGTCGATAAACATGTAAGGCACATACATAACATTATCACACAAAGTAATAAATCTATTTACACATACAACGTCACCCGTAATATAGTGAGAAGACTCACCTAATCCGTAGCTAACAGTAAATAAAGGAAAGTTGGTAAAGGTCCTCCCGAGCTTCCTAATTATCAAAATATTTCATCAATAAGTATTCTATCCACAAACTTCAAGCTAGACTCACAATTGGGTGTTTTCCTCCTAATTTGACCTAAAAGTCAACTGTCCAAGAGGTCCAAGTCAACTGGTCAACAAAAGTCAAACTTATGACACTGCACGATATTAGCGTCGCTAATGCCATATGATTAGCGGCGCTAATCAACCTGCCAACTCAAATATTCTATAAAGTGCTTAATACATCAAGTCATTAGCTCATATTTTACAGAAGTGATACCAACAGTCTTATGACCCATAAAAATGTAAACTTTAAAACCAATCCTTGCCCAAACATGCTCATGGTGAAGATCTAGATCCAAAATGATGATAAATGAGCTCCAAAACTCTAACCAAAAGATATGAAGACTAGGCTAGGGTTTATAATCAGATTCTAGGAGTAAAAAGGAGATTATAATCATCCTTTAGACTCCAAATCTTTCCTTACTCCATCAAGGAAGCCATCATGGTCTCAAAAAGCTCATAAGAGCCTCAAAACTTCAAAAAAGCATAAGAACTCATGGAGACAGAAGTTAAGCACACATACAAAGGTTCAACAAGGTCAGACTTTAGATTACAAGCTTCACCCAAGCTTCCTAAGCTCCTTGTCTCCTTGTCTCCTTCTCCAAATCCTTCAAATCTTAAAGAATGAGACAAAAATCAAAAATGGAGGCTTAAGAGAGAAAATTAGGGTTTTCTCTGAGGTCTAGGGTCACAAATGACGGCTACAAGTGCCCTTCAAATCATGATTATGGACTAAAAAACCTCTCCAGACTAATTAACGTCGCTAACTAGCAAGTTAGCGTCACCAATATGGCTATCGTGCATACCCATGTTCACTTTCCAGGCTGACACGCAAATGTTCTGGACTCTAACATGTTAGCGTCACTAACCTTTAAGTTAGAGGTGCTAACTTCCATTTTTCTGAATTTCACACTTTAACTTCCAGAATTGAAATATTTAACCACATACCTGGTCCAGGGCTTTACAACTCGGGTTTAGGGTATTACAACTCTCCCCCACTGAACGGGATTTCGTCCTCAAAATCCTTTCCTTACTTGCCCTAATAGCGTACTAGAAGCTCAACCTTCCCAAGGTTAGTTAACATCCTTACATGACCAAACTTGCCAAAACCAAAAATACCTCACCACGAAACCTAGAAGAATCACAATTACCCGACGATGACTCCTTCATACTCAAACCTGCACTCTAACGCTCGAGGACCATACCAACCGCCACACGCCTAATCTATGTCGACCTACAAACTTCAGATAATCGCCTTCAGAGTATCTTACAAAGCCCCAAAACTAGCAAATTCAGTTGCACCATTTCAGAAATAATACCAAGTCACTATACACAGCAACAAGCACCGTACTACAGAACCACAAGATTTCTGTTCAAGAGTGTCCAAATAACCAATATCCATCACAGTACACTATTCACACACAGCCCATCGACTATTTCTACACTCATCAACAACGTACATGGAATTACAGGTTCCCTTTTCCGTTCGGTTTGCAACCGAACTCGCAGGCCTTTTCCCTGTTTCATCCGTTCAGGTTCTCCGCTCCGCCCAGTCCATGAGTAGACTCACAGTCCTTCCCTGACTCATTCCGATTCCCCCCAGTCGCAAGAACAAATCAGGCAACCAAGAATAAGACCTAAAACTCGACAATCCGACCGCATGGCTATACATGACCCTTTCCAAATTCGCCCGGAGGGCTACACGTTTAACAATCTCACCATATTCCCGACCTAAGATCAACCACTCAACCAACTGCAAGGAATTCCACCAACGAGTCCACTTGATTCTCTAATACAGGGCCGCAACACCCGACCCTTTCAACATACTAGACAATCTGACAACCGGAACGTGAAACCTTAAATCCTCCAACCAATTCCTAGATCGGTTATCCACCCGATTCTTACCGTACTGCCGTGAAACCCTGGAGGCCGAACACCTCCAATACCACCGCTCCACAAATCCGAAAGAAATCTAAAGAACCGAACCCACACTTCTTAATTTTCACACACAACTCAGCTATCTACCAAATACCAGCTTGACTTTTCATACAGCAAACACTTCCAAAGGGGAATACTCAACCGTATTTCGACAATCCAAACCCGGTCCGAACTTTGTCACACTAACACTCTTATTTGCTTCCGCAGATGTAACACCCGGTTTCTCAATTTTTCGTCTAATTGGATTCCAGCTAAAGGTACTCGAGTGGACTTGTCATATAATGTTTTTCTGAGATGTGACACATGGAACATATTGTGGATACCCCGCAACTCATCTGGAAGCTCAAGTTTATACGCAACCGCTCCAATTCTCTCTATGACTTGGAAAGGTCCAATGAATCGCGGACTTAGCTTACCTCGTTTGCCAAACCGAATTACTCCCTTCCATGGGGACACCTTCAACATTACCATGTCCCTGACATGGAACTCTAACAGCTTTCTCCTCTTATCTGCATATTGCTTTTGGCGGTTTTGGGCTACTCGCATATGTTCGCGGATACTTTGTATCTTCTCTTCAGTTTCGGCTAAAATCTCTGGTCCCGCCAATGGCTTTTCTCTAGTCTCTGTCCAACAAGTTAGGGTTCGGCACGGTGCACCGTATAAGGCTTCAAAAGGTGCCATCTGTATACTGGAGTGATAAGTGTTGTTATAGGCAAACTCCACTAAAGGCAGATGATCTTCCCAACTGCCTCCAAAATCAATAATGCAGGCTCGTAGCATATCTTCAAGTGTTTGTATCGTCCTTTCTGACTGTCCATCTGTCTAGGGATGATACGCAGTACTCAATAAGGCTTTAGTATCAAATATGGTTTTGGAAACTCTGCCAGAAATGTGAATTGAAACGACTATCTCTATCAAAAATTATTGAAGTTGGCACTCCATGTCGTCTCACTACTTCTCTCGTATAAATCTCAGCTAGCTTTGACACTTGGTAATCTTCTCGGATTGGAATAAAATGAGCCGACTTTGTTAACCTGTCAACAATCACCCATATAGAATCATATCCTCGAGGAGTCCGAGGCAACTTTGTGATGAAATCCATAGTGATTTCATCCCATTTCTTCATTGGTACAGGTAACGGTTGCACTGCTCCATATGGCTTTTGATAATTGGCTTTTACTTGAAGACACGTCAAGCAGTTCTCCACAAAGCGTCCTACATCTCGCTTCATACCCGGCCACCAGTAGTACGGCTTTAAAGTATGATACATCCGTGTACTACCAGGGTGAACCGAATATCTAGTACAATGAGCATCATTTAGCAATAACTGTCTCACCTCGCCATGCCTTGGAACCCAAACTCGCCCTTGGAAAGTCTTGATTCCTTGTGCATTCTCCACCAGTTTCTCCATATAACCAATCATTCTTTCTTTCTTTAGATCATTTGCCTCGCTTTGGTACCTGCGTATCATCTCTGGCAATTTACTCAAAACTCCCATCCGAGCCGATACAACTCGAATAGGCGATTCTTTTCGACTCAATGCATCCGCCACTACATTTGCTTTACCAGGATGGTAAAGTATCTCACAACCATAATCTTTTAGCAGATCCATCCACCGTCTTTGCCTCATGTTTAACTCTTTCTGATCAAACATGTATTTCAGACTTTTATGATCTGTATAGATCCGAAATCGCACTCCATAAAGATAGTGTCGCCACATCTTTACTGCAAAAATTATCGCCGCCAACTCTAAATCATGTACCGGATAAGTTTTTTCATGTGGTTTTAGCTGTTGAGAGGCATATGCTATCACTCGTCCTCTTTGTATCAACACACATCCAAGACCACTTAAGGAGGCATCGCTGTAAAGAACAAAGTCTTCCCCTCCTTGCGGTAACGCCAACACCGGAGCCTTGCACAAGCCATCTCGTAGTTGTTTAAAGGCTGACTGTTGTGCCTCAGTCCAACTAAATTTCTCCGTCTTCATGGTCAACTTGGTTAAGGGTGTAGCTATATGAGAAAAGTTTTCAACGAATCGTCGGTAATAGCCTGCTAACCCTAAGAAACTACGAACCTCCATTGGACTCTTTGGCGGCTCCCAACTCATTACGGCTTCGATCTTTGCTGAATCTACCTTTATACCGTCTTCATTTATTACATGGCCAAGAAATTGAATCTCCCGCAACCAGAACTCGCATTTTGAAAATTTTGCATATAATTTCTCATTTCGGAGAAGATCTAGCATTTGTTGCAAATGAAATATGTGCTCATCTCGACTCTTTGAATAAATCAGGATGTCGTCGATAAACACAATTACGAATTTATCAAGAAAGGGACGACAAACCCGATTCATCAAATCCATAAAAGCGGCTGGAGCATTAGTCAAACCGAACGGCATGACTAAGAACTCGTAATGACCATACCTCGTGCGAAAAGCTGTCTTCGGAATATCAACTTCTTGTACTCTCAATTGATGATAATCGAATCTCAAATCGATCTTTGAAAAATACGTGGCTCCGTGTAATTGATCAAATAAATCATCGATCCGTGGTAACGGATAACGATTCTTTATCGTGATCTTGTTAAGCTCTCGGTAATCTATACACATTCTCATGGAGCCGTCTTTCTTTTTAACAAAGAGTATAGGTGCACCCCACGGAGACGAACTCGGACGAATAAACCCAAATTCTAACAACTCTTGCAACTGTCTCTTTAGTTCTTCCATTTCAGACGGTGCCAATCGGTAAGGTGGTCGAGCTACCGGCTTCGCCCCCGGTATTACCTCGATCACAAACTCAACTTGTCTACTTGGTGGTACGCCTGGAAAATCATCGGGATAATCACAAACCACTTCTACTTCTTCTATTTTGGAATGTTTTGACTCGGCACTAATCACATGTGCCATAATCAATTCACCCCCTCTTTCCATATATCTCCTAGCCGTTACAAGTGACACTATCGGTACTTTTCGGGAACGTCGTTCACCTCGTATCAAAATTCGGGAACCACTCGGTGTCTTTATGGAAAGTGTTTTCTCATGACAATCCATTTGACCTCTATTATCATCCATCCAATCCATCCCGACTATCACATCAAACTCATGATTAGTAATTGGCTTCAGATTAATAAGGTACATAACCCCATAAATCTCAAGCCGACAATGCTCGTAGTGACTCTTTACAAAAACACATCTCCCATCTGCTACATCTACTATCATTTTCTCATATAAATCGACTAACGGAATACTCAATTTAGAAGCAAAGGACTCCGATATAAAAGACACGGAAGCACCGGAATCAAAAAGTACTCGTGCTTGAGAAGAGTTCAAGCTAAAAATACCTGTGATAACATCAGTTTGGTCTCGAGCCTTATCGACGGTTAATTGAAAAGCTCTCGTTTTCACGTGACCGCCGCTTCTGTCTCCTCGATCATGTCGATCTCGGCCTCCTCCTCGTCCGGTCTTTTGAAAATCTTTTTGAGACTCGGACTTCATCTTTGGGCAATCGGGGCGAATATGCCCACTTTCTCCACAGTTGAAACAAACAGGGCGACTCTCGGTACACTGGCGAGCCATATGTCCTGTCTTCCCACATTGAAAACAAACCGATGATAGGGTTCGAGAATCACATTCCCCAGTGTGCTTTTGCCTGCACTTCTTGCACCATCTTTCCTCCTTTTTGGTTTCACCACGGAATTGAGAACCCGTGGTAGCGGATTTCTGAGAAGTATCTACAGCTTTACCTTCCCACTTTCTCTTGAATCCTCCAACTTCTCTTTCAGTTCTTCTCTCTAATCCTCCAACTTCTCTTTCAGTTCTTCTCTCTTCTTCCTGTCTTTGCAACTCCCTTTCTCTCGATCTTGCTGCCTCGGTAACTTGTTGAAAGGTAGTATATCTGGAACTCGGCAAAAACTCTCGGATCTGGGTTTTTAAACCCCACAAATAACGATCCATCTTACGCTCCTCCGTGTCAACTTGATGTTGCGCAAACCTCGCCTTCTCATTGAAATCCAACGTATATTGTTGCACTGTTCTCGACCCTTGCTGTAACTTCAAAAATTCTTCTTCTATTCCTTTCATAGAATTATTGGAACAATAGTACTCAGTGAACTGTTCCCAACTCAATGTATACGCCAAGCTTTCTCCTATCTCCATACACGTATTCTCCCACCAGAACTGTGCATCCTCCTTTAACAGGTTTATTGCAAACTCAACTTTATCCGCCTCGTCACATTTACTTGTGCGGAACATCTTTTCAATATGAGTCAACCAATTTTTGGCTGCTATGGGATCATCTTTTCCATAGAAATCGTATGGCTTGCACTTTTGAAAAACATCATAAGTGCACTTTCTTGTTTTCTCGGGCAATCTAGCTTTACTCGTCTCGATAAAGATCTCTCCACGATCCTCTCTCTGCTCAGGCTGGACTGGGGTTGGTCCCGAAGTACCTCCAGTTGTAGCCTCCGCTTGAGGCTTCAAGTAAGTTGGTAATATATCCTTGATTGCTTTTGCTACCTCATCTACGATCATCTCCTGCATATTACTCTGTATCTCGGGAGGTCGCTCTCCCTCGGTTTGACGCTATTTACCCGAATCTCGTGATCCCGATTTATCTCTTGATGGATCACATCGCTCTTTTTCTTTTCCAGCACTCATTTTAACTTAAAAAAAATCAAATCGTTTAGTAATTACCACCATAATACTCAATATAGTGTGTAATCAACTTATTTTGTATATCACCATAATACTCAATATGGTGTATAATCAACTCATTGTATATCACCATAATACTCAATATGGTGTATAATCAACTCAATTGTGATACACCGCGGAGGATAGCTACTCGAGACTCTTTGGGACTTCCCTATCTCATTGGTTTAAGTCTAAACCCATCTCAAGGTTTAATTCCCTTAAACCACGGCTCTGATACCAACTTGTAACACCCGGTTTCTCAATTATAGGATACACCAATTACATTAGTCAAACATAATACAATTAGTGGTGTAACCCCAAAATGAGCAACATGTATACAAAGTTGTTTCAAAAACGTAGTTTAAGTCATAACTATTTACATCAGGTACTTACAACTATAATACAAAAACCGAGTTCATTACATATTTCAAAAACCACAAATTAAGTCCAAGTCCAAGATCCAAGTCCAACTATCCATCCATATTACGCTTCCCGCGGTCATCACTACCCGAACCTAACACAAACAACATTAACAAAACAATTTATAAGCTACAAGAGCTTAATGAGTAATTATAGATTAACCGGATTATATCATCCAATATTTTGTTTGATTAAATCTTGTTGAATTATCTCCACCCATAGTGTGTCATACACACCATTACTCTTTCTTCCAACTACTCAAAAATTAGTTTATACTCAACCACTCAATTATAACATACTTCTTATCTGCAACAAACACCTCAGCAAAACATAATTCATCTAGTAAATAACTACTCACCTGTAGCTGAATCAATACGTGGAACTCCAGATCCTCGGGCTTGATCTTGTCTAGCCTTAGCTATAATACAATAGCTAATTTCAACACTCATGTTTCTCTATAACCTTAATTACAAATTAGATCAATAAAAATCCAGAATCTAGCATCATATAGTGAAATGATAATCAAACAATAATAAAATCACTCTAGTTATACTCTCACTTCACTACTTTGACCCATTCAAGATCAAAAACACCACAACAAGTATTTCACTAACATAAATCTAGGATTTGAACTCTTTATACACTTACAAATCAATCAATTTGGCTCAAACATCATTAATTCATAGGTGAGTCATCAAAATCATAAGAAGCTACCTCAAATCAAACCATCCAACAGTTGAAACAAAACCAAAATTGAAGAGGATTACCTTTCAAGCTCCAAGTACAAATCCCTAGCTTCAATTCGTGAATATTAGGCTTAAATATCGACTTAGGAGGCTTAGGAATCGATTTCTAGGGTTTTGGGAGGGTTTTGCTCGAAATGGAAATGACCCAAATGAAATAAAACCAGCACTTTTAAAACAGGCCTGTGCGCGCTACACGACCCGTGTAGGCTCACACGACCCGTATGAGACCTACAGTAAGCCATCTTGAACCTGTACAGACTCACACGACCCGTGTGAGACCCAATCTCGCCTCGGTATGTTTTTAGAACAAAAGTTACACGACCCGTGTAGGTCTGAAAGGCTTACTGCATGCTTTGTGAACAAATGCTACACGACCCGTGTGACTAAACACGACCCGTGTAGCCTGCTTTGGCATAATTCCAATCCAAACATTACTCAAATGGGTTTTTAACTATCTTAGCTCATATGACAACTTATTAATCTTGATTACGCTAAAATTAACACAATATTTCTATAATTTTAATAATACGCTAAAATTAATCTTGATTTGTAAGTGTATAAAGAGTTCAAATCCTAGATTTAAGTTAGTGAAATACTTGTTGTGGTGTTTTTGATCTTGAATGGGTCAAAGTAGTGAAGTGAGAGTATAACTAGAGTGATTTTATTATTGTTTGATTATCATTTCACTATATGATGCTAGATTCTGGATTTTTATTGATCTAATTTGTAATTAAGGTTATAGAGAAACATGAGTATTGAAGTTAGCTATTGTATTACAGCTAAGGCTAGACAAGATCAAGCCCGAGGATCTGGAGTTCCACGTATTGATTCAGCTACAGGTGAGTAGTTATTTACTAGATGAATTATGTTTTGCTGAGGTGTTTGTTGCAGATAAGAAGTATGTTATAATTGAGTGGTTGAGTATAAACTAATTTTTGAGTAGTTGGAAGAAAGAGTAATGGTGTGTATGACACCCTATGGGTGGAGATAATTCAACAAGATTTAATCAAACAAGATATCGGATGATATAATCCAGTTAATCTATAATTACTCATTAAGCTCTTGTAGCTTATAAATTGTTTTGTTAATGGTGTTTGTGTTAGGTTCGGGTAGTGATGACCGCGGGAAGCGTAATATGGATGGATAGTTGGACTTGGATCTTGGACTTGGACTTAATTTGTGGTTTTTGATATATGTAATGAACTCGGTTTTTGTATTATAGTTGTAAATACATGATGTAAATAGTTATGACTTAAACTACGTTTTTGAAACAACTTTGTATACTTGTTGCTCATTTTGGGGTTACACCACTAATTGTATTATGTTTAACTAATGTAATTGGTGTATCCTATAATTGAGAAACCGGGTGTTACAGCAGATCGGTTGTCAAACCGATCCCTAACACCCTGCTTAAAACCTCCACTAACCTAGCTACTAATCGGCCCGAACGAGAATAGACAAACAAAACTTGAACACAACCACTTCGAAGAATTTACCAACGATCACCCACGCTCTTACCCGATCTAATTTAATAGAAGTCCAACAACTATCCCAACTTTGACCCGAAATTCATCTCTAAACGAATATCTGCATCCAAGGATAAAGACAATACCAACAACCTCCCGGCAGCACCATGCCGTTGACACGAATCCAACTAAAAGTTCAGGAAATTCCAAACAATCCTAACTCGCACAGGCATACTTAACCGAAAATCTGACAACCGAACAACATACAATCACCTCCAACGCATCATTCAAAGACATCACCAGACTGACCACGAATGACCTTGCCCGAACAAAACATACATGATAACATGAGCACAACTAACTCCGACCGGCTCAACTGATCACGAAATCCTCTTACACCACATAACAACTTCTAAACCTTGCTACAGACCCTCGATCTTATCTATGAACCCCGCACCCAACAACCATCCATAAAAAACCACGCAAAGCAACCCTTGAATGATGATGATGTAGTGAACATCCCCATTTCTTCTGCGTACGGAAACGTGACACCTTGTCAACATTTCATACCACACCCGACCTAGACAAACTTCCATTTACTCTGCACCGAACATCCGCATCTCGCAACCGCATAGAGAACATCCTTATCTTAACGTCATAGACTGTCTCCGCCGACCCCTCTTTTTCACAACACAGACAACGAAGCCTAACCCTGACGATCTGAAAATCAGAATATCCCAACAATACGCTCACAACCCAACAAAATACACAGGCACAAATCTTCATCCATAAACCAACGGTTCTCCCCCACTTAGGGTTCAAACCCACTAACAGCTGACCCAATAACTATTGCCGTTCCACTGGCAGTCCACCCTTTACTTATTAACAAACCACAGACAACTACGTGCCATTACCCGTATACTTGGGACAGATCCTGAAAACTACCCACAGACAAAGAACCAAAACCAAGGCAACCATACAGAAAAACGATAAAAGCGGAATCGCTTAAACATACCGACAACGACCAACGAGGTTCCACTTCTACATCCAGCTGCTAAGCCCCATATTTCAGTTCCGGGTCCTCCATCTACACATGACAAACACAATCACACTTCGGGTCAACAAAACCCGAATCCTGGCCAGCATCCCTAGACAATTTCGAACAACTCGCCCTGACATGGCCAACTGATTTCTTGAAACACAAAACCTTATTTCCAGCTTACTTTCCCGGTGATAAGGGTCCTCTACTCTATCTGAATCTGCAGCTCGAACCATCTTCACCAATGGCTGACCCAGATCCTATTTCTGCCTCACCCGTCCCAGTTGGACATCAAACTCGATCTCCCTTGACACATCATTTGACTCCATCTTATCAAAAATCGGACGTCTAGCAGCGGCCATAAACCTGCTCATTCCTTGTCTCATCAAAACCTGACACTGAACCATCATCGCATCCTCTTTTGCGGCGAACTTCTTCCTCAACCAGCGCTAACATTTCTATCTTGACCGAATCAATCACTAAGGGGACATTTCGAACACAACCTTAGTCACCTCCGTAATGATCAAATTCTGGACATTCCCTTCATTCATCACAGGCCCGACCCGGCCCCGTTAACTGAACCTGAGTCCTAAATCATTTCCCTTAGATCATCCTTCCTTATTCAGAAATCCGACAAAACGAGCTATACACCCGCCTAAACACATCATCTACAAGATCCCCTCGTCCACAGACTCCTTAGGTTCATCGGGTCTCCCTTCGTTCCAGGTATGAATCATGTGCTTCCAATAGTACGGGCCCTTATACTACCTTCCACACCTATTTATACTTGTTCCGAAGTTTGTCCCGGTTCTCTAAGTTGCCTCACTCCCTTCTAAAGGGCATTTATATATCATCCAAACCACCCTGCACCGAAGTGCCTAGCCCACTTCCTAGTCTACCTAGGAATTCCACATCTCACCCGCACCATAAGAACTTCTACTCATACCGCTAGGTAGGTCGTATTGTGAACACGTAATTGTATGTAATAAGAACAGATAGATAGTCGAATAGATGTGCCTACCTTAAAGTCATAACCAAACAAGGAACAGCCAGTAAGGCCGGTTCAAGAATTCTAATGTAACGACCCAAAAATCTTGAATTTATATTCAAGATAATGCTTTGAAAATTTTAAAATCATGTAACGGGAAATATAGAAAATTTTCAAGAGTTTGGAGAAAATTGGTGAAAAAGGGTAAAATGGTCATTTGACATTAAAATGACTTTTAAGTAATAAAAAATATGATTTTTGGAGCTAAAATGTAATGAAATAAAATTTTGACACCAAATAATGGTGATAAGTATTTGAAGGTTAATTCTAGTAAAAGAGGGTAATTTGGTCATTTTACCATAAAGGGGTAATTTGGTCATTTGCCCATGTATAAGATTTATTGTAAAAGTATAATTCTAGTTTGGACCAAAATTGTAAGAAAAAAAACTTAGTGTAATAAGAGTTGGGTTCTAGTGTTAAATATATGAAGAAATTAAGTCCAGGGGCTGTTTTGTCATTAAGCCAAAGTTGGAAAAATATATATATATGAGAAAAAATCTCATAAATGACCATAATTATAGAAGAGAGTTCTGGGAACTCTCTGGAAGAGACGAGGGCACGGGTTCGCGAAGAGAAGCAAGGATCGAAGCGAGGAAATCAAGGATTTAACTTGGAACTTTTAATTTCAAGCTTCCAAGGTAAGAAATCATCAACCCTAAGCTTAGTTATTCCAGTTTTGTGGGTAATCTACAAACTGAAAATTTGATATGAAGTTTCCACAACGAATTCATATACCTCATCTAGCTCAAATCAACACAAGGAATGAACTTTTAACCATGAATTGTGGTTAATTCCATGGAAATAGGTTTGAGCTCAAGAACCCTAGAAATGGATTTTTGGAACTGAAATTAGTTTCTATGGTTTTATTAAGTCATATATGTTATAAATGAAGTGAGAAATAGGTTCCATCTTTAAAAATTGATCAAAATGGTTTTTGGTGTTAAATTGGGTTTTCGGGAATGATTTTAAGCAAAGAGGATGAAATTTGTGAAAAAGATGTTTAAAAACAAGTACAAGTTGGTATTTGGGGCCTGGAAATGACCCTAAACCAATTAAGTCAAGTATTAAGAACATATCTTAAAATCATCAAAGTATGTTGCTATTGTTGAAAAATTTGAATTTTGTTCAAAAGCCCTAGAAATCAATTTTATATGATCAAATTAATTCTAAGGGGTTTTAATGAGTTCCATATGTAGTAGTTGTTAAAATAAAGCAGTAGAAGTGATTAATTTCAAACAAATTCGGTTTTTGGATCAAAAATGCAAAAACGGGAATCTTTGGAAAAGTAATCAAAATCTATGATTTTTATGGTTAAAAACATGAAGTAAATGAATGGTTTTGGTCTTGGAACAAACCCTAGGGATTAAGACATGAATTAAGGGCTTAATAAGGGAAAATGGAAATTTGTAGCATAAAAATCGGGCAATTCTGGGCTGCTGCTCAGCTGGCGCGGTGCGCCCCTCACCTGGGCGCGGTGCGCCTAGCAGCAGAGTAAATATGCAGTTTAGTCTCAATGTCCTCTGCCAAGTGATTTTAGTTTTTGAGATTTTCTTCAATACTTGTCCGTTTGACCTCAAATTTTAAACATAGGTCTAATATGCTATGAAACTTCATGAAAAATTGTCGGAATCGAAATACGACCCCCCGAGGGTACTGTAGAAAAATACGTATAAAATACAACTTAGCTAAAGTTGGTCATTTAAAAGTTATAGACTTGTTATGACCCAAGATAGTATTATAAGGACTCTAATGAGTTATAGAATCAGATAGCATGAATGTTAACGTATAACATGTTAATTATAGGTTCATGCTAAGTGATTATTTAATCACAAAAGAGTATGAATACAAGGAACGTGTAGTCAATCTTCTAGCAATACATGAGATGAGTACATGCAGTATTTTTACCCATTCTGGGGTACATGGCAAGTAAGTATTTTCAAGATTTCTTATAAAATTTCTATATGTGAAATTATATACAAGAGTATTATCGCTAACTCGTTTGTGAAAGTATAATGTTATATTTGAAGTTATGTTTTGGTCTATGAGCCAATTATGTGAAAGTATGTTTTGGTCTATGAACCAAATATGTGAAAGTATATGTTTAATACAAGTTATACATGTTAAAAGTATGGATAGGCATATAGCCATAAAATGTTTAAGAAGTATGTTTTGGTTACAAACTTTATATGTTTTCAAATATGAAAGGGCATATAGCCACAATATGTTTGGAAAGTTATGTATTTGGCATCTAGCCATAAAGACATAGAATGGTGTAGTTTGGCATTTAGCCACAAGTTATATGTTTATGAGAAATGTTCAAGCTAGCAGCAAGTTTTTGTATGACTGGTAATTGTAGCAGGCAGCGTTAGTAAGGGAACTATGTTCCAACCTACCCGGGTTAGGTAAGGGATCTACTGGGGGAAAGCCCCATCGCGAAGTAGATTGCCTCAGCACTTCTATGGTGAGGATTGATCCGTTCTTTCTAGCCATAGAGACTTGGGGTATCACTTATAGTGATTAAAGCCCTAAGTATAAAAATCCAGCAAGCTTATAAAATCAGTCAAAGAAAGTAAGAACAATGTTATTTTCGTAAAGTATGTCATAGAATGATTTTTGAAAAGTAAAGAGGTGTATTATGATTCTATTATAAAGTTTTGAAAGAAGGTAATTATGCAAAGGATGATATGAAATGATTTTGAAAGGAATAAAGAGCTATGGTATGATAATATTTTAAAACTTTGAAGGATGTTATTTTTGTAAAGTATGTTATGAAGTGATTTTGAGAAGTAAAAAGTATAGTATGATATTACTATAAAGATTTGACAGAAGTTTTATGTTATAAGGTTTATAAAAGTTGGAAAAGAAATTAAAAGTTTGAGTCTAAAACTCATGTAACTCACGAGACAATTTTTGTCTTACGTATTCTTTGTTTTGCCATGTATTCCAGGTCAATATAAGTTACTATCAATGGGATGAAGTTTAGCTGGAGTGGAGCTTAAGTTAGCTCCTATGTTGGACTCAAGGTTATATCATTTCTTGCTTACTATGGTAGTTTGATATGAATTTGTACACCCATTGTTTTAAGCATTTAAATTAACGGTTTTTGATAAACCGTATTTTTGTAATCATGTATTTATACGAAAAACCATAGTATTTGCAAATAGTAGAAATGGGGTGTCACATCTAAGGCTATCCGATCCTATTACATACAATCCTAAAGCATTCCCTTAACTTTCTAACAACACAAGCATAGGTCCAAAAGGCACATACAAATATCACATAGCAAGTAACACACAGTAAGCAACAAACTACGCAAAAGGCATCCCTATGATCCAGGCCAATTCTATCATGCAATTTCCTAAGTGAATCCTTAGCCTATTTCTAGCATATACCATATCATCATCACTCAATCTCATGGGTATTCTGGGAAATAAACCACTTACTTGAGCTCCGGCCGATTGTATGTATTGCATCTCATTCTTTTCAAAACCCAATTATCCATTTAAAAGCTTAAGTCAGGTATTCATACAATGTTTCAAACTCCCAAGCAACAATCAAACAAGAACATGCAAGGGAATTTTCCACATGATACTAAACCTAACTCCCTAGAATTTCTTTAGAAACAATTTTTCCTAAAACAAAAAATCGTTTAAGTAAATCTTCAAATCTCCAATTTGAGTTTGAAATCCCAGTCATGTTCATCTGAATCCTTGGATTCACATTCCTATTCAAATCCCTCAAACCAAGGCTCTGATACCAACTTGTAACGACCCAAAACCAGTAGTAAAAATTTTCTTTTAAAAACGATCCAATTGCCTAAAACAGGTTACCAATTAAAATCATTCAAATTTAAACATGTATTTAAAACATCTAAAATGTAATTAACAAGAACGTTTACAAACATTATCCAACGGAAGATTTGATTATAAAAGCCTCAGATGCTGTACAGTAGCGCCGTGCTCCAAGCTCAAGCCAGTAATTACCTGAAAAACAGTAAAAGTGAAAGAGTAAGCACAAAGCTTAGTGAGTTCTCGAAATACCATACGATCCATTCCATAACATATAATCACATAAGGCTCATGGGTTTCTGCCCGGTTCTTGCCCAATTTCGTTGGCTCACGGGTTTCTACCCAATTGTTGCCCTAACCATTGACTAACAGGTTTCTGCGCGGTTCTTACCCTGTCCCATTAGCTCACGAAGTCACGAGTTTCTGCCCGGTTCTTTCCTTGTCCCATTGGCTCATGGGTTTCTGCCCGGTTCTTGCCCAATTCCTCGACTCATGGGTTTCTTCCCGATCTCGTCGATAAACATGTAAGGCACATACATAACATTATCACACAAAGTAATAAAGATATCTACGCATGCAACGCCACCCCTAATATAGTGAGAAGACTCACCTGATCCGTAACTAACATTAAATAAAGGAAAGTCGGTAAAGGTCCTCCCCAAGCTTCCTAATTTTCAAAACATTTCATCAATAAGGTTTCTAACCACAAACCTCAAGCTAGACTCACAATTGGGTGTTTTCCTCCTAATTTGACTTAAAAGCCAACTGTCCAAGAGGTCCAAGTCAACTGGTCAACAAAAGTCAAACTTATGACACTGCACGATATTAGCGTCGCTAATGCCATATGATTAGCGGCGCTAATCAACCTGCCAACTCAAATATTCTATAAAGTGCTTAATACATTAAGTCATTAGCTCATATTTTCCAGAAGTGATACCAACAGTCTTATGACCCATAAATATGTAAACTTTAAAACCAATCCTTGCCCAAACATGCTCATGGTGAAGATCTAGATCCAGAATAATGATAAATGAGCTTGAAAACTCTAACCAAAAGATATGAAGACTAGGCTAGGGTTTATAATCAGATTCTAGGAGTAAAAAGGAGATTATAATCATCCTTTAGACTCCAAATCCTCCCTTACTCCATCAAGGAAGCCATCATGGTCTCAAAAAGCTCATAAGAGCCTCAAAACTTCAAAGCAAGCATGAGAACTCATGGAGACAGAAGTTAGGCACACTTACAAAGGTCAAACGAGGTCAGAAATCAAATTCCAAGCTTCACCCAAGCTTCCTAAGCTCCTTGTCTCCTTCCTCCTTCTCCAAATCCTTCAAATCTTCAAGAATGAGACCAAAATAAAAAATGGAGGCTTAAGAGAGCAATATAGGGTTTTCTCTGAGGTCTAGGGTCACAAATGACGGCTACAAGTGCCCTAGCAAGCTTAAATATGGCCCAAATAATGCTTATAGGCTAAAAAGCCTCTCCAGAGTAATTAGCATCGCTAACTAGCAAGTTAACGTCGCTAATATGGCTATCGTGCAAACCCACGTTCACTTCCCAGGCTGGCACGCGAATGTTCTGGATGCTAACATGTTAGTGTGTCTAACATTTAAGTTAGCGGCGCTAACTTACCATTTCTCTTAATTTTAACACTTTAACTTCCAGAATTGAAATATTTAACCTAATACCTGGTCCAGGGCTTTAGAACTCTGATTTAGGGTCTTACACGGTAGGAAATAGCCCTTACACCCCTTGTATACTCGGATAGGTTCAATCAACCAAGGGCTTATCTTTCTTTCTTTCATCACCGTCCTTACCATGATATCGGGTCCCAGAAGTGGTCTATCATCCGCTCCTGTCCAACAGGGAGGGGTCCGACATGGCTTTCATACAATGACTCGTACGATGCCATCCGCATGCAAGAATGCTTACCACAATTATTGTTAGACACTGCTATGAGTGGTGAGCATTCCACTATCCCTAATCCTAGGACACAAGCATGTAGTGACTACTCTAATGTCTGTATCTTCTTCTCACCCATTTGTCCTTCTATGGTCAGCAAGTCATGCTCATCACTACTTTCATTCCCATTTGCTTCTATAAGCTATGCCAGCAGTTGGGGCATGATACAATCGCCCCTATGGTTGCACAAAAGGTTGACACTCCCTGTCATTCAATCACTCCTTTGACTTATCATTAGCTACTCCTTCGACCGTCTACTGCACAAGTTCGGTCATTTGGTTGACCACAACCTAGGTCGAATCATGACCATGTGGAGTTCAGGGTCGTTCTGTCACGAAATACATGGTAACTTTCATCTCACTTCTACACAGGGGTCGGAAACAACCGTATTCCTCTACAAGGCTGTTGATGATGCACCTTTCCGCAACCATGTCACAAACATCATCCACGTCCTCCCCACCTTCCTTTTCCTTCTCGGTCATTGCCATAAAGACTTCACTATTCGACGCATCTAGTACTTCTTAGTTGTACCATATATCATTCATGATTCATAGTGGATGCCATCTAAAAAAAATCCTTTGTATCTTGCACGCTGAATCTAGGGACAAACAACTGTCCTTTTCCCATTTCCCATCTCTGTCATGCATCTCTCGACTAAGCTCAGACATTGAGGGTTGGGAAAGATGAGTTTCCAGTGGTGTGTGTTGATTAAAGATGGAAGTGCGCGTAGAGAGAAAAGCTCGTGTGACATGAGGATTGGGAAGGTTGACGGAGATGGACTCGCTCCACCCTAATTGACATAAAAAATTAAGTGGTACGGGTTGAAGAAGTTGCATATTGTCTATATATACTCGTGAAAGAAATACATGATAGTAGTTGATATTATGGGTACAATGTAAATTACATTACCAATAGTGATATAAACAAGTAAATAATTTTGCCGCAACTAGCACTTATAAAATTAGACAAGAAAAATATAAAACAAACATATATTCATTGGGAACATGACATTCCAAATTAAGGCAGAAATCTTCAACGAAAAAAAAAAAACACAACCATCACAAAAACACCTCATTTTCAGGCATCGTCCCATAATCTCAACAATCATCCTTAAAATCCATATAGAGCCCTAAGTCCTCGAATGTCGTCTGAATTCAAACCTTTCGTAACTCCTGACCTGAACGTAGGCCACATTATCGCATTCTGAAACTGGCTATGACCAAGCCCAAGTAGGTGTCCTATTTCATGTAGTGCCAAAGTCTCCACATCGTAAGCATTTCGGACGGCTCCAACTGCCCAGCGATCATCGGCATCATAATGAAGTCTTCCATCTGTTGGCGCAAAAGCATGGGCCAACACACCACCAGGTCCGTCAAATGGATTCCCGTCTCCATGGGATCCACGTTGAAAACTAATCTTTAGGTCAGCACTTCGATAACTTCTAGCTCTTGAAAACGTGAAGTATCGAGTAGCAGTAGCCCATTTCCTAAAAGCTCGATCAATAGGAGGCATGAATCTTGTTGGGAAACGTGACCCGAAAGCATAAGTCAGATGCTTTTTACCCTTGGGCCATTTTGGTCTTCCAGGAAAGAATCGATAATGGGAGACTGTGTGCAAAGAGTTATTGGTATGGTGGTGAGTTTCTTTATCGGGAAACCCACAACGAGGCATGACCATCTTGGACACCGTTGGCCCGTCAAGCGTCCCAGTGGCATTCAGATGGTAGTAGACTTGGTACGACTTGAGGGCTGCCTCGAGCTCCTCGTCAAAATGATCTTCTTCAAGATCTGTGACGTTAGGGTTTTTTTGGTAGTTAAGGTATCCGAACCGAGCAAGATAGAGTTTAAGGTCACGAACGCCTGTCACTTTCTCGCCCTTACGACACCCTTGCATGGATTTAAGAAACCCAAAAAGTGACGGGTTCGTGTTATTACCAAATAACCCATGTGGTTGTAAATGAGGGTAGTGCAAATGCGAAAGAACTGGTAGTATAAAGGACCCAAGAAAGAATATACATGAAAAGGGAAGAAAGAGTTTAGACGCCATTACATAGAGTAAAGACTTGCGTTCAAATATTGAGACACGTTTGCAGGATTCATAGTTAAGCTCTATTTATATTGATTTGTCGTATGTTTTTTCTTGAATTATTATTGTTTTTATAATCTATGAAAAGGGATGGGGAATTTCTTTGATGTTGGACACCAGAGTTTATATATTTCTAAGATATGATTAAAAATTTCTGATTACAATTAGTATTCCCTGTTTTGAGAAAAAGTCAATAGTTGACTTTCACAATCAAGAAAAGCAAGTGACAAGCCGGCATGAACATAAAAGCTTTAAGGTCATGCTTTTTAATATATACCGATATACTAATTAATCCATCTATTTGTCTATGATAAAGCTTTTAATCTTAAATTATTAATTTAACTATTATAAAATGCTGATGTAATATATTTACTTTCAAAAAAACTATCATATAAGACACATATTCTAAGTTTTTTTTATTAAATTTCAATTTGTTTTATTAGATTATGATAATGTATCATAGGGATACGGCCCGACAGAGCCACAGCGGCTCGGAGCAGCCAAAGCGTATGAACGCACTAGCACACTCCCCGTAGCAACCGACGCTGTCCCGCGGCGCTAGTCCGTTACGCCACAGCAATCAGCCCTGCCCTGCAGCGCTGATCTGTTGTCTCACAGCGCCCTGCAACATCGTACTCACGACAATCTGCAGGTGCCTTAACACAGACAGGCGACAAAAGGTGTGCAAGGCCCGCTGCATGTGTGCCCTCTACACCAAGATCGTGCACCAGACTATCACCCAATGATCACCCGGACGCACTGCCGGGCTGACATGCCTGTCCCCAAAAACGAGTCCGACTTCAGGTATAAAAAGGTCATCGAGTGTCCAGGTAAAGCCAAGCTCATTACATGTAACATCCGTGTTTTGGGCCTAGAAGTTTTGGGCTCAAACTGATAAATAAAACTTATTTTTCGAAATAAAGAAAACAAATGAATAAATAAATTTAGTATTTTGTTATGTTTTATATTGTGAATAAATGAGCCAAATATAGTTTTCAAATCTATTTGTAACAAAATATGAGAAATTTTGTCATAAGAACTAAAAGTGTCAATTTGGCCAAACTTACCCTAAGTAGAGTTGACTACTCATGAATTTGGAAAATTAGAATATATTATGAAGGAATTTATGTATAAACTTAGAGTAAGTTAAATAAGTCCTTAAGTTTATATTAATGACCAAATTGAGAAGAATTTTAGCATAAGGGGCCATTTGTGTCAATTTGAGAAACTAAGGGTTAGTGTTGACCTAGTCAAAGACTCAAGTGAAATAAATAATTATATTTGGGGCAATTGTATGAATATAGAGACTTCTAGTTAGAAGAATTGACTTTTGGGGTGTTGGGTGAAGAAGGACCAAACTATAGGGACTAGTTTTGCCAATCGTGAAAGATATCAAGTTTTTGATGGGGGTTTCCCCTATTTCAGCCATATCCACGAAATTAGAGAGAGGAAGAGAGGAGAATGGCGATTTCCATGGATTCCAAGAAGATTAGAAACTTGTTCTTGAAGATTGATCATATACTTGAAGTTCCTAGTCAATCAAAGGTATAAACCCTTCCTTTTCTAGCTTGTAAACCCATTTTTGGGTGAGGTTTATGTCAAATCCGAAATTGGTAATTAGGGGAGGAAATCCTAGGATCCCAAGTGTTAGTTTATGATTCTGGTTCATGTTTTGAACAACATCCAATCAATGGATGCTCTAGATCCAATTACTTGATTGATTTGGGTGTTATGAACCCTAGAATTTAGGGATTTGAGGAATAATTGAGGAATCTGGAAATTGATGGTTGTATTTGGTAGTTTTGGATGAAGGAATTCATTTCTAATGATTACCTAAGGATTCCAACCTTTGATTTGTAGTCTTAAACCTTGAATCGCTAGAAAATGAGAATTTGGATGTTGAAATGGGTTTTATTCATGTAGATGATGATTGAACCTCTTGTTTAAATTAGATGAATGTATTATTTGCATCAATTTGATGTAATGGTGGAGTAAGGATCATTTCCTAATGATTCCATGGAATGGAGGAAGGAATCTCCACTTGTAATCATCAATTGATGGAAAGGAATCGGGTATCCCATGTTTGGAGACTTTGGAGTAATGTTTAGATCACAAGTTGAATTGATTTATTTGGATGATATTTGGTGGTTTAAATGAGTACAATTATGTTTAAATTGAAGTTGAATCATGTCCTTTTAATGTCCATAAGGTTGGGAAAGTGTTAGAGCTTGATTCGGGTCAAAAAGGGGTGAAAAGGACCAAAAATCGGAGCTACATCAGGCTGTACACGACCCGTGTCAGTTCTGCACAATCCGTGTGAAGATTTTTAGACTTAATGGTCAATTCTACACGCCCCGTGTCAATTCTACACGACCCCGTGCAGCTGGTCGTGCAGTTGGGTCTGGCCAGAATTTGCAGTTTTTACGTTTTGAGCCTTATGGTTTGGGCCTTGGGTCCTTGTTTTAACGTCAATATTTGGGGATGTTTTAAATAATATTTTCCTTATATTAGAGAGTCAAAGAATTCATTTTGAGACGATGAATGATGGTTCCTTCTTAGTTCAAAGAAGTAATTATAGTGCGACTTTTAGACGAATTGAGTATGATACCTTCCATTCTTGTCTTGTAGGAAGAAGATGTTTTGTTATGACTTGGAGGTGAGACTAAGGACTTGAGCTAGCACTCAACTAAGATGATTTGATGGATAGGATGATGTATAGGAGCGCCTCCATATGCATCAAACCGTGTGTGGAGTTAGTGTTGACTCGTTAGTTGACCTTGGGTGAGTTTACCGGGTGTACACATCCTTCCCACTATCTTTGTGTGTGTTATCAATTACTTTTCATGTATGTTATTGTGTGCAATGTGTTATATGATTACTACTTGTGCATTACATGAAAATGAGTTTCAAAATATGATTTTAAATAAAGATGATAATGATGTTTTGTAATATGTTTTAAGCATCCTATTTGTGCATTGCATTGCATATAGGATGGGATTGACCGTGTGAGCCCTTGAGACCGAGTTTTGCCTTTTTCTCATTTAAAGAGGGTGAGTATGAGTATGAGTTTGACCATTTTCTCGATTAAAGATGGCGAGTATGAGTTTTACCCTTCTCTAAAATAAAGAGGGTGAGGAGAGTTTGTTCCCGACAATAGGGAACCGCATGAGGGAGTTGCTAACTCTCATGGGGCTAGTGTGATGGCCACTAGTTCTAGTTTAACCTATACGGGGATCAAGTGACATGCTTTGTGCGTGTCATTTGTGAACTTAGGTAGGTGCCATTGAGGTGAGTTGGACTTTTATGAGATGGACGTGGGTTGGGATAGTTGCATCATGCATTGCATTTGCATATCATAACTATCTATTTTGAGTAAACCTTTATGGTGTTTTAAATAACTTTTGAAGTGTGTGTTAAAACTATTTTTGGGGGTTTGTCCCTAGTGTGGTAGTTCACTACTCACTCGAAATGGGTCAACCTTGGGTAAACTCACTAGGCATTTCAATTGCCTAACTTATTCTTATGTGTACTCAGGTTGAGGAGTTTAGATGACTTAGAAGAGCTGGATGTTTAGAAGGCCACGGTTTGTGTGGTATCATTTGAGTTGTGTAATGGTATTTGAATTGTTACAACCTCGCTATTTTATAAACTAAAATGTTTTATCTAAAATGGGACCAAACGATGTTTTCCGCAACTTAAACCTAAATTATTTCTCATTAAACCCCATGTGTTTTAAAATGGTTTTGAAAGAAAATGACTTATTTGAAGACGTTGAAAATAAAGTTTTTCACTAAAGGGTGATTTTATGGAATAATGATGATAAACCATGGGTTAAAATGATGTTTTATGAAAAGCCTTAAGCGATGGTGTTTCAATTTGGTATCTGAGCATGAGTTTAAGTGAACTAGTGTGACACCCCTCGCTAGGGATTTGTAATTAAAACGTCATGTATCATAAAAACATCATTACTTCAAATATAGTCTCATCATTGCGGAAAATTGGTCCTAAAACAACTAAAAAGATGATTTTAAACTTGTAGCGAGGTGGTATCATAAATCCAGTACAAAACACGGTCTAAATGGCTACACAAACCGTGGTCTTCTAAAAGTCCTTGCTTCGTCACGAGCTCTTATTCAAAACCCGAGTACACATCAAAACAGTTAGGCAATTGAAATGCCTAGTGAGTTACCCGAGGCTATCTCATATGAGTGGAAAGAGTAACCTTAACACTCGAGACAACCTCCAAAAATATTCTCTTACACATTTATAGTTTGAAATAAAAACATCATACGGTTTTCTTAAAATAGAAGGTCGTGATATGCACATGCAATGCAACTATCCCAACCCATGTCCACCTTATAAGTCCATCTCACCTCAATGGCACCCACCTAAGTTCACAAGCAAACGTACAAAGCATAATACTTGATTCCCGTATGGGTTGAAACTAAGACTAGTGGCCATTACACTAGCCTCATGAGGGGTAGCAACTCCCTCATGCAATTCCCTAATGTCGGGAACAACTACTCCTCACCCTCTTTATTTTAGAGAAGGGTAAAACTCATAATAACTCCTCACCCTCTTTGTTTGAGAAGGGTAGAACTCATAATAACTCCTCACCCTCTTTGTTTGAGAAGGGTAAAACTCGTTCTCAAGGTATCCCACGGTCAAACCCCCATCCTATATGTAATGCAATGTGCAATTAGGATGCTCAAAATATCATTTTAGATTTCATAGTACTTGTTCATCAAAACATTTTGAAAAGACTCTTTTACTGCCATGCACACATAAGTTTATGCAACAATTAACACATAAGAAGTAATACATGATAATGGTAATAAAACATAAGGTTAAAAGAGGGATGTGTACTCCCGATAACTCACCTCTCTAGTCCTAAAGTAGGATGCTACCCTTTGCTTCACTTCAATTACTCCTCTCCTACAAGAAATAATATTCAACATTACTAATAGCTCTAGACTAGTTTAACTTTACTAAATAAGAGTAAAATCTTAGTTACACATTGCCTAGAAATGAGCTTAAGCCTTAGAACCCAAAGCCCAAACCGTAAAGCTCAAACTCAAAAAGTGTCCAAAATTGACCAGAAGCTGACACGGGTTGTGTAACTTACTGATCCAAATAGCACGGGTCGTGCTCCCTCAGCACGGGTCGTGCTTCGTTCAGTTCCAGCTCCGATTTTGGTCATTTTCACCTCATTTTAGCCCAATTCAAAGTCTAATACAACCCCAATCTTCCATGAATCAAAAGGACATTATTCCTAAGAATATTCTGGTTATGTTTTCACGAACTATTTCACTCTAACTCCTGAGGCATTAAGCTTTGAAACTGAACACGTTCAAAAATTGTTTGAGTGTTAGTTAAAATTTGTTAAAAACTCTCTTGCTTGGGGACAAGAAAGGCACAAGTATGGGGTGTTTGACAACGCCTAGTAATATCAAGTATTTTAGTCGTTGTTAGGCCATATTCTTGGTGAATTTATATCATATATGCTGTGGTATTCTCACTTTTTGTGTCAGTGCTTGTTTGGAAAGAAAAGATGTAAACAGGGGCTAAATGCGTACAAAATGATCTGGATGTGTATTTTACTCCTGTGGATTGACCCTGACTACCACTATCCTAGTGTGAGTGAGGTATTTTACTTATTTTTGACCACACGACAACCTAAGCGTGTCAGGATCAACCTTGTAAATCAAAACAATCAAGCACCAATGATCTGGATATGCATTTTCTCTTACACTTTCTACTATTGTACAACACCCACCCTTCCAATCGCCCCATCAGTTTCTTTCCTGTTTGCCCATCTCACCATGATTGTACACACCATAGGAGAAGGATTCAAGTGGAACATACACAAAATCGATTTAAGCATCATCTGCAATCGTTAAGTGATTCCTGTGCAGATCATATATGGGTTGGGTTGGCTTTCAGAGCCACCGAAACAATCTGCCACTAATTTCTACATGAAGCAATCTTAACCGTAGCCACCATCTGGAACACGCAGCACTATCGATTTTTTATGATCTTGATCGTTTAGTTTATGGTGTTGATTGAATGGTTAGAGTATATGTAGGAGGCAAAACGAGATGACAAGGTGGAGCTTGGATCTAACTTCTAAGATCAAGAAGAAATTTTGGTAGTTAAGGGTTGAATATGGATGAGTTGATGCTGTTTCAAGGAGTGTGCTGACCCGGACCGACAACAGATCGAAGGCGGTATGGGTTGGTGTCTTCCGATGTGAAGATGGGATAAAAGAAGAGGCGATAATGTTGGGTTGGGGAGTTTTCGGCAATGGTCGAGAAGAGATTTGACAGGTGTGATGCCACCATCAAAACCTATTGTATGTTCGCCTTCCCAAACCGTTCCGAATTTCCAAAACCATACTAAAGCACATTGAAGGTAAGCCTAAAAGATTTGCTTCCACTGTTTTTTTACAATATTGACATTTTCAATCACAAGTCGTTAATATTTCTTGCTTTATGTGGTTGTTCTTTCATACAAGCGTTGATGGTGACAAGTTATGATATCCCCCAAGATATATTGGTTGATATTATTGCACGAGTTGGAGAATTGTCTTTGAAAAGTATTAGGTATGTGAAGGTGTGGTATGTATCTTCATGTAACCTTTACTTACTCTTTCTTAAAAAAGTGATATTTACTATTGTATTTACAGTTCAAAGGGGTTAATGGAAGCGGCAAACAACATACACGTGTTGGAGCGTATGAATGTTGAACGTATTGACTTAATTCAGCGTTTTCAAATACCAAAAGAGAAAAAATTTCCTAGTAACTGTTGTACAGCTAATGCCTTATTCAGAAAAGGAGTGGTATGTAACGTGTAAATCTTGAAGGTATTTATGTATGTAGTTGATTGTAATGGTTTTTTTTAACAATGTATGACCTCTGCCAAGAGCACCAAGTTCGCTCCGGCTTGGAACATTTGCGAAGGGAAAAAACAAGGGTCGTCAATCAACTACTTATACTCTTGGAATATCACTTATTTTGAATGGGCCAGATACATGCAGAACTGGAAGGCAAATGCTTCATTCATTTTTTGCAAGTAAATCAAGTGGAGAACTCAGATTAGCTACTCATTGATTTGAATATATTACTATTTCAATTACGTGGTTGTATAATTTCAAGAAGGATGCTTTCTGTGTGCTGTGTCTAAAGGAAGGCTATAACACTGAGAGAATAATCGCACTAGGTTTAGGTGATGATTATGAAATATATAATTGTAAGTTTTGTTTTTTGTATCATGAAGCACATATGTCTAGTATTGTGTATGGTATATGATGTCCTTTTTTGCTATATTAATGGAACTTTTTGATTGTTTAATACAATGTACATATGTGATATGTGTATTGAAAAGCACATTTAATGTGTTTATCATACCATGTGCCACGATTGGAAAAAAAACAGAGTAATTGTGTTGTTTATAACAACCGACTTTAAACTTACTACAATTTATAACAATCAACTTTCATATTTGGCTTCCTTAAACTTAGGGCCAAAAGTGTGAAATGTTGTGAGTACTAAATATGAATCTTTCAAGTATTGGTCATTTAAATTAAGTACATTTAATGTAAAATGTCATATGTGTATGGAAAAGCAGATCAAATGTGTATCACTTAAAAATGTACCATACATTCGGCCTGACTAGGTTGTTGGTAAAATTTCCCTCAAACTCTATAAGTAGGGGAATTGTCTCAATTATAACAACTTACTTTCAGTTTAAAGTTAGGGCTGTATACGAACCGAACGAACACGAACGAAGGCATGATCTTGTTCATTCATTTAAGTTTAACCGAACAAATGAACGAACACGAACGCATAAACGAACGAATTTCCTTGTTCATGTTCGTTCGTTAAAATATTCCTTTGTTCATATTCGTTTATGTTCGTTCATTAAAGTTCTAAACGAACATAACAATCGAAAATGAATGGACGTAAACAAACATAATTGAATGTGGACAAACGAACATAAAGCAACCTAAATGAAGACAAATATCGATAAGCGACCATTAGCAGCCAAACACTAAACCATACGTAAATGCATGCATTGTAGCAAATCCTACGATATAAAAACATCAAAAAGTCCTTAAAATATAGACTTTTCTCTCTCTCTCTCTCTCTCTCTCTATATATATATATATATATATATATATATATATATATATATATATATATATATATATATATATATATATATATATATATATATATATATATATATATATATATATATATATATATATATATATATATATATATATATATATATATAAACGAACATAGACAAACGTAAACGAACGTTCATGAACGTAAATGAACGAACAACACCAATGTTCATGTTCGTTCATTAAACTAAACGAACAAACAATCTTATTCATGTTCGTTTGTTTACTAAATAAACGAACATAAACGAACTTCCCGCCGAACAAATCACGAACGGTTCGCTGAACGTTCAGTTCGTTTACAGGCCTAAGTTTTTTATTAGTTTATAAAAATTTTACTTTCCACTTTGTGGTATTTTACAAAGCGTAACTTTCGTATCCTTGTAAAAGGTCAATTACCATATTTTACATATGGAAAAACATGTCAACTAATATAAAATATAATTAAATGTGATAAAATTTTAAAGTAATACCAAATTAGCTAAATTATCTTGAAGATAATGATTCACAGCCGTCAAATGCTTGTAAAATGTATTAATTACCATTGCATCAGTCTTTTCATATGGACTTTGAATTTGTGACTATTTAATTACCCACCTTTTTATAACCTTACCGCAAAACATTTATTCTACATCTTCATTTTCGATCATAAAACACATGCGTAATCTTCCACTTGAAAATTATGGCAGGAATCAATAATCAATGGAGGATTAGATATTCAAGTTCAAATTTGGACCTTTCAGAAGAATACGGCTTCTACAATGTCATGTTTTTCAGCCTCAAAGTCATTCATGGCGGGAAATTCACTCCCACACCCTCTCATTCTTATGTTCGTCCAATAGTTGATTATGTCGACTATTTAGACATAAATAAGTTCACACTTCAAAATCTTAAAAGTGTAGCACAATTTTTAGGGTACAACCCAAACTAAGCTTCTTTTACACCTGGAAAACTGATGAGACCTTGGATTTGGGTCTCATTCGCTTACAAACAGCCAATAACTTCCGTCTTTTTAAGGGAACCATTGAAAATGATTTCAAAATTGTTCAATATGTATATATTGAAAAATCTCCTCAATATGTATAGAAAAGCTTATTTCGGATTTTGTGGAAGACAACCCACTAGCGAGAGTAGATGAATGTATAGACTTTGTTCTTGATAAATCTAGTGTTCATATCCCTATTTTTAAAATGAATGAAGCAATCACACTTGCAAGACAGAATGTGGTTGCTTACAACTTTGAAAACGATTAAATTTTAAGAAAAGTTTTGAAATTGTATAGTCTATAGAAATTTCAATGTTGAAACAATGTTTATATTTGCTTATCAATATATATATATATATATATATATATATATATATATATATATATATATATATATATATATATATATATATATATATATATATATATATATATATATATATATATATATATATATATATATACATTCATTTTCAATTATTATGTTTGTGTGTTATTTAGGTGATGATTATGAAATATCAATATCTAAGTTTTGTTTTTGGTATCATGAAACACATATGTTAATGAAAATTTTTGATTGTTTAATAAAATGTATATATGTGTATGGAAAAGCATATCAAATGTGTTTATCATACCATGTGCTTCAATTGGAAAAAACAAAGTAATTGTGTTGTTTATAACAACCGACTTTAAACTTACTACCATTTATAACAATCAACTTTCATATTTGGCTTCAAAAACTTAGGTCCAAAAATGTAAAATGTTGTGAGTACTAAATACGAATCTTTCAAGCATTGGTTATTTAAATTAAGTACGTTTAATATGTGGCCAAATCATTTGATTCCTTTTTACCAGTTATTATATATATATATATATATATATATATATATATATATATATATATATATATATATATATATATATATATATATATATATACAATTTTAAACACATATAATCAAGTATACCGTGACCATATAATTCTTATGCTCACAACATGTATCTGTTATCATGATAGTTGTTTGTTTTTATCATACGTACTTGTATTTGATTCTTCAAATAAGTGTCTAAACGCTACCATATGGATGCAAAATCATTTATGTAGCCATATGTACTCGATTTTACCTTCATTGAAATGATCCATTCCTTTAGACACATATATTAAAGTATGTCGTGACTATATAATATTTATACTCACAACTTTTTCTCTATTATCGTGACAATTATTTGTCTTTTTGACACACAAAAAATTAAAATGTGACCATAGAATAGTTATAGTTACTTGTTTTTGTTTACCTTTACTTAGTGGCTAACACAATCCTATGGACACAAAAAATCACTTATGTGACAAAATCATTTCATTCATTATTACCAATTATCTATAATTATATACAATTTTGGAGACATATAATCAAGTATATCGTGATCATATAATGTTTACACTGGCAACAATTTTCCTTTTATAGTGACAATTGTTTGTTTTTAGACACACAAAACATATTACGACGTGACTATAACATGATTATACTTACTTGTATTTGACTCTTTAAATAAGTGTCTAAATGCTATTCTATAGACACACAAAATCATTTGTGTGGCCATATATACTCGATTTTATCATATGGTTACACGGAATCAATTATGTGGCCATATATACTCGATTTTAGCTACATTAAAATAATGTGTCTAATTTTGCTCTACGATTTAGACACCTAAACAATTGTTTTATGTGACCGTATATGCATCTTTCATCCCTTAGAAAAACCATCACAAAATTTTTCCTTCTTTCAAAAAACATTTGTGACCGCTGGTGATACGTGGCCACATTGTTTGATTATGGGTCGTAAAACGCTGAATTTTGACGTTAAATCGTAATCAGCGATTACGATCTACACAACAATGGTCATGTATATTGCTATAGAATGTAGTGAAAACTAGTCTAAAATTTTTTACGTGACCTTTAGTCATGCAAAAAATCAAAAGTACGACTGGACGGTTTCAGAAAAAGTGTGACCGTAGGTCATTTTTGTACTAGTGTTGGAACTTTGATCGAAGGAAGTTGAAGAATAATACAAGATTATATCAATTACTCCTTGAATTCGCCAAATGTTCGACAAAGCCCTGTATAGATTTATGAAATCGCAAAAATGTTGATTAGAATCTCACTTAATGCTACTTTAAACCTATAATACAACTTAACAAAAATGAAGTTTACGAAATGTTTTATAATAGAAATTTGAACCGACCGAACCTGCTATCGATATCACCAAAATACCACAATATATAGGGTTTCAATTTGGTGTGAAGGAATGTCTACTGGGACATGGTGATGATGGCGGTGACAACTGTTGATGGTGGAGGTGTGGTGGTTAGTGGTTCAAAGTGGTGTGCGATTATCGTGACACAATCGGTTTAGGTTTTCCTGATTTCAGTGATAAAGAACGATGGAAGATGGAAGGTTGGCTTTCTTATGGGTCATAGCGTTGGTGCAGGGTTCAGAAGAAGATGAAGGATAATTGAGATTTCAAAGGGTGCGGAAATGAATGGGCGTGTCAGGCATAGGCACGCGAAAGGAATATATCGAGAAGAAGAGAATCCCATGCTTTAAGAAAGGTTGAACAAAGAGTCAGGCATGCCCAAAATGAATAGTCGCTGATTATCCGTGCTTTAAGAGTGGTACTGTCTTAAAAATTAAGAGTATTAGGCTTTAAAAGGGTTGTAAATTATATACTCTTTATAATATATGTGGAACACATATATAGTGTGAGTGTATGACACAATTAAGACCATTAGATCATTGTTATTAATGGTTAGGATTCTAATGGCACAATTGTAAATAAATGGTAATTTAAAACAATCAACCAGGCTAAAAAAATCTCAAGGGAAAATCAGAGAAATTGTGTATCACCCAAAAGATGGTAAGTACGAAATTAGGGGGATTATCCAATCAAAATGGGTAAAAAGAATATTATCATGAATTTGAAATAAGAAATCATCGTTCTCCTAAAATCACGGTGAATATACAAGAATTGAAGCAGATGAGATAACAACATTCTTGAAGGAGATTTTGGAAAAGTCGAAGGAACTGTTATTGAATAATGGAACGTAGTCATTCAAGTTCGAGATTGCATGAGAATTTCAAGTGAAAATTCAAGAACACGTCCGATGCACCGGTATCAGTGGACGATGACGATTTCGTGTCTCCTCCACCAGGTTTGAATCTTTCTTAATTAGGGGTTTTTGTATTGTTCGACTCTCCAAAAATTAGGGTTTTGTTTTAGGTTTTTTTTACGAATGTTGGATTAGAAAATATGCTAGTTTCAAAAAATTAGGGTTCTGGTGATACATTGATACTAGTTTATAAAGGGAAAATGAGATTTTAAATGTTGGTTGATATTAAAAAATGGGGTTTTTTGGCAAAAGAAAAAACGAAGTAGTGAGGTTTCCACATGCATTGATTTTGTAAGAATATAACATGAAAATATATCTATAATGTTTTAATATGAGTATGTTCTTTTAGAATAGTCCATCAAATGTGATGGAAAGAATTTATGATTTGTACGGTGAATTTTATACCTCCTAAAAGCAAGTTAATCATCCTGAATGAAAAAAAACTTATTGAATTGGGTCAACATATAGTTGTAAAAGGAGTTCTTTTATCTCATGGAAGGATGTTAAACTCGTTGATTTTCACAAGCCTAACATCAAAATTCTTGAGTAAAGAACTTTTCCTTTGTATATATCCTTTATTCTAACATTCTATTGAAGAGCATTAATATTCACAATGCAACAACTAGCTTTTACAGGGATCCACATCCCGATAAAACAACAATAATAGATTCTTTAGTGATACAATTATTAATTTGGAAGAGTTTATTAGCATATGTATTTAAAAATAATTGGATGTACTAAATTATTGAAGAATGTATGAAAGAATGTCATATGTTTAAATGGTATGAATACTTGTCATCTGTTTAAAATGTGGTTATAGAAAATTCTTCAAGAATATTGAAGTGTCTAAGTGATAATGTGGTGAAATGAGAAATATGAAATATTATTCGTGTAGAATGTTGGCTGAATATAAACTTAGAATAAGGTTTAGGTGAAATTTTTGAAGAATGTTTTAATGACAAGGTGTTTGTATGTGTTTGACAAGTGTGAATAAATCAGGAACCAAATAAGGAGTTACAGATGCAGTTACGATATCAAAAAATATGGATGGATCTGAAGGAAGTAAAAAGAAAATGTAAGTTGGACTTGTATTGTTGTGATATAAGGTTTAGACAATGGATGGTTTAAAGTATGGGTGTAACGTATATATTTGTTAGTTAATAAACATTAAATTTTGATTTTGTAGTTACAAAGAATACAGCCAGTAGATTAGCACAAGACCAACCAAAAAGAATGACGGTAGGTAGTCAACAAGAAGTAACTAAGAAACAAGGTAAACGGATAAGTGAACAGCATAATGTAGTGTACATGATTAGTGAAATAGTTAAATGAATAAGCTATATGTATGGAGTTTCATGGTGTCTGATTGCAAACGATAGTATTTATTGTTGCAACTTCTAATCAAATTTAAAGAATGGTAGAAAAAGGGCAAATACAGGAAAAAGTGTAACAAAAACTTCTGGAGTTAAAAAGGGGAAGATGAAAGTGATAGAGAAATCAAAAACAAAAAAGAGAAAAGGGGCAGAAAAAGATAGCAACAAGGGTTTGAGAAAAGATAAATCAGCCATGGGAAATGAAGCCAAGCCACAAGTTAAGTGACGTAAATTGGGAAAAGTTGAAGGTCATAAGAAGGTGATTGAAATTGGAAGCATTTCAAAATTGTCAAAAAAAAATTAAAAGGGGATGAAAAGGAAGATAAGAATGAAGATAGTAAAGCATATCCACTGGGGTTGAGGAGACTTTACTCACGGATGACTCCTGGAAAAAGTTAGTTTATCAATTAACACATTGCCAGAGAGACATAAAGAAGCGGTGAAAAGAATGTGCTTCGGGTTGTTGTTACGAATGTATATTGACAGTATTCCGGGGAGACCCAATTAGGTGTTACTTGATAATTATGATCCTACACAAACGATGATGTGCTTCTGGGAATACTTGTTCAATCTCTTTTTTCATCACTGGATCTTGATTAGACAATGCGATAGTAGGTGGTTTGCCAAAAGCTTTGATAAAAGAAGTGAGTAACCATGTATAAGAATATGTATCCTCTCTACTGAGCAATCCAGCACCAATTGTGACACATTTTTTTATGGTTATCTATTCCGATAAATGGAACAAAAACCATATGACACCTGTGAAAATTACAAAACTATTATATATATATCTGAAAGGTTTTCTGCAACCATGAACTAAATTCACATGCAACCTATAAGGATCTATGTTTTCTTCTAATTGAACATATAACAAATCCTAAAGGCCATAAGAAAATTAACTAAAAGAATAAAATTAGAGAAACCAACCTTTTAGAATTTTCTGGAAGCTGAGCAGCAAAAGTATCCTGCCTCAAATGAGATCACACCCAAGCCGAGAGGATTATGGATCGATATTCCAGAGAAAAATAATAGAATGAGCAACTGATAATGAGGCCTAGGGCTCCCTATTTATAGGGAACCAAAGGGTAAAGCTAGAAACCCTAGCCGCAGCCCATTTTCTGGATTATGTGTACGCGCGCCGCGGCCTTTACATTGCCGCGCCGCGCGTCCCAATTCAAATATTGAATTCGTACGGATATGTACGCGCGTCGCAGCCTTTACATTGGCGCGCCGCGCGTCGCAGCCTTTACATTGGCGCGCCGCGCGCCGCAATTCAACTATTGAATTCGTACGACTTTAATCCCTGACCTCCTGATTAATCCAATTAATGTCACAGAAATTAATCCAATTAATTTCTGATTAATTATTAATCAAACAATATTATTTCTAATATATTATCTCCATAATATATTAACAAACAATATCTTGATTTATTAGTTATATAATAAATCAACCCTTTCTCTCTACTTAACTTTCCAACAACCTCCAGCCATGAGGGCAACCCAAATGGACTGTGCTGCTATTAATTAGGCAAATATTAATTATTAGTCATGGCTTAGACACCTAATCCAACAGTCTCCCACTTGGATAAGTCTATGACTATAATTACCAATTTAACCTCTAATTAACCAGCACTTTTAGCTTCCTAGAAACCACTGCCAAACTCTGATCTAATCAGTTCTGTCCATAGATAAGTGATCAGATGATCCTCCGTCCAACAAGATATTTTCAGACTCAAGACATGGATTAAAGTCAATCCCGGTCTGATTCACTGTTCCTCGATTTCCGATTTGCATATGACTCTTAGACTACCAATTTAGTCCCGGTTGGCCAACCATTTTAGTCAACTTCAAATTCATCGAGAGGCCTACAGATATCTGTTCCCCGTTAGGGTCAAGGGACGAATAAGCTTCGACTCATATACTTATGTCTTTTACCAGACAAATCACTCACAACAATACGTTTTATAACACCGAGTTACCGATGTGTTTTCATATTATCAATGAACAACCGTCTAATAAATTATAACTCATATGTCTTAGCTTAAAGATCAAAAGATATTATCGTCTCAACATTTCTCGTGATGAAATCCATGAAGCAATCCATTGAGCGCGGGTTTATCCAATACTCAAATCTCCATTTCCAAGTACTCACGAATGGTGCAGCAATCCAATTGCAATGTCTAACTCCTTAGACAATCTATTACCAATTCATGACAGTCTTACTTCACACTTACTCCCAAAAAGTGTAATCGACTGTGGATATTTGAATAATCCAATTATTCAGGAAGTAAAACATGCAAAATGAAACACAATGATAAAGTATTGACAAAAGTAGTAAACCATTACTCATTAATAAATCTCTATTATTAAATCACAAGAGTCAAATACAATACATTGTTACAAGTTTCGAAAGCTATCTAATTTACATAAACTTTATATCATCTCTTAATCCAATGCTCCTAGCATGCTGATTGTGCTTAATCCTACTCAGAGCCTTTGTCAAGGGATCTGCAGGATTATCTTCCGATGATACCCTCTTTACCACGAGGTGACCTTCTTCTACCTTATGCCTTATGTAGTGGTACTTTCTGTCGATATGCCTGGACTTTCCATGGTCTCACGGTTCCTTTGTTAAGGCGACCGCACCTTCGTTATCGCAGAACAGTTCCACGGGCTCCTGAATACTCGGGACTACTCCAAGGTCACCGATGAAGTTCTTCAGCCAAGCCGCTTCCTTTCACTTGCTGCTATATACTCTGATTCACATGTAGAATCAGCCACCGTATCTTGCTTGGAACTTTTCCAAGTTACTGCTCCTCCGTTCAGAAGGAATACCCAGCCAGACTGAGACCGACCACTGTCTCTATCCGTCTGAAAACTGGCATCCGTATATCCTTCAACTCTCAATGTATCACTGCCTCCAAGGACTAACACCATGTCCTTTGTTCTTCGCAGATACTTGAGTATATTCTTTACAGCTATCCAATGCGCCCTTCTAGGGTTACCCTGGTACCGACTGACCATGCTTAAAGCAAAGGCCACGTCAGGGCGAGTACACGTCATAGCGTACATGATCGATCCTACAGCCGAAGCGTAAGGTACCCGACTCATTTCAGCTATTTCTTCGTCTGTACTCGGACTTAGAGTCTTACTCAATTTTGCATTACTTTGGATAGGCAGCTCTCCCTTCTTGGAATTTTCCATACTAAACCTTTTCAGTACCTTTTCCAAGTATGTACCCTGACTAAGTCCAATTAGTCTTTTCTTCCTATCTCTCAATATTCTTATCCCGAGAATATAGGCAGCCTCTCCTAGGTCCTTCATGGCGAAACATTTCCCAAGCCAAGCCTTGACATCTTGCAAGGTTGGGATATCGTTTCCCATGAGCAGTATGTCGTCGACATACAGTACCAGAAAGGTGACTATACTCCCACTAGCCTTGACATATACGCAGGACTCATCCTCGCTCCTAGAGAAACCAAACTCTTTGACTTTCTCATGGAAACAAAGATTCCAGCTGCGAGAAGCTTGCTTCAATCCGTAGATTGATCTCTCAAGCTTACACACCTTATTAGGATACTTTGCATCGACAAAACCCTCTGGCTGATTCATGTAAACATCCTCAGTCAGCTTTCCATTAAGGAAGGCGGTTTTGACGTCCATCTACCAAATTTCATAGTCATGAAATGCAGCTATGGCCAGCATAATCCTAATAGACTTTATCTTGGCTACTGGTGAGAAGGTCTCGTCATAGTCAACCCCTGGGGTTTGAGTAAAGCCCTTCGCAACCAGTCTTGCCTTGAAAGTGTGTACTTTTCCGTCCATGTCGGTCTTCTTCTTGAAGATCCATTTGCATCCGACTGTCTTTCGACCCGGTACGTTGTCAACCAAGTTCCAAACTTGATTGTCATACATGGACTTGATCTCGCTATCCATGGCCTCTTTCCACTTCGCAGACTCAGGGCCCGCTACTGCTTCCTGGTAGTTAGCTGGTTCATCCAAATTTATCAGTGTCCTATCACTGACAAACGTGTCGCCATCCGAAGTTATATGGAACCCATAAAACTCGGGTGGCATGCTAACCCTACCGGAACGCCTAAGAGGTAAGGATACATATGTCGGACCAACAGGAACTTCTTCCTCATGTTGGTTGCTAGTTTCTCCTAAGGTTGCGTCATCTGATGACTCTTGAATTTCTTCCAGATCAATGGTACTCCCACTGTCCTCTTTGAATATTAGCTCTCTCTCTCTCGAAAGACCGCTCGTCTAGCTACAAAGACCACGTCCTCGCTCGGTCTGTAGAATAGATATCCAAATGACTGTTTGGGATAACCAAGGAAGAAACACCTTTCGCTTCTGTCTGCGAGTTTGTCTTGAGTCTCTCGTCTAACGAAAGCCTCACAACCCCAGACCTTGATATGTGCCAACGAGGGAACTTTCCCCGTCCACATCTCATGAGGTGTTTTAGCAACCTTCTTAGTTGGGACAAGATTGAGGATATGGGCGGCAGTCTCTAAGGCATACCCCCAGAAGTGAATGGGAAGTGAAGCTCGACTCATCATGGAACGAACCATGTCCAACAGGGTTCGGTTGCGCCTCTCTGCAACACCGTTCAACTGTGGTGTCCTGGGAGGTGTCAACTGCGAAACTATTCCGTATTCCTTTAGATAGTCTAGGAACTCGATACTTAGATACTCTCCGCCTCTGTCGGACCTGAGCATCTTTATCTTCATGCCTAATTGATTCTCTACTTCGTTCTTAAACTCTTTGAACTTTTCAAAGGTGTCCGACTTGTGCTTGATCAAGTAGATATAACCGTATATACTAAAATCGTCGGTAAAGGTCACGTAGAACCGTGTGCCATCCTTTGTGGTTGATCTGAATGGACCACACACATCCGTGTGAATAATGTCCAGCAGACCCTCACCTCTTTCAAAAGATCCTTTGAAAGGTGATTTAGTCATCTTGCCCAACAGACAAGATTCGCATACATCATCCGACCTGAGGTCGAATGATTCCAACACTCCATCCTTTTGGAGTTGGGCGATGCGTTTCTTGCTGATGTGCCCGAGCCGACTATGCCACAGACATGCATTTTCTACACCACTAGTAGAATCAATATAATTTACACTATGTCCTAAATTGTCAACACATTCAACAGTTTCATACACATCATCACAAGGATAAGCAGTAAAAATCAAAATACCATTTTTGAAAACAGAAATAGAACCAATTTTATTATCAAAAGAAAATTGAAATCCTTGTCTGAACAATGTGTGAAATGAAATAATGTTTCTTGCCATTTCTGGCGAATAGCAACAATTAAATAACTCTATACTAACATCACTACTAAGCACTAAACTGTAAACGCCGATCTTGGTAACAGGGGACGATCTCCTATTGCCCATGATCAAGTTCAGTCTACCGTGCTCCACCTCCCTGCTTTCCTTTAGGCCCTGCAGATCAGAACAAATGTGAAAACCACATCCTGTATCAAGGACCCAAGAATTAGAAGATGGTGAGTTTTTAGAGATAGTGAATATACCTGCTGTCGATGGCTTTACTTTCCCATCCTTTACATCCTGCAAGTATTTGGGGCAGCTTCTCTTCCAATGGCCCTTCTCTTTGCAGTAAAAACAGTTGGCTTTATCGGGGTTGGCCACACAAGGAATTTGGGAAGACTTGGTTCTCGAGCCATTACTGGATGACCCGACCTGAACCTTTTCCCACCAATTTTGCTTAGGAGGGCCCTTCCTTTTCTTTCCTTTGCCACTTCCGATGGCTAGGACGGGCTGATTAACCGAGGGTACACTTTTACCCTTCATCCCGTCCTCAGCTACTCGAAGCATGCGATGCAACTCAGTCATATTAGCCTGATTGTTGTTCAAATGATAAGCCAGCCTGAACTGGTCATAAGAACTCGGTAATGAGTTAAGCACTATGTCAACGGCCAACTGCTCCGGTACATGCATCGCAAGCTTTCTAAGCCGCTCCACGTAACCTTGCATTCTTTGCACATGAGTGCAGATGGACTCTCCATCTTTAGGTTTGCTGTTCGTGAAGTCCTTGACCACTTCGCACCTCTCGATGCGCTCTTGCTTGCGGAACTTTTCCGCAAGCTCCTTGTGCATCTCAAAGGGCCAATAGTCTTCGTATATCCTCTGCAATTCGGGGTTCATTGTGGCGATCATGATGCAGGCCACTTTGGTCGCATCATCAGAATGTTTTTGGTACGAGGCAATCTCCTCGGGAGTAGCAATTTCAGGGTCAATATCGACAAGCTCAGTCTCGAGGACATACTCCTTGTTCTCGTACCTCAGAGCCATCTTGATATTTCTAATCCAGTCATTGTAGTTTGTCTCGTTCAATTGAACCTTGGAACATAATAAGAGGATTGAGGGAACACTGGAGTTTGAGTGGGGAGCGGATTGATCAGCAGAAGACATCTATAAAAGAAGGTAAGTTTAATTAGATACTTGTCGGTCCTTATAATAACCTAATATAAAATAAGGCTAGGATCCAACTATAACAATTTGCAACATAGAAGAGGGATGCCGTAATCTATAAGCAAATTTTATAAAGGTAGGCGAATGACGATTCAGCCAATTCCACCGCAGAAAAATAATCTTATTATAAATGGAATTCCTAGTTTCATTTGAGATTTATTGAACTGTTCAATAGCATGTTTAATCTCAGATATGCCCCACCGTTTGTGACTGGGATGCCGAGGATCACAAACCAGGTGTGAATAACCATGCAAATTAGCTTGGTACTCTCAGGGTCCATTATCATCTCAAATTGATGTGCCGGTTAACCACACACGCTCCATCAACAATGATAACACCCGAGACACCCATTGCCACTCTTTATGAACCCCCATTGGTGTGCCGGTAAACCACACACGCTCCACCAACGTTTCATAAAGTGCAATGTGCAATTTCATGGGGTAGCATCAAATTCATATTTTTTTAAAGTAACTAGATTGGGATTTTGTGTAAAGGTTCTAGTACTTTGATCATTATATTTTTAATGATTAAGTGGTCCCATCAAAACTGTTCGGCTAACGACCCTCCACTGATCAGGCGAGCGGTGGGCGAGAGTGTTCACCCATTAGACTGCCATTTTATAGGCAGCCTCCTTATACCCACTTTATAGATCAGCTTCGTGAATGAGGCCTACTATTGAATTGACTGACCAATTTTATCTTATACATATATTATTAACAATTAATAACATATATAAGATGTATTTTAAAACTCTTTAAAATATTCCAGGTTTATCATTTAATTTTACCAATTTAACTATTAAATTTAAAATTAAATTGAACCTTTAAAATATTTTAAACATTTAAAATATTTTTCCGGATTTAATCCTTAATTTTCGCAAATTCTAAAATTAATTAAATCCTTTGAATTATCTTTTAATTAACAATTAATTAAATTAATTCAAATGCAGATAGGTTTATCCAAATTAATCAAATTAATTAAAACCTATCCTAAACCCCCTAGATTTCGATTTCAATTAAAAAGGGTTTAAGGTTATCCATTTAATCAACAAATAAAGTTACCAAAAATAGAAAACTTTCCAAAACCCTAATTGCCAGATTTCGAAATTAACAAGGGTTGATTAGGGTTTCCAAAACCCTAATCCAAGAAATCGATCCACATAAAAATTAGGGTTTATAAGCTATAAATCCTAAAGCAGTTATAGCAATTCAACAAGAAAACAAGACAGGCTCTGATACCACTGAAAGGTTTTCTGCAACCATGAACTAAATTCACATGCAACCTATAAGGATCTATGTTTTCTTCTAATTGAACATATAACAAATCCTAAAGGCCATAAGAAAATTAACTAAAAGAATAAAATTAGAGAAACCAACCTTTTAGAATTTTCTGGAAGCTGAGCAGCAAAAGTATCCTGCCTCAAAGGAGATCACACCCAAGCCGAGAGGATTATGGATCGATATTCCAGAGAGAAATAATAGAATGAGCAACTGATAATGAGGCCTAGGGCTCCCTATTTATAGGGAACCAAAGGGTAAAGCTAGAAACCCTAGCCGCAGCCCATTTTCCGGATTATGTGTACGCGCGCCGCGGCCTTTACATTGCCGCGCCGCGCGTCCCAATTCAAATATTGAATTCGTATGGATATGTACGCGCGTCGCAGCCTTTACATTGGCGCGCCGCGCGCCACAATTCAACTATTGAATTCGTACGACTTTAATCCCTGACCTCCTGATTAATCTAATTAATGTCACAGAAATTAATCCAATTAATTTCTGATTAATTATTAATCAAACAATATTATTTCTAATATATTATCTCCATAATATATTAACAAACAATATCTTGATTTATTAGTTATATAATAAATCAACCCTTTCTCTCTACTTAACTTTCCAACAACCTCCAGCCATGAGGGCAACCCAAATGGACTGTGTTGCTATTAATTAGGCAAATACTAATTATTAGTCATGGCTTAGACACCTAATCCAACAATATATATATATATATATATATATATATATATATATATATATATATATATATATATATATATTATATATATATATAAATATATATATATATATATATATATATATATATATATATATATATATATATATATATATATATATATATATATATATATATATAGAAAGTTGTCAACAAAAAATTTTAACAATTCACCTCTTAGTGAATGTAGCATCAAAGGAAACAACATCTCCAAATTCCTTATAATTACACTTGGCAGTTTTGCCTAAAACATCACATTGAGTTGTTTCTCCACAACCCTACATTCAAATGTGAAATTGGGAGCATATTTACTCTGATCTTCCATCATTTTAGCAATCAACTTGGCATCGCTACCGCTAATGAAACAATTTAGATCCCTCATATAATTATTGAAATCAACAAAAAGTCCACCACGGGTTGAGCACCCACCTTGTATACCACTAAGCAATCTATAGGACTTTGCAGCACCAACATTTTGTTTTCTCTTGTTATAAATGAAAGTTTTTGTACTAAAATCTAATTGCCTATTGGTACGAGAAAACTACATGTTAGCTTTGCTAATAAGCATATGCATGATTTTCAACAAATTTATGTACCACATATTTATTTATACCATGAATCAGCTTGAAAAAAATATGCGCTTTGCATTCTGTCATATGTAAGTCTTTTCTTCTTTTTATCTTTTTGAACTGAATATTAACAGTATCAACATTACCCATATTAGGTTTCCCTTCTCTGTTGCATAAAAGGTATTTAGCAATGATAATACCACCATTTTTCTTTCTACTGGATCCTTCTCTAATATCAAAACCCGCTTCAAATGCATAACTTTTGTACATTCAACAGCTACGTTATATGATTCAAAACATCATCGACTTTAGGCTTTTTACTCGTTTTAGGAGTCTAGTAGGGTGTGCCACCAGGAGAAATCAGGAGAAACGAAATCATTACTAAATATTGATTCCTCTATATCTGTATAAAATAATATGCTATTCACGTTAAAAGAAAACTTATGTTGTAATTCTAAAAGAATGAAATTAACATGTATGAGCAAATGTAACTACACATATGTTTTCATTCTGAAAGAATTTGTTGATGAAATATGACGCATAAACAACATGCAATTTATACATTATCGAAATTATGCATCAAAACTGTAAAAATCTTACCTTCATTTAATTCATTTAGATTAGAAGTGGAATATTCGTTTGGCTCTGATGTGCCTTGATCTGGAAAACAAATTAATATGCTATTCACGTTAAAAAAAACTTATGTTGTGATTATAAAAGAATGTAATTAACATATATGAGCAATTGTAACTACGATGATGTTTTTATTCTAAAAGAATTTGTTGATGAAATATGAAGCATGAATAACATGTAATTTAAACATTAATCAAAATTGTGCATTATAATTGTATAAATTTACCTTCAATTGATTCATTGAGATTAGAACTGGAATATTTGTTTGGCTCTGATGTGCCTTGATCTAGAAAATTAAATTGATCTTCTGTGTTGTAAAAATCTACATCGTTGAGGCTGACTGGAGGATGGTCGTCTGTATTCCCATTCTCCATGTTTCCAATTGTACGATATTGTAACACCCTCGCTTAAGGATTTTCATAAAATACCTTTTAAAACCAATATATTATCATCATTGTTCAAAAATCCCCTTTTAGTGAAAAACTTTAAATCTCAAAAGCTTCAAAGGAGTCTCTTTACGTTTAAACATCTTCTTAAAACACATGGGATTTCGTTAAAAACTTGTTTTGTAGTTTAAGTTGTGGAAAAGTCATTTGGTCCCACTTTAGATAAAACATTTTAGTTTATAAAGTAGCGAGATTGTTACAATTCAAATACCATTACACGGCTTAAAATGAAACCACACAATCCGTGGCCTTCTAAAATATCCAGCTCCTCTAAAGTCCTCTAAACTCCTCAACCTGAGTACACATCAAAATAGTTAGGCAATTGAAATGCCTAGTGAGCTTACCCGAGGTTGACCCATTCAGAGGACCAAATGACTTTTCCGCAACTTAAACTACTATTTGATGTGTACTCAAGTTGAGGAGTTTAGATGAGTTTAGAGGAGCTGGATATTTTAGAAGGCCACGGATTGTGTAGTTTCAGCTTAAGCCATGTAATGATATTTGAATTGTAACAACCTCGTTACTTTATAAACTAAAATGTTTTATCTAAAGTGGGACCAAATGACTTTTCCGCAACTTAAACTACAAAACAAGTTTTTAACGAAATCCCATGTGTTTTAAGAAGATGTTTAAACGTAAAGAGACTCCTTTGAAGCTTTTGAGATTTAAAGTTTTTCACTAAAAGGGGATTTTTGAACAATGCTGATAATATATTGGTTTTAAAATGTATTTTATGAAAATCTTTAAGCGATGGTGTTACAGATACCTTACAGAGAAAACGACATCTTAAGAAATATCGATAACAGGAAATCATTTAAAAAGTTATCTAGAATAAAGAATCCCATATTTTAAGTAACTGTATCATTTAAATTATTCTGATAAGGATATCACTCATCTATTATACAAGTAGATATGATTTTATTGAAATTACATTGAAAATAAACATATTATATGATCTTTTTGATTAATAAAATAAATATATGTTGATTTGATAAAAATGTGTGTTTTCTATCTAGATATGAATTTGTGTGTAACTAGTTATATATATATTCTTAGAGAATCCGAACATATGAAAAAACTATTCATTTGATTCTTTAAGAATAAGTACATATACCAAGGCATATTCACTGAAATGTTGATGAATCCATATTATGTAAAATTTGGTTATATGAAGCGAAATATATGATAGTATGTGGGTACACCAATTATTAAAGAATATCTAAACCACGAAAACAAATTCAAATATGAGTAATTACTTTACTCTTAAAACTTTTACTACTTCAATATTATAACTATTTATAAGTAATTTACTTGATTCACAAGTAAATTTACTCATATTTACACGAAAATTTACTCATATTCACATATCAATATCATACAATATTGAGAATTTACTTAAAAGTTTTTTACTACTTCAACATTTTAACCATTTGTAATGAATTTACTTTGATTCACAATTGAATTTACTTACATTCACACAAACATTTACTCATATTCACATATGAATATCATATGGTATTTTAAATATACTCTGAAATATGAATTTGATTAATTTCCTGAGAAAACTGTTAACACTTCAATATTTTAATCATTTATAATGAATTTACTATGATTTATAAGGTAATTCCATTCACATTCACACAAAAAACTATTCATATTCACATGACAATGTTATATGTCATTGTAAATGCCAACAGTTAATAACAGAATAACTGTTTAGATTCACATGTGAATCTTAACTAGTGGAAAATTTGAATATGAATTGTAAAAATTTTAATATGAGTAATTATTTTACTTTTAAAACTTTTACTACTTCAATATTATAACCATTTATAAGTAATATAATTTATTTACAAGTGGATTTACTCATATTTACACAAAAACTTATTCATATTTACATATCAAAATCATATAATATTGAGAATTTACTCATAATTTTTTTTACTACTTCAACATTTTAACCATTTATAATGATTTTACTCTGATTCACTATATAAATTATTTTCATTCACACAACAATTTACTCAGATTCACATATCAATATCATATGGTATTTTAAATATAGGGCAAATTTCATAAAAGACACTAACTTTTCAAAAAAATTCGATTTTGACACTGTGTTATTTTTTTTTTCAATTAAGTCACTAAGTTTTCAATTTTTTTCAATTAAGTCACTATGTTTTCAATTTGGTTTCAATTTTGACCATTTGACCGGTCAACCCGGTAGTCAGCTGACGTGGCATGATGACGTGTCAGTCTTTGATGATGCGATGCTGACGTGGCATGCTGACATGGCACCCGAGTGTCAAAATTGAAACAAAATTGAAAACATAGTGACTTAATTGGAAAAAATTGAAAACTTAGTGTTTTAATTGAAAAAAAATAACACAGTGTCAAAATCAATTTTTTTTTGAAAAGTTAGCGTCTTTTTTGGAATTTTTCCTACATTTTTTAAAATGATAAATTTGTCTTTTTATATTTTTAGAACGTATAAATATATTTTTTTACAAGTATAAATACGTATTTTTATATTTTTAGAAACATAGATACATTGTCATATGTATATATAAAACAAACGTATTTTATATTTTTACAAAATTGATACGATATATGATTATATATGCAAAACAAACGTATTTTATATTTCTAAAAACGTAAAAATAAGTATTTATTCGTTAATTTCTGTTTTTTCATTGAGAAGTATAAATACATATTTTTATGTTGGTTTACGTTCGTTCGGTTAGAATTATAATACATTTTAGTTGTATAAATAAGTTTTTACGTCTTTAGAAGTATAAATACATATTTTTATGTTTTTAGAAATATAAGTATATTTTTATGTTGGTTTAAGTTCGTTTGTTTAGAAGTATAATACATTTTAAGAAGTATAAATATGTTTTTTACGTCTTTAGAAGTATAAATGCATATTATTATATTTTAGAAGTATAATACATTTTTAGAAGTATAAATACATTTTTTATGTCTTTAGAAGAATAAATACGTTTTTACGTCTTTAGAAGTATAAATACTTATATACTATATATACGTATGAAAATGTATTTATGCTTCTAAAAGTATAAAAATACGTCTTTATACTTGTAAAAAATATATATTTATACGTTCCAAAAACTTAAAAAGACGAATTTATCATTTTAAAAAATGTAGGAAAATTTCCAAAAAAGACACTAACTTTTCAAAAAAAAAAATTGATTTTGACACTGTGTTATTTTTTTTTCAATTAAAACACTAAGTTTTCAATTTTTTCCAATTAAGTCACTATGTTTTCAATTTTGTTTCAATTTTGACACTCGGGTGCCACGTCAGCATGCCACGTCAGCGTCGCATCATCAAAGACTGACACGTCATCATGCCACGTCAGCTGACTACCCGGGTTGACCGGTCAAATGGTCAAAATTGAAACCAAATTGAAAACATAGTGACTTAATTGAAAAAAAAAATAACACAGTGTCAAAATCGAAATTTTTTGAAAAGTTAGTGTCTTTTATGAAATTTCCCCTTAAATATACTCTGAAACATGAATATGATTAATTTAGTTAGAAAAATTTTAACAATTCAATATTTTAATCATTTATAATGAATATACTATGATTCATAAAGTTAATTCCATTCACATTCACATAAAAATTTATTCAGATTCACATGACAATATCATATACCATTGTAAATGTCAACTGTGAACATACTAACTGTTCAGGTTCACATATGAATCTTAACTAGCGGAAATTTTGAAAAAAAAATCATTTTTTGTACATCAATATGGATCTCTATTTGTAGAGGATAAAAAGTTATAAATTTCTATGTATTCAGATTTTTTTTTCCGATAAAAATAAGACCTAAAAATTAAAAAAACGAAAAAAACGAAGTGAGTTTTTTTTTATATTCCGGTAGATACGCGTCCACCGTAAAGTGTATAATTGTATGGATGATATTAGTCCATTGGTACCATAGTTTATATTAGTCTTTTGTTGAACTTTTATATATATATATATATATATATATATATATATATATATATATATATATATATATATATATATATATATATATATATATATATATTAAAAAGCTTGACCTTAAAGCTTTTATGTTCATGCCCGCATGTCACTTTGACTTTTCTTGAATCTGAAAGTCAACCATCAAGTTTTTCTCAATAATTGGAAGATTAATTGTAATCCCAAATTTTTAATCATATCCAAGAACTAAATAAACCCAGGTGTCCAACATCAACGAAATTCCCAACCCTAATCATAGATTATAAAAATCATAATAAATAAACATAAAACATACGAGAAATCAATATATATAGAGCTTAATTATGACTCCTGTAAAGTGTCTCAAGCTTTGAACGTAGTCATTTTAATGGCGTCTAAACTCTTTCTTCCCTTTTCATGTATCTTCTTGCTTGGGTCCTTTATACTACCAGTTCTTTCGCATTTGCACTACCCTCATTTACAGCCAAATGGGTTATTTGGTAATAACACAAACCCGTCACCTTTTGGGTTTCTTAAAGCCATGCATGGGTGTCGTAAGGGGGAGAAAATGACAGGCGTTCGTGACCTTAAACTCTATCTTGCTCGTTTCGGATACCTTAACTACCAAAAAAACCCTAACGTCACAGATCTTGAAGAAGATCATTTTGACGAGGAGCTCGAGGCAGCCCTCAAGTCGTACCAAGTCTACTACCATCTGAATGCCACTGGAACGCTTGACGGGCCAACGGTGTCCAAGATGGTCATGCCTCGTTGTGGGTTTCCCGATAAGGAAACTCACCACCATACCAATAACTCTTTACACACAGTCTCCCATTATCGATTCTTTCCTGGAAGACCAAAATGGCCCAAGGGTAAAAAGCATCTAACTTATGCTTTCGGATCTCGTTTCCCGACAAGATTCATGCCTCCTATTGATCGAGCTTTTAGGAAATGGGCTACTGCTACTCGATACTTCACGTTTTCAAGAGCTAGAAGTTATCGAAGTGCTGACCTAAAGATTAGTTTTCAACGTGGATCCCATGGAGACGGGAATCCATTTGACGGACCTGGTGGTGTGTTGGCCCATGCTTTTGCGCCAACAGATGGAAGACTCCATTATGATGCCGATGATCGTTGGGCAGTTGGAGCCGTCCGAAATGCTTACGATGTGGAGACTTTGGCACTACATGAAATAGGACACCTACTTGGGCTTGGTCATAGCCAGTTTCAGAATGCGATAATGTGGCCTACGTTCAGGTCAGGAGTTACGAAAGGTTTGAATTCGGACGACATTCGAGGGCTTAGGGCTCTATATGGTTTTTGATGATGATTCTTGAAAGTATGTGATAGCAATCAAAGCATCATTTGCTTCCGCTATAACAATTTCTGAAAATGAGGTGTTTGGGTGATGGTTGTGGTTTTTTTTTTTCTTTTTTTTTCTTTTTTTTTTTCTTTTTTGGAGATTTCGGCTCTAATTTGGAATGTCATTTTCCGATATTGAATACAGTTTTTTTTTTTTGTTTCATGTCAATTTTTATAAGGGCTAGTTCCGGCAAAATTATTTTGTAGTTTATATCACTATTGGTGATATATTTTACATTGTGCCCGAGCTACAACTAATATCATTTTTCTTTTAAGAGTATATACAATGTGCATCAACCCGTACCCAATATTCTAAAACCGGGTTGACACTACAAGAAATGTGTGCAATACCGGTGAAGGCATTAGCGGCAACATGCATGGGTCTTTACCGGCAACATTAAAAACATGCGTTTTATGTCGCTGGTAAAGCCCCATGTCGTCACCGGTATTGTCAGGTAGCGATCCGTGCACATGCTCATCTCTACCGTCCATCAAATATTTCATTTTTGATGATGATTCTTGAAAGTATGTGATAGCAATCAAAGCATCATTTGCTTCTGCTATAACAATTTCTGAAAATGAGGTGTTTGTGTGATGGTTGTGGTTTTTTTTTTTTTTCTTTTTTTTTTCTTTTTTTTTTTTCTTTTTTGGAGATTTCGGCTCTAATTTGGAATGTCATTTTCCGATATTGAATACAGTTTTTTTTTTTTGTTTCATGTCAATTTTTATAAGGGCTAGTTCCGGCAAAATTATTTTGTTGTTTATATCACTATTGGTGATATATTTTACATTGTGCCCGAGCTACAACTAATATCATTTTTCTTTTAAGAGTATATACAATGTGCATCAACCCGTACCCAATATTCTAAAACCGGGTTGACAATACAAGAAATGTGTGCAATACCGGTGAAGGCATTAGCGGCAACATGCAAGGGTCTTTACCGGCAATATTAAAAACATGCGTTTTATGTCGCTGGTAAAGCCCCATGTCGTCACCGGTATTGTCAGGTAGCGATCCGTGCACATGCTCATCTCTACCGTCCATCAAATATTTCATCCAACGCTAGGAGAAGAGCGGGAAAATTTCCTTCCCTTAATGTCGCCACTATTGATCATGTCGCCGGTATTGTTGTCGCCGCTGTTGCTCACGGCAGCGATCCGTGCCATGGTTGATCTCTACCGCCCATTGTTTTTATCATCCTGTTAGTGTATCCCACATTGGTGCGACAATGTCTTTTATGTCTGTATATATGTTGGAGTCTTCATCTCTCCACAAGGGTTCTTTTGGAGAGACACTCTTGGACTCCACATATATTTACATGGTATCAGAGTCGGCGTCACGCACCCCTGTAACCTCATCGAGCCTATGTCTCTGAGGGGGAGTGTTAGTGTATCCAACATTGATGCGATACGGTCTTATATGCCTGTATATATGTTGGAGTCTACCTCTCTCCACAAGGGCTCTTTTGGAGAGACACTCTTGGACTCCACATATATTTACACATCCAACGGCTACGAAAAAAGCGGGTTTGTTGTGTCGCCAGTAATACAATAGTTGCCGCTTATGCTTCTATCTATGTCACCGCTAATGCTTGACGATCGAATTAACCCCTTTCAGCCTCTATTTTGCCTTTTACACGACCAGAACTAACCCTCTCGATTTCGCTTGATTCTCCGGCGACTGAACCCACATTTCCGACCACCACCACCCCAAAACAACCTCCAGTGCTCTCTCTTACTTCTAATATACATTTAAAAAATATTTAATTTGAAAGAGTAAGCACAAAGCTTAGTAAGTTTCCCAAAATACCATACATTCTATCACATCAACAAACATACAACATAATGGGCCTTGGCGCAGTCGTGCCCCTTAACGCGATGCGACACTTTCCTACCATAAAGTGTACTCATTGGGCCACGACGCGGTGCTACCCCTAACCGGGTGCAGTACTTACCTACCTACACGACATACTCATCGAACCACGATACCGTGCTACATCTAGCAGGGCGTAGCACTTTCCTACCCAGTCTGTATATATATATATATATATATATATATATATATATATATATATATATATATATATATATATATATATATATATATATATATATATATATATATATATATATATATATATGTGTGTATGTATGTAGGGCATGGCACTTTCTAGCTAGTACTATTTCAGTTTTAAATCACCATTTTACTGCTTCATGACATGAATTTTGTAACATGCTTGTTAGTGATTCATCCTTATTAGTGATTTCTGGTGTGCTTTTGATTGCTTTGGTGGCATTAGTGATTCAATAAGAAACACTATTAGTGAGTCATCCTTGTTAGTGATTCTGGTGTGCTTTTACTGCTTTGGTGATTCTGAATGGATTAGTGATTCAACAAGAAACACTATTAGTGATCCATCTGATGACAAATCTATCAGTTTTAAGACTCGTTTTCTTAAATGAAACATAAAAGATTTTAAAAATAATATGAAAGTGTTTATAATGTTTTAATCATATGATAGTTTTAGGTAATAAACTTTAGTTTGACCAATGGAAGCGGAAGCAACAGAGTATCCTAATACTGAAGCATTAGGAGTCACGGGTTTGGATTTGATAGTATCAGAAGGTATATTATTGAATTTATTTATAAGCTATATCTTTCGTTTTATGGTGTCGGCTGATAAGAATTATATTTGATATGTTGCAGATATGTGTGAATTGTAGCCAATAAATATTGAATCTGATGATGTTCAAGATGGAAGTCTAGTTGCCAAAACTTGGATACCAGAAGTTGAGTTGAAACCATATGTAGGTCAATTGTTTGCTTCATACGATGAAGCTCTCACATTTTACAAAGAATATGCACGCAAGAGTAGGTTTGAAATTCGAAAAGCGACTGCAGAACAATCGAAAAAGGGAGATACATATTCCCATAGATATATATTGTGTAATAGGGAGGGTGAGAAAAAGAAACTTACATTTGATAGTTTGAAAGATCGAAGCAAACAACAACGTAAGCTACCAAGTCATCGAGTAGGATGTAAAGTATGCATCAGATTGAAGGTTAATGATTAAAATTTTTGGGAGGTCAAATATTTTGAGGATAGACATTGTCACGAATTAGTTAAGGTGGAAGATTTTATGTTTTTAAAAAGTAACAGGAGGCTTATGTATCGGCAGAAACAAATTCTACATGAGGTTTCAGATATCAACGTTGGTCCGGTTAAAGGATTCAACGTATTGAAGGAAACACAAGGAGGATTTGACAAAGTAGGGGTGTCAAAGGTAGAATGTAAGAATTTGAAAATGGATTGGATCACATTCATTGGTGATAGTGATGCGGACTTGGTTATTGACAAACTCAATAAAAAGGAGTATCTACCCGACTTTTCTTTTGAAAGTGGATAATGAGGGGAAGTTGAGTGGGTTATGCTGGGCAGATGAAGAAGCAAAGCGTAATTATTTTGCATTTGGAGATGTAGTAGGACTCGATGCTACTTATCGAACAAACAAGTAAGTAATATATTTTATTAGTAAAAAATGATCATGTTTGTCATTACTTGAATTGTGTTAATTTAACAGTTCTAACAAGTATGTTAATTTATAACTTTTTTATTTAAAAAGGTACTTCATGGTTTTTGTGCCATTTACCGGTATCGACAATCAGAAAAAGTGTGTTACGTTTGGCGCTGGCTTACTTTCTAGTGAGTAAATATATTCATATAAGTGGTTGTTAATGGCGTTTAAATCTACTTTCGGTCGGGAACCAACGGTGTTGATGACAGATCAAGATCCAGCAATCAAACAAGCGATTCCATTAGTTTTCTCCCCATCATGTAGACATCGATTGTGTATGTGGCACATATCACAGAAGTTTACCAACAAGGTAAAAACATTAGTCGTTTTTTTACATAATGGTTAGTTATGAAGCACATATTTGTTTATACTTCACATCCATTCTGGATCATCATTATTCATGTTACATTATAGTTGTGATTCTTTTGATAAAGTAATAATGATTACCTTATGATTTTGCAGTTGGGGTCTAATATGTCGAAGACAGGTGTTTTGAAACATCTAAACAATCTTATATGGAACGAGCGAATCAATCTGGCAGATTTTGAAACAGAATGGTGATCGATCATGGATGAATATGATTTAAATAGTAATAAATGGTTTAAAGAAATGTTTCCAATTCGAGATCGATGGATTCCTGCTTATTTCAAAGATTGCCACTTATCAGGTTTAATGAGAACGACATCAAGATCTGAAGGGGAGAATAACTTCAATGGGTTGGTAACAAATACTGATTTGCATCTAGTTGAATTTGTCAGTCATTTTGAAACGGCAATGGAAGCCCAACGTTATGTTCAACATACAAACGATAATGACTTCCGCTACACGAATCCAGAACTTAAAACTACATTTTTGATTGAAAAGGAGGCATCACAGATATTCACACAATTTGTGTTCTTTGAAATCCAAACAGAGATAATCGCATCGATGCTTACATGTTACTCCATTAAAGTAGAAGAAGTAGATGGGATCAATAAATTCAGCATCAAGGTTACCAACAAGGATGTTAAACATTTACGCGACTTCGAGGTTAGTAAATTGTGGAACGTTATATGAAGATAACAATTTTAATTATACGCGTATTAATGATTTTAAATATTGGCAGGTTTTATTTATGAAATTTGATTGCATAATTAGTTGCTCATGCTTACGGTTCGAACTGTCTATGTAGGCATTGCTTTTATGTATTAAGGATGTCAGGTGTGGAACATTTCCCTAGCAAATATATTTCCAGAAGGTGGACGAATGATGTAGTACCGAGATCATCGAGGGGATATGATATGCGTCCGTTTCCTACAAATGATGGACAGGAGGACTTAAAAACAATGATCTGAGACATATACTTGTCGGTTGACTATTGTGTTGATAAGCTAGTTACAAATTTGGAGAATCTGAATTTCTATAGAGAGAAACAAAGGGAGATGATGAAAGAAGTTGATAATGATACAATATATTTACAACCCATGACGAACACAAGCTTCATTAAATCGATAATTAGTGTTGAAAAACGAGAGGAAGTAATAGTTAAAATTCCAAACGGGATAAGGAACACAGGAAGTGGGCCGATTAAGACAATGTTGATAGGAGAAAAGGAGAAGGCCATTTTGAAGGCGAAAAAGGATACAAGAAAATGCGGACTGTGCGGGAAGTATGTTGATCATAACGCCCGTACATGCCAGGAAGAAACAAATTTATTTTGTGATAAGTAGTTTTTTTATTTTGTTTCTTGGTTAATAAAATTCCCAAAAAACAAATGAATATTTGGTCTTACATTTAGGCAATATTATTGTACAATGTTGAGAGTTGGAGAATGTGGCATTTAACAGTTTGTAAAAGTTTGAAGAAATTTGAATCGTTTGAATTGATGTCTTAAGTAAGGTTTGTTAATCAATAAACTTAATGTTTTACTATGCAATTGTATTTTAAATAGAAGTAAGCGATCGACTGTAACGTGAATGCAAGAATTCAAAACGGTGTTTTTACAGGAACGGAAAACATATAAAACATGTATTTGTATGTGATACATATGAAAGATGTATTTGTATGTGAAACAAATAAACTCATTAGAAAGGACTAAAATCACACGATCAGTAACAACGGACATATAAGATATACACTAAAAAACCAAGAATCACGAAGTTAGTAAACACGCATAAACATTTAATGAAAACGATCAAAAAACAATTTAGATTGGTTAAAAAAACCAAAAAGTCTAAACATCTCGACATAAAAAAACATGATGGAAAACTAGCAGAAAAAGGACATTCAAATGTTAATAAATATCTAACAAAACAAACTTATTCTGCTCTCGATATGTAGGAGATGTTCTTCCATGTTGAAACTTTCCTTCTTTGCATCAGATAATCTATCGTATGACGCCAACATTTCGTATATATACGGTTTGACAACATTCAAGTCCCATGTCAAAATTTTGGTAACATACTTTTTTCTCATTTCATCTAACTGATTCTATTGGTCATCGTTGTCCTCATATTCAAGCTTGAAATTGATGTCCCATTTATCCAAATCCTCTCCTTTATATGTTTCCATGTGCCTCATAAGGAATACTCCACAATCTATGTTGTTATACTTTGTCGTCCATTCCATGCACCCGCTCATTGGTTTTGCATGCTTTATACGATTTGCTTTTATATGATTCAATTCATCAACGTATAATGTGAACAAAATTTTCTGGAATAAAATATGAAAGATGATTAGAATATAATCTATAGAATATTATCTAAGAACATTATTAAAAATAATAAAATATATAGTTTCCTTAGCAAATCGTAAGGTATGTTTCCATTCTTCACTTCATCCGACTCTTCACTGTTAATGTTGTCTATTATCACGCAATCAAGTTTTTTGAAATCAAAATCAATAAGGTAGTAATGTTCGATGTCAATCACCGGGAAGAAAAGCTGATATGAAAAAAATAAACGTGTTCAAAATGGGTCATGTAAACCCCAAGGTAGTTAGTGTACAATGTTTAAAAATGAAAAAGGGCTTACAAGATCGATATCATTAAAGTTTGTGCATAGCTCATACTTCCGTATGTGTTCATTCATGCGGTCAACAAACATTTTGTATCTCCTTTGTATACAAATAGTCACATCTAATACGAAGTTGCTCTGCAATTAAAGTACAATTATATATCATGAATTATTGAATTTTAAAAAGAAGTCACTGATCGACTGTAATGTGAATCATTTATAGAAAATATAGATAGTCAAAATATAATTTACCAGAAGTGTGCAATATTTTAGATAAAAACATCCTTGCTGGTGACTTTTTATTTCTGTGTCGTTCTTGATGGTTTAGAATACTGGACCATATGTCGATTATTGTTGCATGGATTCTGGATCCAGGAATCATGCTCTCGAAAATTCCTCGATGTCCTAAATCACCAAACTTTGATTTGAATACCGAATCCCTATGCCAGAGTTAATTTTCATCAATATATATACCAATGGTGTGATTCTTTGATTAATGTATAATGAATATAAAAAACAGTAAAATGTACCATTTGTTGTCCAGTCGTGCAAAAATCCAACCTGAAACCCTCTCCTCATTTGATATAAGAACTTTGTTTGGATTAACGACCCTTTTAAAATATGGAGATCTAAACTTCTCGATCGGTTGCACATGTCTTTTCGTTCGTCTTCGTGCTACTAAGTAACAGGAACATCATTTCTAGTTTGAATTTTAAGATGTGATCCACGATGATCAGGATTGAGACTTTGCTGTTTTGAATTCTTGGAACATGCAACTTTCTCCATAATGTCAAAAGCTTCTTCATTAAGAACTTGAGTAAAAGGTGTACTAAATACGACATCATTATGTGCATCATCTTCAATTGCTGCTTCATGAAACTCAACGTCTTTAGATTCCGTTGAAATATCTCGACCATGCACAGGTGTCGCGACACCATTGAAAAACGTCCCATCATCAGAAACATCAGAATTTGGAAAATATGGGTATGCTAGATTGAATTTTTGATTCCTTTTAGTCACTAACATGCGCAATTCCTAAGAATCTGGAAACTTCTTTATACCAAAAGAAATACAATTGGGCCTCCATAATTGCACTTGTCGTCGAATCTTTTCCATATCAATCAGCTAGATTTCAAACATGATACAACGAATCCACACCAGTCTAGTTGTTTATATCCACGTCACCCTAATATTTTCCAAGAAACCTTGATTGATTGTCCCCATCATTGGACATCCAATCATAACCGATACAAAAAGTACAAGAAAATTCATGATATACAACGGGCCACCTGTCGTGTCCTTTCGAATCAAGTCCAAAACATGTGATAGTCGTATTCTCCTGATTGATTTTGGGAATTGTGCTTTCCAATGTTTGACAACATGATTTTTAGAGTTTGCCTTGGAAGGGTTAGACATTTATATGTCACCCAATGGAATCCATAGATTTGATGTACTTTCTCTCTTGTCACTAAAAGATTTTGGTCCGCTACACGAATTGAATACATATCATTGATTTTGGTCCTCTACAGGGATTGAATACAAGTATTTTGGTCCGCTACATGATTTTTAGAATTGTATCATTGATTTTGGTCATAGTTGTCGACAACCCAGTAACATATCCTTCGTGGAAGTTTTTGTAATTTCATCGTTATAATGGATCCAAACCCAATAGATTGTATACATCTTCTTTGTTCCTTGTTTAAACATGCCATTGTTTCGGTTATGTGCGCGGGGGAACTTGGTATTCAGTATCCGTAAGGAATCTTTCACTTTTTTTGAATTTGCCCTTCTGGTTTCCTTTGTCACAAGCTTTTGTATTGGAAGCAGTGTTGCAAAAGTCGCTAGGCGCTACCAGGTCGGCGGACCAGCGAGTAGCGAGTAATCGGCTAGGCGGGGATATATATATATATATATATATATATATATATATATATATATATATATATATATATATATATATATATATATATATATATATATATATATTCACTTCTCTTTGAGGCATATGATCGAATATGTGGTATGCGTAATAAAAAATTAAGTTAATCAATCACACACATATCAAATATACATCCAATCAAACTTCAACTCATATACAAATTAAACAAACACACAAATCACGTATATACAAACTTCAAATAATTACCTTAATCAATCAAAAGTCAAAACACATATCAAATATACATCCGATCAAACTTCAACTTCATATAAATATTAAACAAACCCACAAATCACGTATATACAAACTTCAAAGACATCCAGTCGATCGAACATGTGTTTGAACGCAATCTGAATTACACATCAAGTGAACTGCAATCGTCAATTGAAGATGCCATTGAACGCAATCTGAATTTGATGGGACCTGGTAGCGCTACTGTCATCGTCGACCTGTGTGTTGGGGATGCCATTGACGTGAACCGAATTGGAGATGCAATTGACGGTAACCGACTGCCACACTGTCCAGGTCGAAGGAGAAACGGTGATGAAACCTTCAAAAATGATGATGAATCGATGATTATGATGGATACCAGAATCGATGAATGTGTTGGAGATGCCGACTGCCACTTCGAGGTCGAAGGAAACGAAGTGAATGCAATCAAACTGAAATCAATGTGAACTTGGAATCGATTAGGAAACGAACTTGGAGTAGGAAACAAAAGGATTTCTAAGAGTCAAGTATCCCACATCGCCTGGAGAGAAAAATGGCAAGGCATACCGTGTATAAATTAGTATCCCACCCAAGGCAACGAATCACAAATCTGGCTTTGGTTTTGAGCCTAACTTGGACCGAATTTATTTTTAATTTGGACCGAGTTTTGACCTAAAGTTGGACCGAGTTTGTCAGATTTGGGCCGAGTTGGTCGATTTGGGCCGATTTAGGCTGAGGTTGACCGAGGTTGACCGAGTCCGATTTTTTAGGACGAGTTGGCATAACTGACACGTCTAGGTCGTCGTGCGGTCAAAAATAAGAGAAACCTAACACACACTAGCACAGTGGTAATCAGGGTCGATCCGCAGGAGCTACGTGGTCAGACCAGATGACAGATAACCAACTATAGTGTCACGCTATAGTCGGAGGACTTCAGTTTCCAAACCCTTGCCACTAAAACTCGAAAATCCTAAACTAAACACTCCAAAAACAAGCATAGACTAAGCTAAGCTTCACACCAAACCTAGTTACTTTTTGAAATCAGAAGTACATCTCTAATTCAGAAGTAAACAAAGGCATCCAACAATCAAAATATAAACCAAAACAAGGCATAAACTAAACCAAGAACTAAGATCCAATGAGACAGTCAATGGCTAGAGTTCAAACCTAAAGGACTAACCTAATTGGCTACTGCAATCAGCGAGGGAAAACAGTCCAACAAGGTCAAATCAAACATCCAAAATACAACACAAGCATGCAAAACCAATAACAATCATCAAAACACCGAAAAACAAAGATTATTTGTAACCAAATGCTTCTTATTAACCAAAAACAAATTCCAATGATCCAATACAGTCACCAATACTGAAAAACAGTAAACTAAAGTGCTCAAGGTCAGTGGTTGTCACTCCCAAAGACCCTAGTCACTATTGCTAACTAATACTAAAATGAAATTAAATTCTAAAACATAAAATACCAATTAAGAGGTTGCTGATGCTTAATCACGGAGTCAAAGAGCTTCCAGGTCGTTTTTCCACCACGTCTTTGCTAGGGTTTTCGGCTGTAAATGGCTCTATTTATAGTTGCAATTTTCCCGCAGCCGCGCCGCGCATAAGTAGATCCCGCGGCGCGCGTAAGACTTTATCCCCGTTTCCGCGGCCCGCGTACGTATTTTCCTGATTTTTCCTTCTTCTCTAAACTTTCTCCAATTTGTATGCTTTTGGTCCCTGTTTACATTATTTTCCTCCAAACAAGTACCGGCACGAAAAGTGAGAATACCACGATATATATGATATAATTTCACTAAGAATAGGGCTCAACAACAACTAAAATATGTAATATCACTAGGCGTTGTCAATAACTCGCCAAGGCCAAGGACTGAGTCCGAGTACTCGGCCGAGTTGGCCGAGTTTTGCAACACTGATTGGAAGTGTAACAAGTGGTGGGTTTACAAAATCGTTATCATCATTTGGACGATTTCGAGAATACGTATCTGATGTGATCTTTTTCTTGGTTTTTTCTGAAAAAACATAATCATAATCTTGAATCAATAAGAGAATTTGAATCATGAAGGTGTAATACTTGAATTAGTAAAGTGTAACACTTGAATCGCTAAAATCACTAAAAAGCACTAAAACCACACTAAAATTCCTAAAAAATGTTAAGCATATTCTGGACAATCATAAAATATGTAGCATATTCTGGACAAGAAGTTAAGGTAATTGAATCACTTTGTTGTTCAAAAAATCACTTAGACGCAAGTAACACTCATAAATACCGAAATTGAATCACTCATAAATACTAAAAATGTATTTTGTGAATCATTAAATAAGAATCAATAATCACTCATAAAAACTAAAAAATGATTCACTCATGAATACCTGTTGAATCACTAATGTCACCAGATGAATTACTAATGTCATCAAATGGATCAGTAACAAGGATGAATCACTAATGTCATCAGATGAATAACTAATAGTGTTTCTTGTTGAATCACTAATCCATTCAGAATCACCAAAGCAGTAAAAGCACACCAGAATCACCAAAGCAGTAAAATCACACCAGAATCACCAAAGCAATAAAAGCACTCCAGAATCACTAACAAGGAAGAATCACTAACAAGCATGTTACTAAATTCATGTCATGAAGCAGTAAAATGGTGATTCAAAACTGAAATAGTACCACTTAAGAAAACAATACCAATATTATTGTAAAAATTACTTGCATGATTACAATTGAAAACTAAAATCAACACGTATTGTCATGAAATAATACCACATATTGAACTGAATTTGCAAAAACATTGTGAGTTTTATTATTTACTTACTTGTTACATCTCGAAGAGGTTGTGATTCACTGTGATATTCCATGACTTCTGAGCAATTCGTGGTTGGAATTGTTGATGACTGTGGCAGTTCGATATGAACCCTTCGAGCAAAATGCCTTCAAATACGTGGTTGAAATTGATATTCCATGACTTCATACGATGAAGATACCCAATCTCCAATAAAATTCGATTGATTTTCCCTTCTCAATTTAAAATCGGTTGGCTTTTTTTTTGGGCAAAAAGTATGGCTGGGAAAAGTTACAACCTTGATATATTAGGGTTTGGAGAACAGAAAACGTTTGAGTATGTTGTCTAGCCATTAAAAAGTCATAAAATCGCATCAGTTCCTTCACTCTCAATCCAATCTCCATTAAAATCACATAGCTTGAAACAGATGAAATCACATATCTCTGAGAGAGATGAAATCAAATAGCTTGAAAGAGATGAAATCGCATAGCTTCACCATATCCGATCTCCATTAAAGTCGCATCAGTTCCTTATTGTATCATATCTGATATCGATTAAAAAGTCGCATAGCTTCACTCTCAATTTCGTATCTGATGTATCAGATGTTAAAATCGCATAGCTTTTTTGGGGGCAAAATGCATGGGTGCGTAAATTAACGGAGATAAGTTTTGAGAGATGGGTTTTGTAAGTTGACGGATTTACCCTCTGATGTATCTTAATTGCCCCATTGTATCATATATGTTACAAATACTTTTCAAAGTTACATTTTGTATTTATAATCATTGATTTGCTGTCATTAGTTTCTTACCTTCCTACACAAACTCTATTTCTTATTAGATCTCATATATATATATATATATATATATATATATATATATATATATATATATATATATATATATATATATATATATATATATATATATATATATATATATATATATATATGTATATATATATATATATGTTCAAGTGGGTTCACCAAGCCACAACCCATCCCACCGAACCCCATCTGTCGCGAACCCGCATAGGTGGGGCAGTGGTACCAATGGTACCGCAGGTACCGGCGGTACCGTGCCACCATAAAACCGAACCCACTCGAGCCCGAACATCACTCGGTGCACCCTAAGAGCTAGATCGTATCTCAATACATTCGGTCAAAGTGTTATCAACCCTTGTTGTAACTACACCAATCTTCCTTAAAAATGTTTTTTATTTAATATAGATATTTGTGATGACAAAGCTATACGCTAACTATTCATTGTCTGAGGATCAAATAATATAACTATAAAAAATAAAAGTAAAAAAAAAGGTCGATAAGATTCCTTCCTAGGCTTTTCAAAAAAAAAAAGATTCCTTCCTAGGCTGACTTTTGCTATAAGACCTTTGGGAGTGGGTATCACGGTGGTACCGTGATGGACACGGTGGCACCCATCACGGCGTGCACACCGCCCCGTGCTACCGTGATGGGACGTGTTCGTGGTCTACCGTGGTCCGCTTCACGCTATATGACGCCCAATCAAAGGAACTAGCCGTTTAACGGCTAAAATATTTAAAAAAAATTACCTATATTTACACATATATATAAACACCTCATTTTAACCTCAAATACACAAATCTTTTCATCTTTTTAACATCAAACACACAAATATTCTACCATCTTTTGCAATGGAACAAAATCCAAACACCCCACCTTCAAACCAAAACCGCGAGTATGATCCGTTCGGATTAAACTCGACCCCGCGCCAATACCCGACTCTTGAATCGCCCCGCGGTGGTTTTATGAATTTACTTCAAGGCGGGTCTCCGATCGTACAACCACCACTTTTTCAACAACTATATCCGCCATTCAACCCATATCAACAATTTCAACCCCCGTTTCCGTTTCAACAACAAGGATTCCAAGCCCAATCATCGCAACCACCGATGTCACAACCACCGATGTCACAACCACCACCACAACCTCAACCGGTGTCTCCCGAAATCGTTCAAGAGACACAAGAAGAAGACGACAACCAAACCCGCCGGGCCGCAAGGAGGAAGGCAAAACAAACGGGGGGCGAAAAACGAACGCTTTGGACGAAAGAGGAAGAACTAAATTTGGTCAAGGCGTACATTTCCGCTTCTGTTGACCCGATCGTCGGGGACTCCCAAACGCTTGACACTTTTTGGAACAAAGTGCAAGCGTTATTTTATGAATTAATGGGAGAAAAAAAGCGCAATATGGATAAAATAACGGGGAAATTTTGGGAGATACGAATGAAGCTCAACCATTTTAACGGCATCTTCAACAATATCACGAACATGCGTAAAAGCGGGTCCAACGATATCGACGTTTTGAACGCGGCGTTAAAACAATACGAAACAACAACGCCCACTCGGAAAGCGTTCCCGTACATGCAAGCTTGGAGCGAGTTGAAAAAACAACCGAAATGGCTTCTTGTCGAAGATTCGCAATCTTCGGGAACTAAACGATCGAGGTCGGTCCACCAAGGGATGTCACAACAATCGGACGGGCGAACTTATATTGACGTGAACGACGAGCCCGTCGATCTCGATGAAGACGAACCCCAACCGATCCGTCGACCGATTGGGCGAGACCGGGCAAAAAAAGCCGGCAAGAAAGCGGCTTCGGGTTCCGGTTCGGAGTCGAGCGTTATGGAATTGTTTGGCGAAAAATTCGACCGATACGTCTAATTACAAAGCGAAAAGGTCAGGATTATGGGTCGGGTCGAACAAGAAATTGTCAAAACGCAACGGCAAATTGTCCAAACGCAACGGGAGTTACAACGAAACGCCGATATCGACTTCTTGACGAAAAAACCATCCGACTTCGAGGGCGAGGATTTGGAAATTTTCTTGGCGATGCGAGAAAGTGTCCGCGCTAAATATCGCCCTAGGAACGACAACGACAACGACACCGACACCGATGACGACAACTAGTTTACGTTTGTTTTTATTTTTAGTGTAATTTTTATTGTCTAAGTTAGTTTTTTTTAGTGTAATTTTTATTTTTAATGAAATGGTTTTTAATTTAAAAATTATGTTTTAATTTATTTTTGAATTTTTTTTAATTAAAAAGATGATGTGGTGTGATGAAAATATGATGGGTATAAAGGGGGTAATGTGATGGAGTGTGATGGGATAAAATCCTATGTGGCGATGACGTGGCGCCCATCACATTTGGGTAGACCTGGCAATGGAGCAGGTTTGGAGCGGATCGGCATTGATCCAAACCCGTTTATCAAATTTCAAAAGTTAACCCAAACCCGATCCGTAACCCGCAGGGTTTTGAATAATCAAACCCATACCCTTATCCACCGGATCAACGGATACCCAAACCCGATCCGTAACCCGCATTGTAACAAATATAATATGAATCACATTTTTGCTCAATACTTATAAAATAATTTTTTTCATAATAAAACAAACGTCTAATATAGCTTAATACTTAAAATAACAATTCCAAAACAAAACAAACGTCTACTATTGGAAACATGCATGAGAAAATGTAAACATTGAGATGCATCTTCAAAAAATCCAAAGTCCGACCGATCCACGCACTAATCATTTGAAAAAAAGCAAGCACATATAAATAAATAATAAGTTGTTTAAAGTAAAAAAATATTAAGTGACTTCTAGAGTTAAAACAACATACTTATTTTGTTTCCTCGACGGTAGCCAATCTTGTATAGTCACCAACGCCTCTACAGTTTCCGAGGTTAAGGACGAACGACTTTGTTAAGATCGAAGCCATCGTTGATCTTTATTCCACTTGGAGTCGAATGATATTCAAGATTCACGAATCAGGATTTGGAACGACTCCTCGAGGACCTGACTCTCGAGTATTGTGTTTGTCTGTGACTTCCTATACGCTATCGGCTATACCTCTATGTCCCGTAATTGTAAAATAATTAATTTATATATAATAAATTTATTTTAATATAATTTTATACGGGACGGGTTATTAACGGAGCGGATCGATAGTGATCCAAACCCAACCCTTTTACTTAAAGGGTTAACGGGTATGGGTCGTTAGCGGGTTAACGGATCATAAATAACGATCCAAACTCATATATTTTGCACGGGTTTGGAGTGGATCAGGGTCAAAACCCGCTCCATTGATTTGGGCAATGTAATGGGTACTCCCATCAGCCTAACGACATCAAATCTTACATCAAACTCCATTCTTTCGAACAACATTTCTAGAACCCTTTGAGCAATAATAATTATATAAACAATCTAAAACTTGTGTTTTCTGTGAAAAATATAAATGATCCACTCATTCTAGTCTAAAGCAATTTACTAGTTTTCGGGTTTTTGAACCACAAAAAATTCATAATGGTGTATATATTTTTTTTCATTTATAAAATTGTTTATTAACTTATCGGGTATTAAAAACAAAATTTTTTAAAAAATTCTACGATGACAAAACTTACTAAATTAATAAATTATTTATAATGTTTACTTATAAATACAAAATGACCAATAAAAACCTAGTATACATAGACATATAGTTAATACTGTAAATTGATTTAAATAAATCATAACATAAGTTATTCCAAAATTCTCACACCATTAATTACAAAACATCATTGAGGTTTGCAAGAACACAAAATATCTTTGTTTATTACATAGTTAAATTGACAAGACTTGCATTAAAAGATGTATTCTGGTAACAAAAGAGGAAATTTAGCAACTTCAACCTCAAAAGGACTTCCTTTCGGATCTGCCAATCTACAAAACACAATATGTAAGCGATTGTTTTACTTTATATACCCAAAAATAAAAATAAATGTTAAAAAGATTGAAATGAACAAGTAGAGAGTAAAACCTGCAAAATAGGGACAAAATGGGACAAAATACTATTCAAACATAATGTAACTATTATCATTTTATCGATTTAGTTGTTTAGCTATTTTTTGTAATGACTAAACTGTTATTGGCCATTAAAAGAAAAGATTTTCCTGGGTACCCTATATCAGAGCAAAATATAGAAAAATGTAACATACTTTAACCATTTTTAATGATTTAGTGACAAAACTATTATTTTTTAAAATTTGCTCACTCAACTATTATAATAATAATCATAACGATGATAATTGTTTGGTAGCTAAATCGAGAAAATGGTGATAATGCTTTTGTGTTTCTGTATTTTGCATTTTTTTTTTGGATACGGAAAAAATGGTTTATTTTTTTAAAAGTCAAAAAAAAGAATAATTGTTTGATCACGCCATAAAATAGTTAAAGTGGTTAAACAGGTAAAATGGTGAAAGTAAGTAATTTCGTTTTGTTTTGCTTTAATTTACCCTTTTCCAAGACAGGGTACCCGACAAAAAAAATAGTTTATTTAAACAGTCAAAAAAAATTATAATTCACGCAAAAAAACAGTTAACCGGCTAAATCGATAAAATTCTGATCGTACATAGTGGTTTTTTGTATTTTATGAAATATTAGTTAAGTGACTAAATCGAGAAATTGTTAAAAGTACAAATGTTTTTTCTGTTTTTTTGCTCTAAAAGAAATGCTAGTAGAGTTGTGGATTATAAAGTATTTTATTAGATTTATACATAAAAACACATATTATAGAATTTTTTATACAAACCTTCCGGGAACAAATGTGAAAGAACCCTCGATAGATCCCGGTGAAGATGCGGACTTTGTGCAGCTCTCATAAACAAATTCTTTCTTTCCGGGACGTAATAAGGGAAACTGTAAATAAATTAACAAACTTTTAGTATCTATAAAATTTAAGAGATGTTTCGATAAAAACACAATAAGAAAACTTAATTGAATGTTGAGTTGTTTCTATTCTTCGAAACAAATCATGATATGCAAGAACTAGCATTGAACTTCCATTTCATTATATTAAATCATTGTACTTTGACTACTTCCATTTTTTTTTTTTCTTATATTTGAAAAGTCTATCAAACTATAGCAATCAAAATTGCTTTGTATTTAGATGACATTGCTAAAAATCAAGTAGAATTTTCAAAGTACAATGATGTAACAGAAAGAAATGAAAGTAGGATACTATATAACCAAATAAGTAGGAGGGAACGAGTAAAGTTTTTCATTTAGGGCTAAATGCAAGAAATAGCAACGTACTTCCATTGTTTTTGAAAAATCTACCAAATTATAGCACTATGACTTGCTTTTTATTTGGATGGGATTGCTATAATTAGGTAGATTTTTCAAAGTACAACGTTGTAAAAAAAGAAAGAAATGAAAGTAGGATGCTATAATAGGGTACCTGGCCTATTACAGCTTCTCCATTAATATCATCCACAACATTATCATTAGCTTTTATAATCCATCTTCTCCAATAAAGTTGACAAGAATCGAAGGTCATTCCATGCATAAAACATCCCTCAGGTTTAAGAGATATGCGAATCGAGTAAGCAAACATATATTTCTCTTCTTCTTGCACAAGGTCACTGAACTCCGGTACAAATACAGCAGAAGCACGAACCTAAATGACCATTTTACCCTTAGATAGTAGTTGTTCGATTTCTTTGCATTAAAGGTGAGCGTATTTAAGAAACCACATTAAGGGGGTGTTTCTTTTATTTCTTATTATTTAGGGATATATTCAGAAAAGTCCTTATATTTTGATCCTATATTCGATTACGCCATAATTGTTTTTTTATATTCAATTAAGCGCGACATTTTGTTAAATGTTTACAATTTTGGATAGTAGCTGGTTATGCCGTTTTTATATTTTTACAACTAATGATGTATACGATCAAAATGTTAGGACTTAATTGAATAAAAACCGAAAATTCAACTCTAAATTGTTAAAAGAGTCAAAATGTAAGGACTTTAATGAATATGAATATTTCCTTTCTATATATAACTAAAATTGTAAACATTTAACAAAATGTTGGGATTAATTGAATATAAAAAAACAGTTAGGGCTTAATCGAATATAGGGTCAAAATGTAAGGACTTTCCTGAATATAATCCCTATTATTTATTAACCACTTTATTGGATCAATATCAACCCACTAAGTTATTCTGTCCAAATTAAGTAAAAAAGAAACCACCATCTATAGCTGTCCATACAAGTTATTAACTCATTAAGTCAAAAAGAAACACCACAAAAAAGTAAAATGGTTGGTGTCTTAATACATTAAGCCAAGTTTCTTTACCTACCTGAACACCACCTGTTGTAGCCAAGGAACAAAGTGGAGCTTTTTCGGGGAATAAACTGATGCTTCTAACATTTCCTTCCTCACGAAGTTTAATATCCGGTTTCAAGGCGATGAATATGTTCTTCTAACCACAGTAACATAGCATCTTGTTGGCAACCACTTTTGGAATCATGAACCGAAGTTATCAGTCCATTCGGTACACATGGCATTATTTCACGACTCACTAAAAGATTCTTGGTGCCAACATAGAGTTGACCTTCCACACAGTCAAGAAAAAAGATTTTCTCAGTGTAAGTAGAAGAAGCTGCCACAACTATATACTTGTGTCTGGTGAATCCAAGATGGCGTACAATGTCATTTGTCTCTTTGATTACAACGTCTAGTGGCAGCAAGAAAACGTTCACAAGATAGTCATAGAAAGAGTAACCTCCAATTAATCCACATAAGTTTTGAAGTGTACTTCCTCGCGATGAATGGCTGCATGGTTCTTGTCCATCACAAAACCGGTAAAGGACTCGAGTTGGAAGAGGTAGTTTCACTTTCAAGCTCTTTTCTAACTTGTTGATTTCATCTTCAGATGCGCCTTTACGAAGGGTGGGGAAGACTTCTGGGAAATTTTCTGTTAACCAGGTTGTAATTCTGGACCAGAGATGTTTCACTCGTCTAACAAGGAGCCATGGGTACATACCATAAGCTTCCCTCCATGCTCCATAAGCCGCCTAGAATGTTGAAAGAGAGAAATTAAACATTGTGATTGTATAATAGTAATCGGTTCGTGAATTCTTGTAATGCGACCTTCACTCAATTTGACAACTAAGTTCCCTCTATGATGTGTATTTGTTACAAACAGGACACTGGCATTTTCAATTTGAGGAATATGATGAGTTATAAAGTAATTAATCGAGTTTTTCCCCAAATTTATCACGAACTAGTAAAAACCTAGCTAGGGTTCACGCCAATTTTTGTTACCTTCACCGCATAAGTAGATGATAGAAACGATTTCTCTAATCAAAAACCATAGAGAAACGGACAATTATTGAGAATCGGATTCACTGTGAATATAGACAAAACATAGAAGTGATGTTCAGAGAAATAACCTTAAAAGACGGGGACGGATTGCCGAGTGGATCAATTGGGGAAGAGAGGTTTAGTTCTTGCGCACAGAAAGAGGACCATAGAGATTCATCGGAAGCCCAATCCTTGAAGCGTTTGTTGACACATGCCACAGCTGCTGCATCAGAAGGTCCAAGTTTCGATACGATGATGTGAATAGCTAACCCTCCGATACTCTCTAACCCTATGGGTGGTTTCGTCGCCATTGTTATCGATCACAATCTGCAAATTGGAAAGGATTCTCAGTTTTAAATCAGTTTGAGTAGACGAAAGGGACGGAAATACAGGCTAGTGACTCGACACGTCTAGATATTCGACACGTAACACGCCGCTTGGCCGCTGTGCGTTCGTGGTTGAACCCGGGGTTGGTTAGCCCCGCTACCGCTTGTCCCGTTTGCTTTTGAGTAGATTACAGTTTTGTCTAGGTGATTTGTATCAAATTTCAGTTTTGGTCCTAGTTTGAAGAGTCTTGTACTTTGAACCTTATGATTGGCAAATTTTCTCAATTTTAGTCTTTGGAACCAATTTACCTTTCTAAATTATTTTTTCTTATTGATCTATATATCCCTGGCTAATAAATAAAAGCCTACTATGTCACTTGTCCTTCCTCAACGTCTCTAATTCCATATGTAATTATACCAACTAGTGTGCACCCCGTGCGTCAGGAAAAAAACTTGCGTGTTGAGTTTGTAGATTTAATTACCGTCAGTTAATGTGCTTTTAATTACGCATCAAATCGTTACCGGCCCATAGTTCTCAAGATCTTTTTTTGAAACCCGCAACACACAACAAACAATTGGCATACACAAACTTTCCTAAATCAATTGTTAAAAACTAATAGAGGGTATTGCGGTAAAATGATAAACATTTTTCAAACAGGGTGAAAAATTTCAATGCAACAATAGCAACATACTTTGTTGATTTATGGAATTTAAGTCAACAAAATTTTTGGTTAAAAACACACAATCCAAAACGTAACTGTGTACTATCACCAGACCGACTATCATCAGACTCAGAGAGATCATCACAAAGGCTCTCATCATAATCCGAAAATAATTCACCATTTTCTTCTATACACTGTTCTTGTTGAGGACATGAGTTTTGTTCATCAAGAGAGTCAAATTCAAGAACCTGTAATAATAATAATAATACACCAATAAAAACATTAATCCCCAAAATACCCCTAACTCACATGTGACATTTGTTAAATTCTTTTATGTAAAACAACACTTACCGAGTATGTAAGTAGCGATTCAAGTATTGGTTCTGTGTTAGCCTCTCCTGCACGTATTAAAAAAACAAAATTTTATAAAACATAATTAAATTCATAACTTAAGTTATTAATTTAAAAAAAATACCATTCTCTTTAATTGCTTTTGCAATTAATTGTTCAGAGAATCCCATCCCTAAAAAATATTTAATAAAATATAACTATGATGATATTAGAAAATTAACTATGATGATAGTTAATAAAAAAAATCCCATTCTCTTTACACCCATTCTCTTACAATAAATAATATGTATATGAATGTAAAGAAGATACTTGTATTTCTAGCTACTATTTCAATCAATAATATGTGTATGAATGTAAAGGGAATATACCTAATATGCAGGTACCTAAGAGCAGAGAAAAACGAAGAGAATAGCTAGATCAACCACACCCGCTGTAAGAAAGCACAAAATTTATAAATGAAGGGGTATTATGGAAAAGATTATTAAAAAAACTGAAACGAAAATAGCAACATACTTTGCAATGTACTTTGTTTTTTACCCATGATAGCAATGTACTTGCATTTCTTTACCGGTACCTACATACTTTATTTTTTTACCTATAATAGCAATGTAGTTGCATTTTGCTACCGATATAGGCATTGTACCATATTTGTTACGTATTGCTATTATCAGTAAAGAAATTAAAGTATGTTGCTATTATGGATAAAAAACATAGTACATTGTCTATATTAAGGAGTAAAGTATGTTGCTATTTCCTGTAATTTTCTTAAATTGAGAATAAAAAGCTGACCTCCACACATCTTCTAAGCGCAAAATCCAAACCCCATCCATGCACCAAGTCATTCTGCATTTTTATAAAAATAAAAAATCAAAAACGAAAAAGAAATTCGATAACTTTTCAAATAAAATAATATTTTTTACCTGAATCATATACCACACACACCGCCAAGCATCACGTGAAAACACAGGTGCCATAATCTCTACAAATCTGTATAAAAGCAAATAGTATTCATTAATCATTATATATTTATTACTTACATGTATGTATGTATGTATGTATGTATGTATGTAGGAGAGAGAAATTATATGCTGCACATGGGGCAGATGGCGATCACTGCACCATCCTGGTTTTTCATCTGTAACTCTGTTGACCAAGTCAAAGATATATAAAAGTTAAGTTTTGTTAGCATTTTTAAACTAAAAAATTATATAAAAAATGGTAACGTACTTGTGAACTTCTTTATCGCCTCTTCTTTTTGTCATTTCCCATGTTAGACCCTCATTGGGTTCGAGGCCAGGTTGAGAGATTTCTAGACGATGTCTTTTGATTAATTGTATATACCTGGAATGTTATTTATAAGTGAATAATTTTTATATAAATTAATTATGTGAAAGTTCTAGAAGGAGAGAGAAAGAGAAGTACTTGTCCCCATTGAAGTGTTCAACACCAAGATCTTCATCCCAAATGAAAATATAATCATATGATGATACGATATCTGGATGCAAAAATCTCTTTGCATACCACCTACAAAAAGTGAAAAATAAATAATAATAAAAAGAAGTCAAGTCAACACAACCAAAATGCAAAAGTACGTAGCTATTATTAGTAGATAAATGTAAGTATATTGGTATTATAGGTAAAAAATAAAGATCATTGCTGGTATTGGTATAAGGAGAAAAGTGCATTGCTATTTCCTGATATTTGTCCTTACTTTTATTATATGTGGATACAATGTATAGTTTTAACTTTAATCTATAGACTATACATGATTTAATTATAAGCAATGAATTTCCATTTACCAAAATAAAAAATTGAACATAATAAAAGCTTATTAAAACTTAAAATCCAAATAAGATTTGAAAAAACAACATATTTTGTAGTTATTTGAGAAAATAAAATTGTGATTTAATCAAAATCGTGAAACATTTAAAAAAGATTTGTCTTAAAAAAATACATGAATAAAAAGGGCATTATTACAAATTTACTATCTGTTCATTTTATCCCGTGATGAAATGAAAAAAAAAACAGCAACGAAAATTAACAAAATGGAAGAAATTACATTCCTTTGGAAAAAGTCAGATAGTCAATTCCATTCCATTAGACAAAAGTCACAAAACAAAGAAGTTTTTTTCATTTGAATGGAATGAACCATTCAATTCCATCGTACCAAACACTACCTAAAAGTTAATAATAATAACGAAATCAAAAGCATACCACTTGGATTGCTTTTTTACACCGACATGAATTGCCCGTTTTGCCCATTCATATTGATCCCATTCCGTTGTGCGCTCATCGTAATGAAAAGGCATAATTTGGAAATCATCGGAAAACTATAAAACATGAATACCCATATCTCAGTATTTTCAATTAACATCTTAAATTTAAATTAAACAAAAAAGTAACCTTTTTTATTGACGCATCAATATTATTCCTCTGATCCCAACCAACAGTAAAAGTCAACAAATACCCTGGCTTCTTTTTCAAATCCTTAAATTTTGAATTTTTCAATACCTTATAATAATGAAAAAGAATTAATAGAGGAAGTAAAAGATATAATTATTAATAAATATACCTCAAAAGGGTCGCCCCATAATCTTCTCAAATAATAACCAGTCTCTGAAACTACAATTGTTGGAGGTAATGGCTCTGCTCCATGGGGATTTGTTGAAACATATATCTAAAAACCAAAAAAGTAATCTATTTATTTAAATATTTAATCACTTTTTAAAGAAATCTAGATTAAAATGTTACCTTAGGTAGTTCAGGGGTATTAGAAGAACCAAGATTTTCAGGGAAACTTCGTTCTTTAGGTTGATCTCCATGCATTGTTGTATCAAATGGTGAACGAATCTGAAGGGTATAATGATAATTCTAACAAAACATCATATTTGTTATTTAAGCATATTGAATATTTGAGAAAGCTGACTAACTACCTTGGTAAAATAAAATTATGGAAAAGAAACACCAATGAAGAATCCAAAGATCATTGCCATGATTGTAGTTACAACAAATCTCCCATTATCATTTGACTTCTTGAAAAAAACCAATGCACACAAAAATACAATTAATCAATAAAACAGAATTCAAGATTGGTATTAGATGCCAAATAGATAATCTCACTCACTTGCGGTATATATTTTTCATTGATCCAAATAGTGCTCAACTTCAATGGTCAAGCACTAGGTCAAACCAATAATGCACGTAACTCTACACAGCATGTGCACCCTTCAGGATTTAAAATTATCAAAATTGTGTTACCATAGTGGAAATTACCTGAAAATGTATGGAAAATGTGGAATGTTAGGAAAGAAAACAATCCTCAGTCCTGAATAAAGAAAATGATTTTTCTTGGATGATGAAATACAGTTTTCCTTCATTTGAAGACACTAATTCAACTCAACTATGAGTATCTTGCTCAAAGCTTAAATACTGAGTGTTTTTAACCATAATGATGTGCAAAACTTTCACAATTCACAACTATATATACTCTCACTTTGCTTCAAAGTGAGACTATTGACGTTACTTGCTGATCATAAAAACAAAAAATTTCTGATTATTAGTTAAATGTGTAAAATGATCCTTCACCACGACAAAGTAGAGAGTATTGTTGGCAAAACTTTGAAATTGTTGTACTTTTGATGAACAGTTACCACCCTGAAATGAAATTCTTTCCAAATTTAGTGGAATTAACAAAGTACTATTGAAAACAAAGGAAAAATATACTATTCATATTGTTAGCCAGCATCTAGACCGCAAATTGATGATCAAGCGAACATTTAAAGTCGAACAAACTATGAGATTGATTTAATCTGGAACAAACCCCAAACCAAAAGGTTTATTTAGAAGCACAAAATTGTTATTGTTGATGTCATTCTTAAGTATATGCTCTATCCACACCGACAAAATCTCATCAGTCATCACCAGAAGTGATGATCTGCGCAACAACCAACATTGAAAGCAAACAAAGAAAATAAACTAATTTCAACAAAATTTACCCGATTAACCTAAAATCCAAGCGATATTGAAGCTAATTTTCGAATCAATTTGAAGTAAATCAGATCGTTTCATCTTGATTACACCTGTTCGAAAACCCTTAGGCGATAAATCCTCTGACGGGACAAGAAAATTTCCGTCTGCCGCATTTACAAGGATGTCAAGCTTGCCGAACTGTTTCGTTGTCTTTATAGCTTGAGCAAACAGGGGTGCGGTTTAAGGTTTTGCAACGGAAGACAACTGAGAGGATCTCCCAAAAGAAAATAATAAGATCTGAAACCGGTAAACCCACTTGACCAGAGAGATAGACGAACGGATAAAAAAAACCCGGGGTTACACAAAAAACGTACATCCACGACAAAAAAAAAAAAGACGGTTTTAATAATATAATTATTCCATTTTTTAGAGTAAATTACAAAAATGGTCCTTGTGGTTGTCACGAAGTTGCAATAATGGTCTTATTGTTGAAAAAAACACTATAATGGTCATTAAACTTACGGTTTAGTTACAACAATGGTCCAAAGGCCAAGTAAAAAGACTATTTTATCCTTTTTAATTTCTTTTTTATTTTATTTTAATATTTAATTTATTAAAATAATTTAAAAAAATTACCTCTCTCTCTCTCTCTCTCTCTCCACAGAAACATCATTACTATATATAATTAAAGGATGCTACCATAGATACACCCCATATACACCTTTTAACAAAAGTCAACTACTTTGAACCAATTATATCTTATTTGTACGGAAAACAATGCAGTTTTAACAAATAAAAAAAAAGTTGACTTACATTTAGGGTGTATATGAAGTATAATTGGGGTGTTTATTTGGTGTTTCCCATAATTAAATTACAACCTGTTTCTAGAAGGATTGCTGGGGTAGGGGATGTTTTGGGGTTTTAAGAGGGTGCTTTGTTTCCGTTTCTATTCTTCGGCCACGTATCGTTTTACTTTTGAGTCATCTCTCTTCTTTTCACGCGTACTCACTGCGCAGATCAACCAAAGCTATGAGTCCTTCGAGGGTTTTGCGAACTGGGTTTATTCTAATGGCGATTTTGTCTCAAGATGTACGCCTCCCGAAATTGCAGGTCAAAAATTGCCGATGCTTATTTACAGTACCGATGATTACTTAAAAGCTGGCTTGATTGTAGCTTCAATTGTCTTTCGAGTCAACAGTTTTTAGTATATGAGCCTGTTAGCAGTTGCCTTTTGTTTTCTGTGTTCTGATTCAGAGTGCAGAGCATAAAAGAACAAAAACCTAAACTATGTAGGAATTGGATTTGCTGAAGCAAAAGTAGGAGTAAACAAGCCATTATTAATTCCCAAAGACTTCACAACAGTTATTGATGTTGCAGGTTTCCTCTCAGATGGCCAGGTATTAGATTTCCTTCCAGTTGGAGATGGGATTGCACGTGTTTATGGGTTGAACGAGATTCAAGCTGGGATTGGCCAGGGTCTTCTTCGGCGTGTTATTCATATGTTCCTGGTATGCAATCACTTATTCCCATCTAGATTTTAATCCCTCGATTTGGTTTAGCTGTACAAGACTAAACTAAATTCCACATCCCCAACTTCTCCATTCTCGGTTCCCCTTTATTGTGCTGTTAAAAATTTTCAATTTTGGGTTTAGATTTCATCCATCTTCTGATGAAAGTTCAGAAAATGAGGGTTCAGAAGACGATGAAGAACCACAGAAATGTAAGGTTAAGCCATCTGAGACAAAACCAAATGCAAAAGTTTAAGTGAGTTCATTTTATGATGATGATGATGAAAGCTCTGATTAAGTTCACAATATAACAAGATCTTGCTCCAAGACATCCACGACATGGAAAAGAAGGGGTTTAAAGATTTTGGTCACTTTGTTAGGTCACTTAACGTATTCCACCCTAAAGCCCTGAAAAAAAGACAAAATTAGTTGTAAGTTAATCACCATAATTGTATATTATAATCACCAACTTCATATCAATGGTCTTTTAATACTATTTGTTTATGTCTGTTTCAGTTTCGTTCAAGCTTTATGATATACATGAATCTGGATTGATCGAGAGCCAAGAGGTCCATTTGCACAAGTTTCATGTCATATGCTTTTACATTTCTACCCATTACACTCAACTATGAGTTCGAGAGATTTTTAAACATTTTTTTATATTTAATTGATTAGTTCTCAAAATCAAGTGACCGTTGTGTCGATTTTTTATAAGGATAAGTAAAAATGCACAGCAAATTAAACTGTTCGATGAAATTTTGTGCCTATGAAGCTTAATAAAGTCGATGACCATCAGACTATCGGTTAGACTTGAATTTTTTTGTTGCAGATAATCTACATGCTCAATCTATTCCGGTATCTTTCTAAACCCCAGCTCCCACATGTTAGTGTTTTTCGTCTTCATTTTGCACATATTCAAAAGTTTATGTTTCAATTTTGTTGTTTGTAATGTTCTTTTTCAGATTTGTTGGTATCAGTATTTTTTTTGTAAGTTGTTTTTCTGCGATTACCAAGTGGGAAATCAAACCGAGGGAATAAGAATCAAACCTTTCTCCAATTTCTGCCTTCGGATTCACAATGAATTGATTTTTTCAGGTAAACCCTAAACCTCTAATATCTTTATAGTGCCTTCTTTTTTTGGCTTAAAGGAGGCAAATATTTCACGTTCACTTTATGTGTTCTTGCGATAAATTTGGTTTTGTTTGATTGTATAAATCACTATTCCTGAACAGAAAAATGGCAAGTGCTGAAAGAGTGTATGAAGTATGAACCTTCTTTTCCTCTCAAACTGATACAAGTTATTGCAGTTATGTATTGGGTTTTAACTTTTGGCTGATTTTATATTCAGTTTGATAGACTAAAACCATCGTTTTTATTTTGTTAGCCATTAATGTTTTAGGCTTACTCATTCCAGTTTAGCATAATCCACAATATTGGAATTTAGTTTCATATTTTGCTGTTTCGTTGCAATTTACTTTGAAACTGAATCCCGTACAAAGTTGTAGATTTCATTATACGAATTGGCTATATATTGGTTTGTATGTGACATTGCTGCATCAATTTGGTTGTAATCACATGATCCATTAATTAACATGTCAGATTGCTTTTCTCGATTTATGGAGGTGCTTTTATAGTTTTTCCAAATCTCTTTTGTATTTTCTTTTTCTTATTCAACTATTTTGTTTTGAAACTATTGGTGGTTTAGGGTTTAGGGTTTAGGGTTTAGGGTAAATCCTATTTTGTTTTGAAAATATGTGCATCAAGTTACCACCATTAAATTTATATTAATGGTCGGTTACTATCTTATTTTTTTGTTATAATAGGGGACAAATCCTATGTATGACCTTCCAAGACCGTGGATAAAGGCAAATTTGTCAACCACATAAATATTCCGTTTGATTTTTCGTTTTTCATTTCCTTTAACTATTATTTTTGTATATATATATATATATATATATATATATATATATATATATATATATATATATATATATATATATATATATATATATATATATATATATAAGAGTAATTTACATTTTTGGGTCCCTGATTTTGTTTAAAAATTGTATTTTCAATAGTTTCCTCTTCAAATTTTGTGCTATATGGACCAAAATTCTTACAACATTTGAAAATAGGTACCAAATTTGCAAGAGAAAACTATTTAGGACCAAAATTGATCATCTTTTAACAAATTCAGGGACCAAAGATGTAATTTAATTTATAACTAACTAATAGCCATGTTTTTAAAATTCCAGCAAGCCAACAATAACATGGTGGAAGTGCCGCCACCGCCGCCGCCCAAGTATGTGAAAATCCAAGAAAAACCGCCACTGAAGCCGCCCCGCCAAAAGCGGCGGCAACCGCCACTTATGCCACTGCGAACTCCGACCGGCCGTATGCGGCAACCGCCACTTATGCTACAATGTTATTTCTACTTTATATGAAATTACACTGCGTTCATGGTTTACGGACTTTTGTTTTAATGGTAGATATCCATAGTTTAGGGATTTTGACATAGATGGTCACTATGGTTTGGAAAATTACATGTTTGGTCCCTAAGGATGTTGCTGTCAAGCCTCCTCTCCCAAAAAAGACCATTTTACCCCAACCCTTTTCCTTATCAAACTTTTTTACGACATCAGCAACAAAACTGACCACTGCTTTGAGTGTTGACCGGGATCTTGAAAGCCGTGACATTGATGAAGATCATACAACAGGAATGAAACTACAGAAAAATCATAAAAAGTGGTCTGAAAATATAAAAAATTCTGATCAAGATCATAAAATGGTTGATGTTCAGACTTACCATGAAATGCATAGTATTGAAAAACAAAAATCTGAACATTTTGGTGGATGTATGGTGAGACGACGTAAAAAGTGAGTATTTTCTTTTTTATTTATATTATTTCTTGTGATTTAACACTTTTTACATTATGGTATTTAATAATTTTATTTTTTTTACAGATATGTACAGTGAACAGCTTACTTTGTGTTAGAAACTGAAGGATAGATTATGTAATGAAGAGGATTATCAAGCATTCATAAAGTGTCTTCATATCTATAACACTAACGTACTTACAAAAAAGGACTTGCAAAGCTTGGTATGTGTAATTTTAAGTATTTTATCATGTATTGTAATTCAACTTAGTATTTGGAATCTTTTTCTTTCAGGTTTCTGATTTACTTGGAAAGCACCCGCATCTTATGGAAGGGGTTGTCCAATGTCAAGACATCAGAGAATATGAAGAACAACAGTAATTGTATGTTAATTAAGTTCTTATTTTTCATTGTTATAAGAAAGAAAAGGTATCCTTTATGTTAGTTATAAATCTTTTTTTTTTGTTGCAGTGCAAAGTTATAGGGTTTTTTGGACAGGTCTTAGGGGACAGTTGGCACGTGATGTGCCTTTTTCTACCATTTGTTGGTAAACACTTGAGCCAGTAAGAAGGCGGCTGCTGAGTGTGGTGGGTGAGGAAGCCAATACTGCCACCATGCTGGGAGCAAATTTCTCAGCAGGTTTTGTTGCTGGTAGCCTTGCTGCTTCCGCCACCTGTCCGCTTGATGTTGTAAAAACCCGAAGACAAATAGAGGCGTGTGTTTTTCTGAAACTTGATTTTTGGGTGAATTTGCAGTTTTACTTAAATGTCTAATTTTTTATTTTATGTTCTTGCAGAAGGATCCTGTGAGAGCTTTACGAATGACAACAAGGCAGATACTAATGGAGGTTTGGAGGTATTGTTCTCTTTTGAAAGCAAATATTGAGTTTAATAGAAAATAGGAGTAAAATTAAGGAGCTAAATTGATAATATAAATACACAAAATAATTAAGGAGCTAAATTGATAATATGGTGGAAGTATGTTGTGCTTTTGCTGTACATGTGCCAACCTAAAGTTAACAAGAAGAATTATCTATGTAGAAAAGGTATAATTTTATAAATCTTTTGGATGGAATTAGAGATGAACGAATGAAATGGCTGGCTGTTTCTTTTTGACTTGATGAGTTAAGCATTTAATCTGGACAACTATACATGGTTGTATCTTTTTGACTAGAATGACTTAACGGGTTAAGCCAAAAAACTTGCCTTATTTATTAAGACACAAACCCTTTAGCTATTTGCCATTCTTTTTTATAAAATTGCTGAATAATTTTACATTTGATAAATATTTTGAAAAGTAAATCAGTTTTGAACTAAACCCTTATACGTAAAATAAAAAATTTCTTTTTAGAGGTCCCAAGCCGCACGTGCGGGCACGAAGCTTCATCTAGTTGAGATTAAAATGCTATTCTTCCATTTTGGAACTTGCAGGAAACGAAAACGAAAATGAAGATGGAAAGATTATCATCGCCGGAGAAGAAAATCGTAGGAGGGATTTCATGCTTCAGAAATCGATTTTGTGTTAAATCAAAACCTCAATCTCATTTCTACCTTCCTCTTGCCGCTCATCCTGTTTGTGGATTTGTTCAAATCCGATCAAGCTAGTTTGTGCTGGTGCTGCGATGCAAATGTCCATTCGGTGAGTTTTCTAGTAGTTAGGCATTCGAGGTGCCTTTTGTATCATTCATGTCAAGCTCCGACGCGGTGGAGTGCATCTGGTAAGAACTTGAGCCTGCAACGGTTTCGATCTGCAATAGGTGTGTCGTTGAAGGTACTTTTGATGATGATGGAACTGGTACGGATGGCGATGAAGAGTACGACGGAGACGAAGATGAGCCGGATATAGTCGAAAAAGAGGTTAGAGATGATAATCAGGTGGTACCTTGGTCATCTACGCTGCCTCCTCCGGCCTCTAGTTCCTCCAATAACGAAGAGTTTTGGAGTGCAGATAGAGGCGTTTCAATGCAGCGACAACATCATGATGTTGCAGATCGTTCGTTCGAGGTATGGAAATTTTCTTCTGCCGCCGCTTCCTTAAATTTAATTGTCCAGAAAAGGTCAAAGCAAATTCAAAAAGCGAATGCCTACTTATGTATAAAAAGGGATGATATTGTTTTAACATCAACAAATTGTCCATATTCTAATAAAAAATTTCAGCTACTTTCTAGATATACCAGAGTTCAGACGATAGTAAACGGCGATAATTTGTTGCTTTTTGAACTCAGGATGACCTCAACTGTTCATCAGTGCGAATAAAGCACCGGAAACCGTCGTCTACGGTGACGGAACCGGCCGTCGTCTACGGTGGCGATAGTGATGGGATATGAAACGTGGTGGTAGGAAGTAGATGATGGTGGAGATAGAGGAAGATGGACGATGATGGTACGAGGTTGACGGTGGTGGTAGGTGGAGAGAGAGAGAGAGAGAGAGAGAGAGAGAGAGAGAGGGTAAGTTTTTTTTAATTATTTTAATAAATTAAATATTAAAAGAAAATTAAAAAGGGTAAAATGGTCTTTTTACTTGGCTTTTGGACCATTGTTTTAACTAAACCGTAAGTTTAATGACCATTATAGTGTTTTTTTGAACAGTAGGACCATTATTGCAACTTCGTGACAACCACAGGGACCATTTTTGTAATTTACTCCATTTTTTATCTAATTTTCCATTAATCATCTCGGTCTCTTTTAATTCTGAAATTTAGGTTTTTTAATTGATTGTCTTTTACTATTTTCTTTCACTTCTTTTCTTTCATGCTCTAAAAACTCTAGCCAAAACCCAAAGACATAGCAAGAGCGACAGAGGTGACAACAATTTGAAGATCTTGCTGCAATGATCTTCTACGATTCTCTTATGTAGATCTCGATCGTGTCACCAAAACTGTAAGTATTAGCCTTATCTTCCTTTGATTTGGGATAATGATTGGAATTAGAAAAAATGCCGGTGTTGTTGCCTAACTCATAGAAATGTAATGGATATTGCCTTACTGTTGGCCTTCCTCAAACGAAAAAACAGATGTCTAAAAACTAGCACAAGAAAAGGAAAAAGAGTATGTTGTGTATACAAGACGTGAAAAAAGAGTCACGGATGCAGCAAATGCCAAGAGTCATCCCCAAATAAAAAAAAGTAATGGGAAGCAATGGGATTAGGGTTTCTATTTATTAAATTGATCACAATTACCAAAAATAAGAAACCTACTTTCCAAAGCAAGCAAAAATCGCCAAAAGGGGAAAGGAGGTTAGGGTTTCCAAAACCCTAGCCACCAAATCGATGTGGCCTCCCAAAGGGTTAATATTTTCGCAAAAAACCCTTAGGCACAAAGAAGTTATAGCAATTCACAAGAAAAACAATACAGGCTCTGATACCACTGTAAGGTTTTAAGCAAACTATGAACTAGAAATCCTAAGTTCACATGCAACCTAATGATAAGGATTTATGTTTTTCTTCTAATGAACATATAATAATTATCCTAAGGCCAACAATAATTTTCTAAAGAATTGGAATAATAAAACCAACCTTTGAATCTTGATCCAGAAGCTAGCAGCACAATTGTCCTGCCTCAAATGGAGTCACACCCAAGCAATGGAGAAAACAGAAGAGTTCCAGAGAGATAGATAAAATGGCGCAGACATAAGGGTGGCCAGGAGGTTCCTTTTATAGCCTCCAAGGGTTACAGCCAAAACCCTAGAGGAGCCTCCTTAATGGACAAGTGTGTTAACCATTTGGACCTAGCCTTCTAAACCCTAATTAGGGTTTCGAAATTATGGAGGTGGCCTCCACAATTTCGCCAACTTAGCCCCTTGCCACTGGCCAGCCAGTTATTCAACTATTGAATAAATACTAACCAGTCCCTGCACTTTTAATTAATTAAATTAATCACCAAATTAATTTCAATTAATTCTAGATTAATTTCTAATTAACTAATATAGTTTCTAATTAATATATTATCACTTCAATATATTAATAAACTATTTATTTTATTTCTATTGATTTATTAAACAATTAATAAATCAACCTTTCTCTCTACTTAACTCTACATCAATCATCCAGCTATGAGGGCAACCCAAATGGACTTTGCTTCAATTAACAAGATAAATACAAATTATAAGTCATGGCTTAGACACCTAATCCAACAAAACCATCCTAAGAATTTCACTTCGGCACATGTTGAATAACCTGGTAAAAATTATGCTGCAACTTCCATTTGGCATACAGGGAAGTTCATCAGCCATTAACATAAACACATGTGTAGTTCCCCTGCTAACAGAAACACATCCATTTTCATGGTATCACGAGCATACTATAGGGATAAAACAACTCAAAAGAATTCATCACCGTCAATAACGACAGAGATGTTGTTAGCAGTATCAGAGCCTTTTGCCGAACTCGTGGCTCCACCTAGAAAATTTCTTTTGACATGCCCAGATTGTCCACACTTCCAGCACACCGGAATCTTCTGGGAATGTTTCTTCTTCTTGTTTCTGCACACCATAGACTTTTATTCTGATGAAGCATAGCTGCTACTTTCCAGTCGTTTCTCCTCAGGCAGGAACTTACCAATAACATCTGCATACTTCAGGGTCTCTTTCCCATACATCAAAATGGGCTTCATATGCTCATAGGAAGATGGTAAAGACAGTATGAGCCTTAAAGCTTTATCCACATCTTCAGTCTCCACCCCCAATAGCCTCCGGTTCTGAGACGATGTTATTAAGAACACTTAATTGATATAAGATTTTATATCTCCACAAATACGATGAGTATGAAAAAAATAACCAAAAACTTATAGTTTTAACTAACACTTCCAAACAATCAACAAAAATAAGATTAAGCGAACAAGGTGTCAAATGCTTTGATTAGAAAATATGAGTGGATATAGAATAAGATCTCTAAAGTTCTTACTCTCGTGCTTTCTTGCTAGCTCACTCTATCACTTAGCTAATCTCAAAACTCACGTTCGGCCCAGGAATCACCCTTGATTGTAAGACCTTGATTCTGAAATGTCTAATTACGCGGCTTAAAGGAATCAAGTTAGGAAGTAAAAGGATTAAGTTTTAAAAAAATATGGAAAAATCCAGTTAGAGTCGCTAATGTTGGGATTAGTGTCGCTAATGTTAGAGTCGCTAATGTCTGGTGAGTGGGTTTGCACGTTGTGCAGTTAGCGACGCTAATGGGGTTATTAGCGATGCTAACTGCTGAAAATGGGTCAAAGCCCTAGATTTTGAAGCTTGGGCCATATTTAAAGGTTAGGAACCCTAGGGTAACCGCAAAACACTACCTTTCAGCCCCCAAATCGTCTATTTCTCTCTCTCGATCTTCTTGGATGGGGTTTTGGCATTTTTGGTCTCATTGGAAGGATTTTTGAAGCCTAGATGATGTTGAAGGATGATGATGATGCTACAAGTTGTTCCTCTTGAGTGAAGCTTCAAAGATCTGCATTTTTTCTGGACCATTGTGAGTAAAGTTCCCACCTTTATGTTATGTTAAGGTTCTTATGTTGTTTTTAGTGGGATTTTGTGGATCTAAATCATGTAATGGTCCCTTTTGATGATTGTCCTTGGTTGGGAAGGATAAAGTTTGGAACTTTATGCCTTAAGTCTCGATTTAGAACCATTATGATGGTTTAGAGAGTAAACCAAACTCTCTTTGGTGATTTTGATTAGTTTTGGAACATTTTGGACATGGATCTTATTTTTGAGCTAGCAAGGTTATGCTTGGATGTTAAAGTTAGGATTTTTATGGACTTAGGGACTGTTTGGAAAGTTCCTGGAAGGATCAAGACCTTGGTTAAATGGATTAAGAGCTTAATGGACTTTTGAGACTGTTCATAGTTAGCAGCGCTAACTTGGGGAGTTAGCAGCGCTAACTGTGCCTGTTGACTTTCGTTGACTTTGACCTTTGATCGTTGACTTTTTGACCAGTTTGACTTTTGGTCAAACTTGAGGGTTTGGGTTATCGGTCTTAGAGGTTTATCCTGTTTGGGGTTTAGGAAGTTCTAAGTGGAGTTTATCCTTACTAGGAGGTTTGCGCTGTCGGGATCTGAAGACGCACTTAGGGAGTGTTTTTGGCTTTATAGATCAGGTGAGTCTTCTCACTATACTATGGGTGAAGTTACATGCGTATGTAACTTAATTATTGTGTGTAGAAATGTATGGTAGCTAGGAGTGCCTTACATTATTTGATTGCTGAGTTGATAATAGAAACATGATGGGTTAGGCTGTATACTTGGACGTTTGTGCTTGTATGTGACAGTCGTTGGATTCGTTTTGGCGACTGAAGAATGAGTTGATTAAGGATCGTTTGGGGCAAGCCCGAGAGTCCAAAGAATGAGTTGATAAGGACCATTCGGGGCAAGCCCGAGAGTCCAATGAATGAATGGATTGGATCGTGTGGTATTTTGGGGAACTCATATGAGGTTTTGATAATACAGTCTTCCGCTGGATAATGTTTACGAATATTTTTGTTAAATACGATTTATATGTTGAATACTAAGTTTTAATTTAAATTGTTATAACTGACAAACCGTTTTATGTATTTGAACGCTTTTACACGAAAATTTTTATTACGAAATTTGGGACGTTACATTGCTCTTTATACGGGATCAAGGGGACAATAGTACATTAACAATAGAATAATAGTACAGACACGATATCTAATAAAACGTATAAATGTACTCGCCAATAGAATGCACTAGGTGTCAGGTACGGACTGACATCTCATCGTGCGCTAAAAGAAGAATCATAACTGATTGGCCCAGTACAACGTTCGGTGTCGTCTCAGCAGCTGCTTTCAGAGATCTAACTTCAGAATCCTTTTTGCAACACTTTGGCACAAACAAAACTAATCCAACAATCTCCCCCTTTGTGAAAAGTGATGGAGTATGAAGTCACAGATAGTGATTTACTTCAAGCATGCAGTCTCGGACTGTGATGATTCACCCGTCAAGGTGTTCTTTTATCTTTTTTCTCTCCACAAAGGTGTTATTCGAACAAGCAAAAGAGAGAACAATCAAGTATTTCAACAAGTCAGATGCATATCGACCCTTGTAGTTGACTTTGAAGAACTTTTTGTTAGTTCGCTGTCCATTCGGTAGCTTTCCTCTATACACTATGCCTCGGGTGCCTTTCTTTCCCATGACGACTAGGAATTTCTTTCCCATGACGACTAGGAATGGGCAAATCAAAATTTTCACTTCGAATTTCGGACCTCAACAGCCTGCTACTCATGGTGTTTCACGATCTGTATTGGAAATGAACGGAGAGGTGGTGGAACGTGTCGAACCACATATTAGCATGAATGAAGGAAGTAAGCAAGGAAAGAGGTCCGATTAAGCTGTCTCTCTTGCTTTTTAGTTGCTATAGGAGGGGGGGCTTCTTTGAGAAAAAGAACTTGAATAACTTTGTTTTTATGAAGGAGTCAACATTTAGGTACTAAATTGGGTATATTACGATAGCTCGGTAGGTGGTGAAAAAGGCTAAAAACATTCTTTAATCAAAGGTGCCAATAGGCAAGCAAAAGACAGAGGCTTGATAAAAGTTAAGATATCTCCATAACTAGGGCGATGAAACCATTGATAAGGTTAGAGAGTATCACAGGGTTAGCTATTCACATTATCATATCGAAACTTGGACCTTATGATGTTGCAGTTGTGACATGTGTCAACAAATGCTTCAAGGATTGGCGAATCTCTATGGTCGTCTTTCTATGCGCAAGAACTAAACCTCTCTTCCCCAATTGATCCTCTCGGTAATCCATGTCCTTCTTTTAAGGTTATTTCACCGAACATCAGTTCTATGTTTTGTCTATATTCACAGCGAATCCTATGCTCAATCTTTTTGATTGTCAGTTTCTTCATGGTTTTTATAAGAAAATTCGTTTCTATTATCTACTTATGTGATGAAGTAACAAAAGATTGGCCAGAACCCTAGCTAGGTTTTCTCTGGTTCGTGATAAATTTGGGAAAATTCGATCAATTACTTTATACGTCATCATATTCCTTAAATTTAGAATGTTGGTGTCCAGTTTGTAACAAATACATATCATAGAGGGAACTTAGTTGTCAATTTGAGTGAAGGTCACATTTTAGGCAGTTTATCTATGAATTGATGCATATTATACAATCACGATGTTTATTTTCTCTCTTTCAACATTCTAGGCAGCTTATGGAGCATGGAGGGAAGTTTATGGTATGTACCCATGGCCCCTTGTTAGATGAGTGAAAGATCTCTGGGCCAAAATTAAAACTTGGTTAACAAAAAATTTCTAGGAAGTCTTGCCCACCCTTCGTAAAGGGTGCATCTGAAGATGAAATAAATGAGCCAGAAAAGAGCTTGAAAGTGAAACTACCGCTTCCTACTAGAGTCCTTTACCGGTTTTGTGATGGAACAAGAACCGTGCAATCATTCATCACGAGGATATACACTTCAAAACTTATGTGGGTTGATTGGAGGTTACTCTTTCTATCACTATCATGTGAATGTTTTCTTGCTGCCACTAGATGTTGTAATCAAAGAGACCAATAATAATGCTTTCTTGGATTTACCATACATAAGTATATTGTTATTATAGCTTCTTCTACTTACATTAAGAAAATATCTTTTCTTGACTGTGTGAAAGGTCAACTCTATGTTGCCACCAAGAAAACTAGTGATTCGAGAAAGAGTGTCATGTGTACCGAATAGACTCATAACTTCAGTTCATGATTTCCAAAGTAGTTGCCAGCAAGATGCCATGTTACTGTGGTTAGAAGAACATATGCATCGCTTTGAAATCGGATATATTGAACTTCGTGAGGAAGGAAATGTTAGAAGCATTAGTTTGTTCCCTGAAAAAGCTTCACAGCTCCACTTTGTTCCTTGGCTACAACAGGTGGTGTTCAGCTGGGTAAAGAAATATGGCTTAATGTATTAAGAGATGAGAAGAAACAAGTACAAAGTACTAGTGATTAAGCCAAGCTAGTATATCACTAATAAGAGCTATATATATGATGTGTACGATTGTAAGAAGATAAGAAGAAATAAGTACATGAGTTGTCACTTTCTCATGAGAGTATCACTTTCTAAGCCTAGAAGACAAGTAAAGTAATGCATGTAGTTCACTTGTAAATAAAAAGCCATGTTATCATTTTTCTTAATCCCAAAATCATAATGTGACAATTGTCAATTTGGTCAACAAAAGTCAACTGTAGTCAACCAAAGCGTACGTTAATCCTTACGTTGAAAAGAAATTTTCCATAATTTTACGATGTATTATTAGATATTATAGTACTACGTACGCTAATTCAAAACAATTATCGATTAAACGTCAAAAATACTAGACAGTGAACTATTGTAGCGTAAAAATTCGATAATCGTACAATTATTATTTTGAGAATAATAATATTCATAAAACGATCTACTCGTGAATACGAACCTGTGGATATATAGAACGTCGAAAACAGAGTTCGTATGTGAAAGTTACGACGATTTAACCGTTGTGAACGGATAAATGTACACAGGTTTTGGACTCAAAATGCAAAATGTGGTGCCTTAAACATCAAATATGAAATGACAATTCATTTAATATGTAACGTAATAATATCTAGTATTTGATTTCAAAGCCAAATTCCATTTTCGGTAAAATACCAAAAATCGCGAAATCGGAAGAATACTGCGCTTAAACGCGTATTTCGACATCCAACGAGTTATAATTCAATCAAAATAAATGTTTGGCAATGTTTTTATACAAAATAATTATTTAGAACTTCGTTTCGTCAAAAACGCATAAAATTTCACTAAAACGTCTTACGATTTTATAAAAATCACCTATTTTTATAAGTATATTGCCATTTATTTAAAAACTAACCCACCCCACCCCTACCCCCATCGGATGATGACCATCTTCCAAGGCAATCCATGGTGTCACTATTCATAATCTAAGGCTATGAAAGGGCTAGAAATAAAAAAATGCAATAAAATCTAACTAAAATTCACTTAAACACGTCACATTTTCATTTAAATCAAGAGAACACACATTCACCAAGCTCTCTCTTCTCTCTTTCTCTCCTCACTCTCGGCTCTCTCCCTCTCTACTTCTCTTCCAAACCGCCACCTTCCACCATCTTCACAAAACCTCATTTCCAAGCTCTTTTGCAAGTCCAAGTGGTAAGACACCTTCATCTTTTGATTCTAATCTATATAACATAAGTTTTACACCATTTACACACACTAACATCTATGAAAAACCTTTGGGTAATAGCATTGTCCAAGGGTCCTCCGAGCTCCAAGGCTTGGATCTTCAATCCTACCACCGATCTTCCAAGAAATACTTAGTTTTTAAGTAAAGCACGTTACAATGGTGAATTCATACCCCTCATTTTCATCTTTTCAAACCTTTTTGGGGGAGAATACAAGTTTATTTACTATAAATGTTGTTTTATACAAGTTTATATGTGTTTAAATGCTATAAGTAATGTTTTACACAAGTTTATAAAACTAGTTGTTGTGTAAAAATATTCTTGATATGAAATATGGATAGATCCATGTATTATAAACACTATGATATATTAAGTTGTGTAAAAGTTACAAAACTACAAATAAAGTGTACAAAAATACTAGATCTTGGATAAAAACGTTATAAAAACAAAAACTAGTAAAAACTGCGTTTTTATAAACAAAAGTACTATTTTTTAGCAAAAATGGTTATAACCAAGTTATTACACCATTTTTGTGAGAAATATATTAAAATATGATATTTATAATCATTTGAATAAGTTACTTCGTTATTATTCACAAAAATATGATTATTACGACGGAATACTAAAAATAGACTATTATTGGAATAGTTTATGAGCACAAGGTTATTATGACGTTTGAACATGACAAAAATAATTATATAAAATTATATAATTATTAAACATTACTATATTATCATGGGAAATAATATTTTTACAAGGAAATTGACATTTTAAACAAAAATGACCATTTGGAAAGATTACCATCATTTTGACAAAATCACAACATTTAAAATGTTGCCATCATTTATGTAAGATGACTAAAATAAATTTTTTTGCCATGACATGTTGATAAACTTTAAATCTATCTTATTAGTATATTTAGTGCCTTAGATGTAAGAAATTATAATTTTCAACTCATTGACATCTTTTAGGCTTAAATACGTTAACACAACGAAAACATTTATATAAATTATAATGGGTATAATTTATGGAACGAACGACAAAGATACGACATAAATACGAAAGATAATTATATAATTATATAATTATTACATACTATAATTATCATGGACAATTTGATAATTACAAACGTAAAGGAGTTTTCAGTACATTTACATACTATAATTATCATGGACAATTTGATAATTACAAACGTAAAGGAGTTTTCAGTACATTTACATACTATAATTATCATGGATATTTTGATAATTCCGAATACAAAGGGTTTTCACTACATTTACAAGCAAGGTTTTACACTATAATTATCATGAGTATATTTTGATAATTACAAATACAAAAGGATTTTCATTGCAGTACGAACTAGGATAAGACATCACGTTGGGTGGTTATGTGAGACATTTCTTCACAGTACTGAAAGATGTACGCATTAAGTCCTGGATTATAACCTTAATCATTCATGAGCGAGATAGTTGTGTATAGATCTATACAGGACTGACAATCCCGCCCTAAGCTGCTAGCTACAGCTAGACCAGTAGGTCTGGGGTGACAATGTCTTAACATTACGACGCCTGAAGAACGTCGTGGCAGGCCTACATACTAGTCAGTAAGGTTATAATAACTCACATGAACGACAACGAATATCCTTAGTTTGGGGAAAAACATTATTCAAATGGTTTTATATAATTATAAAACTACATGTTGCTCTACACTAAATATAAGTATGGCTTTTACTTATACATACGGGTTTTATGGAATTAAAACCACATTTTATCAAGATACAAATATAAGTATGGTTTTACTTATACATACAAGTTTTATGAAAATTAAAACTACATTTTATCAAGATATAAATAAGAGCACGATTTTACCTACGTGAAGGTTTTACGGAATTAGATCTACAATTAATCTACGAATAAACATGTATTTACATGGTTTCATACAAGAACAAGACTACGTAATACTAATTTCAAGTACAGAACACTTATACATTTTTCGGTCTTTGGGTTTTAAGACTACGACCCATTTATAAGAAAATATTGGATTTTCTGGTTTCAAACATTATCTCTTTACAAGGAAAAACGATTATGGATTTTCTCATACAAAAATCTTATGAACTCACCAACGTAATGTTGACCCTTGACACGCGCAGAGGTCGTCGTGCGGTCAAAAATAAGAGAAAACCTAACACACACACACTAGTATAGTGGTAGTCAGGGTCGATCCACAGGAGCTTCGTGGTTAGACTAGATGAGAGATTACCAACTAATAGTGTCACAGCTATAGTCGGAGGATCTGGTTTCTATTTTCCTAATCACTAACAAATGAGACAATGATCAAACACTCAAGCCAAGCTAAGCTATGTCCAAATGACCTAGTCACTTTCTGAAATCAGAAGTACATCTCTGACTCAGAAGCAATCAAAGGCATCCAAACTAACAAAACCAAGCAAAGCATAAACTAACCACTAGTTAAAGTCCTACTGAACAGTTTACTAGCCAATGTTTAATGCTTACCAAATAACCTAATTAGCTACTGATTTCAGCTAAGGAAAACAGTCCTAACAAGGTCCAAAACAATATCCAAAACACAATCAATCAATCAAACCAAACATAAACATCCAAAACACCGAAAAGCTAAGATTAAATGTAACCAAATGCTTTTCATTCACCAAATCTGAATTCCAATCATTCAAACAGTAACCAAATGTTTCTAAAATCAGAAACCTAAGTGCTCAAAGTCAGTGGTTGTCACTCCCAAAGACTTAAGCTACAAAACTACTTACTACTAAAAGGAAATTAAATCCAAAAACATAAAATACCAATTATGAGCTTGCTGAAATGAAATCCTGGAGTCAAAGAGCTTCAAGGTCGATTTTACACCCGGTCTTTGCTAGGGTTTTCGGCTGGAAATGCATCTATTTATACTTGCAAATTTCCCGCAACCGCGCCGCGCAGAAGTGAAATTCGCGGCGCGCGTACTTATCTTTTCCCCGTTTCTTCGGCATTTGAATGTGTTCCACCGCCTTAAGCCCGCGTCGCGCATGGTTGATTCCCGCGGCGCGCGTACGAGTTCTCTTGATTTTTCATTCCTTCCCAACTTCTTCCTTTTGCACGCTTTTAGTCCCTGTTTCTATTCTTTTTCTCCAAACAAGTCCTGGCACGAAAAGTGAGAATACCCAGACATATTTGATATAATTTTATCAAGAACAGGGCTCAACAACGCCTAAAATACTTGATATCACTAGGCGTTGTCAAACACCCCACACTTGTGCCTTGCTTGTCCCCAAGCAAGAGAGTTTTTAACAAATTATAATAAAGAATCAAACAATTTTTGACTGTGTTCAGTTTCAAAGTTTATTGCTCTTTTGAGTTAGAGTGAAATAGTTTGCGAAAACCAATTGAGTTGTTCTTTGGAATTCATGGCTTTCTAGAGAACCCTTGATTACAAACTTTCTGTCCACAATGAAGTGTACTTACTCATTCAGATTCTAAAGGCCATTAAGGAATTGTCCATGACTTTCGATGTTGTCCGTGTAGCGAGCTTTCAGAAATACCATCCCAGACCAGACGATCTTAGGTGGTAAGGTGCATAAGGCCCACTCATTTTAGACCTACCGGCTCGAACAACAAAGGCCACAGATTGACTTTTCCTTCCTAAATTCCAATCCTAAAACAGCTCAATCTTCTAAACTCGTAAAACTCAACTTGTTTGACTAACTAATAGCATGATCACAACTAAATAGTATTTCTTGAAAAATACTAATGCTATCACAATCATAAATCATTCATTTCAAAATTGCAATTTATTAAAAATTTTGAAAAAGTTGCTAAAAATTTTGAAAATCGGTCATTTCTGCAAAAATTTCAAAAAAATTCTCTTTCGACCGTCCACACCCCACACTTAAAACCGTACAACGTCCACGTTGTACAAAATTATTTCAAAACAAGGGAGAAAGAGTTACCCCTTATTGGACGATAGACTGCTTGGTGCTCAATATCACAGGTATTATTGCGTACAAACGGATCCTTGATTTCGTTTTCTGGAGTTGTAGCGCTACAGTGAACACACCGGTGGTCGAGACAAGTGGAGGGGGCACGGTGACCCCACACTTGTCTTAGACAACTCCTTCTCAAATTGGTATAACATGCATAACTTAACAAACACATTAAAAACACACATGACAGAAATAAAACATGAACAAAAATATACAGAAAGAAGTGTCATAAGTTTGTACATATATCCCAAAAAATAAAAATAAAGAAAGAAAGAAAAAAGGTACATCAATCACTGCCAGGCGGCCTGGAGGGTCCGGCCTCATGATCGTGGGCCCTGGCTGGGAATGGTCGGGGGTGTCGGCCCTGCTGTGTGGCCAAATCCAAAAGTACCTCCGCTATCCATGCCAACTGATCCTCAATCCTGGCAACCCTGGCTGCCAGGTCCTCCTGGTGTGGCTCTGTCGGGGCTGCGGGCTCTGGCTCTGGCTCTGGCCTCCTACGTCTCCTGCCAGGCTGAGCATATGCAGGCTGGGGTGCCTGAAGAGGCTCGGTAGGTGCCCGGATGTACTGCCCCGGGCGCTGCATCTCAATGAGCCGCATCCTCTCCAAAGTACGCGCTGTAGTGCGGGATGGAGGCAGAGCGGTCAAAGAGGCTGCCACGGGGGCAGTAAGAATGCCATAGGAACGGGCCAGGCGGGTAATGAAATACCCCCTGGCTAATGGGCTGCTGGTGGAGGCGCCGATAGAGTGAGTGGAGAGAGCGACTACGAGGGCGTATGGGAGGTGGAGGAATCTGGATGGGTCGAGGAGGACCCACAAAAAGGTCATGTCGTCGCCCGACACCTTCTCGCCTCCCTCCCGCTGCATGATGGAGGTGGAGACGATCCGGTGCATGAGGCGGTGAAGTGGGTACCGAAGATGACTCTCCCTGGAAGCTCCCGCCTCGTATCTGATGTTGGACAGCGATGCCCAAACCTCCATGTTGGGAGCCCTGTCCGGCTCCCCCTGAATGCAGGACCCGAAGAACCGGGTGAAGTAGCGATGCTGGAGGTCCGCTGGAGTGTATATGCCTATGCATCTCCCGAACTCTCGGAGGTTGCACTCCCTGTGCTCACCTCCCAAACGAAATCGTACCAGCCTGGAACGCGGGTCTCCCGCCCGAGGTGCGAACTGGATGGTGGATATGAACTCCAGTAGCAACTCCGTGTAGACCACGTCCTCGTCTGTGGCCATGATCCTATCCCAGCCACGACATGTGAATGATGCCTCCTCATGGGTCCAGGTGCGATGTAGAAATGGCTCAATCGCACCCCAGAGCCCAGCGTCCCTCAGAATATCTCGATCGATGACTGTCGCCTCAAGGACCTGGCGACGAGTCAATGCGTCTCTCCGCGAAGTATACTCCACTGAACTGGAAAGCTCCGCGGGGAACTGGAAGAAGGGGTGGTCCAATCTGAACATCATCTGCAAAAGAAAACACATAGCACAAAACAAAAATTTTGCACAATTAGTCCTTTTCCTCCCCACCGCACTGCGGCGCGGCCCAAGAGCAAGGGTGCGGCGCGACATGCGGCTGTTTCCAAACCCCGATCCAAAATCTCAATTTAACCTGCTACAACTCAATCTAATCACACCACAAGGTAGCCTAGGTGCCGACTAGCTCATCTAGGGTCTCCATTTGGCAAAACAAACACCCTATGAGCTAGCATTAGTGATTCTAAGTTTTGAACTATTTTGGGCAAATCATTAAAATTAACTACCTAATCGCTAGTTTTAACGAGCAATAGATAGTTAGAATGGCATACCTTGGTAGTAGAAACACAGCAAGAAAAATCGCAAGAAAATTTCAATAACCAGAGCTCTGAGTCGCGTGTGGGTTATGCGAGCCGCGATTTACCTTATAAAGGAGAAAACCGACTGATCGTTTACCGCGTCGTGGGTTTGCTCTTTGCGCGTGTCCAAATCAACCCCTGCGCATCGGGTTGGTTTACGATCCCGCGTCGCGTAATTCAAATACCCGCGGCGCGGACTTCAAGAATTTCAAAACTTCTCAAATGACCCCACACTTATTTCAAACCACTAGTACCTGCAGAAGTTTGATGTAAATTTTTTTTTTTTAAGAAATATATCCTAACTTATGACACGATGGGTTGCCTCCCAACAAGCGCTAAGTTTAACGTCTTCAGCCAGACGTTCTGCTCCTAAGCTGACTCTTCTTCTTCTTGACCTCTTGATGGCATTTGCTGGTATTCTGGCATGAAATTATTGGCCATCATTGTCATAAGGGATGTGAGTTGGGTCATCCGATCACTCACACCGCTGATCCATTGTTGTTGAGATTTCAAGAGCTCAAAAACATTTGCTTCTCGTTTTCTGGATTCTCTTTCATATTGCTGATGCCTTGCTTCCATCATCTCTATCATGTCCAGCAATTGTTCCTTGTCGATGGCGGACAACGGGTGGTCCTTGGTTTCCTTTAAGATTTCCTCTTTTCCTCCCTCTCCCGTACGTGTCCAGATCTTTTCCTTGCTCCTGATTCCTGGCTCCATTAATGTTTTCCTGTCTGCTGGTTTGCCATTTTCCTCTGAAGGTAATGATATCGGGTTCCCAAACATATTCAATCTTCTTTTCCTGGTCCCGAAGAAAATATCCATATCTCCGGTCTTGCAATCGATCACTGACCCGCCAGTAGCTAAAAATGGACGCCCTAAGATGAGCACAGGCGCATCGTCCGGACTCTCATATTCCATGACCAGAAAATCTACGGGATAGAAAAAGTCCCCCACTTTGACTATTACATTTGTTAGCTTTCCCCTAGATACCTTAGTTGATTGGTCAGCCAGCTGCAATACGACTTCTGCTGGCTCAATTTCTTCGTTTTTGTACTTGTCGTACAGGTATCCTGGCAAGATGTTAACACTTGCTCCCAAATCTAATAGGGTGTTCCGAATAACCACGCCCCCTACAGTTGTAGTGATCAATGGTGATCCGGGGTCCTTTTCCTTTTTGGGCAGTGTTCCCAATAACGCCTTGCTAGCTCTCACAGTCAATCTCACCGTTTTTGGTGTAGGTGCTTTGCTTTTCCCATTCTGTTCACACATTTCTTGCAGAATCCTGGTGTCTTCAGGGGCATCCTTGAGCTCATCCCATAGGGGCTGATTCATTAAGGGTCCCGTTGATCTGGGTGCTTCCTGCCTTTTCTTTTCTTTCCTATTCTTCTTCTTTTGTTTGATCCCTGCTATTGTTGATTGCTCTTCCTTTTGGATCTCTTTATTTGTTTCTGGTTGAGTGCCATTCTCAACCGGAACTCCTCATTCTTTACCTTCCTCGCTTTCTAGAGTCTTTCCTTCTTCCCTTAGTCTTACTTCACTCCCTACTTCGAACAAGTCCTCTAGAGTGACCCTTTGCCATCCTGATTCAACAGTATTGACTTGTTCCTTTCTTGGACGTTGATTATGCGTAGGATTGACTTCAGTAGCACTTGGCAACTTGCCACTATCTCTCTTTTGCTGGTCTGCAGCCATTTGACCTATTTGTCTCTCCATATTTGTGATGGCCTTTGCATTCGCTTGAGATTGTTGTTGTGTCGTAGTGATCATATCATACATCTTTGCTATCATCTCTTCTTGGGTCCCTGGGGCGTTGTTGTTGGCATTAGTGGACCCCCTGTTGTTGTTGTTTTTGTTTCCATTGTTCGCAGGCTGATGGTTTCTAGGCTGACTAGTCGGTTGACTTTGATAGTTGTTTTGCCTAAAATTTTGTTGCTGTCCCTGGTTGTATGGCCTATAGGGTCGTCCAGTATTGTGCTGGCCTTGACCCTGGCCATAAACTTGATTCGCCTCGTGAGTCTTAGGTCCTCCTTGACCTTCTTATGATGAACTTGGCGGTCCATTCTGTAATGTTGACATAAGCCTGTCAAACTTCTTGTTTAGTTCACTGATTTCCTTTTTCACTTCCTTTTTCCAATCAGCATCAACTCCTACTGCTGCCGCCGTACTTACAGTTTTCCTGGTGGAAAAGTTTGCTTTGGAGCCATTGCTCAACTGCTCCAGAAACTGCCAGGCTTCTTCTGGGTCCTGCCACATAAATGTCCCATTGGATGAGGCGTTTATCATGGCCTGGTGTGTTTCACTGACTCATTCGAAGAATAGCTTGACCAACTGCCACCTGGGAATCTCGTGATGCGGACAAGATCGCAACAACTCCTTCAGTCTGTCAAAGGCTTCATGAAAAGCCTCTCCAGGCTTTTGCTGGAAATCCTGGATAACTCTTCTGATTTCAGTTGTTTTGCTCGCTGGATAAAATTCCTAAAGGAGCTTTGCCTTGAGTTGATCCCACGTAGTAATGCTATTTGATGGCAACGATGTAAACCAATATTTGGCTTTATCCTTAAGGGTGAACGGAAACAGTCTAAGCCTGAAAATATTTCTATTTGTGTTTTTGGGGTTGTTAGCATTAGTAATCGCTAAGAATTCATATAAATGATTATAGGGATCGTCCTGCTTATGCCCTCTAAACTCTGGTAATATTCCTAATAACTGAGGTCTAATCTCTACTTGCGAATCTATGTTATCAGGAATATAGATCGGCGACGAATCATCATATTCCCGCGGTTGGAAATGTGATGCAACCGATTGCCGTCTCGGTTGTGCAAAATGTAAAAGTTGGGCGGGGTTACCGTAAAGATGATCATTGTACTCCCGCTGACCTGGTGGTGGATATTGTGGTGTTCTTTTAAGAGGTCCCCGACCTCGGTTCCATTGTGGTTGTGGTGCTGGTGGCACCCATCCTTCATCTTCCTCGTCATACACTTCCTCCGTCTCTGGGTAAGGGTATCGTGACTGAGGCGGTTGTTGAAAGTGTATAGGTTGTGTTGATGGATAAGTGGGTTGAGGTTTAAAGAGGGCTGGTTGTGGTTGGGATGTTGGTGTCTGCTGTCTAGGAGCTGGGGTGCCATCTCGGGTCGGCTCTCCCCAAGACATAGCAGAAGTAAATGGATTAGTGGATTGTGGTTGTGAAGCGGGTGTAAATGGTGGGATAGATGGTGGAGTGCATGATGGTATGGATGCAGGGGCTGAAACTGCACCACTAGAAGCACTCGTACTCCCAAACTGAAACTCTGATAATGGGGGAATAGAAAACATCCCCGTTGCCTCACCTGATGGTTCCTGGGCAACTCTCACCGGACTACTGCTAACTTGACTAAAATTCATGATGCTTAAACGCCTACGGGCACGGAGTTTGTGCGCAGTACGCTCAATCTCAGAATCAAACTGCAATGGGAATAATTGTTTTCCCCTGCGGGTACGCGTGCACTAGTGCAACACGCCCACAAAAATCAAAAATCAAACTTACCAAAATGAAATTTCAAAAAGCAAGAAACGAGTTCCTACTACTCACCTAACCTAAGCTCACAGCTCCCCGACAACGGCGCCAAAATTTGACACGCGCAGAGGTCGTCGTGCGGTCAAAAATAAGAGAAAACCTAACACACACACTAGTATAGTGGTAGTCAGGGTCGATCCACAGGAGCTTCGTGGTTAGACTAGATGAGAGATTACCAACTAATAGTGTCACAGCTATAGTCGGAGGATCTGGTTTCTATTTTCCTAATCACTAACAAATGAGACAATGATCAAACACTCAAGCCAAGCTAAGCTATGTCCAAATGACCTAGTCACTTTCTGAAATTAGAAGTACATCTCTGACTCAGAAGCAATCAAAGGCATCCAAACTAACAAAACCAAGCAAAGCATAAACTAACCACTAGTTAAAGTCCTACTGAACAGTTTACTAGCCAAGGTTTAATGCTTACCAAATAACCTAATTAGCTACTGATTTCAGCTAAGGAAAACAGTCCTAACAAGGTCCAAAACAATATCCAAAACACAATCAATCAATCAAACCAAACACAAACATCCAAAACACCGAAAAGCTAAGATTAAATGTAACCAAATGCTTTTCATTCACCAAATCTGAATTCCAATCATTCAAACAGTAACCAAATGTTTCTAAAATCAGAAACCTAAGTGCTCAAAGTCAGTGGTTGTCACTCCCAAAGACTTAAGCTACAAAAATACTTACTACTAAAAGGAAATTAAATCCAAAAACATAAAATACCAATTGTGAGCTTGCTGAAATGAAATCCTAAAGTCAAAGAGCTTCAAGGTCGATTTTACACCCGGTCTTTGCTAGGGTTTTCGGCTGGAAATGCATCTATTTATACTTGCAAATTTCCCGCAACCGCGCCGCGCAGAAGTGAAATCCGCGGCGCGCGTACTTATCTTTTCCCCGTTTCTTCGGCATTTGAATGTGTTCCACCGCCTTAAGCCCGCGTCGCGCATGGTTGATTCCCGCGGCACGCGTACAAGTTCTCTTGATTTTTCATTCCTTCCCAACTTCTTCCTTTTGCACGCTTTTAGTCCCTGTTTCTATTCTTTTTCTCCAAACAAGTCCTGGCACGAAAAGTGAGAATACCCAGACATATTTGATATAATTTTATCAAGAACAGGGCTCAACAACGCCTAAAATACTTGATATCACTAGGCGTTGTCAACCCTCAATTATACTGTAATTGGGTTGGGACGAGAAGACATATCTTTTACTTATTTCATTATCATACTGTAATTGGGTTGAAACAATACCGCTTGAACAATGTAACTTTTCAATTATAATGTATGATGGTTGTTGATCTACTTATTTTTCAATGTATGCAATGGTTGTGAATACTATGTCCCGTTCCGCCCTCAGACGATTCCGCCATCGTGGTTTAGGGGTGTGACAGATTGGTATCAGAGCATTGTTTATAGTGAACTAAGTATATCAATCCATTTAAAGATATACAACTATAAATACAATGGGACTAAAACTATCTAAAACTTTTCGTACAAGTATACTTTTAAAATACAATGATATTTATATAAAAGTATACACATACAAACAAAGATAGTATCACAATACAACAATTACAAGAACATTAGAGTTTAAGTTGGACATTACGTTTAGACTTAGTATAATATGTTATCAAATCATGGGGAAACGTAGCCTGATCAACTACGTTTGACTAGGGTTTGACCGACATGTAACTAAGTGTGAGCATAATGGACAACGGAGTAAAAACTTGAGAATCCTACAACACTTAGTAACCACGTCAACACTTAACATAAATACTTTTGATAGTATTAGTTATTATTAAGAGATACTAATGACAATTCTAAGACGACACTAATATCAATATTATCTCAATACCTCTTTATCGTCTGCTTACTTGAGTTACGACTAAGAAAACGGTTCTAATGTCGACAAGGGTGACGACGGGAGCTTCACGTTAAGGGACAATTGAGTCTCCATGAGTAGTCACGACTTGAAAACCATTAGTGAGTACTCTCGATATGACTCACAAGGAGACACGGAAGTTTAACTCATAGATGACCAATACGTGAGACTTTCCTTTTGCGCTACGATTTCAGCCTTAGGATTATTTCTATCTCGAGCTTAAGACTTAAGCTAGGATATCTCTTGATTCTAAACCTCCCTTTTGGGGAATGCTTACCCAACCACCTTTACTTCGTATATCGTAATGCACAAACCCCTTCCACTATGTTAAAAATTACTAAGTTTTAGTTCAAGGCCCTCAGAATACATGAGTGATATTCTCAAGTGTACCATCATGTTATACTCTCCAAATTACTCACATGTTTCTAGAACAATCATCTACCTTACGCTGTTCGTTCCCAGATCAACTTCGCACTTCGTCGATACATGGAAATTCCTACAACGTTGAGTTATCTTTCGACTCATATCGTTTCATACATTCGTTCGTGTCCTTCTAACGTCATTGGTATTCTCATTGTTATCAAGGATTAAATCACCTTAAGTCACACGTCAAACCTATAGCTCAACCGCTGCCTCTATAAAAGGTACAAAAACTGCATTCACACCAAACGTTGTACAAACAATCTGCTAGGTCCTCTATTTTGAGGGGAGAGAAGTCTTAAATGTTATAATTCGCTATCCTCCAAAGGATTGCTTTCCTAGAATCACTAAGTTGAGGTTGTACACAATCTCAATGATCGATACTTTTATGCTTTCCTTCGGAGTAGCATTCTACCTTTACAATTTCAAATAAGTTCCTAACTCCTAAACTCATTTTTTTTCCGACACCTTCTAAATTTAAAATTTACGTGACTTAAACAGTTGGATAATTCATCAAAATTGAAATCAAAATAGTTCTACACGAGTCCCTCATCGACGACTTACACCTTTATCATAAGGAATTTCTTCATTCTCTTACTACCTCTTCTGGTTGCCACACGAGCGTCTTCATTCACACGGAGTTGTAACGCACTTTGATAACAGTGAAGTTACTTATCGTTCTAAACCCTTCTAACATCACCTAGATCATGTGGTTTCATCTATCATGAGCTTTCACTGCCCCCGTTAGAGACAATGACTCCCTAAACATATTCTTCGAATATGGTTCTATTGTAAGGAGAGTGCTCGCAACAGAAATTGTGGCTCCAAGAATCCTCGGTCATTTCATAACTTGCTTTGCAGACGATGCTTGAACAGTCTTTACATCTGGGACATATCAAAACTCGCTGCCCATCCTTAGTATGTTTTATGCATTTAAAGCTTCTTGTTATTTTATTTCAAATACATATGTTTTTATGAAGTTAGCATAAATGTTTTTTACATGTTAAGCATGACCATTTTAAATACCCACATACGAGGTATAAATTAAGGTACGTCTTGCAAACGTACCTTTTGTGGACAGCCTTAATTAGATCCTAATGTTAGCTAACCTCTTAGTGGTTTGGCCTACTTACATGTAACTATGAGATCTCTAAGAAACGTTTTGAAACATGAATTTCTAAATTGTTATGTTTGCATTACAATTAATGTTTATGTTAAAAGCTAAAACCATAACTAGTTACTAAGCTTAAAGCTTACTTATTGATGTATGTACTCAGGAAATGAGGAGTAAGGGACCACATGAAGTAGTTAGTATTTTAAATAAAAGATTTGGCGTATTATAAAAAAGTACTTATACTTTATGTTTTTTTTTTCGCTTATCCAATTTCATTGTAATAAATCTTGATGAAATAAAGATGTATTAATCAAGAAATTCATTAAGGAGTATGCTAAAGTTAGATGATGGTACTTGCAGGAATGGGGCGTCACAATAATATTGTTTCGATTCCCAAGATTACAACCCAACTCAAACTTTTGTCGTGTTCGCTGATGCTGATGTCTATTGCAGGACCTTTTTGCTCTTGGCTCTTTTGGCAAAGGAATAAATGATCTTTATGTTTTTAGTCATTACGCTATACAAACAAATTTTTCTTTTTGTTTCTCTGTATTGCATTCATTGAGTAATTCTTGTTCGAATTTGACAAATAATTCATCCAATGTCATGTTATGGCATAAAAGATTTGGACATCTTCTATTAAATAAAATTCGTTCCATTTCTCTTTTAAAATTGTAATGATTATTCGTTGATCTGTGTGAAATTTGTTTCAAGTCAAAACAACACAGAATACATTTTCCTAAAAGCATATCAGCATTTTTTTTCGATCATGTTCATATTGACGTATGGGGCCATACAAACATTTTTCTCACGATGGATTCAAATTTTTCATCACTATTGTGGATGACCATAGCAGGACACATGTGGTTTCACATGTTAACTCACAAGAGCTATGTCTTTTCTGTGATCAAGTCCTTCATTACATATGTTGGAACTCAATTTTAGAAGACTAAACAGAAATAAGAACCAATAATGTCTTTAATTAGGTTCTAGTCATGAAGGAACAAAATATCTTCAATCTATGGGTATTCTACATCAAAGATCTACACACAAATGCCTCAACAATAAGGAACTGAACCACAAGGGTGGTGCTTAGTTGGTTAGAGCTTGGTCTCCAAATGTCAAAATGACCAGGAGGTGCCAGGTTCTAATCCAAGGAGGAACAAAAGCCCCCTAGTGGCCACAGAGGTTCACCCGCGATGACTCTGGGCTACTCGCGAAGCGGGTAGTCGCCCGGGGATTAGTCGGTTCGCGAAAGCGTGCCGGAACCTCGGCTCCATAGGAGGCCCAAAAAAAAACAATAAGGAACTGTTGAAAGCAAAGACAAACATATTCTTGAACTTGTATAATCTTTATATTTTCAATCTGATATGGGTCTAAAGTAAATCGCCAATCATAAGGTCTAAAGTGTAAGATTCCCAAAACTAGGATTACAACTGAAAATTGATACAAACCACACGGACAGAACTGTAATTTACTCAAAACCAAATGGGACAAGCGGTAGCGGGGACCGACCCCGAGTTCAACCACGAACGCACAGCGGCCAAGCGGCGTGTTGCGTGTCGAATATCTAGACGTGTCGAGTCACTAGCCTGTATCTCCGTCCCTTTAACTGATTTAAAACTGATATTCCTTTCCAATTTGCAGATTGTGATCGATAAAAATGGCGACGAAACCACCGATAGGGTTAGAGAGTATCGGAGGGTTAGCTATTCACATCATCCTATCGAAACTTGGACCTTCTGATGCAGCAGCCGTGGCATGTGTCAACAAACGCTTCAAGGATTGGGCTTCTGATGAATCTCTATGGTCGTCTTTCTGTGCGCAAGAACTAAACCTCTCTTCCCCAATTGATCCTCTTGGCAATCCATGCCCTTCCTTTAAGGTTATTTCACTGAACATCAGTTCTATGTTTTTGTCTATATTCACAGCGAATCCTATGCTCAATCTTTTTGATTGTCAGTTTCTCCATGGTTTTTATAAGAAAATAAATTCGTTTCTATTATCTACTTATGCGTTGAAGGTAACAAAAATTGGCCTGAACATAGCTAGGTTTTCTCTGGTTCGTGATAAATTTGGGGAAAAATTCGATTAATTACTTTATACGTCACGATGTCTAGTTTCTCTCTTTCAACATTCTAGGCGGCTTATGGAGCATGGAGGGAAGCTTATGGTATGTACCCATGGCCACTTGTTAGACGAGTGAAACATCTCTGGGCTAGAATTAGAACCTGGTTAACAGAAAATTTCCCAGAAGTCTTGCCCACTCTTCGTAAAGGCGCATCTGAAGATGAAATAAACAAGTTAGAAAAGAGCTTAAAAGTGAAACTACCTCTTCCCACTAGAGTCCTTTACCGGTTTTGTGATGGACAAGAACCATGCAGTCATTCATCACGAGGAAATACACTTCAAAACTTATGTGGGTTGATTGGAGGTTACTCTTTCTATCACTATCTTGTGAACGTTTTCTTGCTGCCACTAGATGTTGTAATCAAAGAGACCAATAATAACGCACTCTCTCTTGGATTTACCAGACACAAGTATATTGTTGTGGCAGCTTCTTCTACTCACATTAAGAAAATATTTTTTCTCGACTGTGTAAAAGGTCAACTCTATGTTGCCACCAAGAATACCATAGTGAGTCGAGAACGAGTGCCATGTGTACCACTGCCATGTGTACCAAATAGACTCATAACTTCAGTTCATGATTCCAAAAGTGGCTGCCAACAAGATGCTATGTTACTGTGGTTAGAAGAACATATTCATCGCCTTGAAACCGGGTATATTAAACTTCGTGAGGAAGGAAATGTTAGAAGCATCAGTTTATTCCCCGAAAAAGCTCCACTCTGTTCCTTGGCTACAACAGGTGGTGTTCAGGTAGGTAAAAAACATTACACATTCAACCTCAAACAACTACTATCTAAGGGTAAAATGGTCATTCAGGTTCGTGCTTCTGCTGTATTTGTGCCGGAGTTCAGTGACCCTATGGCAGAAGATGAGAACTATATGTTTGCGTATTCAATTCGCATGTCTCTTAAACCTGAGGGATGTTTTATCCATGGAATGACCTTCGATTCCTGTCAACTTTACTGGAGAAGATGGATCATCAAAGCTCATGATAATGTTGTGGCAGATATTAATGGAGAAGCCGTAATAGGCCAGGTATCGTATTATAGCATCTTACTTTCATTTCCTTCTATTACAACATTGTACTTTGATAAATCCACCTAATTATAGCAATATCAACTTTATAGAAACTGAAAGTTTGTTAATTTATTTACAGTTTCCCTTATTACAACCCGGAAAGAAAGAATTTGTTTATGAGAGCTGCACAATGTCCGCATTATCACCGGGATCTATTGAGGGTTCTTTCACATTTGTCCCTGGAAGGTTTGTATAAAAAATTCTATAATATGTGTTTTTATGTGTAAATCTGATGAAATACTTTATAATCCACAACTCTACTAGCATTTCTTTTAGAGCAAAAATACAGAAAAAACATTTGTACTTCGAGAATCTTTTCGATTTAGCTGATTAACTATTATTTTGTAGCGATCAAACTATTACACCATTTTTCGTGGTTAAAAAAAGGGAAAAATACAAAAAAACCACTATGTACACTCACAATTTTATCGATTTCGCCCTTTTAACTTTTTTTTGTATGACTTATCCTTTTTTTGATTGTTTAAAAAAGCTATTTTTTGCCGGTTACCCTGTCTTGAAAAAGGGCAAATTACAGGAAAACAAAACCGATTTACTTACTTTCGCCATTTTACCGATTTAGCCACTTCAACTATTTTATCGCGGATCAAAAAATTATTCTTTCTTTGACCATTAAAAAATAGGGTAAATTGCATAAAAGTCATTAACTTTTCCAATTATCTCGATTTTGACACTGTATTTTTTACTTTTGCAATTAAGTCATTATGAAAAATTGCAATTAAGTCATTATGTTTTCCAAAAAGTTATGAAAATGACCATATGACAGGATGGCAACAGGTCATATGGTCAAATTTGCAATTTTTCAGAAAACCTAATGACTTAATAGCAAAAATAAAAAACATAGTGTCAAAATCGAAAAATCTGAAAAAGTTAGCGACTTTTATCCAATTTACCCAATGCAATTTATATAAGTTAATCACTTTGCATACCTCATACTTGTCAAAAAAAAATTTGTTGTTATCTTGTATGGTTTACCCTGACAGCCCAAAAAAGAACAAAAAAAAATTGTTCTAAAAGATTATAAAAAAGTATTTTGCATGAAAAAAACCTAATTTGAGGCAAATTTGTAAAGAAAAATGCTTTAAACCGTATTGGTAACAAAATTTAAAATTTTGACCAAATTCGTAACAAATTTTAAATATGAACCAAAAGCGTAAATATTAAATATGACATGTTATACCTGCCACCTCGTATATCAAATGAAAATGAGAGAGTTTGTTGTCCTTTTATAACATTTTTGGGCTTGTTGACAATTTGAAGTCATTGGAGATAGTTTGTTTTCACAAAAAATAGTGAACATTTTTTTCTTCTTTTTTGAGGCTGTTAGGATAAACTATACAAGGTAACAACAAATTTATTTTTTTTGGACACGTATGAGACATGTAAAGTAATTAAGTTATATAAATTGCATAGGGTAAATTGCATAAAAGTTTCCAGATTTTTCGATTTTGACACTATGTTTTTATTTTTGCTATTAAGTCATTATGTTTTTTGAAAAATTGCAAATCTGACCATATGTCCTGGTAACCTGTTGCCATACTGTCATATGGACATTTTCGCAACTTTTTGGAAAACATAAGGACTTAATTGCAATTTTCTAAAAACATAATGACTTAATTGCAAAAATAAAAAATGCAGTGTCAAAATCGAGAAAATTAAAAAAGTTAGTGACTTTTATGCAATTTACCCTAAAAAATAAACCATTTTTATCATACCCGAAAAGTGCAAAATAAAAAAAAAAACACAAAAGTATTTTCACAATTTTCTCGATTTAGCCACCAAACAATTATTTTCGTTATGATTATTACCATAATAGTTTAGTGAGTAAATTTTAAAATACAAGGGAGAAAGAAAAAGGAAACTGTATTTAAAAAATAATAATTTTGTTGCTAAATTGTTAAAAATGGTTGAAGTATATTAGGCTTTTCTATATTTTGCTCTGATATAGAGTAGCCTGGGAAAATTAATTTTTTTTAAAGGTCAAAAGAAGTATAATGATTTAGTCATTAAAAGAAAGTAGCTAAACAAGTAGATCGATAAAATGATGATAGTTGCTTTGTGTTTGAATAGTATTTTATCCCTATTTAGCTCTCTATTTGTTCATTTCAATCTTTTTAATGTTTATGTTTATTTTTGGGTAGAAAATAAAACAATCACTTATTTGTAGATTGGCAGATCCGAAAGGAAGTCCCTTTGAGGTTGAAGTTGCTAAATTTCCTCTCTTGTTACCAGAATACATCTTTTAACGCAAGTGTTGTCAATTTAACTATGTAATAAACAAAGATTTTTGTGTTCTTACAAACCACAATCATCCGATTCCTCCAATTCATCGAAGAAACTCTTAACTTGTGTAATCACGGTAAGAAACAAGGGCACACAAAGGCACAATGCTATAGACTTGTCGGATTCCTTGCTAACTTCAATTTCACAAAAGCTAAGAAAGATGAAATTAGATCCGGTGTGCAAAATTTTATGAACACCAACACAACACTCCAATGATTTCACAAGATCAATATTAGCAATTAATTCAACTTTTGAAAATCAATCCTATACTATCACCGGTCTCGTCATCTTTGTCAAATTTATCGGTTAATGGTGATTCTATGCAAAATGAAGGTAAACATTTCGATTTTAAACATTTTGCTGCGAATGCTTATAAATCATCATCACTATTACGACAACATATTTCTTGGATTGTTGAAACTTCAAAACAGTTTTATACGTTTCGTTTTTCAAATATGATTGTAACAACTCTATTTTCAGAAGAATCACATGTACTATTTTTAGTATACAAATATATAAATATATATAATTTTTATAGAAAAAAATGGTGGGAATTTTATTGAAAAAATATTATAAAACTAAAAGTAAGCAAGCACGCAAGTAGCTTATCAATGCTTACATCATTATGATTATTAAGGTGTTTGTAAGTTCTATAACATTAGAACAAGTCACCTAAAGCATAGCCTTACAAAGCTTACTCATTAAGTTAAGCTAAAACTAGCTAAAGCATAGCTTTACAAAGCTTAGTCCTTAAGTTAAACTAAAACTAGATGTATAAGTTGTCAGATATTAGTTAGACTATTAAATGACTAATGAAGGCCAGGATTGCTGTGTAAACTTCTAAATAGATGAGAAGAAACAAATACAAAGTACCAGTGATTAAATCAAGCTAGTATATGACCAATAATAGCTATATATATATATATATATATATATATATATATATATATATATATATATATATATATATATATATATATATATATATATATATATATATATATATATATATATATATATATATATATATATATATATATATATATATATATATGATGTGTAAGAGTGTAAGAAAATAAGAAAAAGACAAGTACATGAGTTGTCATTTTTTCATGAGAGTATCATTTTCTAAGCCTAGAAGACAAGGAAAGTAATGTATGTAGTTCACCTATAAATAACAAACCATGTTATCATTTTTTTTAATCCCAAAATCATAATAACTCTTAAATACTTAATAGTAAGTTGAAGATTTAGAAGCATAAAAGTTTCAAGCTAGAAGCATATATATATATATATATATATATATATATATATATATATATATATATATATATATATATATATATATATATATATATATATATATATATATATATATATATATATATATGTTTTATGCCTTTAAAGCTTCTTGTTATTTTATTTCAAACACATGTGTTCTTATGAAGTTAGCATAAATGTTTTATACATGTTAAGCATGACCATTTTAAATACCCACGTACGGGGTATAAATGAAGGGACGTCTTGCAAACATACATTTTTGGGACAGCCTTAATTAGATCCGCAGGTTAGCTAACCTCTTAGTGGTTTGACCTACTTACATGTAATTATGAGATCTCAAAGAAAGGTTTTAAAACGTGAATTTCTAAATTGCTATTTTTGCATTACAATTAATGTTTATGGTAAAAGCTAAAACCATAACTATTCACTAAGCTTAAAGCTTACTTATTCATGTATGTATCTCAGAAAAGGAGGAGTAAAGGATCACATGCAGTAGTTACTATTTTAAATAAAAAGTTTGGTGTATTATAAAATAGTACTTATACTTTATGTTTTTTTCCTGCATATCCAATTTCCTTGAAATAAACCTTGATGAAATAAAGTTGTATTACTCAAGAATTTCATTAAAGAGTATGCTAAAGTTAGTACCTGCAGGAACAGGCGTCACAAGTTGGTATCAGTCCTGCTAGTTTAAGTGAACTAAGTTTGATTAGAATAACTTAGACTTAAACTAAGAATACGAGGTTGAAAAGCTTTGATTTGAAAACTATTTTCTTTATATAAATACTATATTTTTATATAATACATATGGATACACTTTCATATTTCAGATGGTCAGAAAGTTTGGGGAAGGTCCTTCGGGATATGGAGGCGGATGGTTAGGAGAACCAAATCCAAATAATCACCTACTTGAATGTCCGGTACTTGTTAATCAATATGATCATTACCTTGAATCTTTTATTAACATCTCAGATGATGAAGTGTCGAACGCCAACAACTTCATTATCAATCTTCCATGGGAAGAAAAGAATTGGCAAAAAGAAGAGGTTGTGCCTCCACCCATATGGTACATCCTCCGCCACCAGATGTTGAATCTCAAGTTGGAGAAAACTACCCTACCTCTATAGAGCAAAATCGGGCTATGTAAACGAGCTACTAACCATGATAACTGAGGCTAACTATCAATGTTACCTTGTTGAAAAAGAAGCCTACAAGTAGAAAAATTACATCATAATCTTGGAAGAAGAGCTAACCGAAGCAATAACAAAACTAGAAGGACAAAGCCAACTTCTAGATGAAAACCGAAGCCAAATGATCCAAATGCAAAACGAGTTCGAACATCTCCACCACTTGCTCGATTACTCGTTCCAACTTCTACCCCTCTAAATGAAGCAATATAGGGATATATAAGGTTAACAGATATGTTGAATATGTTATCTAGGGATGAAAGATGGGGAAAGTTTTCTTATTTCGCTAAATTTTGAAAACTAACATCTTATGAAGAGAAATTTTTATTATTTTCCCAAATTTTGTACTTTATCTATATGAAAGAATTTTATTTTATCATTAATGAATTAAATCTTTCAGTAGATGACAGAAAACGACTTGTCAGACGACGATCAAAATCAAGAAGATCAAATCGAATACTCGTATATTCATGAAAACATCGAAATCATTGAACAAGTCGTCATAGGAGAAGGCGACAACCGGAATGAAGACGGAAACATGAAATTTGGGATGGTAGATCCAGAAGAATAAAAAACGATTGTGGTGGACATGGGGTGCGGGATATCACTACGATGGAAGCAAAATCCTGTGACCTACTTTTTATATTATACCTCTGTCCTTCCCGATTCCAAACCCTCCCTTAGCATACCCATCTCCCAAACTCACCCCTCTCTTCCGTCTTGTTTCCCGATTAAGGCGTTGCTTTGGATCTAGGGCACGAAAATTAGCAAAAGGGAAAATAGAAAGGGAGAGAACCATCGAGAGAGGGAAAGGAGGAAGAAGGCACACACTGTTCGTGTGTGTGTCAGAGCCACTGTGGCCTATCGACGCTTCTGAGGCTATTGTCGAGATTTGTTGGGTCGCCGATTCAAGTAGTACCTTTGATAATTTTGTTTATTTCTTCAAAGTATCCATCGCGACTTACGATTAATAAAGTTTCGTTGATGCATGAGACACGAGAAAAGCTGTCGATGACAAGTTTGAGATATTTGGGCGATTGTGAACGTAAAGAACGATGATAATACGGTCTTTGGCTAGATTTGGATACAAATCGGTGTTTCGTGGGGTAATTGGTCTTTTAACTTGGACCAGAGACCAAATATGTTACCATTTTGCCACCACATGACTTTCACCATAAAAAAAACATAGACCAAAACTGAAAAATGTGTCAATCACAGAGACCAATTCTGTAATTTACTCTAGTTTTTAAATAAAATTCAACTTAAAAGGGAAGGTTTATTAAAAAGCATATCAATATCAAAATAAATTAAATCTTTTAAAGTTTGACCAGTAAATGTTGAAATGGATAGTAGCCCCCGTAATTAAGTAGTCATTGGGTTTAAAAAAAAAAAAAGGTAAGATCTGAATATATTTTTAGAAGAAAATTGTTTTCGTTAGGGCTGAAAATATGTTTTGTACTTGAATTTACTTAGTTTTTCGGTTTAAACATTGTTCATTTTATTCTTTAAGAACATGACGGAAATGAAGAAAACTTTAAAAGAGGTTAGGAGAAAATGCAATGCCTTTTTTGTTTTAACGCATGTGTTCATATTACCCAACTAAATAGAACCCCGAATTATTTCCTATTAATAATATGATAAAATAATATTAATACATGTAATATATCAATAAAAATCAGTGTTCTAAATGGCGTGCCATGGCATGTGCCAAGGCATGCCATGGCGTGAGGCGGCATGTCATGGCGTGAGGCGTGACTATGCTGTCCCGAAAACCTTCATGTCGGCGCTGCTAGGCGTTTCGCGTGCCAATGCGAGCCATGGCGCGTTTTGGCGCGAGTTTTGCTGTTTGTGACCCGTTTTTTCTTCTTTGTCTTGCATTTCTTGATTGGGCACAAAACATTTGAGTTTTTGTTAACTTTTTGTTATTAGTTATTGATGAAACACTTCTAAAACCCTGATATGTTTGATATAAATCTATATTTATATATAATATAATTTATACATTCATATAAATTGCCGCCTTATATCACGCATTGAAAAATGTTATGGCTCGTCAATGCTCGTAAAACTTGAGGCTTGACATTGCGGTCACGTCACGCTTCACGCCATTTAGAACCTTGATACAAATAAAAGATTACGTATATTATAATAAATAGTTAAATACCATGATAATAACTGAGAGTAAATATTACTATTGATAGCGAACGATATAGTAAAAATTACCGAAAATTTAGTAAAAATTACTGTCAAATTTGTTTTTTAAAGGAATGGACCAATTTCTTTTGAAAATTTTATTTAAAAGATTCGTAATTGAACGATCAGAAAACGTATTTAGAAACAACCGATACACAAACCATACTGGTGCGTCTGCTAATATAGAGCCTGCAATTCAGTGGAAACGAAGCGTCGAAGCTATTGGGAAACGAAATCCAGCATATCGATTGGGAAACGGAATACAGAAGATCCATTAAAACCTCAACCGTTGCATCCCATTAGAACCATGCTTTAAGCTTTGACACATATTGTACCCGGTGGGTTTTTCTTCTCATTGTTGCACTTCGAGTAGATAAACTTTTGTGGAAGTGTTTAGTCCACAGGTTTGGTTTCAAAACAACTAACTGTCGGCCATCAGTTGAAGTATTGAACAATAAGGTCAAAAGTCGATTGTTTAGGGAAATATATGTTCATTTGCTCGCACAAAAGCACTATAGGTTCTAATACATTACCAGTGAAGTGGAAGTACAAATATTATATATTTGCGGTCTTCCTTTAGTCTAATACTTGCATTATTTTTCATGTGGTAGATTGGTTGATTTTGTCTTGTATATGTTGCAGTACTGATCTTATTCCAACAATTTTCTTGCAGGATTCTCATTGTTGCCATTTGGATTCAATGAATCTCAACAAGCATGTTACTTTTGAGAACCTACTGATTTTTGGGCCCTTATTGCTTGCAATCAGCATGTTTATTGTTATGATTTTGCCCTTTTTAAAGCTCGATTCTAGACAGACGCCTTCAGCATTTTCCGATGTTTCTCATGATGCTGTTGCCGGATTCTCCATGGAATCCTTCAGTAGCGAGAAAGGATCGATTTTGGCTGAAAAAGCAAGGAAAAAGGCCGCTGTATCCAATTCTTGTTTGCAAAATGCATATCAAAATGTATTTGCAAAATGCTTAGAGATTTTAGCGGGTGATGAACAACGTGTTAGGATCGACACACGAGAATCACACGAATACACAACACACGCTAAACAAAAAAAAGAACAACAAAATTTATAGTGGTTCGGTCCAATCTCTGACCTACGTCCACTCTGGGTAACAAGAAGTTTTATTTCTTTCTAATGTGTATACAAACTACAGATTTACAATCTTAAATAAGATTGAATGGAGAGAGACAAAGAAAGGAAAGCACAAAACACGGACCCTAAGAAACGGATCACCGTTGCTTTTTAACCTTGCTTTTCTTTTGTACTTTGACTAACTTTTATTGTGGACCACATTGACGTGGATTCACACTCAACAATCTCCCACTTGAAGCCACGGAACAATCTTCACCTGTGCTTCAACTGTGCATCTGTATTTCTGTAAAACACTTTTGATCTTGACTCCATCCTTGTTACCCGGCCTTCTCTTCAATTACCCTGAAGGCCAGTTGAAGCTATGCAAAGCTTCAACTTCTCTAAGGTGACAACCTTAGTCAACATATCAGCTGGATTTTCAGTTCCTTTGATCTTATTCAACTTCAGAGTGTTATCATCAATTCTTTCTCTGATGAAGTGATATCTCAGCTGTATGTGCTTTGTCTTCGAATGGAAGACGAGATTCTTTGCAAGATGAATTGCACTTTGATTGTCACAGAATAGCGCACAATCATCTTGTTCTTTGCCAAGTTCGATGAGAAAATTCTTTAACCATATAAGTTCTTTGCTTGCTTCAGCAACTGCCATATACTCTGCTTCTGTGGTTGAAAAGGCAACACTTTTTTGTAGTTTAGACATCCAACTCACTGCAGTGCCTCCCACTGTAAAGACATACCCTGTGGTGCTTTTGTATGAATCTTTACAACCACCAAGGTCTGCATCTGCATAACCTTTTAGAATAACATTTCTCTTCTTAAAATGCAATGCCATCTTTGAAGTTCCCTTCAAATATCTTAGCAGCCATTTAACTGCTTCCCAATGTTCTCTCCCCGGATTGGACATAAACCGACTAACAACTCCCACTGCATGAGCGATATCTGGTCTCGTGCATACCATTGCATACATGAGGCTACCAACTGCAGATGCATAAGGTACTTTAGCCATTTCTTTCTTGTCTTTATCTGATTTGGGTGACTGAACTTTAGAAAGCTTAAAGTGACTTCCTAAAGGTGTGCTTCTGATCTTGGCATCTTTAAGGCTGAATTTCTCCAATACTTTCTCAATATACTTCTCTTGGGAGAGCGTCAAAGAGCCATCTTCTTTGTTTCTGGAAATACTCATCCCGAGTATTTGCTTTGCAGCTCCCAAGTCTTTCATTTCGAACTCTTCAGACATCTGTTTCTTCAACTTTTTGATCTCTGACATGTCTGAACCGGCAATCAACATATCATCTACATAGAGTAGTAGAATGATATAAGAACCCTTAAACTTCTTAATGTAACAACAATGGTCATTGTCACATCTCTTGTAACCAACTCTTCTCATGAAGTTATCAAACTTCAAATACCATTGCCTGGGCGCTTGCTTCAGACCATACAAACTCTTCTTCAGTTTACACACTAGGTTTTCTTTGCCTTTAACCTGGAAACCCTCTGGTTGTAACATGTAAATGTCTTCATTTAGGTCACTATGTAGGAAAGCTGTCTTGACATCTAGCTGCTCTAGATGCAAGCCCTCTGCTGCTACAATACTGAGAACAAGTCTGATAGTGGTCATCTTCACTACTGGAGAGAATATTTCATTGAAATCTATTCCCTCTTTCTGTTGAAAACCCTTAACCACTAATCTTGCTTTGTACCGTTTGGTACCATCATGTTCATCCTTGACCCTGAAAACCCACTTGTTATGAAGAGCCTTCTTTCCGGATAGAAGCTTTGTTAGAAACCAGGTCTTGTTCTTCTCAAGCGACTTCATTTCATCTTTCATTGCTAACTCCCATTGCAATGAATCTTTCAACCCCATAGCTTCAGAGTAACACTGGGGTTCACCATTTTCTGTCAGGAGAATATAGTTAACAGATGGTGAGTATCTGTTTGGTGGTCTGGTGACTCTGGAAGATCTTCTTGGTTGAACTTGAGGTGTGGCTGGGGACTCTGGAGCTATAGGACTGGTTTCTTCATCTCCAGAGTCAATACTGGAATCATCCTCTGAGCTCCCACTGTCAGTTGAATCATCCCCAGATTCAGGGATTTCAACTGAAGCTTCTTTATTCTTTTCACCACCTTCATATTCAACGTACTCCTTCTGGACTTCTGGACTTTTGGTGTTTATGTCTTTGTATGACTCAGCTTCGTTAAAGATGACATTCTTGCTTCGGATTACCTTTCTGCTTTCATTATCCCAAAGCCTGTAACCCATTTCGTCTGATCCATAACCAATGAATGTGCACTTCTTGGTTTTTGAATCAAGTTTATCCCTGTCACCATCTTTTAACAAACTGTAAGCAGTACAACCAAATACTTTCAGGTGTTTGAGACTTACTTCCTTCCCTTGCCACATTTCTTCTGGTAATTTAAAATCCAAGGGAACACTCGGTGAACGGTTAATCAAGTAGGCTGCAGTGTTAACGGCATCGGCCCAGAATGTCTTAGGCAAACCGGCATTCAATCTCATGCTTCTAGCCCTTTCATTTAGAGTTCTATTCATTCTCTCAGCTACGCCATTCTGCTGAGGGGTTCCTGGGACCGTCTTGATCATCTTTATTCCTTGCTTGGCACAATAGTCAACAAACTCCTTGCTTATGTATTCACCACCATTATCTGACTTCAGACATTTTACCTTCAAATCAGTTTCATTTTCAACAGCAGATTTCCATATCTTAAAAGTATCAAATACATCGGATTTATTCTTAAGAAAATAGACCCATACCTTGCGTGTTGAATCGTAGATAAAGGTTATATAGTAGTTTTTGCCTCCTTGAGATGAAACTGATGTTGGTCCGAATACATCCGAGTGAACAAGCTCCAATTTCTGAGCTTTTGGTGTCTTCCCCGTCTTTACAAAAGTAACCCGCTTTTGTTTCCCGAGAACACAAGATTCACAAAATTCAGTTTCTACTTTCTTCAAGTCTGAAAACTTCCCTTTCTGAGCCAACATCTTCAATCCCTTATCGCTCATGTGTCCAAGTCTTTGGTGCCATAGATTAGATGGACTTGGACTGGTGGTTACGGCATGAACACCATCACCAGGTACCTCTACCATGTATAGAGTGCCTTTCTTCTTTCCTTTAGCAATCACCGAGTTGCCTTTGAGCACTTTCCATTGTCCACCCCCAAAATTAACATTAAGACCTTCATCATCCAACTTACCAACTGAAATTAACTTTCTCCTCAAGTTTGGAATAACCCTGACATCTTTCAATGTCCAAGTGGTTCCCATGGAGGTCTTCAAATTTACGTCTCCAATACCCGTAATATCAAGCACTTGATCATCGGCCAAACGAACTTTTCCATGATCACCTGTTCGTAGATTCTTGACCATATCTGGGCATGAAACAGCATGGAAAGAAGCACCTGAATCCATAATCCAGGATTCTTCTGAGTTCTCAACACAACATATGAGACAATCTTCTGATTCTTCAGAGGATACATTGTTTACTTCTTTCTTTGTAGCTTTTGGTTTTGGGCATTGATTTCTAAAGTGACCTTTTTCTTTGCGGTTCCAGCATTCAATGTCATTTCTGGTTTTTGACTGTCCCTTTTTTCTAGACTTAGATCTGCCTCGACTTCGTCCTCTTTCGTTTTTTCTTCTTCTACTTTCTGTATGCAATAGAGAATTAGAATTAGAAGACTCGCCATTGCTTCTTCGTCTGATATCTTCATTTACGATCAAGTCACGAATGCTCTCGAAAGTGAGTTTGATAGTGCCGGATGCACTACTAACAGCTGTGACTGTGCCTGACCAACTATCAGGTAAGGATGATAAAAGGAGGAGCGCTTGGACTTCATCTTCAAACTTTATTTCAACCGAGGCTAAACGAGAGATAATCGAGTTAAACTCATTAATGTGAGCGGTAACTGACATGCCTTCCTTCATCTTGGTGTTAACCAATTGTTTGATGAGAAACACTTTGTTGGAAGCGGACGGCTTCTCGTACATGTTGGATAAAGCCTTAAATACTCCAAAAGTAGTTGTTTCATTGACAATGTTATACGCAACACTCTTTGCCAATGAAAGCCTAACTACACCCAAAGCTTGTCGATCCAACAGCTTCCATTCGTCATCGTACATATCATCTGGTTGAACGCCCAACATGGGTAAATGCAAACTTTTCTGATACAACATATCTTCAATTTGCATTTTCCAAAATCCATAATCGGTTCCATCAAACTTGTCAATTTTGATTTTACCATCTTCTGCCATTTTGCAATTTTCTAAAGGCTCAGGGGCTAAACTGCAACTTTCTGGAACTTCAGGGATTAAACTGCAATTTTCTGAAACTTCAGGAATAAAACTGCAATTTTCTGAAATTTCAGGGACTAATCTGCAATTTTCTAAAACTTCAGGGACTAAACTGCAAGATTGACTTTTGTTGGAACATCAATTATGCACATGATGTTTTGTCTGAACTTTTCTACTACCTTTTGTTTTTGTAATATGCTTTTAATTCCTCTGCACGACACAATGCACACAACCCACCCTTCCTTTTTTTTTTTCTTTCTCTTGTAGCGTTCTTCTTCTTCTCTGCACAATTTTTTTTTCTTCTCCAAAAAAAAAAACTTCTGGTTAAAAGAGAAACCCAAACACAAAGTCCAGATTCTATAAAACCACCGGTGGTGGCAATTAGCGGTGGAGGCGGGATGACTTGATGTTGGTCACGGTGATGACAACTGAATAGCGGCGGTTGATGACAACGGAAAATAGCGACGGGTGTCGCAGGTTGACCGGCGGCAGTGGCGGAAATCGGAATAGTAGCGGCGGACGATGGTTTCTTAGTTATCGGAGCACTAGTTCCGATTCTCACAGGTCAGCAATTTCCTTCTTCACCTCTGCTGGTTCGTGTGAAACGGTCAAGAGCCTAAGCTCTGATACCACTTGTTAGGATCGACACACGAGAATCACACGAATACACAACACACGCTAAACAAAAAAAAGAACAACAAAATTTATAGTGGTTCGGTCCAATCTCTGACCTACGTCCACTCTGGGTAACAAGAAGTTTTATTTCTTTCTAATGTGTATACAAACTACAGATTTACAATCTTAAATAAGATTGAATGGAGAGAGACAAAGAAAGGAAAGCATAAAACACGGACCGTAAGAAACGGATCACCGTTGCTTTTTAACCTTGCTTTTCTTTTGTACTTTGACTAACTTTTATTGTGGACCACATTGACATGGATTCACACTCAACACAACGGTCTAGGATGGCTTGGCATCTTAGTGATTGCTTTCAAAACGACACTGGGGGAATTCAATTTCCTTATTGTGACGTGAAAGATCAGATGACAGTTTGTGTTAAAACATTAGATGTGGATGCTCATAGGATTTATCTTGATTTCTATCTTGAAACCAGCTCCATCTGCCTTCAGTTACAGTTTAGTCTCTCTCTCTCTCTCTCTCTCTCTCTCTCTCTCTCTCTCTCTCTCTCTCTCTCATGCACAGAAGCACACACCCACACGACTTGCCATTTTTTAAGATTATAGAAAAAGTCATTTTTGTTGCATTCCACTGGACATTGTGGCATGTGTTTTGGGAGATTAATTACATGATCTACGTGCTTTAATAACCGAATAAAATATTATTGAGACACGAAGAAGGTGACCAGATTGATTTTTTCTTGTAGGACTGATGCAATCAAGAGACAAACAGAAAGGTTAATGAAAGAACTCAAAAGTTCTGTTGAATTTACAGAGGACAAATCAGATGACAAAGAAGAAACCAATGAAAGTCTGGATGAAGGGATGATGATGTCCAATGAATCAGCCGATAAGATTAGAGATGAAATGAAGGATTTAAAGAATGAAGCTTCTGAAAAAGAAAAGGAGATAAGTAAAGTTGGAGAAGCAATGTTGATGATGATGGATACTTTACAAAAGAAAGCTGATGATATTGAAAACATAGCAGAAACTTCTTTAGACAGGCAAAAGCAACTTTTTGATAGCCATATTGCTGCCCTCAATGTTCTTGAGTCCCTGTCACGTTTTCAATCTCAAGTGCTAGAAGAGAGCAGGTAACAGTAGGGCTGTAAACGAATCAAACAAACGCGAACGCGGACTTGTTCATGTTCGTTCGTTTAAGTTAGCTGAATAAACGAACGAACACGAACGGATAAACGAACATGTGTTCTTAACTTCTTATTCATGTTCGTTTGTTTAATTAACAAAGTATCTTGTTCATGTTCGTTCGTTTATCTTCGTGAACATATAAAATTAAACATATATGAATATAAACGAACATATAATATCATTTCCACGAGACAGAAGAAACGCATAAAAACATATAAGTATGTATGTGTTATATGCATGTATACTTGTTGAATATTTAAACTTGACCGCAGAGGAATTCTTCAACAGTTGATTGAGGTTGGTCATAGTCAACAACAGGAACTCATACAAAGGCAACAAGAACTAAAACAAGCTCATGGTCATCTAGTTGAGCACTCAAAATCAATATCGGCTGCCAAGGTTCACATTTTTTAGTTTTGTTGCATTTCTACATTCTCTATTCATTTAATTGTTTTATCATTCTAAGTAATATTTTCATGTTTTGATGTTTGTAATTGATAGGAAACTTTTGAGTCAAAGCAAGCAAGCATGTTTCTTACCATCGACAGGCTTTTCAATCTGCATGATGCAATTTTGCTGCAATCACATGTCATTAAAGGTGCAAAATCGTGCAGCACAGAATGTCACAGCTATTTGCCTTCACGTTTACTCCTGCTCTATATCATTGGTTTATTGCATGTATTTGCCTTCACGTTTACTGCTGCATTATTTGGTTGACTTTAAGCCGTTGTTGCTATTAAAAATCTACATAGTATTGATACTCATATTTACTGTGTTGAATGATTTCATTGTAGTTGAAACTTTGTTCTTATATTTTTGTTTGAATCACAAGTTCATATTATTTTTTGGGGTGTTTTGATGTTTTGATGGTCGTGTTTGATAGGAAATTAATTTAGCTATTCATTTCAATCATTCAAATTTTGTGATGTAATCTCTATTATTTTGTTTCCTTTGTGTAGTATTATGTGTGACATTCTTGATTGAATTTATGGTGTTCCAGAAAGTCAATGGCACGCAAGAAAATAAACAGCTGGTATCCAAATCATAATAGTGATTTAGACCCGTCATGTTGTAAATGACAAGATCCATTATCTTTTTTTATTCATTTTTTTGTCCATCAAATGATACAGTTTGATATGCCTATTGTAAAAAAAAAAAAAACATTATGATATTAGAACCTTGTAGGAATACTTTGTTCATGCTTGAAAAAGTTACCATGATCAACTACAGTTTTCACCTTTACCAGCCTATAAAAATTACTTTTAAAATACTTAGGACCCCAAGTAGTACTTGCTTCGGTGTAACCCGACCCGACTCCTAAATCGAGATCATTGTAGTCCAAGTAAGCAGATCTAGGAGAATTCGAAACATAAGAACCCATGTAGTCATATAAGCTTCTAATCCAACTTATATGCGGCGACGTTTCATCTCCATCCCACACAACCAAATATTCAATCATGTATAACGATCCACGTCTATGTGGGAATGGAATTGCCCATTCCGGAATCTCATCCATCTTTCCTCCGTAAGGGGTTAACACCAGAATTGCCATTCCCGCTTCTATTTTGTCGTTATAAAACTCCCACATTCCTTCAAAATCCTTTACAGAAATAGGATTTCTTGCAAAGTCTGATTTGCCCTTGAAAGAATTTTTCGGCATGGCGGTTCTGTTCAACAGTATCTCTAAAGGTTCTCCATTTCTGAAACTTGAACCGATTACCACAGATTCGATCCAGCTCATTTCGGTACAGTCGTCTTTAGTCAAACCCAATTCCGGGAATTTCAATTCCATTAGTCGAAGTAATCTGTCAATTCCACCGAGGAATAGCGTTTCGAAAGTTGCTCTTATTGTGCGGTTTCCCGTAATCGGATTGATCACACTGAACATTACGACTCTAATGTCAAGATCTTCGTCAATTTTCGGTGCAACGTATTGCCATTTGTAAATTATATTTGTTAAATTTTGCTCTAATGCTCTGTCGATTGAGAACACGGTCACTGTTTCCGGGACCGGAACTAGCTTTATCTTCCAGGAAAGAATGATTCCGAAGCTAGAACCTCCTCCACCTCTAATCGCCCAAAAAAGATCTTCCCCCATTGATTTTCTCTCAAGAATTCTTCCATTTACATCAATGAATCGGGCATCGATGACATTATCAGCTGCAAGGCCGTATTTCCTCATCATTGCACCATACCCACCACCGGAAACATGTCCACCAAGGCCTAACGCATACCATACACCTCCCGGGAATCCAAGATTCCGACTTTTCTGTGCAATCGCGTAGTAGAGTTCACCTAATGTAGCCCCAGCTTGAACCCAGGCGGTGGTGCTTTGGATGTCGATTTTGATGGATCTTAGATTTATTAGATCAAGAATCACGAATGGAACTTGTGAAACGTAAGACAACCCTTCAAAGTCATGTCCTCCGCTACGAGTTCGGATCTCCAATCCGTGATTCTTGGAACAGTAAACGAGTGTTTGGATTTGGGATTCGTGAACTGGTGTAATTATGAAGCGAGGTTTTGGAGTTGAAGGTGATGTGAATCTAAGGTTGTTTATAGTGAATTGTAACACTTTTGTGTATGAAGCGTTTTTGGGGCTGTAAATGACTTGAGAGATTGACGTTGAGTTATGAGAATTATGAATAAGGCACTGAAGGAAGTCATCATCAGTATTCGCTGATAGAATGTCACCTGGCCTTAAAAGTAACAAGAAGAGGATTAAGAAGGAATAGGGTGTTTTAATCTTCATTTGATTGTTTTGTTTTTAGGAAGAAAGGATTTGAAGCTCTATAATATAACCTTTGAAGATTTTTATGTTACTCGTTGAAGTTCAAGTGGAGAGCATCCTCATAAGAAACTAGAGTTGGGAATAAAGTCAGAATGAATAATTGAGCAATAAAAGACGGCCTCAAAAAATCTTTAATTCTTTATATTGAATTTGAGGAATTCTGAAAGCAATGCCATAAAAGAGGTTTGACTTTGAATTTTGAAGAGTGTCCTTTTCCTATCAAAATGTGTCCTTGCCATCAAGGGTATTTAATACTTTTTAATATATACACACAAGATGGGTTTTATGTAACAGAATTGTTAGAGGAGCCTTAAAAAAAATCAGTAAAGTTGTGCCCTTGCCATAAAGGGAGTTGAATACATGATGGGTTTCGGTTAAGTTTGTTTTCTAGGTCAGCTTTTTCAAATTAAATGTTGTATCCTATCTGGTGAAAATTATTTGTTTTGGAAGCGAAAACTTGAAAACAAAATTGAACCAAAAGTCCAAAACCGAATTTAGACCAAGTCATATTTAAATTCGTTTTTTGGTTTAGTCCAAGACCAAACCTAATTTTGAATTTGGTTTTTGGTCTTGTAAATTTCAGACCAAACCTAACCAAATCACCAAATATTATCAAATAATTAATTAAAAAATATATTTTATATTTTATATTTAATTAAAAAATAATTAATTAAAAAATATAAAAAATATATTTTATATTTTAGATCACAATTTAGCAATTTCTGTTATGTAATTGTTCTTTTGTACTTTTGTCTAGCTTCTTGCTAGCTGCTTTCTTTTGCGTTTGTCAATATATGGATGCCGTTCTAAAAAAAATGAAATAATAAATATAAAAAGGATTTACCGACTTAGATTTTAGGCCTTTAGGAGTTAAGATTAACAATTAACACGTTCAACGCTTTCAAATTTAACTCAACGTGTTTCACTTTCATACATACACTTTCACCCACATGGCCCCACGGACCACTAGGAGCAACTTTTGAACTTCATAAATTTTTTATTTTTTTAAGTTAAAAGTTAAACTTTATTATGTTTCTAGCTACTACTAGTACCATTTTATCATTTTATGTATGAAACTTTAGATCTTTAAGTTTGAAAATTTAGTGTTTTATGTTTGAAACTTTGTATTTATATTTGGAAAATTGCAACAACGAATATTTTTATAATAAAATATTTCTTGTGTTTCGAGCCGAACCAAACCGAATTTGAATTTGGTTTTCGGTTTGGTCTAGAGTAATTTGAACTCACTTTGGTTCAATTTTCGGTTTAGACCAAAAGATTTACAAACTGAGGAGTCTGATTAGAGGAAACTGACAAACCTATCCCACCCCTAATTTTAAATGAATAAAAGTAAGTCAGGGAGTTTATAATGATAAGTTTCTTTTTACCGAAAGAATGTTCTTATCGTACACATAGTTTTAACATTTGCTCTTTTTTCATTTCCAGATGTGTTTGTGATAGTTAATAATTGTCGTGCCTTAGTCCTTTTGGTTCAACTCTAGATTTGCTCATGTGTTTGTGATAACTAATTACTTTTACGAATATTATTTACTTCTTCTATAATCTTAGCTCAACTTTAATTATTTTTGAAAATTGGTCCATAATATATTTTTTGTAAAACTTAATTATTTTTTACAATTTACCTCAACTTTCTCTTACAATATTTCTTTTAAAAATACTTTCTATTTTACGCTTCATGTATATTTTTTTACACATATTTTACAATTGTTTTACGGAATCATCTAAATAACATTTATTTACAGCTTTTTCATTTTTTACAAGCTTTATGAAAATGATTTAACAAAATTACTTTTCTTACATGTAAAATTTTATAACTTTTTCTTACATATTTTTATGCATATATTTTAAAGATTTTTTCATTTTTTATATATATATATTTGTTTTTATCCATTTTTAATGAATTTTTCATTTTAACAAATTCTATTTTAATTCTATTTTATGAAGTGTAACATACATATATTCTTCAGATTTCGAGATAATACACTATTGTAATCTTTTGTAGGACGTCTTCTACAACTCTTATTTTACATACCATATAAAAACATGATTTCGTCCCTGTCATGCTCTCCATTCATAAACAATGTTTTATTAATTTTTAATACAATATTTTTACTGTACAAATATTGTGTACCAAAATTAACGAGTAATGAGGGCCTTGGTGGTTTGTGTCATACCTATTTACTAGGAGACCAATGTCCAAACTCTTGATTCTTGCATCCATTTCATTTATAATTTTTTAACATACAACCCAACTTTTTTTCATTTTTTCTGTTTTTACATTTTTAACCCAATTGCTAATTATTTTTATGAATTTGGTCAAATCCTTTATATGATCTAATAACATATAACCTTTGAGTTTTTCATTTTTACAATTTTACACCAATAGCTAATCTACTTCGGCGAGCCATCCCCCTCGCTAAACAACCACGTTGGTTTGGTTTGGTGAGTTCGTTGAAATATTGGCGAGGAAACCATCGGCGAAGGCGAAGGCGAGGGTGGCGGTGTGGTTTGGCGAGGCTTCAGCGAGAGTTTTGGCGAGAGTTTGGCGAGGGTTTGGCGAGGCCACTCCCTCCAGCCTTATCGAGTGTTATTTTTTTATGATTAACGCGAGAGTTAATTAGAAAAGTTTATTTTACATAATCGAACCACAAATAATATTGTACTAGTAAAGATGATCTTAAACAAACTCTATATGTTAAAATTAAAATTTCAAATTATAAACTTTTTCGAACTCGCATAAGTAAAAGTAACAAATTTCTTCATAATTATATCTATAGGAAACCAAACGAATAGTTATAATGTAACACCAAATACTTGTGATAAGTATTCGAAAGTTAATTCTAGCAAAAAGGGGTAAATTTGTCATTTTACCATAAAAGGGTAATTTGGTCATTTGACCATGTAAAGGACCAATTATGTAAAAATATTGTTTGCTTGTGGCAAAAATATAAGAAATGTAGTTCTTATGTGATGAAATTTGATTATGTGGCCAAAAGTTCAAGAAAATGAACTTATGGACTAAATTTGTAAAATTTAGAAGTATAAATAGGAGAGTTGACTCTCCATTTGGGGCTGAACACTTTAAAGCTACGGGAAGTTTCTTGAAGATGAAATTTCTGAAAATCAGCCACGGGAAAAGAAGGATTTGAAGGATTTGAAGCAAGTGTTTGAAGATTTTCATATTAAAAGGTTAGTAAGAAAGTTCTAACCTAAGTTTTGTGTGTATTCTTGATTTGGTTTTCTTGGGATGAATTGGAACTGAAATTTCAGTTATAGTCCAAGAAGCTTATATGATTTCTGATATCAAATTTGTTCTTAGTAGTAAGAACATATGTTAAAAACAGCAAAGTAGGTTGCTATTGTTGAAAAATTGAAATGTTGCTCAAGAACCCTAAATCATGAATTGGTGTGATTAAGGTAATTCTAATGGCTTTGTTAAGTCCTAAAGATCACTTAGGATGTATTAAGACATTCCTAAGTGATTGTTTTTAAAGAATTTCAATTTTGGTGTAATAATGCAAAAACGAGAATTGTTTGAAAATGAAATCTATGATTTCCATGGCTTAAAACCTGAGGTTAAGTGATGGTTTTTGACCTGGAGCAAACCCCTATCGATTAAGTAGGGTATTAAGCACTTAAAATGAGAAAATGAGATTTTGTAGCATAAAAATCGAGAATTCTGGCCTGCTGTTCAGCGATCGCGACCCGACCATATGGTGGATCGCGACGCGAAGTCGCGACAGAGTGAAATTGGCCAAGTTTTCTCCTGCCTTCTGTTATGGCTTGGTCCAATTTTAGGACTTGATGCTAGACTTGTCCGTTTGACCTGAAATTTTGAACATAGGTCTAATATGGTATGAAACTTCGTGGAAAATTGTCGGAATACGTATACGACCTCCCGAAAGTACTGTAGCAAAATACGTGTATTTTGGGAAAATGTATAATTTATAGAAAGATGTTAATTGAAAGTTATCATCTAGGAATGGTCCCCAACTATATTATATTGGACTCTCGTGTAATAGAGTCAATCGAAATGGTTGTTAACCTATTGTCATTTTATATATAAATGAATATATAGGTATGGGACAAATGGTTGTGGTGCATGCAAAGGCCAGAAACAACCGAGATTTAAATGCAGCTAGTATCCAGGTGAGTAATCTCACTTATATCATATATGATATGTGTTGATTGAACTGTTACAGGTTGAAACTGTTTTGGGGGACGAATTTGGCAGTTTACAGATGCATTGAAAAGACAATATCAGATAAGCCGTGAGTCTGCTATAGACAAGAACGGAGCTGTGAGTCATTGATACGACAATATCAGATAAGCCGTGAATCTGAGTAAGACAAGAACGGAGCTGTGAGTCAATAATAATAATGCGACAATACCATATAAGCCGTGAGTCTACGATAGACAAGAACGGAGCTGTGAGTCAACCTGTGAAAATTCAATACCGGGTAATCCGTGAGTCATTGAGATGGCAAGAACGGAGCCGCGAGTCTAGGCAAAAGCGGGGCAAACTCGTGAGCCATAAATGATTATGATATTGGATGTTATATCCAACTGGTGCGGCCTATATGGCTATGACATTGACCTTGAATCTAAATGGTGTGGCCTTATGGCTATGATATCGGGTTATTGAAACCTGTTGGCTATGATAATAATGTTGAAACTGTTTGGTACGACTTATATGGCCAAGAAATATGGTGCAGTCAATTGTGACTAAGAACATGGGACAGAAATGGTTAGATATGATTAAATGTGCAAATAACAGACGTGGTTTGATAATTACAGGTTATTATGGTTCAGCCTGTAAGGCTATGAAGTAGGATGTGAAATCCTAAGAGATATAAGACCAGCCAGTAAGGCTAGGAGTTTGGATCCGATATCCAAACATATATACAGTTAGCCGTAAGAGGCTATAAAACGAGACTTGATATTGAAAAGATGAATAGAAAGATATTTATCATATATAGTGAACTATATATGAATGTATTTCTTATACATGTTATTTGCAGATATGATTACTCACTGAGCTTTTATAGCTCACGTTATTTGTTAAATGTCCCTGCAGGTTAGCATGATCCTGATAAGGGAAAAGATAGAGTCCGTGACTAAAGAAGTGGGACTTATAGATGCTATAAGTAGCAGCCCGGCTTCAAAGGAGTTATGGTATTTTATACTCTCCTTGATACACTTGTACCCGTTTTTAATAAATTATACCCCTTTTATTATGGTTTTACGTATTGAAACCTTTGTTTTGAATGAAAAATTTTCAGGGGTGTTTTTGTTTTAAAAGCCAGGTGTTACAAGTTGGTATCAGAGCTGTGGTTTAAGTGAACTAGGTGTCTATAGAGTAGATTCCTGGACTTAAACCTTGAGATAGTAGACATGATGTATAGTTAGGTGTATATAAGTTGTTATTATATATATAACCTAACCGTTGCTGACTTCTGACGTATAAGAAGTATGAGCAGTGAATCTTCTTGGGAGGAATTTAGGGCGTGGAGCTTTAAGAGGCTGACCAGCCCTTTCTCAATGCTCCATTGAATGAGGGGCAAAGACACCAGTAGTATAAAATCCACATAATGAGCAATAGTAGCTGTTGTGGCCAGAAAAAGAAATTGGTTGCTTACCCTGACTGATATTCAAGGTGAAAGAAAAGTAGTTGAGACTACAAGAAAAGCAGAAAAATATTAGTAGACTCTTCAGAAGAAGTTAACACGAGTTAGGTCCAACCTTACAAGGAAGGGACCAAAACGAAAAAGGTGATGTGGTGAAAGAAGTGCAGGAAAAAGCACTCAGAAAATTTTAGAGTTGAGACACTACCGTTGAATGACTGAAATTGCAGAAAATGGGAGCATATTGCTCGAGCTTGTTGGATGGAACGGAAGTGTTTCCAGTGCGGAGCTATAGATCATTTTCCCACGAAATGTTCACATGCTAAATGTGGAGTAATGGGTGACAAACCCAGGAAAGAACGGGGAGGAAAGAAAGAAGAAACGAATGGTCGAAAAGGACCAGTGGTACTATGAGCATTCCAGCAGATTGTGGAAGAAGCTCGTGAGGAGACTGATATGGTCTCCAATAAAATTGTTTTGAATATATCCCCCGTGTATGTTATATTTGATCCAAAAAGCTATGCTTTGGATCAGTGACTTTGATGTCTTGTCTGAATATTTCATCAACGATTATGGATGAAATTTTGGAAGTAGCTATAGCAGATAGCCAATATGTTCGAGATATTGAACACCTGGAAGGTAGTCTGCCTAGGATTTACGGGACCATTTTTCCATATAAATCTGAAGCCGATGACTACCAGTGAATCTGAAGTAATTGTATGTATGAATTGGTTAGCAATGAATTATGCTAACATGAATTGTAAAGAAATAAGAACATTATGGTTCAAAAATCAGAAATAAAATGGATGAAAATCTACGGTAAATGACCGTTGTTGAGAATACCGGTTATTTTCCTTTGCTTAAACTTGGAGAAGGGTTAGTAAAGGAAGGATGTTTTAGTTGGCATATGCAGTATTGGCCAAGTTAAATAAAGTGGCGAAAGAATTGTAAAACTTTAAATGAATTCTTGGATGTTTCCTCTAAAGAACTTCCAGAATTTCCACCAGATTAATGAGAAGAATTTATGATTAAACTAGTTTTGGAAGCCGTTTCTGTTATTTAGGCTCTAAACTGATTAGCATCTGCAGAGATGGCAGAGTTGGAAAACAACTAGAAGAAAATTTTATATCGGGGTCTCATATGGTTGAATGTGTCATCGTGTAGAGCCCTATCTTGTTTGAAAAGAAGAAAAACAAGTTGATGTGTATATGCATTGACTACTGAGAATTTGATATTCTCGAAACCAGATCGCATATGAGGTACATTTGTACTAGATACTGGAGTTACTTCATGGAGAAAAGTGATATACGAAGTTTTCCAAGCATATAGTTTGGCTAAAAGAAGTTTGATTCCTTGGGCATGATAATAGTGCCAAAGATGATAAAGTAGATCCAGTGGAAATAATGCTGTGATAAAACGGGAACCGTCTTGGAATCTGACTGAAATTTGTAGTTTCCTTGGATTGGCGGGTTACTATAGGAGAGTTGTAGAAAACTGCTCCTTGATTGTTGTTCCGTTGACTAAAGTTGACCAATAAAAGTGAAAAGTTTGAGTGAGTAGAAAGACCACAGATAACTTTTCAAAGGTTGAAATAAACCTTATGTGGAACTCTGACATTAGCGTTGATGCTAAGCGGAGAAGATAAATTGAACTATAGAAATGCATCCAGATTTGACTATAGGTGCATGATATTGCAGTAGCAATTATAATCTTGGCATTTAAGCTTTGGAGACACTACTTATATGGTGTAAAGCTTACTGTTTATACAGATCATAAAAATTTAAAGTACTTAATTGATCAAAAAGAAGCTAAATATGAGATAATAAAGATAGATGAGTTACTTAAAGATTTCGGTTATGAAATATTGTACCATCTCGGAAAGGAGGATGTGGCTATAGATGCCTTGAATTTAAAAGAATATCTTTGGAAGGTTACATCCACCTGTATAAGTGTGGTGAATTGATTACTTGAGTTGATTCGGGTAGCACAAAAAGAAGTGTGCAAGTCTGAAAATGTGAAAAGTGAATGAATGATTGGATATTGGAAGAAGCTAATTGGAAAATCATAGCGATTTAAAAACCCTTGGTGGTTGTGAATGTGGATTCCAAAGCAAAGCGAAACATGAGATCTATTTTGAAAAGATGCATCTTGTACTAGATATGCAGTATACCCGGAGCAATACCAGACTGTATAGGGAGATAAAACCTATGTATTGGTGGCCGGGACTGAAGAAAGATATTGAAAGACACGTGAAAAGTATTTGACTTGTGCGCAAAGTAAAGTCAAACCGTTAGAAACGTACGAAGAAATTTACCCGTTGTTGGCCCCAGAAAAGAAATGGGACAACATTGTTATAGACTTTGCAATAAAGTCTCCGCAAGTAACGTATATTGATGAACAAAGTGAGATAATGATACAGACTTTAGAAGATATGCTTGAAATTTGCACAACAGACCCTAGTGGAAGATGAGAAGATCGTCTATCTTTGGTAGAATTTGCAAGAAATAATAACTTCCATACTAGTATTGTGATGGCTCATATGAAGTATTGTATGGAGTACCGTGTTATCCTTCGATTTATTGGATTGAAGATGTGGTAAAGCCGTTAGCTAGATCCTAGATTGTTATACAAACTGACGAAAAATTAGATTAATATGACCAAAGTTAAAAATGGCAAGAATTAGTAAAAGTAGTATGTGGATCGTCGAGTAAGACCTTTGAAATTCGGAATGAATGAAGATGGTGGTATTCAAAATATATTTTAGAAAGATTAAGATCTATTTCGGAAGAAAAGAAAGTCAAGTCCTCGGTTATTGGAACTCTCCATATATCCCAAAGAATAAGAATTGTAGTGAATCGATTGAAGTATCGTGATGAACCTCAAGACATATATAATGTTTTCCATGTGTTTTAGTTGCAGAAAACATGAATTGATAAATTCTAACGAATACCTCATGTTGAAATGAAGATAGATAAGTAGTTAAGGTACCCGGGACAACCGGAGGATTGATATGCAAACGGTGATATAACCACGAAATAAGTAGACTAGTATGGTTAAGTGCTTAGGCAATACCATAGAGGTTTCCATATGTTATGGGAGACCGAAATTGTAATGAGATAGAATACCCCCAACTCTTTGTATGATTCCGAGGACAGAATCTTTTGAAGGAGGGGAGAATTTGTAACACCAAATACTTGTGATAAGTATTCGAAAGTTAATTCTAGCAAAAAGGGGTAAATTTGTCATTTTACCATAAAAGGGTAATTTGGTCATTTGACCATGTAAAGGACCAATTATGTAAAAATATTGTTTGCTTGTGGCAAAAATATAAGAAATGTAGTTCTTATGTGATGAACTTTGATTATGTGGCCAAAAGTTCAAGAAAATGAACTTAGGGACTAAATTTGTAAAATTTGGAAGTATAAATAGGAGAGTTGACTCTCCATTTGGGGCTGAACACTTTGAAGCTACGGGAAGTTTCTTGAAGATGAAATTTCTGAAAATCAGCCACGGGAAAAGAAGGATTTGAAGCAAGTGTTTGAAGATTTTCACATTAAAAGGTTAGTAAGAAAGTTCTAACCTAAGTTTTGTGTGTATTCTTGATTTGGTTTTCTTGGGATGAATTGGAACTGAAATTTCAGTTATAGTCCAAGAAGCTTATATGATTCTGATATCAAATTTGTTCTTAGTAGTAAGAACATATGTTAAAAACAGCAAAGTAGGTTGCTATTGTTGAAAAATTGAAATGTTGCTCAAGAACCCTAAATCATGAATTGGTGTGATTAAGGTAATTCTAATGGCTTTGTTAAGTCCTAAAGATCACTTAGGATGTATTAAGACATTCCTAAGTGATTGTTTTTAAAGAATTTCAATTTTGATGTAATAATGCAAAAATGGGAATTGTTTGAAAATGATTGAAATCTATGATTTCCATGGCTTAAAACCTGAGGTTAAGTGATGGTTTTTGACCTGGAACAAACCCCTATCGATTAAGTAGGTTATTAAGCACTTAAAATGAGAAAATGAGATTTTGTAGCATAAAAATCGAGAATTCTGGCCTGCTGTTCAGCGATCGCGACCCGACCATATGGTGGATCGCGACGCGAAGTCACGACAGAGTGAAATTGGCCAAGTTTTCTCCTGCCTTCTGTTATGGCTTGGTCCAATTTTAGGACTTGATGCTAGACTTGTCCGTTTGACCTGAAATTTTGAACATAGGTCTAATATGGTATGAAACTTCGTGGAAAATTGTCGGAATACGTATACGACCTCCCGAAAGTACTGTAGCAAAATACGTGTATTTTGGGAAAATGTATAATTTATAGAAAGATGTTAATTGAAAGTTATCATCTAGGAATGGTCCCCAACTATATTATATTGGACTCTCGTGTAATAGAGTCAATCGAAATGGTTGTTAACCTATTGTCATTTTATATATAAATGAATATATAGGTATGGGACAAATGGTTGTGGTGCATGCAAAGGCCAGAAACAACCGAGATTTAAATGCAGCTAGTATCCAGGTGAGTAATCTCACTTATATCATATATGATATGTGTTGATTGAAATGTTACAGGTTGAAACTGTTTTGGGGGACGAATTTGGCAGTTTACAGATGCATTGAAAAGACAATATCAGATAAGCCGTGAGTCTGCTATAGACAAGAACGGAGCTGTGAGTCATTGATACGACAATATCAGATAAGCCGTGAATCTGAGTAAGACAAGAACGGAGCTGTGAGTCAATAATAATAATGCGACAATACCATATAAGCCGTGAGTCTACGATAGACAAGAACGGAGCTGTGAGTCAACCTGTGAAAATTCAATACCGGGTAATCCGTGAGTCATTGAGATGGCAAGAACGGAGCCGCGAGTCTAGGCAAAAGCGGGGCAAACTCGTGAGCCATAAATGATTATGATATTGGATGTTATATCCAACTGGTGCGGCCTATATGGCTATGACATTGACCTTGAATCTAAATGATGTGGCCTTATGGCTATGATATCGGGTTATTGAAACCTGTTGGCTATGATAATAATGTTGAAACTGTTTGGTACGACTTATATGGCCAAGAAATATGGTGCAGTCAATTGTGACTAAGAACATGGGACAGAAATGGTTAGATATGATTAAATGTGCAAATAACAGACGTGGTTTGATAATTACAGGTTATTATGGTTCAGCCTGTAAGGCTATGAAGTAGGATGTGAAATCCTAAGAGATATAAGACCAGCCAGTAAGGCTAGGAGTTTGGATCCGATATCCAAACATATATACAGTTAGCCGTAAGAGGCTATAAAACGAGACTTGATATTGAAAAGATGAATAGAAAGATATTTATCATATATAGTGAACTATATATGAATGTATTTCTTATACATGTTATTTGCAGATATGATTACTCACTGAGCTTTTATAGCTCACGTTATTTGTTAAATGTCCCTGCAGGTTAGCATGATCCTGATAAGGGAAAAGATAGAGTCCGTGACTAAAGAAGTGGGACTTATAGATGCTATAAGTAGCAGCCCGGCTTCAAAGGAGTTATGGTATTTTATACTCTCCTTGATACACTTGTACCCGTTTTTAATAAATTATACCCCTTTTATTATGGTTTTACGTATTGAAACCTTTGTTTTGAATGAAAAATTTTCAGGGGTGTTTTTGTTTTAAAAGCCAGGTGTTACAAGTTGGTATCAGAGCTGTGGTTTAAGTGAACTAGGTGTCTATAGAGTAGATTCCTGGACTTAAACCTTGAGATAGTAGACATGATGTATAGTTAGGTGTATATAAGTTGTTATTATATATATAACCTAACCGTTGCTGACTTCTGACGTATAAGAAGTATGAGCAGTGAATCTTCTTGGGAGGAATTTAGGGCGTGGAGCTTTAAGAGGCTGACCAGCCCTTTCTCAATGCTCCATTGAATGAGGGGCAAAGACACCAGTAGTATAAAATCCACATAATGAGCAATAGTAGCTGTTGTGGCCAGAAAAAGAAATTGGTTGCTTACCCTGACTGATATTCAAGGTGAAAGAAAAGTAGTTGAGACTACAAGAAAAGCAGAAAAATATTAGTAGACTCTTCAGAAGAAGTTAACACGAGTTAGGTCCAACCTTACAAGGAAGGGACCAAAACGAAAAAGGTGATGTGGTGAAAGAAGTGCAGGAAAAAGCACTCAGAAAATTTTAGAGTTGAGACACTACCGTTGAATGACTGAAATTGCAGAAAATGGGAGCATATTGCTCGAGCTTGTTGGATGGAACGGAAGTGTTTCCAGTGCGGAGCTATAGATCATTTTCCCACGAAATGTTCACATGCTAAATGTGGAGTAATGGGTGACAAACCCAGGAAAGAACGGGGAGGAAAGAAAGAAGAAACGAATGGTCGAAAAGGACCAGTGGTACTATGAGCATTCCAGCAGATTGTGGAAGAAGCTCGTGAGGAGACTGATATGGTCTCCAATAAAATTGTTTTGAATATATCCCCCGTGTATGTTATATTTGATCCAAAAAGCTATGCTTTGGATCAGTGACTTTGATGTCTTGTCTGAATATTTCATCAACGATTATGGATGAAATTTTGGAAGTAGCTATAGCAGATAGCCAATATGTTCGAGATATTGAACACCTGGAAGGTAGTCTGCCTAGGATTTACGGGACCATTTTTCCATATAAATCTGAAGCCGATGACTACCAGTGAATCTGAAGTAATTGTATGTATGAATTGGTTAGCAATGAATTATGCTAACATGAATTGTAAAGAAATAAGAACATTATGGTTCAAAAATCAGAAATAAAATGGATGAAAATCTACGGTAAATGACCGTTGTTGAGAATACCGGTTATTTTCCTTTGCTTAAACTTGGAGAAGGGTTAGTAAAGGAAGGATGTTTTAGTTGGCATATGCAGTATTGGCCAAGTTAAATAAAGTGGCGAAAGAATTGTAAAACTTTAAATGAATTCTTGGATGTTTCCTCTAAAGAACTTCCAGAATTTCCACCAGATTAATGAGAAGAATTTATGATTAAACTAGTTTTGGAAGCCGTTTCTGTTATTTAGGCTCTAAACTGATTAGCATCTGCAGAGATGGCAGAGTTGGAAAACAACTAGAAGAAAATTTTATATCGGGGTCTCATATGGTTGAATGTGTCATCGTGTAGAGCCCTATCTTGTTTGAAAAGAAGAAAAACAAGTTGATGTGTATATGCATTGACTACTGAGAATTTGATATTCTCGAAACCAGATCGCATATGAGGTACATTTGTACTAGATACTGGAGTTACTTCATGGAGAAAAGTGATATACGAAGTTTTCCAAGCATATAGTTTGGCTAAAAGAAGTTTGATTCCTTGGGCATGATAATAGTGCCAAAGATGATAAAGTAGATCCAGTGGAAATAATGCTGTGATAAAACGGGAACCGTCTTGGAATCTGACTGAAATTTGTAGTTTCCTTGGATTGGCGGGTTACTATAGGAGAGTTGTAGAAAACTGCTCCTTGATTGTTGTTCCGTTGACTAAAGTTGACCAATAAAAGTGAAAAGTTTGAGTGAGTAGAAAGACCACAGATAACTTTTCAAAGGTTGAAATAAACCTTATGTGGAACTCTGACATTAGCGTTGATGCTAAGCGGAGAAGATAAATTGAACTATAGAAATGCATCCAGATTTGACTATAGGTGCATGATATTGCAGTAGCAATTATAATCTTGGCATTTAAGCTTTGGAGACACTACTTATATGGTGTAAAGCTTACTGTTTATACAGATCATAAAAATTTAAAGTACTTAATTGATCAAAAAGAAGCTAAATATGAGATAATAAAGATAGATGAGTTACTTAAAGATTTCGGTTATGAAATATTGTACCATCTCGGAAAGGAGGATGTGGCTATAAATGCCTTGAATTTAAAAGAATATCTTTGGAAGGTTACATCCACCTGTATAAGTGTGGTGAATTGATTACTTGAGTTGATTCGGGTAGCACAAAAAGAAGTGTGCAAGTCTGAAAATGTGAAAAGTGAATGAATGATTGGATATTGGAAGAAGCTAATTGGAAAATCATAGCGATTTAAAAACCCTTGGTGGTTGTGAATGTGGATTCCAAAGCAAAGCGAAACATGAGATCTATTTTGAAAAGATGCATCTTGTACTAGATATGCAGTATACCCGGAGCAATACCAGACTGTATAGGGAGATAAAACCTATGTATTGGTGGCCGGGACTGAAGAAAGATATTGAAAGACACGTGAAAAGTATTTGACTTGTGCGCAAAGTAAAGTCAAACCGTTAGAAACGTACGAAGAAATTTACCCGTTGTTGGCCCCAGAAAAGAAATGGGACAACATTGTTATAGACTTTGCAATAAAGTCTCCGCAAGTAACGTATATTGATGAACAAAGTGAGATAATGATACAGACTTTAGAAGATATGCTTGAAATTTGCACAACAGACCCTAGTGGAAGATGAGAAGATCGTCTATCTTTGGTAGAATTTGCAAGAAATAATAACTTCCATACTAGTATTGTGATGGCTCATATGAAGTATTGTATGGAGTACCGTGTTATCCTTCGATTTATTGGATTGAAGATGTGGTAAAGCCGTTAGCTAGATCCTAGATTGTTATACAAACTGACGAAAAATTAGATTAATATGACCAAAGTTAAAAATGGCAAGAATTAGTAAAAGTAGTATGTGGATCGTCGAGTAAGACCTTTGAAATTCGGAATGAATGAAGATGGTGGTATTCAAAATATATTTTAGAAAGATTAAGATCTATTTCGGAAGAAAAGAAAGTCAAGTCCTCGGTTATTGGAACTCTCCATATATCCCAAAGAATAAGAATTGTAGTGAATCGATTGAAGTATCGTGATGAACCTCAAGACATATATAATGTTTTCCATGTGTTTTAGTTGCAGAAAACATGAATTGATAAATTCTAACGAATACCTCATGTTGAAATGAAGATAGATAAGTAGTTAAGGTACCCGGGACAACCGGAGGATTGATATGCAAACGGTGATATAACCACGAAATAAGTAGACTAGTATGGTTAAGTGCTTAGGCAATACCATAGAGGTTTCCATATGTTATGGGAGACCGAAATTGTAATGAGATAGAATACCCCCAACTCTTTGTATGATTCCGAGGACAGAATCTTTTGAAGGAGGGGAGAATTTGTAACACCAAATACTTGTGATAAGTATTCGAAAGTTAATTCTAGCAAAAAGGGGTAAATTTGTCATTTTACCATAAAAGGGTAATTTGGTCATTTGACCATGTAAAGGACCAATTATGTAAAAATATTGTTTGCTTGTGGCAAAAATATAAGAAATGTAGTTCTTATGTGATGAACTTTGATTATGTGGCCAAAAGTTCAAGAAAATGAACTTAGGGACTAAATTTGTAAAATTTGGAAGTATAAATAGGAGAGTTGACTCTCCATTTGGGGCTGAACACTTTGAAGCTACGGGAAGTTTCTTGAAGATGAAATTTCTGAAAATCAGCCACGGGAAAAGAAGGATTTGAAGCAAGTGTTTGAAGATTTTCACATTAAAAGGTTAGTAAGAAAGTTCTAACCTAAGTTTTGTGTGTATTCTTGATTTGGTTTTCTTGGGATGAATTGGAACTGAAATTTCAGTTATAGTCCAAGAAGCTTATATGATTCTGATATCAAATTTGTTCTTAGTAGTAAGAACATATGTTAAAAACAGCAAAGTAGGTTGCTATTGTTGAAAAATTGAAATGTTGCTCAAGAACCCTAAATCATGAATTGGTGTGATTAAGGTAATTCTAATGGCTTTGTTAAGTCCTAAAGATCACTTAGGATGTATTAAGACATTCCTAAGTGATTGTTTTTAAAGAATTTCAATTTTGATGTAATAATGCAAAAATGGGAATTGTTTGAAAATGATTGAAATCTATGATTTCCATGGCTTAAAACCTGAGGTTAAGTGATGGTTTTTGACCTGGAACAAACCCCTATCGATTAAGTAGGTTATTAAGCACTTAAAATGAGAAAATGAGATTTTGTAGCATAAAATCGAGAATTCTGGCCTGCTGTTCAGCGATCGCGACCCGACCATATGGTGGATCGCGACGCGAAGTCACGACAGAGTGAAATTGGCCAAGTTTTCTCCTGCCTTCTGTTATGGCTTGGTCCAATTTTGGGACTTGATGCTCGACTTGTCCGTTTGACCTGAAATTTTGAACATAGGTCTAATAGGGTATGAAACTTCGTGGAAAATTGTCGGAATACGTATACGACCTCCCGAAAGTACTGTAGCAAAATACGTGCATTTTGGGAAAATGTATAATTTATAGAAAGATGTTAATTGAAAGTTATCATCTAGGAATGGTCCCCAATTATATTATATTGGACTCTCGTGTAATAGAGTCAATCGAAATGGTTGTTAACATATTGTTATTTTATATATAAATGAATATATAGGTATGTGACAAATGGTTGTGGTGCATGCAAAGGCAAGAAACAACCGAGATTTAAATGCAGCTAGTATCCAGGTGAGTAATCTCACTTATATCATATATGATATGTGTTGATTGAAATGTTACAGGTTGAAACTGTTTTGGGGGACGAATTTGGCAGTTTACAGATGCATTGAAAAGACAATACCAGATAAGCTGTGAGTCTGCTATAGACAAGAACGGAGCTGTGAGTCATTGATACGACAATATCAGATAAGCCGTGAATCTGAGTAAGAAAAGAACGGAGCTGTGAGTCAATAATAATAATGCGACAATACAAGATAAGCCGTGAGTCTACGATAGACAAGAACGGAGCTGTGAGTCAACCTGTGAAAAGGCAATACCGGGTAATCCGTGAGTCATTGAGATGGCAAGAACGGAGCCGTGAGTCTAGGCAAAAGCGGGGCAAACTCATGAGCCATAAATGATTATGATATTGGATGTTATATCCAACTGGTGCGGCCTATATGGCTATGACATTGACCTTGAATCTAAATGGTGCGGCCTTATGGCTATGATATCGGGTTATTGAAACCTGTTGGCTATGATAATAATGCTGAAACTGTTTGGTACGACTTATATGGCCAAGAAATATGGTGCAGTCAATTGTGACTAAGAACATGGGACAGAAATGGTTAGATATGATTAAATGTGCAAATAACAGCCATGGTTTGATAATTACAGGTTATTATGGTTCAGCCTGTAAGGCTATGAAGTAGGATGTGAAATCCTAAGAGATATAAGACCAGCCAGTAAGGCTAGGAGTTTGGATCCGATATCCAAACATATATACAGTTAGCCGTAAGAGGCTATAAAACGAGACTTGATATTGAAAAGATGAATAGAAATATATTTATCATATATAGTGAACTATATATGAATGTATTTCTTATACATGTTATTTGCAGATATGATTACTCACTGAGCTTTTATAGCTCACGTTATTTGTTAAATGTCCCTGCAGGTTAGCATGATCCTGATAAGGGAAAAGATAGAGTCCGTGACTAAAGAAGTGGGACTTATAGATGCTGTAAGTAGCAGGCCGGCTTCAAAGGAGTTATGATATTTTATACTCTCCTTGATACACTTGTACCCGTTTTTAATAAATTATACCCCTTTTATTATGGTTTTACGTATTGAAACCTTTGTTTTGAATGAAAAATTTTTAGGGGTGTTTTTGTTTTAAAAGCCGGGTGTTACATATAATAAAGAGTAAATTACAGTTTTGGTCCCTGTTGTTTACACGATTTTACAGTTTCAATCCAAGTTTTGAATTTTCATGAAACTAGTCTATGTGGTTGGTATTTTATTGCATTATTGGTCCTTGTTGCTGTTACCGTCAAGTTTAATCTGTTAAGTGGATGTAAAATGCTTAAAATACCCTTAAGGACTATAACTGTAATTTACGAAAAAATATAAACAAAACTCAAAAAGGTCATTCAGCTACCTATATCTTTTGAGATTCAGTGATGCATCTGTGTTACTGTGTAAAACGACATGAAACTATGGGTCTATGGCCATTCAAGGTCACACCAGGGCTCAAAGAGAAAGCAATGATTAGAGTCAATTACAAAGCAATGGGAGTCAACTACAAAGCAATTGCTTACTTTAACGACTCCCAACTCCAGGCCACCAAAGTCGCCGGAGCCATTTTCGGCTTAAACATCATGCGTATCATCAACGACTCCACAGTTGCAACCATTGCTAACAGATTAGATAAGAAAGCCAGTAGTGTCGGTGAAACGGATGTGCTCATTTTCGACCTTAGTGGTGGCACTTTCAACGTCTCCCTCCTTATAATCGAAGAAGGTATTTTCGAAGTGAAGTCCACCGCTGGTAACCCCATCTCGGCGGTGAGGACTTCGATAACAAAATGGTCAGCCACTTCATTCAAGAATTCAAAAGGAAACATAAAAAGGACATCATTGGAAACCCTAGGGCGCTAAGAAGTTTAAGAACCACTTATGAGAGGGCAAAGAGAACTCTCTCATCAACCAATCAAACCACCATTGAAATCGATTCATTATACAAAGGTGTAGATTTTTACTCCACAATCACACGTGCCAGATTCAAAGAACTCAACATGGATCTCTTTCGAAAGTGTATGGATCCCATCGAGAAATGCTAAACGAAGTATCAATGACATTGTTCTCGTCGGTGGATCAACACGAATCCCAAATGTTTAACAATTATTACAAGATTTCTTATAATATTTTCTTATGTATAGGGTGAGTCCAAATAAAAATGATGGATAGCTTTATATTTTGATGTTCCTGTCACTCATTAGTTCTAATAACCCAATTATCCCCAAATACCAACTCTTTAAAGTTTATAATTCTTTATATTTTTATTCTTACTGATTTTGGTAAGCAGTAAACAATATCTATATACTTAAAAAAATGCATGTCAGAAATGGAGTTCATAAAGCAAGGGAAACTTTACTACTGAAGAGCTTGATGCTTTAGTATCTGTGTTATAATTAGCGAGACTGGGACAAAATTGGAGTATCGAAAAGAGAGGAGATAATGCACGAAATTCATCCATGGATAAATCAGTCATAAGTTTAGAAGGAATGAGGGTCAAGATCTTACACTATTGTTGTGAGAGAGAGAGAGAGAGGTTTTTTTTAGTAAATTACAGTTTTGATCTCTAAGGGTATTTTAGACATTTTGACTGATTACTTTACTAATTACATTTAGCACATTTAACCCATCATTGTTAAGCATAATCATGTCTATAATACAAAAGGCTCTCCTTTAAAAAGTTTTAATTGTGTTGAAAGTAGATTCTTATGCAAATATATGTTTTCAATAATCTATTTAAAGTTTTAGCTCAATGCGATGGTGAAAAAAAACATATGATTTGCATTTTTTCAAGATTCAACGATGAAAATCAAATCAACGAAAGTACGTAATTGTTTCGATATGAACTAACTATGTAGCTAATTATATTTTATGCAAAATATAAATAAAATTTGATTTTTAAATTTGGATAAAAATAATAATTTAAAATAATATAAAGTATAATTTTTTAACTTTTGAAAAACAACATAGGAAATTTTCTCAAATTAAAATGGCAAATGAAAGAAAAATATGGGAAATTGGAAATAAAGTAAAAACCTAACAAGAGAAATTAGAAACAGACGAAATCTCGAGTTACACGACGAGCACTCTCTCTCACTCTCTCGCTGAACAAATCGGCAACGACGAGGCTTCTGCTACGGCAACGGCAACGGCAAAGGCAACGAAAAGACCACGCCGATAAATTTTCGGGAAGCTCTATTTCACATCGGGTAAACTCGTTTAGGTGTTTCATGTAGCGTAACAGCTCAGATGAAAATTTTGTTTTCAGATCTGAAACAAAAAAGTCAAATAGCCGCTAAGTTGAATTTAGATGGTATATTATTTCAAAGTAGCTGCCGATACACAATTTTTACTGCAAACTGGTGGCAGATCTACTGTGTGGAGAGATGATTAAAGGCTGCTTGTAATTTTTATTCAGATCTGGTAATATTGTTTACATATATTTCTTGTTGCTTATCGACTTATCAACGATTTATGTTAAATCGATGCTTAGTGGCATACATCCACAATCAGCTCTAGTCTTTGGGGCTCTGAATTTGGTTTCCCGTCTGATCACCTCAAAATAACGCTAGAAGCCATAAAATCTGCAACCGACTTTGCTGCTAAGAATTGTATCGGAAAAGGAGGAATCGGGAATGTTTATATGTAAAAATCGACCATTGAAGAAGGCAGTGCATGGTTGCTTTTAAGCTTATAGATGGTGTACTTGGACAAAGAGAACCTTGAGTTGTGCAAGGAAAACACAATGTTTTCTCTTCACAAACATGAAAATTTGGTTCTTCGTTTAGAGTTTTGTATTGAGAGTGCTGAGAACATGTTTGTCTATGAGTATGCATATAAGAGAAGTCTAGATTTGCATCTCACTAGCAAAGATTTTACTTGGACCACATGTTTGAAGATATGCATCGGGATGGCTCGTGGGTTAGACCACCTTCATAATTTAGTTGAGAAACAACTTAAAAGTATTGCATCGCGATATCAAAAGTTCCAACATCCTTTTAGATGAAAGTTGGAATCCCAAGATCGCAGATTTCTACAATACTGAGTTTTGGTAGGAAAACACAATGATTTTTCCTCACAAACATAGACATTTGGTCTCTCTTTTAGGGTTTTGTGATGGGAGCGATGAGAAGATCCTTGTCTATGAGTATGCATCTAAGAGAAGTCTAGACTTGCATCTCTAATACAATTGAGATTGCTTGTGGATTAGCATACCTTCATAATTGTGTCAGGACCCAACCTAGAGTATTGCATCGTGATATTAGAAGTTCCAACATCCTATTAGAGGAAAATTGACATGCGAAGACCAGATTTTTGACAAAAAGCCCGATGTTTACTCTTTTGGTATGATGTTGTTTGGTTTTTTGTGGGAGGTTGTGTATTGGCATGAAGAATGACCACAAAGTTAGCGCAACAATGTTGGAATTCAACAAAGTAAAAACAATTATTTTAGTATTACACGAGAAAAAAACCCATAATTCTTTGAGGGCTTTTGTGACAATAGCATATTGATGCTTGAAGAGAGATTCTGGCGAACGTCCATCAACAACCGATATCATGAGCATGCTTGTAATTTCGCATTCGAATATCAAGTGAGTTGTATGTATTCCGTAAATAATATATTTCCTATAATATATTTTCAACATGATGTGTGTTTCTCCTTAAAATCCCTGTACTTATTCTTTATCCATTGAAGATGGTTTCAACAATATATCTTTCACTTATCTTCTCAAAAAGTAATGCTGTTTTTTTACTCAAGTTTTCATAGAGATGGTCTCAACTCAATTAATTACCAAAACCTAAGTCGTAAGATTTAATAATGCTTTTGAATTGGGTTCATGATTCGAAGCACGAAATATTATTTTTCAAAGGACATCAAAAGTTACACTGCTATGCCTCATAAGATCTTTAAGAAATTTAACAACCGTTTGTTATGGTTCCATTATGGTCAACTTATATTTTAGTATATTTGTATATTGCAGGCTAATTTAGAAAGGTGGGAGCTCGCTGGTATAGTTGATTCATTCTACCTTAAAGCTCTACTTTTGCCCGATTCAATGGATGCCGGCAAGGTGTGTTCCAACTTCCATGTAGCCGTGTTTGGCCAATAATCACTACAATGTAGATTAAGTTCATATGGGATATGTTCCTTAATCTCATAAAACTTGCATCAATTATGTATTGATATGCTTTTTTTTTTCCGAAGCTTTTTTGGTGTAAATGTGTAGGATCCATTTAATTCCATAATGATCATTATCATTTCGTGCCTCTAGGGGTACATCATATCCACATTGCTATTTATGACTACCAACTCCTTGAGATCGGTAATTAGGACATCTCATAGAAAGGGCTAATTGCAAGAAATAGCAATGTACTTTCATTTAATTTTGTATGATAGGACACCTTATTTTCATTACTTTATATTACACCATTCAGCTTTCATTTTTCTTCATACTAAGGCATTGTACTTTCCAAAATCTATCCAATTACAAATTGCACTCGAATAAACTACTCATGAAAATAAAGTAGGATGCTATAATGAATTAATAAATGAAAGGTCATTGCTATTTCATGCATTTAATCCTTTTGGAAATTATGGTTCTTCAATCATGAAATTTTCTTATAATATTTACAAGATGATACTTATTTTTCTCTTTTCTTTTAACTTGATGTTTTTTCTAGTTTATCCTTTGAGCGTGACTTTTCTCTGTATCCTTTGCATTTTGTGAACTCGCATATACAGTTCAACTCTTAACATTCGTTCTTCTGGAAATATGAATTTGTTTGTTTTAAGATGGTAAAATTCTACACGTAATTTTCCTTATATAAAATAAAGGGCTTATGTTATAAATTGCAACCAACTAATTTTGTATGTATTTTACTTTTCTCATTTTAATATTGGGAAGGTAATCAATTACTAATTTTGTTAAAAAAACTCTTGCAATAGCAGGTTTTAAAGGTAACTTGGTTTGTTTTTATTTTGATTTTGAAATAAAAATTGGAGCTGGATATTAGGAACCTGCATATTTTAATTTCACCCGCATCTATTTAAAAAAGATGAACTGCATCCAGTTTATTTAGCTTGCAAAAATCAAGATGAACCTGTTCAATTCTTTGTTGTTATGTTATACATTTATTATTATTTAGTTTGATTAATCTTATGTTCGAAATCTTAGAAAAAAAAATCTCGATACTAACAAAGTAGGTGTAAATACCAAATTTGCAAAAAGTTGAATATTGTTTTATCAAGCTTTTTTTTACCACAGTTGTAAAAACAAGGAAGAAGAAAAACAGTTGTGTTCTCTTGAATTCTTTAAAAAGAAGAAAACAACAGAAATATTTCTTAACCTTTTTCAACACATGTCCGTCAGATTTTGAAGTTGAAGGTAATTTTATTAAAAGATTTTAACAATAAAATTTTCTGTTAATTTATTTTTTATTTAGTTTAGAAAACTTAAAAATAATCAAATCTCTTTCATTTTCAATCACCTCCGTAACAAGCATAAAATTAAAATAAAATTTCTTTTCCATCATATCCTCGGAATTATACTCATCTATTTATAAAACACAATAAAACTTAATACTGAAATACCGGGAGAAAACAAAAAAAAAATAAAAAAAAAATAATAATAAACAGAAAGTTAGAAACTCAACAAAAAAATATTAGAAGCAAACACAGCTTCAAGAAACACTCCTGGTTACCGTTGAGTGAAACACCAAACTGGCTACAATAATCGCGGTAGAGGTTGACACGAGAAGTCAGCCGAGCTTTATTCCCAAAAACTATCACTCATACTGTAGGGCTGAGCAAAAACCGAACCAAAAACCGAAACCGCGGCGAAAACCGCATTTACCGCTACCGCAAAACATCAAAAAACCGCAAAAAACCGAAACCGCAAAAACCGCAACCGCAAAGCATGGTGCGGTGCGGTTTTAGCTTGAAAAACCGCGCAAATTTACCGAAACCGCACCGCAAAATTTATTATATATTTAAATTATATATATATATATATATATATATATATATATATATATATATATATATATATATATAATACATAATTTACAACACATTTAAACACCCGCATTATCTGACCTTGGATTGCCAACGTGTCACTTTGCAACCATCCGATTTTTCTAATGATCTAACATTTCATCTTACCCCTTCACCAACATTTCTCGATAAAAACCCTCATTTTCCTCTTCCCTTCCTCTGTCACCACCACCGATCTCTACTATCTCTCAGTAACCATCGCAATCTCTAAACCACAATTTGTCCATCGACCATAATCGGTGCCTCCATCTGCGGTTACCACCCACCGTTCCACAGTCGGTGCGATCTGCCCCATCGCACACCACCGATCTCACCTTCACCACCACGGTTTCACCGTTCCAGATGGTACCGTTCTGCCATTGTATCGACTTCATCTCTGTTTTCAACGTGGTACTTCTAGATGGTACCGTTCTGCTGATTTCGAAATCAGTGATTTCCCTCACCAAACCTCGGCTGCTAGAGAAGATAATGGATCGGTTGAGTGTTGTTTGGGGAGCCGTAGTGGCCGATTTGACGGAATTGGAGAAAACCGTGGATACCCCTGAACTCCGCTCTGCCATTGAAGAAATCCAAGTTTATTTACGTTGCTTCTGGTTGATGTGATCTACCTTTTGAAAAGGCTACATTATTGTATCTCTATACGTATATGGATGTGTGCTTATTTGCGATCATCTGACGTTGATTATATTATGATTACAGCCTGAGAAAGTGGAATTTGACCTGAAATTGGGCCAAAGTAAGCCTATATATAATGCTTTTAAGGCTATAAGGGAATCACCGGACTGGCCAGGACTAAGTGATGCTCAGAAACGAATTGTTGAAAGTAAGGATCTCTAAGGGTGCGTTTGGTTGCGGGAAAGTGTTTTCCGTTTTCCATTTTCATTTTCAGATAAATGGAGTGGAGTTTTCATTTTCATTTTCAATAGAACACGCGTTTGGTTAATCTAATTGAGTTTTTGTTTTCCGTTTTAAAAATTAGAAAACGCGTTTGATGTATATTTTCTGTAAGTTTTCATTTTCTATTTTTTACTTCAAAATAATACAAAATAACACATATTCGGGGTGGGTGGAGGTGGGTAGGGGTTGGGGTGGGGTGGGTAAGGGTGGATGGAGGTGTGTGGGGTGGAGGTGGGGTAGGGTGGGGGTGGGTGGAGGTGGGTGGGGTAGGGGTAGGGGTAGGGTAAAGGTAGGATGAGTTGGGGTGGGGTAGGGTGGGTGGTTGGAGTGGATAGGGGTGGGTGGGGTAAGGTGGGGTGGGTAGGTAGAGGGTGGGTAAGGGTGGTGTTAGGTGGGTGGGGTGGGATAGGGTGGGGGTGTGTGGTGGGAGTGGGGTGGGTAGGGGGCGAGGGGGTGGGGTGGGGTGGTGGGTGAAGGTAGGGTGGGCGTGGGTGGAGGTGGGTGGGGTAGGGGTAGGGGTAGGGTAAAGGTAGGATGGGTTAGGGTGGGGTAGGGTGGGTGGTTGGAGTGGATAGGGGTGGGTGGGGTAAGGTGGGGTGGGTAGGTAGAGGGTGGGTAGGGTAGGGGTAGGATAGTGTTAGGTGGGTGGGGTGGGATAGGGTGGGGGTGGGTGGTGGGAGTGGGGTGGGTAGGGGGCGAGGGAGTGGGGTGGGGTGGTGGGTGAGGGTAGGGTGGGGGTGGAGTGGGTATAGTGGTGGGTGGGGTTGGTGAAATGGGTAGAATATGTATGAAATGATTGTATTTTTGGAAAAATTTGAAAATAGAAAAGTTTGGAAAACAATTATTTTGAGTTTTCTAAGTTCTATGTAATTTGGGAAAACAGAAAATTTTCATTTTCTAGAAAAATTTTGGAAAATTTGATTAACCAAACGCGTTTTCCAGCTTTTCATTTTTCTTGGAAAATTTTCTTGGAAAACTAGAAAATTTTCCATAACCAAACGCACCCTAAGTTTTTCTGAGTTCTGTTCGTCAGGAAATAGTGGTTATTTTATTGTGCTCATCACCTAAAGCTTATTTAGTCCAACTCATAAGTGTCTGTATGATTTGATGAAGTAATCTGTCCAATGTGTTAACATCAACAGAAGCACAGTGCTAGCAATTCCTTTAAAGCAACCACATGGAAATCACATAACAACTTCATAGAAATTGGGATCATTGCTCCAACCACAACAAAATCGGTTTGATTGGCTAGCAACAATTCCTTTATAGCATAGTGCTAGCAATTCCTATAAAGCATAGTGCTAGCAATTCCTTTATTTGATTGGCTTATTGGGATCATTACTCACAAGGTCAAACTTAATTATTGTATCTGTTATGAAATCAGTATTGGGTCCAAGAATTAGGTGATCATTGCTCACAAGGTCAAACTTAAATATATTTTTGGAGATTACATATCATATACAAAATTTAAAACCTTTTGCGGTGGCAGTAGTGAAAGTATTTGCGGTTTAAAACCGAAACCGCACCGCTACAAACCGCAACCGCAAAATAAACCGCAAAAACCGTACCGCAAAAAAACCGCAACATATGGTTTTACACAAATAAAAACCGCACCTAGCGGTACGAGTTGCGGTTTTATGCTAAAACCGCACCACACCGCACCACGCTCACCCCTAACTCATAGGGTCTCCAGGCAGCACCGTAGTTGTTGTTACCTGTAAGTTGGATTGGACCTCTCCCATAATAGTCTCTTTTATTTATCTCTTCTATGTAACAGAAGTCTGTGTATTAAATCACACATACAAAAAAATATTATAATAACTCAATTTTAATTGACGTCGTACAAAATATGCAAAAAGAAACAATTGTTACCCAAAAACCATAGGTTTTCAACTTACAACCAGTCTCACGAGTAACATGAGCAACGAAAGCTGCGAGGTCTCGCTTTGAATCATCAACGGTACCGGATCTAGCAAACTTTGGGTAGTCTCGGGTGACTTTAAGAAATGTCACATGTGTGTAAAAACCTCTTCTATGACAGGTGATCGAAGACTCGGCCACAATTCCATTAAAGAAAATTTCTGTCTCTATATTAGCTCTATTTTCAAAGAAATTTTCAGTCTCTCTATTAGCTCTATTTACAGGATGATTCTGGGACACCCGTTCAGGGGTGAGGATTTCGACAAGAAATAGTACGACAAGCTGGAGGACGATCGAGAGAGTTGTTTTCATTTTGGTTTTATGGTGTGTGAAAGTAAAAACTCGTAGAGGGATATTTATAAATGGGAAAATGACTTATAAGGGTAATTATGTTTCAAAAATATTCAAAAAACACCATCCAAGTTTGGTTTGTTCAAAAAACACCATCCAAGTAAAACCTTTGTACAAAAAACACCATCCAAGTAAGACCTTTGTACAAAAAACACCAACGAACTATATGTTTTGTTTAAATTTTACCCGATGGTAACCGGCTCTTGCAGGTTAAACTGTTCATCTGTTATTATGCCATGTCACTAAATATTAGGCAAAGTCATCCTTTAACCTGCAAGAGCCGGTTACCATCGGGTAAAATTTGAACAAAACATGTAGTTCGTTGGTGTTTTTTGTACAAAAGCCTTACTTGGATGGTGTTTTTTGTACAAAGGTCTTACTTGGATGTTGTTTTTTGAACAGACCAAACTTGGATGGTGTTTTTTGAACAGTTTTAAAACATAATTACCCTTATAAGTCATTTTCCCTTTATAAATTGAAAGTCTTCTCCAAAGTCTCCGGTCATTTATTTTTCGTTGGTAACGTGAATATTGCGCAGTGGTCCAAATTCCATTATATTTTGGAATTGTTCGAGTCAAATGCAGTCAAGTCGTCAATATCACGTCCATCGAAAATATAATAAGATATCTCATGATAGTATAGCGTAATTCAATATTTATTGGCCCTCGCATTTTCTTGTCTTGGCAAATTACGCCCCGCTAGATTAATTACTCAGTATACCTAATGTAATGTTCAACCTATGGATATAACTGAACCTTCAATTCTTATTTAAATATGAAAGTATAAGAATAATAGAATATACAAGTAAATAGTATAAACTGTCCTTGGGTGTGTTTGACAAAATTAGCTGGAAGCTGGAAGCTATAAACTGTCCTTGGGTGTGTTTGACAAAATTAGCTGGAAGCTGGTAGCGGGTAGCGGGTAGCGGGTAGCGGGTAGCGGGTAGCGGGTAGCTGGTAACGAGAAGCGGGTAGCGGGTAGCTGGTAGCAGGAAGCTGTGACTTTTAGTTTGTATACGACTGTTCGGCAAAAGTAGCTGGAAGCTAATTTTAAAATATGTCAAATTACATAAAAGGACATATGCGTAATGATTGGTTATAGTTTTATGGGTATTCTAGTAATTAATGGTATAATTGGCAGAGCTTTTTGTTCAACGCTATTTCAACTAGCTTTTAAAATAGTAGCGTTTAGTTTAAAATAAAAACTTCAAGCTTGTGTCGCCGAACAAAGCTTTTGGTTTTTATTAGAGCTATTTCCTAAACGTTAAAAGCTAGAAGCTCTCAAACGCTTCCAAAAGCTCTGTGCTAAACACGCCCCTTGTAGATTAACTTGTCAGATAGTTTAAATAGTTTTACTTACTACATAAAACATTAAAACTTGTACAACTCCACTAGGACAAGTCCATGGCGTGCAAATTAGAAAATCAAATTGAGGTTCAACGTATCTTCAGGTGGGTTGCCACCTTTAGGGTTATTAAGATCAAACTCAACCCCATTGAAACCAATTTGACTGAAAAATAACAAAAGTGGGAATATAGAGATTTCTTCAATCCAAATGGGTCTTGAAAGGACTAAAGGACGAGAAGGTGATCATTAGGAAGAAAGGTGGATGATAAAAGATTTCATACAATAAGGACAATCTAATAGCATCTGGTATATGCTCACAGAATCAAACACATTTCATTCCTCGATAGACCACATAACATGGTAAGTAGTATATATAGCTCAGTATGGAATACACTCTGAAATCCTTTTCTCGTGTAGCAATGTATTTTTTCCATAATGCAATAATTTCTAAAAGTGTTGTATTTGACTGTGTTGCTTCAATATGTAGTTTTCGTTTTTATGCAATACTAATATATTCCAACATTTCCCCCCCCGACGTGGTAATTGCTGAAAAACTAAATAATTCTAAGACTTTTTGAAAAGTTCCAAAACTTAGGAAAATTTCCAAGTCTTCGGAAAGAATATAAATTTTCCTGAATGAAATTTATAAGTATTTGAAACAGATAAGTACCAAAAATGAATAACTTGTCATTCAACATAGAATGTATAAAGTACAAACATTCACAACAATACTTTACAAGTAAGAAAATCTATTACAACAAAGTTTCAATATAACAAAAAGGCTTGATGTAGTTTGGTGCAAATTCAATTATGTGTTTTAGCTCCACCACCTAGTTCCTAAACACACAATGACGTATTATAAGATCTAGAAATGTTTCCTTTACTTTCTTGTTAGGGTCTTCAATATTGCTTGTGGTGTTGATAAGGTGCTAGAGCATTGCAGTTGAATACCTTTTCTGTCAGCAAGTTTGAAGAAGCAGTTGTGCTTTTTGTTGAATATACAAATCCTTTTTATACTTTTCTCATCGGAAAACTATCAGGAAATTTATCAACCTTATATACGAATGTGAAGAGCATAAGTTTTTGCAAGTGAGAACCTGCTCAATTCAACATTAAGTGAGGTAAAGTCTCCTACTAACTCCATAGCATAATATCCTGTTCCGGTAAAGCAATTGAAGTAAACTTGCTCTTTGTTGGGGTAGATGCATGCAGCAAAGTAGACACATTATATTGCTTTGGTTCATGTGTGGGAAATCAGCTTCATTGAAATCATACTCATGGTCGTTAGATCTGGTCACTATAAGATTGAAATAAGGCTTCATGTTAAATAGTTTCATACTAATATGATTTACCTCCATTAAAAGTTTAACTCTAACTACACGTCTTCATTGGTCTTGACACTTTTTCATCAAATTCTTTAAGCCTTAAATGGAACCTTTTGACCTGATATACAATTGGTTCTTTGTAACGTCTCAAATTCCGGAATAAAATTTGAGATTTAAAAGCATTTCAAATTCGTAAAACGGGTTACGAAATAAAAACCATCCAATTCAAATTCGGTATTTAAAACGTAATAAATCGTGTTTATCAAAAACATGTACAAAACATTATTCAGCGGAAGACTTGAATACCAAAATCTCATATGCGATACAGTCGCGCTGTTCTCCAAGCTCAAGCCAATAGATACCAAAACTTCATATGTGATATAGTCGCGTCGTGCCCCAAAATACCACACAATTCATCACATAAAGCACATTCACATAGGTCTGTGGGCTTGCCCTGAACAATCTGGCTCTCGGGCTTACCCCGATCCGCCATTGATCAACTCATTCTTTGGACTCTCGGGCTTGACCCGATTCGTCCAACTCTCGAGCTCGCCTCGATTCGCCATCATTCTTTAGTCGCCAGAACAAATCCAACTACTAACACATACAAGCATAGAAGTCAAAGCATACAACCTAACCCATTGGGTTCCTATTACCGTCATGCAGTCATATAATGTAAGGCACACCCATCTAACACGCAATACTACATATAGTAAGGTAAAGCTACATACGCATGTAACATCACTCATAGTATAGTGAGAAGACTCACCTGATCCGCCAAGCTAAGCAGCACTCCACATGCGTGACCTCGGATCCCGAAAACATGAACTTCCTAATAACGATAAACTTTACTTAGAAAGTCCTAAACACCAAACGGGATAAACCTCCATGACCTGTACCCCGAATCTCTCAAGTTTGGTCAAAAAGTCAACGGTCAATGTCAAAGTCAAAGTCAACGGTCAAAGTCAACCCGAACATAGCGCCGCTAAGTGCGAACATCGGGAAAACCCATTTATTAGATATAGTGTCACTATCTCCATAGGGAGCGGGGTTATCTATGCAATTCAGCCTAATTCTTTCCAAAACTCTTAATCCATCAAGCCAAAGTCTTAAACCTTCCAGGACCCTTCTAAACTGTCACTAGATCCATAAAATGCTAAATTTACATCCATACATGACCATGCATGCCCAAGTCTCAAAACCAAAGTCTCAAAAGCTTTAAACTAGCCAAAACAACCATGCAACAATCAAAGAGAGCTTGGATCACTCTCTAATCCGTCTTAATGGCTCCAAAGGAGGTCTTAGAGACATAAAGTTCCGAACTTTATCCTTCCCAACTAAGGACAACACCAAAAAGGAACCATTACTCCATTTTAAACCATAAAATACAACTCAAACTACAATATGAGACCTTAGATCATAAAAAAATGGAAGCTTGAACTTATAATGGTACAGAACACAAGGTATTTGCTGATACCTTCTAGAATAAAGACTTCCTTGCACAAACACCACCTTCTTCTTCTTCTTCTTCTTCTTCAAGAACTCTTCTAAAATGAGCAAAAACACCAAAAATCACCCAAGGAAGCTAGGAGAGGGTTTGGAACGTTTCTTGAGGCTCAAGGGTGACAAATGACTGCTACCTAGGGTTTTGTGCCCTTAAATACATTCCAAAACTCGAAATCTAGGGTTTTGGTGCAAACAGCGACGGATAGCGCTTTATCCTTATGATAACAACACTATCCCAACAACGTACAGAGCCACTAACCTGACCCGCATAGCATTGCTATCATCCTACCATAGTGTTGCTATCTTTGACACCATAACGTCGCTATACCCCCTCCATAGCGTCCCTAACAACTTTTTCCAGCTTTTCTAAAAGACTTAGCTCCTTTAAACATCATGTTTGGACATTTCGGGAACAAGGTCTTACAACTCTCCCCCACTTAACAAGATTTTGTCTCCGGAATCCTTTCTTTATTCATCCAGACTGCGCGCCTAAATGTAACACCCCATCTTTCGTATACCTTAGAATGTGTAATCGTTTATAAAAAAACATGGTGAAGTAATAATTATATTCTTTCAAAAACTTTTCTTTTAGTATTTAAGACATCATTTGAAACATTTGGTCCCAATAAAACAATAAGTCTAAAAGTAATTAAAAAACTTTGGGGGTTACAAACTCATATCAAAACAACCATAGTAAAACATTTAAACATCTCAAGGATATGTCCCGTATTAAACTATCATTTCTACCGAAAATTCGGCATGACCTTTGGGCAATATGGACAAATCCATACCGACCCGATTCAATAAAACAACCCAAAAACAATACAGGACATAGCACGATATTGTACAACTACAAGGGAATTCTAAACCATAATCATACATCTCTCAATTACATGACATACTATACCGCAATTGAGATACTCTATCTCTGAACATCCCTTCTATCTACATTCCTCATCTCAGCTTTTAAGTCATTTCCTTCTATCATCTGTTAATCATCATCCTGTTCCTGAGTACATAGCATTTTAAAACAAAAATACGTAAGACATAAATGCCTCGTGAGATACATGGGTTTTAGACTCAATGAGTTTAAATCAATTTGAATATCATTAGCTATTAACAAATAAAGAAAACCTTTCCCTTCTTTTCAAAACCTGCAAACTCTACTGTTATGTCAAAACAATAAAACAAAAGTTCATTGCTATAATCATTAAAACATAAATCATTACTTATCATCCAAACAAAAGCTCATTGTTAAAACTTCAAATATTTTAGCTTAAAATGTCAAGTAAGCAATTCATCATAAGCAAACATAATCCAGGTACTTTCTTAACAAGCATAGACCAACTATAATTCATGATTAATTTATTATCATTTGGCTTTATACGGGTTTCCCCCTATCCATTTCCCTCCCTGAAATAGAACCAATCTATCCGTGAGGGCGTGCTGAGAAAACTACTTCGCGTCGGGAGGTACCATCCCAGTAGTGTCTTTTGACCTCCCCTCATTAGGGTGAGATCCTTGTCCGGACGTCTTTCATATTTCTTACATTTAGTTCATATTTCATTTATCATTTCATTACATGTTGGTGTCGATCATAAACATTATTCAATCATATAGAAATCATCCCGACCTTTGCATAAAACAACTTTTAAAACTTTAGAATCATTTGCAAACCATTTCAATCAGTCAACATAAATCAATACTTAATAATTCAAGCTTTAAAAACAACTTCGGAAACCATTATTCATAAAACATTTAACATAACTTTTGAAAATCATTTGTCAAACTATTAATCATAAAACAACTTGCATAAAAACAAAACTTGTTGCTATGTACCTAGAAAAGTCCTCATGTACTCACCTCGGTAGCTAGGTATGTCTAGCTACAATAATCCACTAACTCTTGACTCTACTTGCCTCTAGATGTCCATCAACCTCTATTGATTTATTAAGAGGTTAGAACATCATAAACTAATACATAACTAAACACATAATATGTGTTAAATCACACATAAATTCTTCTAACATCATCTAATTCCATTCCAAAGATTAAGTGTGATACTTAAACTATAATAATTATTTTGGAAACTTTTACCCTTTTTGTCCCAAATTTAACTAGTTATATATTTCTCGGGTTTAACATGTAATTTAAATAGCTGTATAAGTCTAACATACTTATAAAACACTATTAATTGCTTAGATGTCAAAACATCTCTCGTTTTATTCTTCTATGCCATTTTAGCAAATCCCGACAATTAAAGTTTCTATAAATAGTTCTTGTAAAACATGTTATTTCTCATTTGTTTGACTCCAATATATTACCAATATTTCATAAAAGTCATTCCCATTCGATTTTATGATCTATTTACATCATTGTTGAAAATACCAAAAATTGTCCCAAAAAGGGTTGAAATGCCCAATTCCAATCCAATTACAAAGTTTATTATTATTACTAAGTTTTGTCCCAAGCTAGTTTTTATTTCTATTATGTTGCTCATCAATTGTTGGAATCCTTGATTCCATTCCAATTTAATATATCAACCATTTCCCAAAATTCCATAAACATCAAACCTTTAAGCCATAATACAAGTTATTCCAAGAATTAAGCTTTAAACTTCCTTTCTCATATCTTTTAAACCAATATATTCCCAACATCAAATACATTACAAAATCTCATGTCAAGAACCAAGTTTGAAGTACCAAAAGTCATCCAACATCCTCAATTTTTAATCATAAATGTCGATGTTTAATCATAACAAAAAAAATCCATCTTGAACTTAATTTATCATTACATAATGTTTAACCTTTGAGTTTACTTGAATTTATTCACAATATATAATCACACTCAACACCCAAGAACCTTTTACATCAAAAGTCAAGCTACAATTCCATTTTATGGTCAAGTTTGACCAAATCAGGAAAAGTCAACTATTCATCATCTTCAACCTTAGAATAATCAATTTCATAAACTTTGAGTGTCTAGCAACATTAAAACCTTCATTCATAGGTAAACCATCATATAACACAAAAATCGCAATAATATCACTTTTCTTGCAACAAATCAAACATGCATTGACCCAATTTCAATTTTTAAACTAGGGTTCCAAACAAAATCAAGAGGGTACCTAATTGCACAAATTTCGGCCAATCACAGCCACCTCCGACCACCGTAGCCCTCCTGCCGCCTCCAGAGCCGGCTACCGTCGCCGACCGGTCGTCATCCTCCATCTTCAGCAACGTTTTCGCTGTGGCTTCTTCCCTCTCAGCGATAAATTAATGCAGCAGCAGCCAATGGCTGTTGCCTTCTCGATCACGCTATCTCACCCTTTGTCTCACTCGATCTCGATCTCTCTCAATTTCTGAAGTCGCGCACTTGTGTGCTGTGCGTGGGTTTGTTTCATCGAAAGGAGGAAGTCACGTTTCAAGAATGGAGAATACGCACAGCTCACAAAACTGGGTATTGGGTTAAACTTGGGTCAGATATGCAAATTTCCAGAAATACCCTTAATGATCATGGGTAGAAAATCTGCACATATCCATAATTTTCCCCAATCTTTACCTAGCCATAACTTCTACATATGAAACCCGATTTTTGCAAACTTTACCTCGTTAGAAAGGTGGGAATTGGATCTACAACTTTCCCTTACTGAGTTAAATCTGAACCCACTCAGATTACGTGCAATCTGCCCTTAAACATGACAATTTGACTATTTTTTGTCACTTTTTGACCATCTTTAATCCGTCATAACTTTTCGTTATAACTTCAAACGACCAAAATCTTTTTCCTATATTATCATTACATCTAAATCTACAAAAGTCCCCTGGACGACTTTTTCCCAAATCCTTATAGACTTTTAGATATTAATTTTTAAATATTTACTAATATTTTCTTCACTTTTAGTCCCAAAATTCCATTTTTGCCATCGGATCTTTAAATCAAATTTCCAAGTGAAATAATACCTTATTATGACTTGATAAAAGTTCATAAAACATAATTTCCATATTTTCACACTCCTTGACCATTTTGCCCTTCCGTACACAATTAAACTCGTTTTGATATCAAACTTCTTAGCATCAAGATACTTGGCTTAAAATCCTTACTTCATATATATTATTTAGGTTGTCATACTAAACCTCATAGAAATTCAGCCACTTACAACTCCTTACACGCCCGCACGTCCGAATACCAGAAGGAATTTCCCACCAACCTCCAATAAAGGATCATGAACATCCCGACGAAGATTCCCGTAATCCAAGCACCATACCTTGACACTCGAGAACCACACCGATCACCTCGCACCTAATCTATGCCGACCTACAAACTTTAGATATTCATTGCCAACGAATCCTTGTAAAGCCTCATGGCCACCATACCTGATTTAAACTGCCTCAACAAACACTCAAAGGTATAACACCAGATAAGCTAATATCACAATATCAACCACCGGCCTACCAACCCATAAGCACTCTGTCCAAAAGTATCTATACAATCGGGGTCTAACACCTCGCACATGACAAAACTACAAAATATTGGACTATTCTAGCAAACTATCACCAAGGTTATCAAACTCGAGATCCTACCTAGGATCGTTTTTTGTTTTGCAAAATCGGGATCATAGGATCGGATCGGATCGTAAGATTCTACCAAAAGCACAAAAAATGAAGCAATATATATTATACCATATGTTCACAAGTTACAAAAAGAAGTTTCAAAGATTCAAAATAGCTAATAGACATATCTGTAACGACCGTTTTTCAAAACAAAAAAAAAATTGTGAATAGTAACTCCGGCGTGAATAGTAACTCCGGCGTGAATAGTGATCCGACGTGAATAGTAACTCCGGTGTGAATAGTAACCGAGAGATGAAGTAAGCGCTTACCTCGTGATGACATCGACGATGATGTCGTGATGACGTCATGATGACGTCGTGAATAGTGTCGCTGATGTCGTGATGACGTCGTGAATAGTGTTTTTGAGCCCTATAAATAGAGGTCCAACCTCTTCATTTCAACCCACAACAAACACGAAACAACCTTACGATATCGAGGAGTGTTCTGGTGAGGAAAATAGGTCGGGAGGAGTTAGGAGCGAGCGGTAGCTGGTAACGAGGTGCTCGGGAAGTGTTGGAAGAGCGGAACGGGAAACGTGCCAAGGCTTTGCGAAAACGCCAATCTTAAGTGAGTAATCACTATCGTATTTCTCTAGTAGTTTATAAGTGTTAAACTATAATATGTAGAGGTTATACTATTCGTAATTCCAAAAATAATACCGAGTGATTTACTTACGAGGATGGTGTCTAGGCCGATTACTTGGGATCTGGTTGTTGGATTTTCCGAAAGGCTAAAATGCTGAAAGGATCCTGCCACCCCAACTAATCTTCTACCTGGCTATCCTTTACTTGATAAATCACGAGGTATCATGTTGGAATTATGGAAGGGTTTAGTGGTGCAACTATGGTATAGTTAAGGAGTAAAGAGTGATAAATGTCTTACTGTGTTAACAGTTAAAGAGGGAATACGAAGCAGAGATAAACGCTGTAGTCGACTATAATCAGGTGAGTTTCTCACTACATTGTGTGGACGTTATATGTCCTTTACCGTATTTTTGTGTGCTTATAATATGTTTATAAGATGTTGGTAAATAGTACCAAGTTATGTGTATATTATTGATATATATCTTTTTGTTATAATTGTATGGGTTGGGTTATGGTGTGTGTGGGCTCGACGTACTGAGTAATATAGAGATACGAGCAAAAGACACTAAGCAGAAACGCATGACTCGACGTATAGGGTATGCGCGGCTCTAAGTGCTGAGCCGGGGAATTAGATTTACTGAGCAGATACGTATAGGAGGATATAATCCAATATACTGGGTAGAGCAGGTTATGTGACGTGTGGTTGTATTTTTCATGTTAGGGGTAAAGTATGTGTAGCTGATATGCTGTGTAGTTGTTGGAACTCACTAAGCCGTGTGCTTATCCTTTCCCTTTTAAATTACCATTTCAGGTTGTACAGGTGAAAATGACGGACAGGCATGACGGGTACACACTGATGCTACTTATGTGGAGATTTATGCGGTGAATTGATGTTTAAATCATTTCTAAATATCTTCAAAATGTTAATTATTGAATAAATTGATATTTATTTAAATGAATATGTTTTATTAAAAACCGGGTGTTACAATATCCAATCTAATTTAATCTAAAATAACAAACAAATCATCCAGGCACACGACGAAGAGGGTGAGTGAGAGCCTGAGGGCTGAGTGAGACTGTGAGAGAGGGAGGAGACGAGGAGTCGAGGAGTCTGGACTCTGAAGTATAATGAAAGACGGAAGGAAATTCAGGGTTACAAGTCTTATAAGTTAGAATTTAATTTTTCTGAAAATGTCAAATAAAGTCAAAAATCAGATTTTTATTAAACTTAGTAGACTCGGATCGTATACGAGTATACGATCCCGATCCGAGTCTACGAGTTAACGTACGAGTTTAGTCAAAAATCAGATTTTTATTAAACTTAGTGGACTCGGATCGTATACGAGTATACGATCCTCGATCCGAGTCTACGAGTTTACGTACGAGTTTGCTAAAAAACGAGTTTAGTAGAATCGGGATCGTTTTTGGAATCTGGGATCGTAAACTCGTAAGAGTTTACGAGTAAACTCGGGAGTTTGATAACCTTGACTATCACGGACTATTCGACTCTTGCTTATCGCTAAGTAGTGGAACGTAAGGTTTTATTCTCATTTTTTGACCGCATCAACGACCGCGACGTGTGAGCTTTAACACTTACAAAGGTCCAGAATATATGGAGAATGCTGAATCTAGGTTGTAGATAGCTTCCTTGCACCACTGCCTTCCTTCCTTCTTCTTCTTCAAGTAACCTTCCAAAACAAGAAATGAAACTATAATCAATAATGGGGGCTAGGGTTTAGAGCTAGGGTTTTAATGGAGAATGTAGGCTAACAAGAGGGACATGCATATGGTTTAGTGACTTTAAGTAAGGCTCATATCCCGAGATTAGGGTTTATGCACTTCGGCACATCGCATCGCTAAACATGGTCGTTAGCGTCGCTAACCGTCATGCTCCGCGCATGCAGGATTTAAACCTTCCTATCCGCCGCTATCACCATAATGACTTGTAACACCCGGCTTTTAAAACAAAAACACCCCTGAAAATTTTTTTATTTAAAGCGAAGGTTTCATTACATAAAACCATAACATAAGGGGTATATTTTATTAAAAACGGGTACAAGTGTATCAAGGAGAGTATATAATACCATAATCTCCTTTGAAGCCGGGCTGCTACAACAACATCTATGAGTCCCACTGCTTAGTCACGGACTCTATCTTTTCCCCTATCAGGAACATGCTAACCTGCAGGGACATTAACAAGTAACGTGAGCTATAAAGCTCAGTGAGTAATCATATCTGCAAATAACATGTATAAGAAATACATTCATATATAGATCACTATATATGACAAATATCTTTCTAACCATCTTTTCAAATCAAATTCCACTTTAGTCTCTTCCGACTAACAGTATATATATTGTATGGATATCGGATCCAAACTACTAGCTTTACCGGCTGATCATATATCTCTTAGGATTTCGCATCCTGCTTCATAGCCTTACCGGCTGGAAAGTAATATCATGTGATTATCAAATCACTTTATCATATCTAATCTGTTATTTGCATACCGATCATATCAATTCTGTTTGCCATCAAGGTCATATGTTTATAAAAGAGAGTAATCATACAAATTCTCGATTACCATTTCTGTCCCCTGTTACTTAGTCATATTTGACTATACCATATATCATGACTATATAAGTCGTATCATTTGTCATGGCTATACAAGTCGCACCAAAACATTTCCAGCATATGAATCATAGCCCGAAGGCCGCACCAGTTTGGGTTCAACGACCCGGAATCATAGCCATAAGGCCGTACCATTTCTATATAAGAATATCATAGCCATATAGGCCGCACCAGTTGGATATAACATCCAGTATCATAGCCACAAGTGGCCGCACCATCTATTAACAGCTTATTTCATAATCAATTATGGCTCACGGGTTTACCCGCTATTGCCTAGACTCACGGCTCCGTTCTTGTCATCGCAATAACTCACGGCTTATCCGGTATTGCCTTATTAAAGTGGACTCACAGCTCCGTTCTTGTCTATCGCAGACTCACGGCTTATCTGGTATTGTCGCATTACTGACTCACAGCTCCATTCTTGTCTATCGTAGACTCACGGCTTATCTCGTATTGTCATATCCCTGTTTATCTATTTATTGACTCATAGCTCCGTTCTTGTCTTTCTCAGACTCACGGCTTATCTAGTATTGTCTTTTCAAATGTATCTTTGAACCATCAATTCCGTCCCCCAAAACAGTTTCAACCTGTAATAGATCAATCAACACATATCATATATGATATAAGTGAGATTACTCACCTGGATGCTAGCTGCATTTAAATCCCGGTTGTTTCTTGCCTTTGCATGCACCACAACCATTTTGTCCCATACCTATATTTTCATTTATATACCAAATGATAATAGGTTAATAATCATTTCAGTTGACTCTAACACATAAGAGTCCAATATTATGCAACTATAAATCATCCCTAGATGATAAACTTTCCATTTATCATCTTTTCACAAGTTTTACTATTCACCGAGCCATTCGTATTGATCTACAGTGCCCCCGAGTAGTCGAAAACTCAATTTAATAATTTGCCCAGACTTTCCAAACCATTAGGGACTTATGGTTCAAGTTTGAGGTAAATCGGACAAGCCAAACAAAAGTTAGCATTTTGAACCCCCTGTCTGGTGGGCGCACTGCGCCAGGTATTGGGCGCACTGCGCCTGGGCGCACTGCGCCTGGCGCCTGGGCAGTCCCCTGATCAGTCGCGATTTGTGCACTGTAGCACGCAGTTTTGGCCTATTAAGTCCTTAATCCAGTTCTTAATCGTTTGGGGTTCATTTCTAGGCTAAAACCTTACATTAAAACAAGGTTTTCAACCATTACAAACAACTCAATCAATCAAAAGGAAGAATTAGGGTTCTTAGTTCCAAAACCCCAAAACTTCAAATTCATCACAAATAGCAATCTACTTCCAAATTCTTGGATTAAGTCCTTTTAGCATGACTTAATGGAAGTATTAAACCATTTAAACCACATAATCATAACTGAAATTTGCAGATTTCAGTTTCTATAAAACTCATTAAGAATTTCTTCAAGAACTTGACTAAAAAGGCAATCTACTTACCTTATTTGCTTGGAAATCACCATCTTCCAACAATTGATCCAAGTTCTTGCTTCAAGCTTCAAAGATCTTCCAGAAATCGCACCCAAATTCCTTCCCGTAAGCTGAAAAATGGACAGCCACAATAGGAGAGTCAACTCTCCTATTTATACTTCCAAGTTTTGCAAATTTAGTCCCTAAGTTCATTTTCTTGAACTTTTGGCACTATAATCAAATTTCATGACAAAAACTAGTTTTTATGACATTTTAAGTCCAAAACTCAAAATATTATTTCAAACCAAATTCTTTTCTGTCCAAAAGACCAAATTACCCTTTTGTGGTAAAATGACCAATTTACCCCTTTTTGCTAGAATTAACCTTCAAATACTTATCACAAGTATTTGGTGTTACAAATTCTCCCCTCCTTCAAAAGATTTCGTCCCCGAAATCATACAAGGAGTTGAGGTTATGCCTCCCTCGTTTCACTTTCGGTCTTCCACATCATGTCGGAATCTCTATGGTATTGCCTAAGCACTTAACCATACTAGTCTTCTTATCTCGTGATTAGATCACAATTTGCATATCATTCCTCCGGTTGTCCCGGGTACCTTACCTACATATCTATCTTCATTTCAACATGAGGGATGCGTTGGAATTCATCATTCTATGTTCTCCAGAAATGAGATACATAGAAAACTTTATAAATTTCTTGAAGTTCATCCAGAAATTTAGATCTTTATCTCACAATTCTTACTCTTGGGAAACTATGGAAAAATCCAATAAACAAAGGATTTAACTTTCCTTTTGTCCCAAACAGATTTTTTTAACCTTTCCAAAGGATTACTTTCATACAACCATATTCCTTTACTTGGAATTTCAAAGGTTTATATACAGTGATCCACATACGACTTTTACAATTTCTTAACCATTCTTCAAATTCGTTCGTACCCAGCAAGTCTTCTCTTCAGTTTGTGCAAGAATCTAGGATCTAGCCAACGGCTTTATCACATCTTCAATTCAATAAATCGGAGGATAACACGGTATTCCATACCATACCTCATATGAGTTATCAAACTATTAGCATGTAAGCTCTATTTCTTGCAAATTCTCTCAAAAATAGACGATCTTCTTATCTTCTACTAGAGTCTGCTGTGCTATTTTCAAGCATATCTTCTAAAGTCTGCATCACTAGGTCACTTTGTTCATCAATATACGGTACTTGCAGAGACTTTATTGCAAAGTCTATAACAATGTTGTCCCATTTCTTTTGTGGGGCCAACAATGGGTAAATTTCTTCGCACGTTTCTAACGGTTTGACTTTACTTTGCGTACAAGTCAAATACTTTTCATGTGTCTTTCAATATCTTTCTTCAGTCCCGGCCACCAATACATAGGTCTTATCGTCCTATCCAGTCTGGTATTGCTCCGGGTATACTGCATATCTAGTACAAGATGCATCTTTTCAAGATGATTTTTATGTTTTACTTTGCTTTGGAATCCACATTCACAACCACCAAGGGTTTAAAATCACTGTGATTTCCAACTAGTTCCTGATAATATTCAATCATTTATTCATTTTTCACATTTTCAGACTTGCACACATCTTTCTCTGCTACCCGAATCAACTCAGGTAATCAATTCGCCACATTCATACATGTGGATGTAATCCTCAAAGGATATTCGTGTTGGATTAGGTGTCTAAGCCATGACTAATAATTAGTATTTACCTAATTAATAGAAGCACAGTCCATTTGGGTTGCCCTCATGGATGAAGGTTTGGTAGAAAATTTGGTAGAGAGAAAGGTTGATTTATTATAGGGTTAATAAATCAACAGGAATTAAATATATGGTTTATTAATATATTAAAGTTATAATATATTAATTAGAAACTATATTAATTAATTAGGAATTAATCCAGAATTAATTGGATTTAGTTTAGGGATTAAATTAATTAATTAAAGGTGTAGGGACTAAAACTGTAATTATTCAATAGTTGAGTAAGTGACAGTGGGAGTGACTAGTGGATTTCGATTTCTATATATGGTATATAGAAATTTCGAAATTAATATAATAGGATAAATAGGAGTTTGAATTATAAGATAAAAGGTTTATCTTATTTGAATTCAAAAAGGTTTATCCTTAAGGCTTATCAACTGGTTATTCTGTAACTATAAATAGGGGTCCCTGTAACCCTATTTTCGACGCCACTTTAGACTCAGAATCTCTCTGGAATTTTCGATCCATATACCTCCAAACTTGGGTGTGACTTTCATTTGAGGCAGGATACTTTTGCTGCTCAGCTTCCAAGAAATTAAGGTTGGTTTTTCTGTTTTGATCTTTAGTTTCTTTTATTGGCCTTTAGGTTTTGTTATATGTTTAATTAGAAGAAAACATATATCCTCATAGGTTGCATGTGAACTTAGGTTATTTAGTTCATGGTTTGCAGAAAACCTTTCAGTGGTATCAGAGCTTGTTTTGTTTTCTTGTTGAATTGCTATAACTGTTTTAGGGTTTAAAGCTTCTAAACCCTATTATTGTATGGATCGACTTTTAGGATTAGGGTTTTGGAAACCCTAATCCCCCCCATGTTATTTTCGATTTTGGCTTTAGGGTTTTAGGAGGTTTTCTATTTTTGGTAACTTTATTTGTTAATTAAATGGATAACCTTAAACCCCATTATTTGAAATCGATTTTTAGGGGGTTGAGGATAGGTTTTAATTAATTTGATTAATTTGGATAAACCTATCTTCATTTGAATTAATTTAATTAATTGTTAATTAAAAGATAATTCAAAAGGGATTTAATTAATTTTAAATTTTCGAAAATTAATGGAAAAATCCGGAAAAATATTTTAAAATGTTTAAAATATTTAGATTTAATTAATTTAATTAATTGGTAATTAAAATTGATTAAATCGAATTTTAAGGTTTAATTTAATTTAAAATTTAATTGTTAAATTTGGTAAAATTAAAAGATAAACCTAAAATATTTTAAAGGGTTTTAAAATATATCTTATATATGTTATTAAAAGTTAATACTATATATATGAGATAAATTTGGTTAGTCAAATCAATAGTAGGCCTCATTCACGAAGCTGGTCTATAAAGTGGGTATAAGGAGACTGCCTATAAAATGGTAGTCTAATGGGTGAACACTCTCACCCACCGCTCGCCTGATCAGTGGAGGGTCGTTAGCCGAACGGGTTTGACAGAACCGCTTAATCATTAAAAGTATAATGATCAAAGTACTAGAACAATTTACAAAATCCCAATCTAGTTACTTTAGGAAAAATGTGAATTTGATGCTAACCCATGAAATTGCACATTGCACTTTATGAAACGTTGGTGGAGCGTGTGTGGTTTACCGGCACACCAATAGGGGTTCATAAAGAGTCGCAATGGGTGTCTCGGGTGTTATCATTGTTGATGGAGCGTGTGTGGTTTACCGGCACATCAATTTGAGATGATAATGGACCCCGAGAGTACCAAGCTAATTTTGCATGGTTATTCACACCCGGTTTGTGATCCTCGGCATCCCAGTCACAAACAGTGGGGCATATCCGAGATTAAACATGCTATTGACCAGTTCAATAAATCTCAAAAGAAACTAGGAATTCCATTTATAATAAGATTATTTTTCCGCGGTGGACTCGGCTGAATCGTCATTCGCCTACCTTTATAAAATCTGCTTATAGATTACGACATCCCTCTTATATGTTGCAAATTGTTATAGTTGGATCCTAGCCTTATTTTATATTGGGTTATTATAAGGACCGACAAGTATCTAATTAAACTTACCTTCTTTTATAGATGTCTTCTGCTGATCAATCCGCTCCCCACTCAAACTCCAGTGTTCCCTCTATCCTCTCACTGTGTTCCAAGGTTCAATTGAACGTGACAAACTACAATGACTGGATTAGAAACATCAAGATGGCTCTGAGGTACGAGAACAAAGAGTATGTTCTCGAGACTGAGCTTGTCGATGTTGACCCTGAAACTGCTACTCCCGAGGAAATTGCCTCGTACCAAAAACATTCTGATGATGCAACCAAAGTGGCCTGCATCATGATCGCCACAATGAACCCCGAATTGCAAAGGATATACAAAGACTACTGGCCCTTTGAGATGCACAAGGAGCTTGCGGAAAAGTTCCGCAAGCAAGAGCGCATCGAAAGGTGCGAGGTGGTCAAAGACTTCACGAACAGCAAACCTAAAGATGGAGAGTCCATCTGCGCTCATGTGCAAAGAATGCAAGGTTACGTGGAGCGGCTTAGAAAGCTTGCGATGCCTGTACCGGAGGAGTTGGCCGTTGACATAGTGCTTAACTCCTTACCGAGTTCTTATGACCAGTTCAGGCTGGCTTATCATTTGAACAACAATCAGGCTAACCTGACTGAGTTGCATCGCATGCTTCGAGTTGCTGAGGACGGGATGAAGGGTAAAAGTGTACCCTCGGTTAATCAGCCCGTCCTAGCCATTGGAAGTGGCAAAGGAAAGAAAAGGAAGGGCCCTCCTCAGCAAAATTGGAGGGAAAAGGTTCAGGTCGGGTCGTCTCGCAATGGCTCGAGAACCAAGTCTTCCCAGATTCCTTGTGTGGCCAACCCCGATGAAGCCAACTGTTTCTACTGCAAAGAGAAGGGCCATTGGAAGAGAAGCTGCCCCAAATACTTGCAGGATGTCAAGGATGGGAAAGTAAAGCCATCGACAGCAGGTATATACACTATCTCTAAAAACTCACCATCTTCTAATTCTTGGGTCCTTGATACAGGATGTGGTTTTCACATTTGTTCTGATCTGCAGGGCCTAAAGGAAAGCAGGGAGGTGGAGCACGGTAGACTGAACCTGATCATGGGCAATAGGAGATCGTCCCCTGTTACCAAGATCGGCGTTTATAGTTTAGTGCTTAGTAGTGATGTTAGCTTAGAGTTATTTAATTGTTGCTATTCTCCAGAAATGGCAAGAAACATTATTTCATTTCACGCATTGTTCAGACAAGGATTTCAATTTTCTTTTGATAATAAAATTGGTTCGATTTCTGTTTTCAAAAATGGTATTTTGATTTTTACTACTTATCATTGTGATGGTGTGTATGAAACTGTTGAAAGTGCTGACAATTTAGGACATAGTGTAAATTATATTGATTCTACTAGTGGTGTAGAAAAGGCATGTATGTGGCATAGTCGGCTCGGGCACATCAGCAAGAAACGCATCACCCAACTCCAAAAGGATGGAGTGTTGGAATCATTCGACCTCAGGTCGGATGATGTATGCGAATCTTGTCTATTGGGCAAGATGACTAAATCACCTTTCAAAGGGTCTTTTGAAAGAGGTGAAGGTCTGCTGGACATCATTCACACGGATGTGTGTGGTCCATTCAGATCAACCACAAAGGATGGCACGCGGTTCTACGTAACCTTTACTGACGATTTTAGTAGATACGGTTATATCTACTTAATCAAGCACAAGTCAGACACCTTTGAAAAGTTCAAAGAGTTTAAGAACGAGGTAGAGAATCAATTAGGCAGGAATATAAAGATGCTCAGGTCCGACAGAGGCGGAGAGTATCTAAGTATCGAGTTCCTAGACTATCTAAAGGAATGCAGAATAGTTTCACAGTTGACACCTCCCAGGACACCACAGTTGAACGGTGTTACGGAGAGGCGCAACCGAACCCTGTTGGACATGGTTCGTTCCATGATGAGTCGAGCTTCACTTCCCATCCACTTCTGGGGGTATGCCTTAGAGACTGCCGCCCATATCCTCAATCTTGTCCCTACTAAAAAGGTTGCTAAAACACCTCATGAAATGTGGACGGGGAAAGTTCCCTCGTTGGCACACATCAAAGTCTGGGGTTGTGAGGCTTTCATTAGACGAGAGACTCAAGACAAACTCGCAGAAAGAAGCGAAAGGTGTTTCTTCCTTGGTTATCCCAAACAGTCCTTTGGATACCTATTCTACAGACCGAGCGAGGACATGGTCTTTGTAGCTAGACGAGCGGTCTTTCGAGAGAGAGAGCTCATATTCGAAGAGGACAGTGGGAGTACCATTGATCTGGAAGAAATTCAAGTGTCATCAGATGACGCAACCTTAGGAGAAACTAGCAACCAACATGAGGAAGAAGTTCCTGTTGGTCCGACTGATGTATCCTTACCTCTTAGGCGTTCCGGAAGGGTTAGCATGCCACCCGAGTTTTATGGGTTCCATATAACTTCGGATGGGGACACGTTTGTCAGTGATAGGACACTGATAAATTTGGATGAACCAGCTAACTACCAGGAAGCAGTGGCGGGCCCTGAGTCTGCCAAGTGGAAAGAGGCCATGGATAGCGAGATCAAGTCCATGTATGACAATCAAGTTTGGAACTTGGTTGACAATGTACCGGGTCGAAAGACAGTCGGGTGCAAATGGATCTTCAAGAAGAAGACCGACATAGACGGAAAGGTACACACTTTCAAGGCAAGACTGGTTGCGAAGGGCTTTACTCAAACCCCAGGGGTTGACTATGACGAGACATTCTCACCAGTAGCCAAGATAAAGTCTATTAGGAGTATGCTGGCCATAGCTGCATTTCATGACTATGAAATTTGGCAGATGGACGTCAAAACCGCTTTCCTTAACGGGAAGTTGACTGAGGATGTTTACATGAATCAGCCAGAGGGTTTTGTCGATGCAAAGTATCCTAATAAGGTGTGTAAGCTTGAGAGATCAATCTACGGATTGAAACAAGCTTCTCGCAGCTGGAATCTTTGTTTCTATGAGAAAGTCAAAGAGTTTGGCTTCTCTAGGAGCGAGGATGAGTCCTGCGTATATGTCAAGGCTAGTGGGAGTATAGTCACCTTTCTGGTGTTGTATGTCGATGACATACTGCTCATGGGAAACGATATTCCAACCTTGCAAGATGTCAAGGCTTGGCTTGGGAAATGTTTCGCCATGAAGGACCTAGGAGAGGCTGCCTATATTCTCGGGATAAGAATATTGAGAGATAGGAAGAAGAGACTAATTAGACTTAGTGCGGGTACATACTTGGAAAAGGTACTAAAGAGGTTTAGTATGGAAAATTCCAAGAAGGGAAAGCTACCTATCCAAAGTAATGCAAAATTGAGTAAGACTCAAAGTCCGAGTACAGACGAAGAAATAGATGAAATGAGTCGGGTACCTTACGCTTCGACTGTAGGATCAATCATGTATGCTATGACGTATACTCGCCCTGACGTGGCTTTTGCTTTAAGCATGGTCAGTCGGTACCAGGGAAACCCTGGAAGGGCGCATTGGATAGCTGTGAAAAATATACTCAAGTATCTGCGAAGGACAAAGAACATGGTGTTAGTCCTCGGTGGCAGTGATACCTTGAGAGTTGAAGGATATACAGATGCCAGTTTTCAGACGGATAGAGACAGTGGTCGGTCTCGGGCTGGGTATTCCTTTTGAACGGTGGAGCAGTTACTTGGAAAAGTTCCAAGCAAGAAACAGTGGCTGATTCTACGTGCGAATCAGAGTACATAGCAGTAAGTGAAGCGTCAAAGGAAGCGGCTTGGCTGAAGAACTTTATCGGTGACCTTGGAGTAGTCCCGAGTATTCAGGAGCCCTTGGAACTGTTCTGCGATAACGAAGGTGCGGTCGCCTTGACAAAGGAACTGCGAGACCATGGAAAGTCCAGACATATCGACAGAAAGTACCACTACATCAGACATAGGGTAGAAGAAGGTCACCTCCTTGTAAAGAGGGTATCATCGGAAGATAATCCTGCAGATCCCTTGACAAAGGCTATGAGTAGGATTAAGCATAATCAGCATGCTAGGAGCATTGGATTAAGAGATGATATAAGTTTTTGTAATTAGATAGGTTTTGAAACTTGTAACAATGTTATTGTATTTGACATTTGTGATTTAATAATGGAGATTTATTAATGAGTAATAGTTTACTAATTTTGTCAATTATATATCTTTGTATTTCATTTTGCATATTTTACTTCCTGAATAATTGGATTATTCAAATATCCACAGTCGCTCATGCTTTTAGGGAGTAAGTATGAAGCAAGGCTGTCATGAATTAGTTGTAGATTGTCTAATGAGTTAGACATTGCAATAAGATTGCTGCAACATTCATGAGTACTTGGAAATAGAGATTTGAGTATTGGATAAACCTGCGCTCAATGGATTGCTTCATGGATTACATCACGAGCAATATTGAGACGATAATATCTTTTGATCTTTAAGCTAAGACATATGAGTTATGATTTACTAAACGGTTGTTCATTGATAATACGAAAACGCATCGGTAACTTGGTGTTATAAAACGTATTGTTGTGAGTAATTTGTCCGGTAAAAGACATAAGTATGTGAGTCAAAGTTTATTCGTCCCTTGACCCTAACGGGGAACAGATATCTGTAGGCCTCTCGATGATTTTGAAGTTGACTAAAATGGTTGGCCAACCGGGACTAAATTGGTAGTCTTAGAGTCATATGCAAATCGGAAATCGAGAAACAGTGAGTCAGACCAGGATTGATTTTATCCATGTCTTGAGTCTGAAATTATATTGTTGGACGGAGGATCATCTGATCACTTATCTTTGGACAGAACTGACTAGGTCAGAGTTTCACAGTAGTTTCTAGGAAGCTTAAGGTGCTGGTTAATTAGAGGCTAAATTAGTAATTATAGTCATAGACTTATCCAAGTGGGAGACTGTTGGATTAGGTGTCTAAGCCATGACTAATAATTAGTATTTACCTAATTAATAGAAGCACAGTCCATTTGGGTTGCCCTCATGGATGAAGGTTTGGTAGAAAATTCGGTAGAGAGAAAGGTTGATTTATTATAGGGTTAATAAATCAACAGGAATTAAATATATGGTTTATTAATATATTAAAGTTATAATATATTAATTAGAAACTATATTAATTAATTAGGAATTAATCCATAATTAATTGGATTTAATTTGGGGATTAAATTAATTAATTAAAGGTGCAGGGACTAAAACTGTAATGATTCAATAGTTGAGTAAGTGACAGTGGGAGTGACCAGTGGATTTCGATTTCTATATATGGTATATAGAAATTTCGAAATTAATATAATAGGATAAATAGGAGTTTGAATTATAAGATAAAAGGTTTATCTTATTTGAATTCAAAAAGGTTTATCCTTAAGGCTTATCAACTGGTTATTCTGTAACTATAAATAGGGGTCCCTGGAACCCTATTTTCGGCGCCACTTTAGACTCAGAATCTCTCTGGAATTTTCGATCCATATACCTCCAAGCTTGGGTGTGACTTTCATTTGAGGCAGGATACTTTTGCTGTTCAGCTTCCAAGAAATTAAGGTTGGTTTTTCTGTTTTGATCTTTAGTTTCTTTTATTGGCCTTTAGGTTTTGTTATATGTTTAATTAGAAGAAAACATAGATCCTCATAGGTTGCATGTGAACTTAGGTTATTTAGTTCATGGTTTGCAGAAAACCTTTCAATTCGTTTCAATTTCAAGGCATCTATAGTCACATCTGCCCTTTAGAGATGGTACAAGATTTCATACCCAAAATCTCTAAGTAACCCATCTATCTTAATTATCACATATTTAGCTTCTTTTTGATCAATTAAGTACTTCAAACTTTTATGATCCATACAAACAGTAAGCTTTACACTATATCGATAGTGTTTCCAAAGCTTCAATACCAAAATCATAATTCTTACTGCAATATCATGCGCCCAAGGTCAACTCTGGATGCATTTCTATAATCAAGTTTATCTTCTCCGCTTAGCTATAATGCTAACACCGGAACTTCACACATCAGGTTTATTTCAACCTCTGAAAAGTTATTTGTGGTCTTTCTACCACTCAGACTTTTCACTTTTCTTAGTAAATAGAACAATAGTCAAGGAGCAGTTTTCTACAACTCTCCCATAATAACCCGCCAACCCAAGGAAACTACTAATTTCAGTCAGATTCCAAGGCGGTTCCCATTTTATCACAGTATCATTTTCACTGGATCTACTTTATCATCTCTGGCATTATTAACATGCCCAAAAAATATAAAGCTTCTTTTAGCCAAATTTTCATACTTGGAGAATTTTACATATCACTTAACTTAGTGAAGTAACTCCAATATCTGGTACAAACATACCTCATATTCGATCTGGTTTCGAGAATATCAGATTATCAGTAGTCAATGCACACATGCATCAACTTGTCTTTCTTCTTTTCAAATAAGGTAGGGCTCCATACGATGACACATACGATCATAAGAGACCCTAATACAAAATTTTCTTCTAGTTATTTTCCAACTCTACCATCTCTACAGATGCAAATCAATACAGAGCCCGTATACCAAAAACGGCTCCCAAAATCAGTTTAATCATAAACTCTTCTCGCCAATCTAGCAGAAATCTTGGAAGTTCTTTTCAAAAGAAGCATCCGAGAATTTATTTAGAGTAGTACACTACTATCACTGTTTTATTTAACTTGGCCAATACCACGTATGCCAACTACAACATCATTCTTTTACTAACTCTTTTCCGAGTTTAAGCAAAGAAAATAACCGGTATTATTAACAACGGTCATTTACCATGGATTTTCATACGTTTCATTTCTGTTTTAAGAACCATAATGTTCTTGTTTCTACAATTCATGTTAGCATAATTCATTGCTAACCAATTCATATGCACAATTACTTTCAAGTCATTGGTAGTCATCGACTTCAGATTCATAGGGAAAATGGTCCCATAAATCCTAGGCAGACTACTTTTCAGGTGTTCAATATCTAGAACATATTTGTTATCTGCTATAGCTACTTCCAACTTTTCATCCATAATCGTTGATGAAATATTCAAACAAGACACCAGTGTCACCGATCCAAAGCGTAGCTTCATGGATCAAATATAACATACACGAGTTATATTCAGAACAATTATATCGGAGATCATATCAGTCTCATCACGAGCTTCTTCCACAATCTGCTGGAATGCTCAAGGTACCACTGGTCCTTTTTAACCATTCATTTCTTCTTTCTTTCCTGGGTTCATCACCCGTTACTCCACATTTAGCACGTGAGTATTTCATAAGGAAGTGATCTATAGTTCCACGCTGGAACCACTTCTGTCCCACACAACAAACTCGAGCAATATGCTCCCATTTTCTGCAATTTCAGCATGTCAACGATAGAGTCTCAACTCTAAAATGTTCCGAGTGCTTTTCCTGCACTTCTTATACCACATCATCTTTTCGTTCTGGTCCCTTCCCTTTAAGGTTAGACCTAATTCGTTTTAACTTCTTCTTAAGTATACACCAATCGTTTTCTGCTTTTCTTGTAGTCTCATCTACTTTTCTTTCACCTTGAATATCAGTCAAGGTGAGCACCCAATTTCTTTCTCTGACCACAGCAGCTACTATTGCTTGTCATGTGGATTTTCTGCTACTTGTCTCCTTGCCCCTCGTTCAATGGAGCCTTGAGAAAGGACTGGTCTACTTCTTAAAGCTCCACGCCCTAAATTCCTCCCAGTAATTTTCACTGCTCATACTTCTTATACATCAGAAGTCAGCAACGGTTAGGTTATATATGTATAATAACAACTATATACACCTAACTATACATCATGTCTACTATCTCTTAAGGTTTAAGCCCAGGAATCTACTCTATAGACACCTAGTTCACTTAAACCACGGCTCTGATACCAACTTGTAACACCCGACTTTTAAAACAAAAACACCCCTGGAAATTTTTTTATTTAAAGCGAAGATTTCATTACATAAAACAATAACATAAGGGGTATATTTTATTAAAAACGGGTACAAGTGTATCAAGGAGAGTATATAATACCATAATCTCCTTTGAAGCCAGGCTGCTAAAACAGCATCTATGAGTCCCACTGCTTAGTCACGGACTCTATCTTTTCCCCTATCAGGAACATGCTAACCTGCAGGGACATTAACAAGTAACGTGAGCTATAAAGCTCAGTGAGTAATCATATATGCAAATAACATGTATAAGAAATACATTCATATATAGGTCACTATATATGACAAATATCTTTCTAACCATCTTTTCAAATCAAATTCCACTTTAGTCTCTTCCGACTAACAGTATATATCTGTCTGGATATCGGATCCAAACTACTAGCTTTACCGGCTGATCATATATCTCTTAGGATTTCGCATCCTGCTTCATAGCCTTACCGGCTGGAAAGTAATATCATGTGATTATCAAATCACTTTATCATATCTAATCTGTTATTTGCATACCAATCATATCAATTCTGTTTGCCATCAAGGCCATATGTTTATAAAAGAGAGTAATCATACAAATTCTCGATTACCATTTCTGTCCCCTGTTACTTAGTCATATTTGACTATACCATATATCATGACTATATAGGTCGTATCATTTGTCATGGCTATACAAGCCGCACCAAAACATTTCCAGCATATGAATCATAGCCCGAAGGCCGCACCAATTTGGGTTCAACGACCCGGAATCATAGCCATAAGGCCGCACCATTTCTATATAAGAATATCATAGCCATATAGGCCGCACCAGTTGGATATAACATCCAGTATCATAGCCACAAGTGGCCGCACCATCTATTAACAGCTTATTTCATAATCAATTATGGCTCACGGGTTTACCCGCTATTGCCTAGACTCACGGCTCCGTTCTTGTCATCGCAATGACTCACGGCTTATCCGGTATTGCCTTATTAAAGTGGACTCACAGCTCCGTTCTTGTCTATCGAAGACTGACGGCTTATCTGGTTTTGTCGCATTACTGACTCACAGCTCCGTTCTTGTCTATCGTAGACTCACGGCTTATCTGGTATTGTCATATCCCTGTTTATCTATTTATTGACTCACAGCTCCGTTCTTGTCTTTCTCAGACTCACGGCTTATCTGGTATTGTCTTTTCAAATGTATCTTTGAACCATCAATTCCGTCCCCCAAAACAGTTTCAACCTGTAATAGATCAATCAACACATATCATATATGATATAAGTGAGATTACTCACCTGGATGCTAGCTGCATTTAAATCCCGGTTGTTTCTTGCCTTTGCGTGCACCACAACCATTTTGTCCCATACCTATATTTTCATTTATATATCAAATGATAATAGGTTAATAATCATTTCAGTTGACTCTAACACATAAGAGTCCAATATTATGCAACTATAAATCATCCATAGATGATAAACTTTCCATTTATCATCTTTTCACAAGTTTTACTATTCACCGAGCCATTCGTATTGATCTACAGTGCCCCCGAGTAGTCGAAAACTCAATTTAATAATTTGCCCAGACTTTCCAAACCATTAGGGACTTATGGTTCAAGTTTGAGGTAAATCGGACAAGCCAAACAAAAGTTAGCATTTTGAACCCCCTGTCTGGTGGGCGCACTGCGGCAGGTATTGGGCGCACTGCGCCTAGGCGCACCCCGCCCTGAACCTGGGCGCACTGCGCCTGGCGCCTGGGCAGTCCCCTGATCAGTCGCGATTTGTGCACTGTAGCACGCAGTTTTGGCTTATTAAGTCCTTAATCCAGTTCTTAATCGTTTGGGGTTCATTTCTAGGCTAAAACCTTACATTAAAACAAGGTTTTCAACCATTACAAACAACTCAATCAATCAAAAGGAAGAATTAGGGTTCTTAGTTCCAAAACCCCAAAACTTCAAATTCATCACAAATAGCAATCTACTTCCAAAATCTTGGATTAAGTCCATTTAGCATGACTTAATGGAAGTATTAAACCATTTAAACCACATAATCATAACTGAAGTTTGCAGATTTCAGTTTCTATAAAACTCATTAAGAATTTCTTCAAGAACTTGACTAAAAAGACAATCTACTTACCTTATTTTCTTGGAAATCACCATCTTCCAACAATTGATCCAAGTTCTTGCTTCAAGCTTCAAAGATCTTCCAGAAATCGCACCCAAATTCCTTCCCGTAAGCTGAAAAATGGACAGCCACAATAGGAGAGTCAACTCTCCTATTTATACTTCCAAGTTTTGCAAATTTAGTCCCTAAGTTCATTTTCTTGAACTTTTGGCACTATAATCAAATTTCATGACAAAAACTAGTTTTTATGACATTTTAAGTCCAAAACTCAAAATATTATTTCAAACCAAATTCTTTTCTGTCCAAAAGACCAAATTACCCTTTTGTGGTAAAATGACCAATTTACCCCTTTTTGCTAGAATTAACCTTCAAATACTTATCACAAGTATTTAGTGTTACATGACAGCGCTTCGTAGAGTCATGCTCTTTAAAACACTTGGAATTTAATTCGTTAAACCTTTTAAATCAATACCTGAGACACAGACTTTACACTTGGGATGTCGATCACTTTATGAGTGAAACAATCACCATGTTAAGCTTCATGTCACCATAATTTACCCTATTTTTACCTTGGGATGCCCTTTTGTTAAAAATTTGATGTATTTGTACATTTTCCACACAATTTTACTAAAATGGCTTTCAACTACTTTTAAAAAACTATTTCAAACTACCGATATCAACAGTATTTTACATAAGACTGTAAGAGCGGTCAACGATTCGATTCCACCCATTTTCTTTAATTTGGTCTTTACTGTGTGTTTGGTATGCTGGAATGAAATCACAAATGAATGGAATCAATGACATAATGAAATGAGCAAAGTAATAAAATAAAGTATTATACTTCATTGTCATGTTTGGTTGATATAAAAGACTGAATTAATCATTCAAACATGTTTTTTGTTATCTATAAATAAAAAAAATAAATAAGATTAAATCAATAAACAAACAATATAACATTATTTATATTAATATATTTTACCTAAATAAGGTTATATAGTTAAATAGATTGCATATAGATATATTGCACTTTGTTTAATATGTTATATGTATTTCAAATAGTTAAAAAATACATGTAAAATTGTTTAAAAAATAATAAAATTAAACACCATGAAATTTTAAAATAAATTTAAAAATTAACAATTTTAGTTATTTTCGGATAATAAAAAAATTAATTGGTGTTTCTAGTTAAAAAAATTCTTATTATTGACGTTTATATGAATAAAAGTATGTTGTAATTATAATAATATTATCTTTCCACTCCTTCAAGAAATGAAAAGAAAAAAAAGCAACTCTCCTCTATAGAATGCAAATTATCACAAATGAATGAATCACATTTGGTGAGTAATGCTTCGTTCTATTCCGTTGTGGCAACCAAACAAAAAAAATTCCATTCCACCTTAATGATATATTTCATTCCCTGGTTGATTATCGCATACCAAACACTTTAGCATTTTAAAAAGTAATATCAAAATTCCTTTCTATCCTGAGAGATCTCAAATATCAATTCAAAACTTCGAAAAAGAACCTCAAATATCCTTCCCCTTAACTCGATATTAAGCCTTAAAAATACATCCATTCAACTCGAATTGAGCATCAAATATTACATGAAGCGACATAGATACTCTAAACTTTGACCATTCATGCTGCAATATGTAATACCTCAAACCTAAAGAGTATCTCCCCAATCTTTTAAAATTTTTATGGCTTATCAATCGGTAGATGGAGTTACACATGTTATGTTATAGATTTACTATTATTTATTTTGATAGGATTTTTTGATGTAATCTTATGTTCAAAATCTTGGAAAAATGAAAAAAAAAATATCTCGATACTAACAACGTTTGGTGCAAATACCAAATTTGTAAAAAGTTGAATATTGTTTTATCAAGCTTCTTTTTACCTAAGTTGTAAAATGAATGATGAGAAAAATAGTTTTGTTCTCTTGAATTCTTAAAAAAGAAGAAAACAAGGTCTTTTTCAACACTTTTCTGTCATTTTGAAGATGAAGCTTAATTTTATTAAAAGATTTGAACTATAAAAATTTTCTGTTTACTTATTTTCTTAAAATTGTGAAATATCTTTCTTGTCTAATTTTCTTTAGTTTAAAAAAACTTAAAAATGATCAAATCTCTTTCATTTTCAATCACCTCCGTAACAAACATAAAATTAAAATAAGATTTCTTTTCCATCATATCCTCGGAATTATACAAACTCCGATTCTTACAATAATCCATTCTATCTTCACAATTCGGATGGTCCTGGATTAGTACTTGTTTCTCAAGTGCTCACAGGAGACAACTACGATACCTGGAGTCGCTCTATGAGAATCGCTATTTCTGTTAAAAACAAACTTGATTTTGTTGAAGGATCTGTGATTGCTGAACCTGATCCGGCAGATCCGAACTTTTGAGCTTGGCTTCGCAACAGCAATGTGGTCATTTCATGGATTCTCAATTCGGTCTCGAAAGAAATATCTTCAAGCATCATTTATCTCACCACAGCTGCTAAAATGTGGAAAGAATTAAAAGAACGCTTCCAACAATCTAATGGTCCACGAATTTTCCAACTCAAGCGTGATTTGATGAATGTTGTTCAAGGATCAGACTCTGTTAGCGCTTATTTCACAAAACTGAAGACACTTTGGGAAGAAGTTTCAAATTACAACAATAATTGTATTTGTGGAAAATGCACTTGTGGTGGTGCGAAAGAAGCTGAACATGCTATGAGTTTCTTAATGGGATTAAATTCCAATTATGCTCAAGTTCGAGGTCAGATCTTGTTAATGGATCCGATTCCTTCTGTTAACAAGATATTTTCTCTTATTATTCAAGAAGAGAGACAGTTCAATATTGGTAACACTCCTACTCCTACTCTTGCTTTCAATACTCGTGTTCATACTGTAGTATCCAATGATGGAAATGGAAATAACAACAACAAGCCAAAATCCAATCCATCTTACAAGAATTTCAGGAAAGAATCTCCATTCTGTTTACACTGTCAGAGAACTGGTCATACACAAGAAAAATGCTACCGACTTCATGGTTTCCCACATGGATATAAAAATTCAAAGCCTCAGACTAGGGTGAATTCTGTTGATGTGGATCAATCCTCAGTTAATCAAGAAGTGTCTCCTTCAACAAATCTTTCTACTGATGTCTTAACTGGTCTTACTCAGCAACAATGCGAAGGTTTGATTGCTCTTCTTTCTGGGAAAATTGCCTCTGTGAATATGGTGACTCATTCCACTTCTTCATATGAGAATTTTGCAGGTAAATACAGAATTCTTAGTCTTAATTCTGGAGAATACATATCTAATGTTTGGATATTAGATTCAGGGGCTACTAGACACATTTGCAATAATAAGAGTGTCTTTATAAACATGAGGGGTATAATTGGCACTAGAGTGAAATTACCAAATTATAATCTCATTTCAGTTACTCAACAAGGAGACATAAAACTAACAAATGAGATACTTTTAACGGATGTCTTGTATGTACCACAATTTGAACTCAACCTGGTTTCTGTGACATGTTTGACTAAATCTCAGCTATTAATGGTTAAATTGTACTATAACCATGCTGTGATTAAGCAGATTACCCCCAAGAAGATGATTGGCAAGGCTAATGTTCATGAAGGTCTCTATTTGCTAGATTTACCAAGTCAACAATTCTCCACAAATGTTGCTGTTACTCTTCAACAACGGCATTCAAGATTTGGTCATCCTGCAAATGACAAAATAAAAGCTTTATGTGCTGAGTTGTCTTTTAACAATAAAGATTGTGAAGATCTTGTTTGTACTGTTTGTCCTCTTGCAAAGCAGAAAAGGCTTCCTATTGTTTCCTTGAATAATGTGGCAAATAAACCTTTTGATATTCTTCATTGTGATGTTTGGGGGCCATATCAAACACCTTCATTTCAAGGTTTTAGGTATTTTGTTACCTTAGTTGTTGATTGTACCAGATTTTGTTGGATTTATATGATGAAAAACAAGTCTGATGTTCAACATATTGTGCCTCAATTTCTTGCCATGATTTCTACTCAATTCCATAGGACTGTTAAGATTTTTAGATCTGATAATGCAAAAGAATTGATTTTCAAAGTAAAGGAATACTTCATCAATTTTCATGTGTTGATTGCCCTCAACAAAATTCTATGGTGGAGAGAAAACATTAACACATTTTTAATGTGGCTAGGGCACTGTATTTTCAGTCAAACATCCCAATCGAGTATTGGTCTGAATGTGTTCTTACTGCTGTGTTTTTGATCAATAGAACACCTTCCAAGTTACTCAAATATTCTACACCGTATCAAAAACTATACAATGAAATACCTCCTTATGCTTCATTCCAGAGTTTTGGGTGTTTAGCTTTTGCTTCTACTCTTGTTGCAAATAGAAGCAAATTTGACCCATGTGCCAAAGCTTGTGTTTTCATTGGCTATCCACATGGAATGAAAGCCTATAAGCTTTTAGATTTGGTCACTCATGAAGTGTTTATATCTAGAGATGTTATATTCCATGAGAACATCTTTCCTTTCCTTCATTCTACTTAGAAATTCACAAATGACCCTTTTACCCTTTTGGTTTTACCTAAACCTTTTGATTCAAATCAAGATGGAATTTATACACCTACATGTTCTATTCCTTTTGAGCCTTCTCCTCATATAACTGATTCCATTCCCGTTAACACTGATTCTGTCCCTCTTAATCAGTCTCAAGCTGGCAGACCTATCAAGAAGCCTTCTTATCTACAAGATTTTCATTGTAATCTTTCTACCACAGCCTCTTCAACATGTAGGTATCCTCTCTCTGATGTTTTGTCTTATGACAAGTTTTCCTCCACATATCGTGCCTATACTGTTTCATTATCTTCACAAATTGAACCCAAGAATTACAATGAGGCTGCAAAACATCCTGAATGGCAGAAAGCAATGGATGAGGAACTTCAAGCGTTAGCACTAAATAATACATGGTCTGTAGTACCACTTCCTAAAGATAGAAAGCCATTGGGATGTAAGTGGGTGTACAAAATAAAGAGGATAGATGATGATACTATAGATCGTTTTAAAGCAAGATTAGTGGCAAAAGGATTCAATCAACAAGAAGGAGTTGATTTTCTAGACACATTCTCTCCTGTAGCCAAGCTTGTAACAGTCAAGTTATTCTTGGCTCTTGCAGCTAAAAACAATTGGCCTTTGTTGCAACTGGATGTAAATAATGCCTTTCTCAATGGAGACTTAGAGGAAGAAGTTTACATGCAATTGCCTCAAGGTTATTCAGTTAATCAATCTACACATACTCCTAGGGTTTGTAAACTTGAGAAATCCCTTTATGGACTCCGTCAAGCTTCAAGGCAATGGTACTCCAAATTTTCTGCATTTCTTCTTTCTTTGGGTTTCTCACAATCTAAATCAGATTATTCCTTATTTTTCAAAGGATCTGGAACCTCATATGTTGCTCTCTTGGTCTATGTTGATGACATAGTCATCACTGGAGCTTCCTCCACTGAGATTCAAACCTTAAAAGAGGCATTAAGTTCTCAATTCAAACTCAAGGATTTGGGAAATGTGAGACACTTTCTAGGATTGGAGATTGCTAGATCAAAGAGTGGTATATTCATTTCTCAACGACAATATGCTTTAAAACTCTTAGAAGATATGGGGTTACTTGCAGCCAAACCTTGTGTTCAGCCCATGGATCCCAAATACAAATTAACCAACTTTGAAGGTGATTTTCTACCTGATGATACTCGATATAGACGACTTGTTGGTAGATTACTATACTTAACCATCACGCGCCCAGAGATTACCTATGCTGTACATAGGTTGAGTCAATTTCTTACCAAGCCACGTGTACATCATATGCAAGCTGCTGTTCATCTGCTGAGATATTTAAAATCCAATCCTGGTCAGGGTTTATTCTTTTCTGCTACGCCTTCTGTGCAGTTGAGAGCTTTTAGTGATGCTGACCGGGCAGGTTGCAATGCTACTAGAAGGTCCATAACTAGCTATTGTGTATTCATTGGTGATTCCTTAATCTCATGGAGGTCAAAGAAACAATCCACAGTCTCAAGATCATCTACAGAAGTTGAATACAGAGCAATTGCAGCATTGACTTCTGAGCTGATGTGGTTAAGACATTTGTTGACTGATTTTGGTATCAAACAAGATGAGCCAAATCTCATTTTTTGTGACAATGAATCAGCAATTAAACTTGCTTCAAATCCAATCTTTCATAAACGTACTAAACATGTTGAGATTGATTGCCATTTCATACGAGACAAGATCATTGACCAAACCATCAAGCTTCTACCCATTCAGACACAATTTCAAATTGCAGACATGTTTACCAAACCTCTTCCGCGTGCTCAATTGATTCCTTTAATGTCCAAGATGTCCTTGAAAAATCTTTTTCAACGGTCATCTTGAGGGGGCATATTGGAGGGTAGATTAGTCATTACACTTTTAGTTAGTTAAGTTAAGTTGTTACACGATGGTTAGTCTGTTAGTAAGCTTAGCTTAGAACACTCTGTATATATTTGATTTCTGTTATGTAATTCGGTAAGTACAATCAATGAGAAAATCTCCATTTCTCTTCTTTCTCTCTCTAAACAATCAAAATCAATACTCATCTATTTATAAAACACAATCAAACTAAAACTGAAATACCGGGAGAAAAAAAAAATAAAGTTAGAAACTCAACAAAAAAATATTAGAAGCAAACACAGCTTGAAGAAACCAGTATCTCAACTTTCAAGTTACACCAGCTCTCTTTGCCTGGACAAAAACAGTAACAGTGAGGCATACTGCTCTGCGAACAACCATAAATTTGGTCCATAAAGTATATTCTGCATGTGGTAAACTCAATCACATAATTCTTATTCAAATCTGAAATGCAAAACACAAATAGGGCCCAAGTTGAAGTTGAATTGTTACTCCTAACTAATCCAATTGTTATGCTGGTTTCAAGTTGAGTTTCTTACCGCCCTATTTGTCGTTTCAGGCATATGTCCTAAAAAGGACTGCCAATCCATCCATATATTCCACATCATTGTACATCTCTAGCTTTAAGCAACTATATTTTTACTAATTTGATTTGATTGTCTGGATTCGGTAGTGGAATATTGTAACATTGATGTTATAATTTTAAAATACTCCATTGATTCATGAGAAATAACTACAATTTATCAATGACACGCATATATATAAATTCCTTATTACGACAACACCAACCTTCATATATCGTGTCAAATATCAAACATAATATTTGTCACCATGAGAGTATTTATTTTAGAACATATATATAAATACTAAAAACGATCCGAACCCAAGCTAGACATGCTCCGGGTTCCACATTCAACCCAAAAACTAACACCTCTGGTTACCGTTGGGTGAAACACCAAACTGCCTACAATAATCGAGGTACAGGTTGACACGAGAAGTCACCTGATCTTGATTCCCACCATTGCATTCACCGCCATTGACTTTCCTGATTGTAGCTCCGAACCCTTGACCAACAACCGAATGAACATTCTCCATCCAAAACCACAAGGCAGTTTTAAATGAAATGGTAGGGTTTTGAGCCACGATCTCTGGGTTCCCGACCCCATTGAACCCGATTCTGTCTCCAGCAGCACCGTAGTTGTTGTTACCTGTAAGTTGGATTGGACCTCTCCCATAGTATTGTTTGTTCGGGGCGCACGGATATTTTACGCTTGGCGTGCAGTAGTCTCTTTTATTGATCTCTTCTATGTAACAGAAGGCTGTGTATTAAATGACACATATAAAAATATATTATAATAACTTCTCAAGTTTAATAAACGTACAAAATATGCAAAAAGAAACACTTGTAACAAATAAATCACAGGTTTTGAACTTACAGCCAGTCTCATGAGTAACATGAGCAAAGAAAGCCGCGAGTTCTCGCTTCGAATCATCTATGGTACCGGATCTAGCAAACTCTGGGTAGTCTCCGATGACTCTAAGAAATGTCGCATGTGTGTAAAAACCTCTTCCGCGACAGGTGTTCGATGACTTGGCCACAATTCCATTAAAGAAACTTTCGGTCACTATATTAGCTCTATTTACAGGAGGATTCTGGGATGTGACTCGCTCAGGGATGAGGACTCCGGCGAGAAATAGTCCGGCAAGGAGGAGGGTTGAGAGAGTTGTTTTCATTTTAGTTTTAGGGTGTGTGAAAGTAAAGGTTGTAGAGGGATATTTATAAAGTGAAAGTCTTCTCAAAGTCTCCGGTTATTTATTTTCGTTGGTAACGTGGTCGAAATTCCATTATATTTTGGAATTGTTTGAGTCAAATGCGAGTAAAGTCGTCATGAAAAAACAAACGAATATCAAGTCGATCAAACGAATAATAAGACCCCTAGTGATAGTATAGGTAATTTAATATTTACTGGCCCTCGCATTTTCCTGTATTGGCAAACTACGCCACTCTAGATTATTTACTCACTATACCTAATTTAATGTTCAACCTGTGGATATAACTGGCCATTTTAACTTTTATTTAAACACGAAAGTATAAGAATAATATATTATACAAGTAAATAGTCTAACCTAGTAGCCGTTCAAAAAAAAAAAAAAAAAAGTCTAACCTAGTAGATTAACCGGTAAAAAATAGTTTAAACTAGGCGAATGTCCGTGCGTTGCGCAGGAAGAAAATTATATAGTTATAATATTGACAAATACATGTTATTCGTATACCATTTTAAAAAGTTTATATAAAAGTATCTACATTATTTTCAATTATATAATAATAGATACACGTATCAATAATTTAGACGACAAAATAGTAAAAAATCATATGGCAAAGATAAATATGTATGTTCAAGTACATTGACTCAATCACGTCTATGATAATATTGGAAATTGTCACTTTAGGGCATCAATGTTAAGAAATAAATAAATGGATGAAACCCAGAAATGTCAACAATAATTGAGCGATAGTGTACTTATTTTGCTATAGTTTTGAAAAGATTTGTATTGTTATTCAAATATTTTGGATAATACACTCTAGTTGATAAGAATATAGATACGTTTTAATAGTGTTTACGGTGTGATATGTAGTCAAAACCGCACATCGCACCACTTATCCGATTGATAATTTTGAAAATCACAAACTGTATCATAAAAGTTCAAAATCAGATTATGGGGTACAATGCATGGTGTTTTGTGCAACTTGATAAAGGAATGCAGATCTCATCTCGAGATCAACTCGCTGCATTTTAAAAGTCAAACTCATTAAAATAAAAATAATAAAACTTTTAACTATATATTTCTTTAAAGTTTAATATTTAGAAATGTTTCCAACAATAAAAATGACTAATGATTCATATAATTTTACTTTGAGGGAAACCTTTATTTATAGAATGAAAAAACTTATTAAGTTGGTTTATCATGACGATGTGTGATCAAATTTTTATGGTTTATTGTTTTCTATCATTTTCTTATCCTACGTCGCTTAAGAAACATAAATGAAGTGAAACCAAACATCTATAAGTAAAGACATTGATATATTTCTCATCCCACATAGCTTAAGAAACAAATTTCAAGAGGAAGCAAATATCTATTAGTAGAGAGGCCAAGACTATTTCCCTCATATCTTTGTTCTTTTGTGTTATTGATCGTAACCGACTTACGCATAGGGTAAAACATTTCATGAACCATTGATTCCAGTTTTAGGACGATTTCGTAAAATTTGGATGGGTACCTATGGGTGCCCACTTCTATTTTTTTCTAAAACTATTCAAATTAATGTTTTACATGATAAAAATTCATCCACATTGGTTAAATAATCTCGATATACATTAATATTTAAAAATTTGAACATATTGTAGTTTCAATCGAAAAAATGTTATCAACTTTAAACGATATTTCTTATTAAATCAAAAAATGGTATCGACGTTGTCACCATACATTGAAGCACGACACTATGAACTTGCAAGCCAATCGGTTCTTAAACGTCTTTAACCCAATTTAATATTCTTCTTGTAGTTTCACTGCTTTGGAAACTAAAACAATAGAGTAGAGTTCATTTAAACGTTGAGATAAAAAACATGTTTTTTGATAAATTGACCACTAATTAACAATAAACTTTTAAAAATATGGTATGATGAAGTATAAGGGAACCTAATGAGTGATATTATATAAGAGAATGATTAAATGTTATATAAATATGCGAATCAATCTCAGACAAATAAAAAAGTTCAAATTAATATGGTGAAAGATAGATAATTTTTCTTGAAACATATTGTCTCGATGACATTTATTATATTTATATATATATATATATATATATATATATATATATATATATATATATATATATATATATATATATATATATATATATATATATATATATATAATCCTTCAATTTAATTTATTTGAACAATGCTTAAACATTTGCTATTGAAATTTTTTATGTACATATATCGTGGTGAATTTAAAAAACGTCAACACCGTTGTCATTTTTTACTACCGAATATTTTAAATTTGTAATCTAATTAATTTTTAGTAATATTATCTTCACTTTCGAGTTTTAATACTTTTGGAAGTAAAAAACCAAATAGTATAATATTGTAACACTTTGAGGGAACGTGTTTAGACGATAAAGTAACAACTAATTAATAATGTACTTTAAAATTCGTACTATAATCAAGATTGATGGATAATGGAATCAAATAAGTGATATTATATAAGGGAGAGGTGAAAGGTTAGATAGATGTGTGCATCAATGTGTGACAAAAAAATCAAAATAATATAGTAAAGATAAATCATTAATATTAAATTACATTGTTTTCAATGATCATTTTGATATGAGATTGTTAAAACATTTACAAATGAAAATGTTTATTTTTATACATAGTCTTGAGTCGAAAATGTTTACACCTCTGTTATTTTTTACAAACGATATACTATAAACATCCAAGTTAATCAGGTTTCTAAAAGTCTTAAGTAATTTTAATTTTCAATTTCGAGTTTCTATACTTTTGGAAATTGAAACTAAATAGTAGAATATTTTAAAACTTTGCGATTAAAATATATTTTATGATAAAATATTCATTGATTAATAATAGACTTGAAAGTAATATTATGATCAAGATTGATGGATAGTGGAAACAAATGAGTGATATTATATAAGAGAAAGAGGAAAGGCCATATATGTATGTGAATCAATGTGGGACAAAGAAAAAAATATCCAAATTAATATGGTAAAGGATAAATCATTTATCTTGAAGCACATTGATTTGAATGACCTCCTTTATAATAGACTAGGCGAATATACGCGCGTTACGCAGGAACAAAATTATGTAGTCAGAATAATAATACATATATTTTGTTAAAAAAATATCTAAGTCATTGTTATCTACTATGTATAAACAATTGTATATAAGAAACAAAAAGTTGATGTATCACTAATGAATTATCTTATATCAAGACATTTGTTCTAAAAAATAAAAAAATAAAGAAATAATTAGTTAAATTATATCATAATAAATAAACAATAAGAAATTTCATGATAATGGTTAAAGAAATATATCATAGTATAGCTGAAATCTATATTTTGGAATTTTTTAGACTTATTGGTAATGAACTAACATATTTTTATTTTCAACACTTAAACAATTAAATATTAATATTTAACGAAAATAGACTATCTTAATTAATGTGATAATATCATTATAATATCTAACTTTGTCATAATATTTACGATTACAAACTAATGATAATGTTTGTATTGATTTAATAAACATACTAAAATGGTGTTTTTACGTACATTTAATTCTAGAAATTACATATACAATAAAATTAAAATCATGTTTCATCATCTATTTTAAACAATTAAAAACTAACATTTATTTAAAATAAATCACCATGATTCAAGTGATAATATCATTGTAATATATAGTTGATTTTATATAATTGTTTCTAGTTTTTTTATTCAAATTGTTTCTACATTCTTTGTATGATTTAAGAGTGTTTGATGTATTTTTTAATGAAAATAGTAAAATTAAAAAGAACATGAAAAGTCATAAGAGTTTTAAATAAATATGATTGAAGTAAAATACATCTATTAATAATTATAGTATGTAGGTAATTGTAAAATGTACGTATATATTAGCAAACTTCATTTCTTAGAAAATAATTATAATATGTATGAACTAAGTATTTTGTAAAAACTATTCAATTTAATCAAATTTAAGTATTGATTATATGTATGATTTACTAAGTATTTTGTAAAATCATTCATTTCGATCAAATTAAATATTAGTTATATTTTTATTAGAAATGCAGAAACAATTATTTATTGGTCTACTTGCATTATTTTTTTCAATAATCTCTTCAAGTATTCATGTGTTTTTTTGATAATTTTTTATGAATGACCGTTTAAATATAAATTCTAAAATATTATATCTATTTAACTAATTATATATAAAGTTCTTTCAAAATACTAAACACCCAAATATATAAATAAGATTTTATTTTATAAATCACAAACATAACACATGATAATAAAATATCAAAGCTTGTATTACATGAAGATTTATACTATTCTAATTGATGAAATAAGAATACAAAAAATCTCAAATAAGAATCCAAATCATCAACTAATTACATAAGCTTAAGTTTGAGTTACAAAATAAGCATAAAACATAGTAAAATATAATAACTTCATTGCAAAATGTGTTTTATACACACACATATTCTTCGTCGATAATGGTTGTATGATCATCATAATATGGCTCGAAATATATCAAAAAAAAAAACTCAAGCTAACACAAATATCTTTAAACCTTGACATTCTTCTTTCTATATGATTTTTTTTACTTTGTATGTGATTTGTATTTGTGTGTTACTCAAATGGTTGTCATCTTTTATAGTAAAAAAAAGACTATTCAACTACTATTCATTCGATACTCATAAATTATATCATTATTAGTTTATATACTTAGTAATTATAATATATAAGTTAAAAAAACTCTTGAGTGGGTTATAATAATTAGTTGAAAGATGAAAAGGTGGAGGTTTCAAATGAATATGGTGCAAGGATGAGACCTATCTTGAACCATATTCATTTGGATGCCTCTACAATAAGAGTTATATAGAATATAGATATAGATATAGATATAGATATAGATATATAGATAAAGATAAAGATAAAGATAAAGATAAACATAAAGATAAACATAAATATAATAGATAATAGATAATAGATATTTAGATTTATCATGGTATTTAAATTAACAAATTAAGTAAAGTATATTGATAATGCAAAATGTGTATCATTAACATGATATCATTTTACATTACTAATATATTTAAATAATATATATTATGTTGGAAGTTGAAGAGTTTGGGGTTTCAAATGCATGTGGTGTAAGAAAAAATGTTTCTTTTATAATATATAATAGATAATAGATAATAGATAGTTTTACTTACTACATAAAACTTATACAACTCCACTAGGACAAGTCCATGGCGTGCAGATTAGAAAATCAAATTGAGGTTCAACGTATCTTCAGGTGGCTTGCCACCTTTAGGTTACTAAGATCAAACTCAAACCCATTGAAACCGATTTGACTGAAAAACAATAAAAATGGTAAAAATATCAATAACATCAAATTCAAAAATAAGTAGATTCATGAGTAGTTTAGGAGTAGGAGTAGGATTGATTTGTCGTTTTAAAAAAATCAAACTCAAAAATAGTTTAAATAATTTTATAAACTTATATTAATTTTTTCTATTATATTGTTACTAAGTTTTTGGTTAGTAGTTTATTGGTTCGATAATCTTATCAACACTATATTACCAAAGCCAAAAACATTAATCAATAAAATATCATATAACCATAAGAAAATAATATAAGATTATTTTTAAAAATATAAAACGATCATATTGGGGTAGAACCAATGATATATACTTTGATTCTTGTCTTGCAACTTGTAATTTGCTTTAGATTCTTCACATTTCTTCTTTCTAATAAAATATAAACACATGGATATTCAAAGTACGTGTTAGCAACCATGTGATTTCTCTCTTGCCTTGCGACTTGTAATTTGTTTTAGTTGTCTTCATATTTCTCCGTCGGAATACAATATAAACATTTGCAACTTCAAAGTGTATGTGTTCTCAAATCAACCTTTCTCCCATCATATTCTCTAGGCTAGAATCTAATTTATATGTGAACTATATATAACTCTTATATTAATTATGTGTGATAAATAACAATTAAGTATCATACGTTAAAAAACCCTTGAATGGTTTTTATTAATTAGTTGAAAGATGAAGGGATATGGAGGTTTCAAATGAATATAATGCAAGAATGAGACCTATCTTGAACCATATTCATTTGGATGACCTCTATTATAAAAGTTACTAGGCGTATTCCCGCGCGTTACGCAGGAGTAAATTAATATAGTAATAATGTATTCGACGATCAAATATAAACATAAACACTTTAGATTTAACCAAAATTTTCAAAACTAAAAATAAGTCAATTATATGACATATTATCAATAATAATTTTTCATCAAAACATTGAGTAAAAAAACATAATCACCTTTTTGGAGTCAATTATTATAGACGGTCCAACGTTACAAATATGTGGAAATATATTTACATAAATCATCTCAAAATTTAAAATAAATAAAAAATAAAACGTACTGATAATAACATGAAGATAGTCATTGAGAAATGTATTATCGTGGATCCTTTTCTGTCAGACTCGTATGTGTAAATAATACTTCAATATTATTAACAAAAATAATATTGCATTTTTTAAATAAAAACTTTTTCACTGATAAATATTTAATAAAAATATATGAATATGTTTCTATTAAACTTATTATTCAAGAAATACTTTTCAATCAGTTTTGAATCCCTTATTCACTTTCATTTATAAAAAAGTTAATTCTATTGTAAATTTTTACTTTCTACATCTTCCTCTAGTACAAATTGCCCATAAATCTTTGAAACCTTAAATGTTTAGACATACACTTGAATTTATAGATAATAATGATTTAAAATTTTTTATATTTATTTTTTCCTTTTTTTATAATTTTAAATTCAAAATATATCTTATTAACTAACATAATCATAAAAATATAAACAAATAATATAAGATAAAGAACATGAGTTTATATATTTTTCTCAACAAAATAAAATATGAAAATCATTTAAAGACTAATGAGTCAAATAAAAATAATATGAATCCGGAATTTAGAATATGATGTGAATTTATATGAAATTTAAATATCTTCATAACTTTCAGTTTTCTTTGATTAAAAAGTAATCAGTGTTTGCTTTCAGTCTATTTATTAGTCTTTTATATTAGTTTTAGAAAAAATATATTATTAAATAATAATCAAGTTTCTCTTTTACTAATCTTATTATCAATATTTTTAATATTGTTTATCCCAAAGTTTCATTTTTGTTGTATTTATGTGAATCTGGAATTTAGAATATGATGTGAATTTATTTAAAATTTGAATATCTTCAAAACTTTTAGTTTCCTTTGATTAAAAAGTAATTAGTGTTCACTTTCAGTCTATTTATCAGTCTTTTATATTAATTTTAGAAAAAATATATTATAAAATAATAATTAAGTTTCACTTTTACTAATCTTATTCTTTATATTTTTAATACTGTTTATCCCAAAGTTTTATTTTTGTTGTATTTATGTGAATTTTTTTTAAATCTTTAACAACTGACTTCACAACAACCTCAAAATTTTTTATCATTTGTTATCGGATAATGTTAATCCCAAAAGTACGGATTTGTTGGGGGTAGAATTAAGCATATAACAGGTCTTTTGTCTTGCAACTTGTAATTTATTTTAGCTTATTTATCTTCCTCCTTTCTAGTTTAGTATAAGTAAATAGACATTTCTAATGTAAAAGTGTGTGTTGTCAAGTCATATATAGGTGAACTATATATATATATATATATATATATATATATATATATATATATATATATATATATATATATATATATATATATATATATATATATATATATACATATATATATATATATATATATATATATATATATATATATATATATGTATATATATATATATATGTTAATTCCTTTTAATACTAAATCTCTTTATCTTCCAACTAATTAATCACTACAACTCATAAGTTTTTGAACATATGGAACTTAATTGCTATTTATGACATATTGATATATATATATATATATATATATATATATATATATATATATATATATATATATATATATATATATATATATATATATATATATATATATATGTCATAAATAGCAATTAAGTTCCATAGATTCAAAAACTTTTGAGTTGTAGTGATTAATTAGTTGGAAGATGAAGAGATTTAGTATTAAAAGGAATTAATGTTATAGGTAATAGTAGGAAGTTGAAGATTTGAAATTTTCAAATAAATATAGATCAAAATAGATATTATATCTTGAAACATATTGATATTGATAATTTCTATTGTAATATTTATTAAGAAAAGATCATCATATGGATATATATAAATATAGATTGTTAATTGATTTAAAACTCACTTTGAAACTTTTCAATTATAATAAAATATAAAATTTGGATTTTATAAGTTAAGTTTTGTTTCTATTTCGGTTTTATATTTAACACATTTATACATTTTAACTATATTGAAAAAAAATCTTTGATCATTGTCTAAGTTTAGTTTATATTTTGATTTTGGTTTTGCATTAAATACCATATTTCAATTAACAAATTCAATGTATTATATTTCAATTATATAATATTAATAACTCAAAAAGTCTATCATTAAGATGATATTATTTTATATTTAATAAATTAGTTAATGGTAAAAGTTGAATAGTTATAGTTTCAAATCAATATGTTGAAAGTAAAAATTCTTCAATAAATGTAAAAGTAATTATAAATCGTTCATCGTTATCGATAATTTATATCAATAATAAAAATTTTAACTAAAAGTCAAACAAAATAATATAATAATTTATTTTAAGTTAAGTGTATATGAACAATCCAACATTAAAAATATAGTATAACACATTGACATGAACTATGTTAGAATCTAATACAAACAAATAAAATGTATTAACAATAATACATAATGTCACAACTTTAATATTGTTTTCCTTGCCAAATAATAATAATCTTAAAAGCATAAAAGATGTTTTATTGCTAAAGTATTAAGATGTTTTGTTGCTAAAGTTGTTTACTTGTATTTATATGATAATTTTTTACCTTTTCAATGTTTAATTTTTTACATGACCATAATGTCAACTTTTATATCATTTTTCTTGTTAAATAATGCTAATCTTAAAAAAATACTACAAACCAAACCATTAAATACTTCATCAAACAACATAAACCCAATTATTCAAACAATATAAAACATCTTTTTTATGAATATGGATTAGAAAACATTATATATATATATATATATATATATATATATATATATATATATATATATATATATATATATATATATATATATATATATATATATATATATATTTTGCGGATCGATAATAGATTCCCGAAGCATTGAAAATCACTAATTACAAAGAATGATCAATTATACTAAATGTATTATATATATTTCTACCGTTATGTTGGGATAGAACCAATATGCACTTTGTCTCTTGTCTTGCAACCTATAATTTGCTTTAGCTTCTTCACGTTTCTTCTTTCTAATACAATATTAACATGTGTACCTCCAAAGTATGTGTAAGCAACCATGTCATTTCTCTATTGCCTTTTGCCTCATGACTTATGATTTGTTTTAGTTTCTTTATGTTTCTCCTTTGTAATACAACATGAACATTTGAATTTTCAAAGTAGGTGTGCTCTCAAATCAACTTTTCTTCCATCATCTTCTCCAAGATGGAATCAAATTTATATGTGAACTATATATAACCTTTATATTAATTAAGTGTGATAAGTAACAATTAAGTATCATAGGTTAAAGGACTTTTGAGTTGTACATGTTTAATTATATGAAAGTTGAAAAGCTTTGTAAGTTTCAAATGAATATGGTGCAAGAATGAGACATATCTTGAACCATATTCATTTGATGGCTTCTATTATAAGAGTTATACTAGGCGTATTCCCGCGCGTTGCGCAGGAATAAAATATATTTGGAAAAAGATATTGGCATATCATATAAGAATCTGAAAACATTAGATCTAATATAAAAATGTAGGTTTAATTATAAGTATGTCATCAGAATATATATCATGTATCAATTATAAATTTTTCATCACAAAACTCAAACACAATATCATAATCATATATTTAATATAATTATAATATTATCAACATGTTAATTTAACCAATATCGATGAAACATTTAATAGTAATTTTGTATTATATATGTATAGTGTAATTAAAACATAAGAAAATGTCTTAACATGAATTAGCTCAACATCTAAAATAAAATAGAAATAAACATAGTAATAATATTACAAATGTTACCATTGACAAAGAATTGTATTATTATGACAATTTTCTTCATGAGTTTCTTTAAAGGTAATGAATATAAGCTTTTGCAAATTTTATTATTTAGTTACATTCGAATCCTTAAATTTCATTGTTTACCCTATCTATTATAAAAGCTAACAATATACTTTGACTTCTAAATAATTTCACAAAATCAAACTTAAAGACTTTATTTAAACATAACTAACTCTAATATATAATTAAAAAAAAGAATCACTTTTGTCTCTTGAATAGTATCGTAGTATGAATTTTTATGAATTTGATATACATATAACACCATGCAAAAAAAAAATTCTCTATATTTCTCTTTTTCATCCGATGAACACATAAATACCTAGAAAAAAAATATTGAGGTAAGTTAGTAAATAATGAAACTAAAGCACGAAATCTCAATGGATGTTAGCAAAATATATAAATGTGTTTCAAGTTTTATTTTCCTTCATCTCATTCTTTAAGTCAATCAATTTGATTTATCTCAATAAACTATATATACATCTATATTAACCATAATCCCGATTAAATATCATAAGTTAGAAAAACTATTAAGTTATAGTGATTAATTAGTTGAGAATTGAAAGGTTTTTATTTATGATTAACCAATATAAATTACTAACAAATTAATTAGACTAAGTTGAAGAGTTTGGTAGTTTTATGGTTCAAGATATATGACATATCTTAAACCACGTTGAATTGTAATGTATTTATTATAATAATTATAAAGATAAATAAAAAAATAAAGAAAGATAACGCTTTAATCAATTATAAATAATTTAATTAAATAAAAGTTTTGAAATTAATATATAAGATATCATTATTTTTATGAAATCATATGCTTTTATTTCTATATACTATTTAAAAGTCAAAAAATTTAATCAATATAATATATTTCAATTAAAAACATTTCATTAAGTGCTTAATTGATTAATTTAAAAAATGTAAAACCTATTCAACTACCACACCCATAAATTATAACACCTTAAATAGACTACTTAATATTATTATTATGCAAGTCAAAAACTCTTGAATGATTGTAATTAATTAGTGGAAAGTTGAAGAGTTTTGAAAGTTTCAAATAAATATGGTGCAATTATGATTCATATCTTCAACCATATACATTTGAATACCTATATTATATGATTTTTAATGATGATAATGATAATGATAATGATAATGATAATGATAATAATAAGACAATGATATAATGATAGTGATGGTAATGATAATGATGACGATGATAAATGATAGATGATAGATGATTTTGGTCATTTATTTTAGACAACATTTTTATAATGAATTCGGTGCATAAAATAACTATAATTATATTTATATCATGTTTTATAAAGTTTTATTATTTTTCTATTATGTTTTTATTAAGATTTAGATTAGTTTTTTCTATTATATTATTACTATGTTTTAAATTAGTAGTTTTTTTGTTCAACAATCTTATCCATGCTATGTCATTCAATCTAAAAACATCAATCAAACATCATAAAAAATAAACATAAGAAAAATGTAAGAATGATCACAATGAAAACATATAAAATCATAACTTAAGAAAGATCAAAGAAATCTAATAATTATGTGACCAGATGTTGGCAAATCAAATCAATAGATAATCTATTGATAATAACATCATTCTTCATTCAAATAAACCAATACGTTGTAAAATTTCAAAAACTTAAAGATTTAACTCAATCATATTAAGAATCAAGAGAGATGAAATAGAGATAATACATTTTTCATCAGTTGATTGTCAAACTAATACGAAATAAAATCCATCATTATTTCAATCTCGAAAATAAAAATATAAAAAAGTGATAATGAAATAAGTATTAATGTCTTTCTTAGTTTAAATAAACCAACACGTTGCAATATTTCAAAAACTTAAAAATCCAACTCAATCACATTAAGAATCAAGAAATATGAAATGAAGATAATACATATTTTCTATCATATTGATACTGAAACTAATAAGATACACAATTCATCATTATTTCAATCTCGAAAATAAAAATTTAAAAAAGCGAGAATAAAATGCGTATTGTTACCAAAAAAATATTGAAGTAAAAATTGATTAAGTTAATCCTAAAATAAGAAGAATATTGGGAATACGATGTGAACTTTAGATTGAACCAAACTGATTAAAAACATAATATAATATTTGGTTAACTGGATACTTACGTGTGTATTGACATGGAACTTGTAAGGAATCTTCGGTGACTTTTGGATCAAATGACATTGGATTATGAGAGCTCTTGAAGCTTGAATAAACATATGTTTTATAACTTTAAAATGAGTTTTTGAAGGAATTTATAGTGAATGAAATAAAATTAATTGTCATTAATTTAGGGTATATGAAAAGTTTGTAGGTTTCAAATCAATATGGTTTGAGATATCAACTTATCTCTAACCACATGATTTTGATGGCTTCTATTATAAGTATAGATAGATAGATAGATATAGATATAGATATAGATATAGATATAGATATAGATATAGATATAGATATAGATATAGACATAGATTTGTGGTTTTTGGTTTTTTCATCCCCTTTTAAACCCTTAGGATATTACAAAACCAATCCTTATACTTATTAGGTTATTTATTCGAATTTTATCACTCAAATTTTAGATATATTTTAAATTCAACATATACTTTCTCTCTTGAACGTTTTTAATTTTATTTATTCAATTTTTACATTTTGATATGGTTCAAACTTTTATATTGGTAATTTATTAATACATGCTTTTTCCGTATAAAATAACCTTTTTTGTTAGGTCATATAAATTATTACTATAATAAAACTACTAAAAAATAAAAAGCCATAAATATGAAATAACTCATTTAACAAAATAATTATTAAGATTTTTCTCTCTATATATCGTTTTATAGATTTGGTACAAGTGTTTCATACAATTTTTCTCGACTTTAATTTACAATTTTCTTTTGTTATTTAGAACTTTTTTTTTTAACTTTTTGTTTTTAAAACTTAATATTCATTTTTATAAGTTTTTTTTTTACGAATTCATCCAAACTTTGTTTACAAGTTTTTTAAATTTTTTTATAAATATCTTTGTTATGATATGTAAAATTAAGTTTCCTCTTATGAAATCATGTTTTAAAAAATAGATTTGTTTTTACAGAAATACTTTTCTACAAAATAAAATTTTAAGTTGATTTTTTTCATTTATACGTCATTTTATGAATTTGGTACAAGTTTCTTTTACAAGTTTTGGTCCATCTTTATTTATAACTTTATTTTTATGTTATTTAGATCTTCTTTTTTTCTTATAAAATGTTGTTTGTAAACTTATTTTATATTTTTTATATTTTTTTACGAATTCAACCAAACTATACTTATAAAATTTCCCTAATTTTTTAAATTTTTTATGCTATTAAAAAAATAAATTTTCTCATACATAATATTTTACGTATTCTTTTACAACTATGTTTTTTAAAAGAATATTTTTACAAAATAACTTTTTATATAATTATTTTTCTACATCATTTTTACATCTTCATTTCTCTTCATGTTTTTTAATATTTGTTTCACTTTACTATATTTATTTACAAACCCCCACCACAACTTACAACATATTTACCTCTAGTTTTATATAAAATAACATCATTATATTAATTAAAAAAATTTAATTCGACAAACATACACTACTTTTAAATTAAAAAAATATATCTATGTTAGATTAGGTGTCTAAGCCATGACTTTATATTTGTATTTATCTTATTAATAGAAGCAAATTTCATTTGGGTTGCTCTCGTAGCTGGAGGTTTGGTAGAAAGTCCAGGAGAGATAAAGATTGATTTATTATATGATTAATAAATCAATAGAAATAAAATAAATAGTTTATTAATATTTTAAAGTGATAATATATTAATTAGAAACTATATTAATTAATTAGAAATTAATCTGGAATTAATTGGATTTAATTTGGTGATTAATTTAATTAATTAAAGGTGTAGGGACTGAAATTGTAATTATTCAATAGTTGAGTGAGTGACAATTTTGGCAGGATAATAACCAGCGAAATTATATATATAATAATATATAATTTCGATTATAATAAGTTATGATAAATAGATTTGAAGTAAAGATAAAGGTTTATCTTGATTTGAATTCAAAAGGTTTATCTCTAAACGCTTATCTGGTTATTTGCTGTAGGTTATAAATAGGGACCCTCAGACCCATTGTTTTCTGTGCCAATTTTGACCTATTCCCTTTCTAAATTTTGTGGCTTACCTCCCTAGCTCTTGGGTGTGATCTCATTTGAGGCAGGACACTTGTGCTAGTCAGCTTCAGGAAAAATCCTAAAGGTTAGTTATTTTCTGATTTATTCTTTTAGTTAATTTTCATATTACCTTTAGGAATTTTTTATATGTTCAATTAGAAGAAAACATAGATCCTTATAGGTTGCATGTGAACTTAGGGTTTTAGTTCATAGATTTGCATAAAACCTTTCATTCTTTACCACTTGAGCAAGAGACTATTGACATACGGAATTTTAATACATCGTTATAACGATAAGTAATTAAGTAGTAATTTATTTATTTAAATCATTCGTAATTAAACGATCATAAAACGGTATTTAAGCCTTCAGGAGTGCCCTCTCTCCTCCTTTCACTTTTTGCCTGCCACTTCAGCATCCAGTCAGCATTTTCTCTCCTCCCCTTACCCCCGGAAATGGTCACCTCTCACTACCTCTCACTTCCTCTCACTTTTTAATTTAAAACTAAATTAAAAATAAAATTAAAACACAACAAACAATTTCATAAATTAAAACATAAAATACTTCTTCAAAATAAAATACTTCATTAAAAACCTAAAATACGATAAATTAAAACACAAAATACGATAATTAAAATCCTAGATACGATAACTTAAAACACAAAATACGATAATTAAAATCCTAGATACGATAACTTAAAACATGATATACGAAAAATGAAAACCTAAAATACGAAAATTAAAACCTAACGATGACAAAAACGAGGTACACTTTTCATGACATTCCAAGCATCCATGTGCGTGAAATCGCTACCGTGCATCGCCTGATACTCTTCCAACGATTGGGAAAGGATCTGCTCGTCGGTGACCCCCTCGTGGCGGTTCGCCTTCATAATTTTTTCAAAGTTATACACTTTGAATGACAAATTCCTCCATTTGAAACAAAGTTGATCTTTACTCCTATATTCATTTACACCCAATATTGTGTGAAACGATTCCGCAACACGTATCCAGAAACCATGAACGTAACTCCTCACATCGGAGTCTTCAGTTTGGATCACCCAGGCCCTCGCTAAAGTGGCCTCTTCTTGTTGAGTCCATTGCCGAGGACCGTTTCCATTTCCCACACCAGCCATTTTTTGATGTATATATAAGAAATGTGTGTGTATTAATGATGTGTATGTGAGATATCTGTGTGTATTGATGTGTATGTGAGAAATGGGTGAGATGTGAATGTATATATAGATGTATTTGAAAATTTAAAAGGTTTTTTACTTTTTATTAAAATAGCTGTTGTTAAACGGTCATAAACACAAACACGTCGCACGACGTTTGGAGCTCGTGCGGGCTTCACAAAATGCTCGTGCGGGCTTTCAAAAGGACACTGGGGGAATTCATTTTCCTTATTGTGACGTGAAAGATCCGATGGCAGTTTCTGTTAAAAAATTAGATGTGGATGCTCATAGGATTTATCTTGATTTCTATCTTGAAACCAGCTCCATCTGCCTTCAGTTACAGTTTACTCTCTCTCTCTCTCTCTCTCTCTCTCTCTCTCTCTCTCTCTCTCTCTCAAGCACATAACCACATAACCACAAGACTTGCCATTTTTTAAGATTATAGAAAAAATCATTTGCATTCCACTGGACATTCTGGCATGTGTTTTAGTATACTAATTTCATGATGTACGTGCTATAAGAACCGAATAAAATATTATCGAGACATGAAGAAGGTGACCCGATTGATTTTGTCTTGTAGGACTGATGCAATCAAGAGACAAACAGAAAGATTAATGAAGGAACTCAAAAGTTCTGTTGAATCTAGGGTAACAAATCAGGTAACAAAGAAGAAACCATTGAACAGATAAAAATGAATGAAAGTCCGGATGAAGGGATGATGATGTCCAATTAGTCAGCCGATAAGATTAGAGATGAAATGAAGAATTTAAAGAATGAAGCTTCTGAAACAGAAAATGAGATAAGTAAAGTTGGAGAAGCAATGTTGATGATGATGGATACTTTACAAAAGAAAGCTGATGATATTGAAAACATAGCAGAAACTTCTTTAGACAGGCAAAAGCAACTTTTTGATAGCCATATTGCTGCCCTCAATGTTCTTGAGTCCCTGTCACGTTTTCAGTCTCAAGTGCTAGAAGAGAGCAGGTAAAAGTAGGGCTATAAACGAAAACGAACCGAACAAACACGAATGAGAACTTGTTCATGTTCGTTCGTTTAAGTTAGCTGAATAAACGAACGAACACGAACAGATAAACGAACACGTGTTCTTGTTCATGTTCGTTCTTTTAATTAACAAATTATCTTGTTCATGTTCGTTCGTTTATGTTCGTGAACATGTTAAACGAACATAAACGAACAAACATAAATGAACAAGGATAAACAAACACAATTAAACTTATATGAATTTAAACGAACATATAATATCGTTCCCACAAGACAGAAGAAACGTATAAAACATATAAGTATGTATGTTTATATGCATGTATACTTATTGAATATTTAGAGTTGACTGCAGAGGAATTCTTCAACACTTGATTGAGGTTGGTCATAGTCAACAAAAGGAACTCATACAATGGCAACAAGAACTAAGACAAGCTCATGGTTATCTAGTTGAGCACTCAAAATCAATATCGGCTGCCAAGGTTCACATTTTTTAACTTTTGTTGCATTTCTACATTCTCTATTCATTTAATTGTTTTATCATTCTAAGTAATGTTTTCATGTTTTGATGTTTGTAATTGATAGGAAACTTTTGAGTCAAAGCAAGCATGTTTCTTGCCATTGAGTCACTTTATTCTCTCTATGTTGTTTTCATTGTTATTAGTATAATGTTATATCTTCTGCAAATTAGTTCCTGCGTTATATCATTGGTTTATTGCATGTATTTGCCTTCACGTTTACTCCTGCATTATTTGGTTGACTTTAAGCCGTTGTTGGTATAAAAAATCTACATAGTATTGATACTCATATTTACTGTGTTGAATGATATGATTATAGTTGAAACTTTGTTCTTATATTTTTGTTTGAATCACAAGTTCATATTATTTTTTTGGGTGTTTTGATGGTCACGTTTTTTTGTTTTTATGGTCTGTGTTTGATAGGAAATTAATTTAGCTATTAATTTCAATCATTCAAATTTTGTGGTGTTTTTTTTAGCATGTAATCTCTATTATTTTGTTTTCTTTGTGTAGTATTATGTGTGACATTCTTGATTGAATTTATGGTGTTTCAGAAAGTCAATGGCATGCAAGAAAATAAACAGCTGTTATCCAAATCATAATACTAATTTTGACCGGTCAAGTTGGAAAGGCTTCAATCACGACCTCATAACCTTCATTGTTATCTATACCTTCAAGAATCAAGACCGATAAATATTATGGCAAGATCCATTATCATTTATTTATTCATTTTTTCGTACATGAAATGGTACAGTTTACTATGCCTATTTAAAAAAAAACATTATGATATTAGAACCTTGTAGGAATACTCTGTGTCGGCAAGCAACTCGAATATTCTGTCCATAAAAGAAATAAAAAATCATGCAAGCATGGAGTTTACTCGATGAAATTAAAGGAGATAATCAGGAGTTCATCCCGTGGGAGAAATCGTAATTCAAGAAGGGTGGAAAGCAACTCGGTGAACTCGATAGATATGGGTCAAAATAGCCCTGGTGTTTCGCTTAATTCGACTTCAGTAGAGATTGAAAAGACAATAAGGCTGGGATTAGATGTCGGTTTTCAGATGGACAATTTCAAGGAAGATCTGAGAACGATTATTGAAGGAGAAGGTGTGGCAAAGTCGATTAAATGAATTGCTTGTCTATCAATATTCGTGGAGCAGGTGGTGAACACAAGGCTGATTGGATTAGGGAGCTTAAAATTAGGCATTGTATTCACTTTCTTGGTGTTCAGGAAACGCAATTTAGAAACGTTGGTGACATTATGGTTGATCGGTTCTGGGATTCTTCTGATTTCGATTGGGCTGCCTCGGAATCGCAAGGTAGATATGGAGGTCTCTTTTGTGTGTGGGATTCCAATTGGCTTCACAAGGTAAACGTTATCCTTAATCCCAATTTTATAGTTGTCTCAGGCAAGTTGAATGGTTATTCTGGTTTAATCAATATCGTGAATGTGTATGCTCCTGTGAATGATATGGATAGAAGCAATTTCTGGGGAATGTTGAAAAACTTAAGGTTATCGTTAAATGGCTGTTGGCTGTTTTTTTGGTGATTTTAACGAAGTCAGATTTGGTTACGAGAGATTTTCGAATGAAGGATCTCAATGGTGCATGGATGACTTCAATAGCTTCATTAGAGATTGCAGGCTTTCTGAATTTCGAATTTCAGTTAGGAGGTCGAAAATTCACTAGAATGAGTGATGACGGTCGCAGTCTAAGTAAATTAGACAGATTTTTTGCTTGTGATGAGTTCCTTCTTACGTGGGGTCATGCTATTGCCACTATTTTACCGCTGAAATTCTCTGATCATTGACCGATAATTTTAATTGATGACAATCGGGACTTTGGCCCGCACCCGTTTAGATTTTTCAATTCCTGGCTGTAGTTAGAAGACATTGACACGGTTATTTGTGAGGCTTGGAATAAGTCAATGCCCTCGGGGAGGCGGACAGAAGGCTGCTTTGTAAACTCAAGGCTGTTAAAGCAGCGTTGAAATGTTGGAAATCGAATAGTGTTCTTAAAGACAAGGCTGATCTTCTGGCTTTATCTTCTAAGATTGAGGATTTGGAAAAACTTGCCGAGACTAGGGAGCTTACGGATCAGGAAAGATGGGACAGACAACAAGGAAAGAAGAGGATTTTGGAGATTGATGGTATTAAAAGACGGGACTTGAGGCAAAAATCTAGAGTTAAATGGAACATTGATGGTGATGAAAATTCTAAATTTTTTCATGCGTTTGTTCACAAAAATATGAGGAGAAATAATATTTGCGGGCTAAATATTGGCGGTGCTTGGGTTACTGATCCGGTCCTTATTTCCAAAGAGGTGTTCGATTTATTTTCTGTTAAATTCAGCGAGCCTCGACTTAATAGGCCGAAGTTTATTAGTGATGGTTTTAAAAAAAATTCTGAGTCGGATTACGATTTACTGATCAGACCGTTTATGGAAGACGAGATTAAGGAGGCGGTTTGGAGTTGTGGGAGTGACAAAGCTCCGGGCCCGGATGGTTTCACTTTCAAGTTTTGCAAAAAATATTGGGAATTGATCAAAATTGATATTGTTAGATTGTCAAAGATTTTGAGTTATCAGGTAGCATTGCTCATGGGTGTAATTCTTCCTTTATTTCTCTTATCCCCAAAATCAAGAATCCTCTCTCGCTTAAGGAGTATAGACAGATTGATCTTGTGGGTTGTATTTACAAAATTCTCTCAAAGGTGTTGGCTAGTAGATTAAAAAAGGTGTTGAGCAAAATTATTAGTCCTTCGCAGACCGCTTATGTTGATAGTAGAAGTATTTTGAATGGTCCCTGTTAGGTGTATTTCTAAGCATGTTTTTATGCCTTTTTATCCTTGTTTTACCTTGCATTTCATTCTCATTATTGCATATTTTCATATTTTTCGGGATTTCAAGAATAGCAACCTACTTTCACACTTTGTGGTTGTTTTCAGGTGTTTTTGAGGATTGAATCTTGCATTGGATGACAATGGGAAGCTACACAAGAAATTTCAGAAGAAACGGAGGTCAAACGAAGAAGTTACAAAAATTGAAATCATTCCGAAGACAGAATGTTACACGACCGTGTAACTTTTGCCCTATAAGTTACACGGCCGTGTAACTTTGTTTGCCACGTGGATGCCATGTCAGCTCAGGGTAGGGTCCAGGAACTTTTGCAGGATTACACGACCGTGTAATCTTGGCCCAAGAAGTTACACGGCCGTGTAACTCTTCCTGGTGACCAGATCTACTTTTTGGCCCACTTTGAGTTGTTTATTCACTCTTGTGCTGTCATTCCCATGCTACACGACCAGATCCAGATCCAACCTGATTTTGAGGCCATGTGATGAAGATAATGGGTGTTGGAATGATGATGTTTGTCATTGTCCATTTTACCATTTTGCCCTTGGTGTGTTAGTATAAATAGATGTGTCTAGTTAGCCTTAGAATCATCTCTTATTCCATTAACTTCTGAATACTCTCTAGAGTTTGTGTTTGTGTGCTACTTCAAGTGTGGATTATCTTCATTTTGTAAGTTTATTTCTTTTACTAGTCATGAGTGGCTAGTAACCTTATTTTCTGGTTTTGTATTAAGGATTATGATTGTGATTTAATATAAAGTTTGATGTTTGATTTTATATCTTTCTAGTGATATGATTTTGAGATTTAACAAGTGTTTGGTTTTTATTTATTTCATATTGGCCATTTGATCTTAAATATCAACCAATCTAGTCATACAAATTATAAAATCCGTAATTGTTTTATAAATTGTTATTTGTGATAATCATCTTTAATTAGGTGAAAATCATATCTCATGTTTTAACGCTTCAACGCTTGTTTAGGAGTATTAAACATTGTTGGGAACATTCACATAATACATAATGCAATCTTTCATTCAAATTCTATGATCTTATCTAGATTTGATTAGTAAGATTAGTCTTAGTTAATGAGCTTCTCTTGACTAAGGTACATTAAGTGAATGGTGTATGCGCGAGCTTTCAACATACACAAAGTACCAACTTAGAAAGATTAAAGTTATAAACATCATTCTTATTGTTATTTTCAATCATATGACTACAAATGCAAAACCAGAGTTTGTCCCCAAATTATAAAAACAATCATTCTATATATTTTGTCCCAAGTTATTTGTTCTTGACATTTACATTATTGTTGTCCATTTATTCATCAAAACCCCCCTTTGGTTACTTTCTTTACAAGTTTGACTTCCGTGAATTCAAGGTGTAATCCATTAGACCATCGCTCCCTGTGGATCGACCCTGCTTGCCATTCATACTACACTGTTAGTATTTATAACAAGTAGTGCAATCACGAGATATTGGTAATTAATAAATCATTTCAAACCATATTTCAACTCTTTTATTTTGTTGATTACGACACTCAACAAATTGGCGCCGTTGCCGGGGAGCACGGTATTACTAATATTTTATGCCAAGATCTTCACGAACAGGTACGCCTCTTGAACTTGATTCGGAGATTGAGAAAACCGCGAAAAGGCTAAGGAAGCAGGCTAAACTTCGCAAGAAGCAACAAGCTTCCCAAACCGCTTCTTCATCAAACCCTCCTATCATAGACATTTGGCAAGACCTTTCTTCATCCGAAATTGAAACAGAATCCGAATCAGATAACAACGTCCCACATACACCTCCCTCTCAAACAAACCATACTCCTATGGCCGAAAATCCACCTCAAGAACGAACACTTCGCCAATGGGCAACCCAAGATGTTACCCAACAACCTCTCTGCATTACCTACCCGCACATGACGAACTTCGAATTAAAATCCGGGCTCATTCATTTACTACCTCAATTTCGGGGAGTAGAAAATGAAGACCCTCATAAATTTTTGAAAGAATTTCACGTCGTATGTGTAGGAATGAAACCACATGATGTCTCGGAAGACCAAATAAAGTTAAGGGCACTCCCCTTTTCATTGCTAGACTCCGCCAAAGAATGGCTATATGACCTACCACCGGGGTCGGTCACAACATGGAACGGTCTTGCACGGTTATTCCTAGACAAATATTTTCCTGAGACGAAAGCTTCAAGTCTGAGAAGAGAAATAATTGGTATCAAGCAAGGGAAGAGAGAAGCTTTACATACGTATTGGGAACGATTCAAAAAGTTGTGTGCCCGATGCCCGCAACACGGTATTTCCGATTACCAATTGTTCCGATATTTTTGTGAAGGCCTAACACCAATGGAGAGACGTTTAATAAACGCTTCAAGTGGAGGCTCGTTAATCGATCAAACACCGACCCAAATAAGAGCATTGATCGAGAAAATGGCGGAGGAGTCCAAACATACACAAGGAGAGGACGAATGGTATGTAGATCCACCCCGAGGAGTAAAAGAGGTAAACACTCCTTATCTTGAAAATCAAATTTCTGAACTAACCAAAGCTGTAATGCAACTAACAAAAGAAAAAGGAGTTGAACCAACGGTTAGAGCATGTGGAATTTGCTTGCAACACGGACACCCAACCGACATGTGTCCCGAGTTACAAGATGATCAAGAGCAAGCAAAAGCAATGGGGGGATTTACCGGGCAAAATCAGAGACAGTTTGATCAACCTCGGAGCAACCAAAATGGGAACTACCAGTACAATCAAAACCGTAACCAATACCAGGAGAGACCAAAACAATACTACCAAAACCCTCCACCACAAAATACAGCAAGCACCAGCATGTCCTTGGAAGACATTGTGAAAAGTCTAGCCACAAGCACGCATTCATTTCAGCAAGAAACAAGGGCTAGCATCAAGAACCTGGAGCAACAAATGGCTCAACTAGCCACTTCTGTCAACAAAATGGAATCTCAAGGTAAGTTACCTTCTCAATCTCAAGAAAATCCTAAACATAATGTAAATGCTGTTACTTTGAGAAGTGGGAAAAGCTATGACGGACCAAGCTTGTCAAAAGAAAGACAAAGAGAGATAGAAATCGAAGACGATACCGATTCAAGAAGCGAAGCTCCCAAGGAACCATCCAAAGTTGAGGTAAAAATCACTCCTCCTCCTTTTCCATCTAGACTTAAAAACACAAAGAAAGAAAAGGAAAATCAAGAAATTATGGACATATTTCGAAAAGTTGAAGTAAATATTCCTTTACTAGATGCAATCAAACAAATTCCTAGATATGCCAAATTTCTTAAAGAACTTTGTACCTCCAAAAAGAAACTTAAAGGAAGCGGAACTGTTACAGTCGGTGAAAACATCTCGGCTGTTTTGCAAAAGCGATTACCGAAAAAATGTAAAGATCCGGGCGTTTTCACTGTTCCATGTAAAATGGGAAATCTCTACATTCCAAAAGCCATGCTAGATCTTGGTGCTTCAATTAATGTCCTACCTTACTCTATTTTTAAATCACTAAAAGTAGGACCATTAATAAGCACCGGGGTGATAATTCAACTGGCCGACCGCTCTATAGTACACCCAAAAGGTGTATTAGAGGACGTTTTGGTACAAGTTAATGAACTAGTATTTCCCGCCGACTTTTACGTTTTGGATATGGGTGGAGACGAAACATCAAATTCTTGTTCTATACTCTTGGGAAGACCTTTCATGAGCACCGCAAGAACAAAATTTGACGTTTTCAATGGAACGCTTTCCATGGAATTTGATGGAGAAATCATAAATTTCAATATTTTTGATGCTATGCGTTATCCACAAACTGTTTCGTCTTTAAATTTTCTTGATGTAATCAACCCATTGGTTGAAGAATGTTTCGAATTGTCTAACACCGATTTATTAGCTCTAGTCTTAAACAAAAATTTAGACAAGGAGAAGACAAAGGAGCTTATCGAGAAATTCAATCTAAGTCAAGAAATCTTGGAAATCGCATCATACCTAGACCACCACAAGAAAACAAGGTATGATTTGCCAAAAGTGCCATTACAAATTTCTAACGAAAAACTTCTTCCTTCCATTTCACAGGCACCAAAGTTGGAATTAAAAGATCTCCCCAACCATTTGAAGTATATGTACTTGGGAGAAAAGGAGACCTTACCGATCATCATTTCCAACAAACTGTCTGAAGAAGAAGAAAAAGAATTGATGGGATTGCTAAAAAACTACAAAGAAGCTTTCGGCTGGACAATAGCCGACATCAAAGGACTTAGCCCATCGATGTGCATGCACAAGATTTTCATGGAAGATGAGTACAAACCATCAAGAGAAGCCCAGAGACGACTCAATCCACCCATGATGGAGGTGGTCAAAAAGGAGATTCTTAAGCTATTGGACGCAGGAATGATTTACCCAATATCAGACAGCAAGTGGGTAAGTCCAATCCTGGTTGTCCCAAAGAAGACCGGAATCACGGTGACAGAAAACAAGCAAGGTGAGATGGTACCCACCCGTGTGCAAAACGGGTGGCGTGTTTGTATTGATTACCGAAAGTTAAACTCTTCTACTCGTAAAGATCATTTCCCACTACCCTTTATCGACCAAATGTTGGAAAGGTTAGCGGGAAAAACTCATTATTGTTGTCTAGATGGATATTCAGGTTTTCACCAAATACCCATTGCACCGGAAGATCAAGAGAAAACAACGTTCACATGCCCCTTTGGCACGTTTGCGTACCGACGGATGCCTTTTGGGCTTTGCAATGCCCCCGCCACATTCCAAAGGTGCATGATGAGTATCTTCTCCGAGTATGTTGAAGAGATTATAGAAGTGTTTATGGATGATTTTACTGTGTATGGAAATTCGTTTAAAGAGTGCTTAAATAATTTGACAAAAATTTTGAAAAGATGCATTGAAACCAATTTGGTTTTAAATTACGAAAAATGTCATTTTATGGTTGACCAAGGACTCATACTAGGACACGTTGTTTCAGCAAAGGGTTTAGAGGTAGACAAAGCAAAAATTGATGTTATTAAAACTCTACCTTACCCAAAATGTGTCCGAGAGGTCCGTTCTTTTCTTGGTCATGCAGGTTTTTATAGGAGGTTCATCAAAGATTTTTCAAAGATCTCAAGACCAATGTGCGAACTTCTACAAAAAGACGTAGAGTTTGAATTTTCTGACACATGCAAACAATCCTTTGAAACTTTGAAGAACCTGTTGGTAAGCACACCCATCATTCAACCGCCAGATTGGAGTCTACCATTCGAGATTATGTGCGATGCAAGTAATCACGCGGTAGGGGCGGTGTTGGGGCAAAAGAAGGATAAAGTTCCCCACGTCATTTACTACGCTTCGAAAACATTGGACCCCGCTCAAAGCAATTATTCAACAACAGAGAAGGAGCTTCTTGCCATTATATTTGCTTTGGAGAAATTCCGACAATATTTGTTAGGAACTAAAGTCATTGTTTTTTCTGACCATGCAGCGTTAAAATATTTGATGACAAAGAAGGACGCGAAGCCTAGGCTCATTCGTTGGGTCCTACTACTACAAGAGTTCGATCTGGAAATCCGGGACAAAAGCGGAAAGCAAAACTTAGTTGCGGACCATTTAAGTAGGATCATCAACAATGAAGATCCAACCCCACTAAATGATTCATTTCCAGACGAACAGCTGCTTACCAACCAGTCAATCACGCCATGGTATGCTGACATGGTAAATTATTTGGTCACCAAAAATTTCCCTTCAGACTACACTCGAGCTCAGAAGGACAAACTGAAGAAAGATTCAAAACATTATGTGTGGGATGAGCCTTACTTGTGGAAATTTTATCCCGACCAAATCATAAGGAGATGCGTAGATCTCCGTGAGGTACACTCTATTCTAAACTTCTGTCATGCTGAAGCCTGTGGAGGGCATTTTGGTCCTAAAAGAACGGCCCATAAGGTCCTTGAATCCGGATTTTATTGGCCCACTATTTTTGCCGATGCTTACAAGTTTTGCAAATCTTGTGAGCAATGTCAAAAAGTTGGAAACCTTAGACCAAGGGACCAAATGCCACTAACCTCCATTCTCTTCTGCGAAATATTTGATGTATGGGGTATAGATTTCATGGGCCCGTTTCCGTCCTCCTTTGGAAATATGTACATAATTCTAGCATCAACTCCCAGCTTGCGGATCTTCGCCTTGATTATCAAGGCATCTATGATAATCTTGGTGAGATCGATACACACCAAATGGAGCTGCGCCAAGACTTCGAGCAGTTTAGAGAGAACCAATATAAACATAACCAAGATGTTATGTCTATACTCTCTGACATACAAAGGTCCGTTGCCTTCAACCCATGGCAACAGCAGCAACCACTACAGCCACCGCAACAACAGCAGCCAGGCAGCCAAGCACCACCACCCCCTCAATTCCCACCTTACCCATATTTCCCACCGTACCCATACCCTCCATTTCCGCCACGGGGACCCTTCCCCGACCCTCAGTAGGTTGTTTCTTTCTTTCTCCTTCCTTAATGCATTGTGGACATTGCATTTATTTTAAGCTTGGGGATGGGGAAATAAATCCCATAAAAAAAAAAAATTTAAAACCACAAAAATTCTAAAAAAATTTTATTTCTTGCATTTATTTTAAACTTTTGCATGCATTTTTGTTATCTCTTACTTCCCACCTATGTGACACCTTTAAATTGCAACTATAATACATCTCATAGTTAAACTTCTTGTATTTTTGTCCCCTATCTACATACAACATCACCATCTTTTGAAACTTTAGATCTTCATTAGGAACTTCTTTTTATTAATTTTCTAGCATATATACGATTGGGAGAATTATAAAACACACATGAAATTGAATCAAAATTATTCTAGCAAAGGATGCTTTATTCACCCGTGAGTACATCAATGTGTGTAATCGACTAGAAGAAATACTATGGAAGTTGCACTAGTCCCCCCTCATGACCATACATTTGCATATTGTCTATTAAACATAAGGTTTATCTCAAAATCGCGATTTTCCAAAGTCATGGACAAAAATCTTATTTTCTATATTTGTTCTTAGTTTTTTATGTGGTAATATGTGTCATATGACCTTGTTTATATTATTTTGGTCATTAGTGTGTTTAAATTTTTATTATTTCAAAAATATCATAAAAATTATTGTCTAATCATTTTAGTAAAGTTTTGTGAAAATGTTTTTATGGTGAAAATCCAGAAATCATTTCACTTGGTTCTAAAAGATTGGTCTAAAAAAAAATAAAAAACAAAAAATAAAAAAAAAATAAAAAAAAAAATAAAAAAAAAATAAAAAGACCGAACCAAGTAATCACTCAAGTCATTTAAAGTGAAAATTTTCTACAAAAATACAATAAAAACGATTACTTGTTTTGAAAGCCTCCTCCTTTTTGCTTTCAACAACTAAATCCAATTTTGGTTTGGTTAAAAACTTCATTGACCATGTTTTAAAAGTCTTCATACATCTTGGGTCAATTTTGAAGTTTAAAAGATTTAGTTGTTTCGGTCATCTAGGTATCTATCCTTTGTAAATAGGAATCGAGTTGTAAATTTTTGTCCCTCGGTTTTGGAAAATCATGTGTTTAATGAATAATATGCAAATGAGGTCGGTTGGAGGACTTGAGCAAAGTCAACTTAGTATAAGCTTCCTAGATTCGATATCCGAGCGCCCCTCCTATAAAAATGAGTGTTTATAGCCAAATCTTGAAAATGGAGCTTGCAAGGTCACACATCTTGTGACATGAGTGAATAAACACGAGAGGAGTGAACAATTGTGAGCACATCCTTTGTTTGCGAGATGCTTTGAATAAATAGTGAAGGTTTCATGTGTGAGTTTATCTTTTGTCCCAACGTGCCTATGCTAAGTAATTGATGAAAATTTGTTCCTTTTAATGGTATTTTGTTTTGAATAGATGGTCTAACTTATATGTGTGTAGGGTCCAAATTGACATGATTTTTAGATATGATTGATGTTGTCTTGGTTGCTACCTAGGGTGTCTATTCTTTTTATACTTTGTAGTTTGTTTTCCACATTGTTTAGATCCTTGTTTTCCTTGAGCACAAGAAAAGTCTAAGCTTGGGGATATTTGTTAGGTGTATTTCTAAGCATGTTTTCATGCCTTTTTATCCTTGTTTTACCTTGCATTTCATTCTCATTATTGCATATTTTCATATTTTTCGGGATTTCAAGAATAGCAACCTACTTTCACACTTTGTGGTTGTTTTCAGGTGTTTTTGAGGATTGAATCTTGCATTGGATGACAACGGGAAGCTACACAAGAAATTTCAGAAGAAACGGAGGTCAAACGAAGAAGTTACAAAAATTGAAATCATTCCGAAGACAGAATGTTACACGACCGTGTAACTTTTGCCCTATAAGTTACACGGCCGTGTAACTTTGTTTGCCACGTGGATGCCATGTCAGCTCAGGGTAGGGTCCAGGAACTTTTGCAGGATTACACGACCGTGTAATCTTGGCCCAAGAAGTTACACGGCCGTGTAACTCTTCCTGGTGACCAGATCTACTTTTTGGCCCACTTTGAGTTGTTTATTCACTCTTGTGCTGTCATTCCCATGCTACACGACCAGATCCAGATCCAACCTGATTTTGAGGCCATGTGATGAAGATAATGGGTGTTGGAATGATGATGTTTGCCATTGTCCATTTTACCATTTTGCCCTTGGTGTGTTAGTATAAATAGATGTGTCTAGTTAGCCTTAGAATCATCTCTTATTCCATTAACTTCTGAATACTCTCTAGAGTTTGTGTTTGTGTGCTACTTCAAGTGTGGATTATCTTCATTTTGTAAGTTTATTTCTTTTACTAGTCATGAGTGGCTAGTAACCTTATTTTCTGGTTTTGTATTAAGGATTATGATTGTGATTTAATATAAAGTTTGATGTTTGATTTTATATCTTTCTAGTGATATGATTTTGAGATTTAACAAGTGTTTGGTTTTTATTTATTTCATATTGGCCATTTGATCTTAAATATCAACCAATCTAGTCATACAAATTATAAAATCCGTAATTGTTTTATAAATTGTTATTTGTGATAATCATCTTTAATTAGGTGAAAATCATATCTCATGTTTTAACGCTTCAACGCTTGTTTAGGAGTATTAAACATTGTTAGGAACATTCACATAATACATAATGCAATCTTTCATTAAAATTCTATGATCTTATCTAGATTTGATTAGTAAGATTAGTCTTAGTTAATGAGCTTCTCTTGACTAAGGTACATTAAGTGAATGGTGTATGCGCGAGCTTTCAACATACACAAAGTACCAACTTAGAAAGATTAAAGTTATAAACATCATTCTTATTGTTATTTTCAATCATATGACTACAAATGCAAAACCAGAGTTTGTCCCCAAATTATAAAAACAATCATTCTATATATTTTGTCCCAAGTTATTTGTTCTTGACATTTACATTATTGTTGTCCATTTATTCATCAAAACCCCCCTTTGGTTACTTTCTTTACAAGTTTGACTTCCGTGAATTCAAGGTGTAATCCATTAGACCATCGCTCCCTGTTGATCGACCCTGCTTGCCATTCATACTACACTGTTAGTATTTATAACAAGTAGTGCAATCACGAGATATTGGTAATTAATAAATCATTTCAAACCATATTTCAACTCTTTTATTTTGTTGATTACGACACTCAACAGTCCCCTCATTCTAAACGAGATTATTGCTTGGGCGAAAACTCGTAAACGAAAAATGTTGATTTTTAAAGTTGATTTTGAAAAGGCGTTTGATTGTCTAAGTTGGGAGTTCTTGAACTCGGTTATGGATCAAATGGGTTTCGGTTGGAAGTGGAGGAGGTGGATTATGAGTTGTCTTGCTTCGGGGAAAGCTTCGGTTTTGGTGAATGGTTCTCCCTCCAAGGAATTTAACATTACTAGAGGTGTTCGGCAAGGTGATCCTCTTGCCCCTTTTCTCTTCATTATGGCGATGGGAGGCCTCAAAGTAAGTGTTGACAAAGCTTGTGAGTTGCACTTCTTTTGAGGTATTTCAATTCCTTCCTATGGTATTTCTCTTTCTCACCTTATGTATGCCGATGATGTCACCTTTATAGGTGAATGGTCGAAGATGAATTTTATTAATCTCAATAGATTGCTTATATGTTTCTATTTGGCTTCGGGGCTTTGTGTTAATCTTTCTAAAAGTAAGGTGTATGGGATTGGCGTTGAGAATAGTGAGGTTGTTCGGCTTGCTAGTATTTTGAAGTGTGAAGCGGCGTTGCTTCCTTTCACTTATCTTGGTCTCCCGGTGGGTGCAAACATGAGATTGGAAAATAATTGGAATCCCATTATTAATAAATTTAAGAACAAACTCTCGGCTTGGAAGGCTGAGGCTCTTTCTTTTGGTGGGAGACTTACTTTAATCAATTCCATTTTAAGTAGTCTCCCGCTATACTATTTTTCTTTATTCAAGGCTCGAGTGAAAGTGATCAACAAGCTCGAAGGGATTAGAAGAAGATTTTTATGGGGCGGTTCTTTAGATGAGAAAAAAGTGCATTGGGTGGCTTGGGATACGGTTACAAAACCTAAAGATTATGGAGGTCTTGGTGTATGTAGTTTACATTTGGCGAATTTGGCTCTTCTAGCTAAATGGTGGTGGAGATTAAAAGTTGAAGATGACTCCTTTTGGGCGAGATGCGTTAAAGCAATACATAATAAAGTCTTGTGGATGGAAAACCGATTGCCAAAAAATCGATTAAAGGTGTTTGGTTGGAAATTTCGTATCTTCAATTTGGGTTTGGTAAATTGGGTGTTGACTTAGCTTCTATGTTTAAAAGAGTGATTGGTTCAAGAGACAAAACTCATTTTTGGAAAGACATGTGGATTGGAGATTTGAGCTTCAAAGATAGGTTTCCTAATCTTTATGCCATAGAAGAGGTGAAATATTGTCTTGTTAAGGATAGGTTAAATGTGGAGTTAAATGGTAATTTTAGTTTCAATTGGAGGTGGAAAAGGCAATTGAGAAGAGGTAGAGAAGAGTCTCAATTTCGAGACCTTTATGATGTGTTAAACTTGGTGCAGCTCAATGAGGGGAAAGATAGGTGGATTTGGAGAGATGGAAATCATGTGAGTTTCTCGGTGCAAGATCTGTGGAATGTTAATATTAACACTACTATGACGAAAGGTTCTTTTTTCAATTGGACTAATTGGATTCCGATTAAATTGATTTTTTTTGCGTGGAGACTTTTTCAAAACAGAATTCCGCTGCTCAATAATCTCTCTACTAAGGGTATAAATGTTTCCTCTTCTTTATGTTCTTTCTGTGGGGCTGTGGATGAAAGTCTAGACCATGTTTTTTTTCTCCTGCGAGTTTGCTTTGGTTCTGTGGAAGCGTTTCTATGAGTGGTCTGGTCTATTTAGCTCTTCACCAGGCTCAAGCGGGGAGCTTTTGGAGGTGTTTCGGTGTTTTAAGGGCAATGTTCGGTCCTTACATCTGCTGCTGTCCATCGCTTATGTTTCCTTATGGAGTATTTGGAAGGAGAGAAATGCTAGACTCTTTAAAAAGGAGCGAAAATCTATCCCGGTGATTTTTGATGATTTATGTTTGTTGCTTTTTAATTTTGTTAAAGATAGGTGTAAGAACCCAAAAATATTGGTAAAAGTATAAAATGAATGTATGAGAAGTTTTTGGTTAAATTATGTCTTAATAATAGAATTTTTTTGTATAAAAAGAGCAAAAAGGGTATTTTTGGTATTTTTCAATTCTTGTGGTAAAATGAAAATAATCATATTTTCAGCAAGGATGATATATATAAACTACAATAAAGTTATAAGGATGAAGTAAGGATATTGAAAATGTAAAAGTGAGAGAAAAGTACAAAAATGACCAAAAAGGGTATTTTGTCATTTTGAAATATTTAACTTAAGAATGAGATTTTTAAGTGTTAAAATGTCTTAAAGTGCAAAATAAGTTTATAAGTGGAGTAAAGTTATAAAATGTAGAAGTTCTTACAATTTAAGCATGTTATGTGCTATTTTGAGAAAAATGGTAAAAAGGGGTAAAATGGTCATTTGACATGCAAATGACTTTAAAGTCAAGAAAATGTAATGTTGGGGTTAAAATGAAGAAAATAAACTTATAACGTTATAAAAATGTGTTTTGTGCCATTTTGGGAAAAATGGAACTAGAGGGGACCAAAAATGCAAAATAGCTAGGTATTTAAAGGAGAAAATATCTCCTTAATGTTCAGAAGCTAGAAGTCTCCAGAGAGATCGTGAGGACGCGAGAGTGATCGAGTTTGAGGGCTAGTGGAAGATTGATGCGGGAGTTTAGAGTAATAACTTAGAAATGAAGATTTCCAAGCAAATTAAGGTAAGAAATTATAGTTTGAGCACATACTATTCATCATCTTCTTGGGAAAGAATCTGGAATATGGATTTCTGGAATTCATGAAATGGTTCCAGAGATATTTTCCATTTAAGTATGCTATAAACACTAAGTAAACACACTTCAATTGTGAGGTGTTGTTGAATTTGTGAAAATGATCGTTTTTGGACCAAGAACCCTAGTTCACGGGTCCTTGTGACCAAAGATGATTTTTATGATTAAAGTGACTCTTATATAGTAGAAACGATGTAAGAAATTAGTTTTGATAGCTAATCTGATGTAATTTCAGTTTTTGGTGTCAAAAATCTAAAAACGGGATTTTTATGAATTTGAGTGGAATCAGTGATTCCATGGTTTAAAAACATGTTTGAATGATGGGTTTTAGTCATGCAACAAGTCTAAAATGATTAAGTAAGTTATAAAGAACTTAATATGTGAAATTACTGAGTTACAGGACAAAAATCGGACAAAAACTCGGACAAAAACTCGCATCTGCAGGTTGTGCACGAGTCGTGCCCTTTTGCCCTTGGGTTTGCACGAGTCGTGCCACCCTGTAGAAGCCAGAAAAGGCATCTAACAAAGAGCACGAGTCATGCTCTTTCATGCACAAAATGTGCATGAGTCGTGCTCCAAGACTGGGGCAAAATGAAGTTGCAATTTGATGCTAGGCCTATCCATTTGATGTCCAATTGATACCCTAAGGTTAATATGATGTGAAAACATGAAAAATAATATTAAATTGGGTATAAGACTTTCCAAGGGTATAATGGGCAATAATATACCATGTAAATGATAAATGAAAGTAGCAAAGAAGAGGATAAGTTGAGTAATGAATGTCATAACTATATTGTGATATGAGTCTAGTAAGATATGAAATCAGTGGTCTTTACATACTGTTGAAGTATAACATGTTATTAATAAAATATGAATAAACTCCTTAGGTACTTAAGGAGTAAGAGATCAATGAATAGGAGGGACGAGGAAAAGGATAGTTCTAGTTAGACTTCTCTAACTAGTCAAGGTGAGTATGTGTGGATTTTCCTAGTACATAGCAAAATGATATTTTCAGAAAATGAGATGTCCAAATACTTTAAAATACTAAAGTTTGGAAATAGTTTTGAAAGTAGCTCTAAGAGCTAAGTGTTTTAAAACAGATTTTTGAAGAAGTTCAGTTTTTAAAGCTATTTTGAAAGAAGCTCCATATGTGGGCTTAAGATGTTGAGATTAGTATTTAAAGAGATTTTGAAAATGAGTCAAAAGTTTATAACTTTGAGTTTGTTATGAATTGTGTTCATGTTTGACCAATTTGAGATGAAGTGAAGATAGTAATGAAACAAGAAAGTAATGAAAGTGATAAGAGTCAGTTGTCCGGACTAGGATCACCCACATAATCGGGAGATCTGAAGACACTACTGGGATGGTACCTCCCGTCGCGAAGTAGTTGTCTAGCTTAGTATAACCTTGTGCTTGGATCTGTTCCAAGTCACGAAGGGGAGACAGAGATAGCATAACCTTGCGGGTGGATCTGTTCTGTCCTGCGAAGGGGAGTTAGTAGAATGAATTAAATTAAACTAATTCATGAGTTTCAGTTGGTCACAAGAAAACGAGAAAGGAAGCAGTTTTTGAGAAAGAAAGCATTTTTGAGGTTTGAAAATAGAGAAGAAAATCAATTTTGAGATTTATTATAAAAATCAGTTTTAAGTAGTTTACTTGTTAATATTACAAGTTTTGAGTAAAAACGTTTTGGGTCTAAAACCCATATTACTCACGAGGCTTTATGTCTCACGTATTATTTGTTTTAAAATGCTATGTACTTAGGTGAGAAGAGCAGGAGCTAGGTTACTTCATAAGCTTTGAAGTTGGGACCAGTGTCACATACAGATAAGTTTACATTATGGCTTTTGTATGCAGTCTGTAATACCCCTTATGGATAATTTAAAAAAATGTGACTTCTTTGCAAGTAATATACTATAAATATATTAATTATGGTTATTGAGAAAGGGGTGTTACAATAGGTCCAAGTTATGTTGTTTAGATTGGCCTTTGTGGATTATGTCTCCTATCAACTGTATTTGATTTTTGAGGTTTGAGCTTCTCGTTTAATCTCTTGTTAATGAAATGTTGATGTTCAAAAAAAAAACTTAGGACCCCAAGTAGTACTTGCTTCGGTGTAACCCAACCCTACTCCTAAATCGAGATCATTATAGTTCAAGTAAGCAGATCTAGGAGAATTAGAAACATAAGAACCCATGTAGTCATATAAGCTTCTAATCCAACTTATATGCGGCGACGTTTCATCTCCATCCCACACAACCATATATTCAATCATGTATAACGATCCATGTCTATGTGGGAATGGAATTGCCCATTCCGGAATCTCATCCATCTTTCCTCCATAACGGGTTAACACCAGAATTGCCATCCCCGCTTCTATTTTGTCATTATAAAACTCCCACACCCCTTCAAAACCCTTTACAGATATAGGATTTATTGCAAAGTTTGATTTGCCCTTGAAAGAATTTTTCGGCATGGCTGTTCTGTTCAGTAGTATCTTTAAAGGTTCTCCATTTCTGAAACTTGAACCGATTACCACAGATTCGATCCAGCTCATTTCGGTACAGTCGTCTTTAGTCAAACCCAATTCCGGGAATCTCAATTCCATTAGTCGAAGTTATAATCTGTCAATTCCACCGAGGAATAGCGTTTCGAAAGTTTCTCTTATTGTGCGGTTTCCCGTAATTGGATTGATCACACTGAACATTACAACTCTAATGTCAATATCCATGTCAATTTTCGGTGCAACGTATTGCCAATTTTGAATCAATTGTGTTAAATTTTGCTCTAATGTTCTGTTGATTGAGAACACAGTCACTGTTTCCGGGACTAGAACTAGCTTTATCTTCCAGGAAAGAATGATTCTGATGCTAGAACCTCCTCCACCTCTAATCGCCCAAAAAGATCTTCCCCCATTGATTTTCTTTCAAGAATTCTTCCATTTACATCAATGAAATGAGCATCGACGACATTATCGGCTGCAAGTCCGTATTTCATCATCGTTGCACCATACCCACCACCGGAAACATGTCCACCAAGGCCTAACGCATGTTAGCCTAATAAGGATTTATGGGTTTGGGCCTTATTTAGCACACTAGCTTAATTTAGCCTATTTAGCCCTATGTATATATGTTTTCCTTTCTTTGTAATCAGCCAAGAACTCAATTTCATAGTTATGTTTTCCTCTCAAAAACCCTAGCCTCCATTTTCTTTGAAACTTGATCTTGATAATTAACATGGTATCAGAGCTAGATTGTTAAGGGGTTTTGTAGCAGACACGCCGACAATGAGCGTTCGCTGGGGGTACGGGGGAAGCGCGCCTCGTTTTCGGAAATTTCGGCACTTTTGGTATGATTTTCTGCTTCGTTTATGTGTTCTGATTGGTATTTTTGGATCGATTTGGTTGATTTCGAGAGGTTTATTTTTATTGTTAGTTTGTTTGTTCAAACGAGTATGGTTTTTTGATTCGCTTAATATTCTGGGTTGCTACTGTTTTTTTGAGAAGCTGATATTCTGGGTTGGTTGTTTGATTTTGAGGGTTTTAATTGTTGCTGCTATTATTAGCTTGTTTATTCATCTGCGTAAGGACGATTTTGGAATATTTTCTTGATTTTTTATTGATATTATGGCTCCAAGAGATACTCTCTTCAATCCATTAGTACACAACTCGATGTTAAAAACTATGCGTATTGGAGTTATGTAATGAAGAATTTTTTACGGGGCAAGGCTATGTGGGGGATTGTTACAGGTCTAAAGGGAAAACCAACAGATGACAAGGCTGCAAATTTTTCTATTTTATTGGACTCTTGGGAGATTGATAATTCCAAAATTATTACATTGATTAATAATTCTGTCATTCAGTCAATTGGCACCCCGTTCGCAAAGTATGACACAGCAAAAGAAGTTTGGGATCATTTGGAAAGGCTGTATACTCAATCTAATTTTGCAAAACAGTATCAACTAGAATTTGATATCTGAGCCCTCCAATAAAACAGTCTAAGTATTCAGGATTTTTATGCTTCTATGTCTGATTTGTGGGATCAATTAGCTCTCACTAAATCTGCAGAACTAAAGGCTTTCAAGCCTTACATTGCCAGAAGGGAAGAGCAGAGATTGGTCCAGTTTTTTATGGCATTAAGGTTAGATTTTGAAGGCTTACGTGGGACAATTCTTCATCGTACTCCTCTTCCCACAGTTGATTCTGTTGTTCATGAGTTGATTGCTGAGGAAACCCGTATCAAGTCCCAATCTGACAAAGGGTCTAAGGCAGTAGCCACTCCTACTATCTTTGCTGTTCAACAACGACCACAGACTTCTAATCAGTATAAGCCGAAAGTTGCATTTGATGAGTGTGCCTTTTGTAAGAAGAAAAATCATTGGAAGTCTCAATGTACATTGTTGTTGGGGAAGGGGAATCATCAAAACCAAACAAGGCCATCTGGACAGTTTCAGCCTCCACAAGTCAACAGGCCTCCTAGACAGTTTCAACAACGTCCATCATTTCCACCATTTCGTCCCCCACAGTTCACTGCTGTTGCTGCTATTGTACCTTCTACAGAGAATGATTTGAATATGACACCACCATCAGCTTTGGATCCATGGGTTTTTGAGCAGTTTTGCCAGTTCATTGCTTCCAATCCTACTGCCATGTCAACATCTATGTCTCATACAGGTCTATCAGCATCTAGTCCTTCAGGTATTCCTTCATCCTTATGGATATTGGATTCTGGTGCATCTCATCATATGTCACCACATTTGTCATCCTTTTCTTTGTTATCAGCTAGTTCTCATGTTTCTGTTATGTCAGCTAGTGCTACACATATGCCAGTAGAGGGTATTGGTCCTATTGTTACCCCTCATATCTCTCTCACTAATGTTTATTATATTCCCACACTTGCTTTGAATCTTGTTTCGGTCAGTCAGTTGTGTAAATCTAGTTATTGGGTCTTCTTTTTTGTGTATAGGACCCACAGTCTCGGAGGGTGATTGGGATCGGCCGTAAACTTGGAGAGCTTTATGTTTTGGAGCAACTCCAAGTTTCTGATATTGCGGCCTCTAGTGTTGATTTGTCGTCTTTTCGTTTAAGCCATTCGTCTTCAAAATTTTATCTTTAGCACTCTCGTTTGGGTCATGTTTCAGCATCATGCTTACAGTTTTTATCCTCTACTGGTGTGTTAGGTCTTTTGAACAATGTTGATATTTCTGATTGTTGTGGTTGTAAACTGGCAAAATTCTCTGCCTTACCTTTTAATAATAGTGTCACCCGTTCTTTTGTTCATTTTGATCTTGTGCATTCTGATGTGTGGAGTCCTTCTCCAATAACCTCCAAAGGAGGATCACCTTATTATGTTTCCTTCATAGATGATTATACTCGTTATACATGGGTTTATCTTATGAAGCGCATGTCAAATTTCTTTGGCATTTATAGCAATTTCAGAGCTCTTGTGAAGACCCAACACTCTGCTGTTATAAAATGCTTCCGGTGTGATTTAGGAGGGGAATATACCTCTAATGATTTTACTCAGTTAGTAGCATCTGATGGGACTGTTCACCAATCATCATGTACTGATACTCCTCAACAGAATGGTATAGCAGAACGGAAACATCGACACCTTGTAGAAACGGTACGGTCTTTGTTATTATCTTCTGATGTTCCTAGTGTCTTTTGGGGAGAAGCTATCATTACTGCTTCCTATGTGATCAATCGCATCCCTACTCGCCACAACTCTGGAATGTCTCCTTATGAAAAATTGTATGGTCAATTACCTGATTATTCATCTTTACGAGTATTTGGGTGCACCTGCTTTGTCTTACGACCTCATGTAGAACGAAACAAGTTGTCTCCAAAGTCGGCTCTTTGTGTATTCTTGGGTTATGGTATTGGTTAGAAAGGATATCGGTGTTATGACCCGGCGAGTCAGAAATTGTATGTCTCTTGACATGTTACTTTTTTGGAGCACATTCCTTACTATGCTATTCATGTACAGTCTCACAACATGACTCGGTCATAACTTCAAAATATTGATCCTTTTACCATTGATAGTGATGACACTACATCTAGTGACACAGTTGATGATGCTTCAATAGCTCCAGACAACCCTCCTGCGCAGTCTGCAACTGCTGCCACTCCTGTTGTCGCTCAAGAAAATCATCCACCACCATCAAGACCTATACGTACTCATAAGACTACTAAACTGCCAGATTTTGTATATTCCTCTTATTCTCCAACATTTGTATCTTTTATTGCAAATATACATCGACTTTCTGAACCAGAGTCTTACAAAGAAGCTGTTACTGATCCTTGTTGGCAGAATGCTATGGCGGAAGAGCTTACAGCTCTTTATCAGACTTATACGTGGGATCTTGTACAACTTCCTCATGGAAAACATATGATTGGTTGTCGTTGGGTATATAAGATCAAAACCAAGTCTGATGGCTCAATTGAAAGATATAAGACAAGGCTGGTTGCAAAAGGATACTCGCAGCAATATCGTATGGATTATGAGGAGACTTTTGCCCCAGTGGCAAAAATGACTACTGTCCGCACTCTGATCGCAGTTTCCTCTATTCGTCAATGGAAGATATTCCAAATGGATGTCAAGAATGCATTCTTGAACGGTGAACCTCATGAGGAAGTTTACATGTCTCCTCCTCCAGGTATTGCTCACTAACCAGGTGAAGTTTGTCGGCTTCGGAATGCCTTGTATGGTCTCAAAAAAGCCCCTCGTTCTTGGTTTGAGAAATTCTCTACTGTAATTACTTCTCTTGGTTTTACTCCTAGTAATCATGATTCTGTGTTATTCGTTAGATGCACGAATGCAGGTCGGATTCTCCTATCCTTGTATGTTGATGACATGATTATTACTGGTGATGATCATGACGGTATAGAATCTTTGAAGCGTGATTTGGCGTACCGTTTTGCTATGAAAGACTTGGGATTGCTATGTTATTTCTTAGGGATTGAAGTTGCGCAATCTTTAAAAGGTTGTCTTTTATCTCAGACAAAGTATATATCTGACCTATTTGAACGTGCTCGACTCTCTGACAACATGACAGTTGATATTCCCCTGGAGACTAATGCCAGGTATTCTCCAACAGACGATGTCCCCTTGTTAGATCCAAGCCTATATCGAACTATTGTGGGAAGTATGGTTTATCTTACTGTTACTCAACCAGACATATCTCATGCAGTTCATGTGGTTAGCCAGATTGTTACCGCTCCTACTACTGTTCATTGGGGAGTTGTTCTTCGTATCTTGAGATATCTTCGGGGCACTCAATTCCAAACCCTTGTGTTTCCTTCCACGTCCTCACTCAAGTTGTGTGCCTATAGCGATGCGGATCGGGATAGCGATCCTCATGATCGAAAATCCACCACTGGTTTTTGCATCTTTCTTGGAGACTCATTGATTTCATGGAAGAGTAAGAAACAAGATGTTGTATCTCGGTCCTCTACTGAAGCTGAGTATCGAGCTATGGTTGTCACCACTTGTGAGATTTTTTGGCTACGTTGGCTTCTTGCTGATATGGGAGATGACGCTTCTCATCCTACTCCCTTGCACTGTGACAACAACAGTTCAATACAGATTGCCAAGAATTTGATTTTTCATGAACGGACAAAACATATAGAAATTGATTGTCATTTCACTCGTCATCATCTTCAACTTGGGACCATCACTTTGCCGCATGTTCCATCAACCCTATAGATTGCTGATATGTTTACGAAGGCATTGTCTGGTTCTTGATTTCGTTTTTTGTGTGACAAACTCTCAATGCTTATAGCTGTCGCATTGTGAGTTTGAGAGGGGATGTTAGCATAATAAGGATTTATGGGTTTGGGCCTTATTTAGCCCACTAGCTTAATTTAGCCTATCTAGCCCTATGTATATATGTTTTCCCTTCTTTGTAATCAGCCAAGAACTCAATTTCATAGTTATGTTTTCCTCTCAAAAACCCTAGCCTCCATTTTCTTTGAAACTTGATCTTGATAATTAACAACGCATACCATACACCTCCCGGGAATCCAAGATTCCGACTTTTTTGTGCAATCGTGTAGTAGAGTTCACCTAATGTTGCCCCAGCTTGAACCCAGGCGGTGGTGCTTTGAGTGTCGATTTTGATGGATTTTAGATTTATAAGATCAAGAATCACAAATGGGACTTGTGAAACGTAAGACAACCCCTCAAAATCATGTCCTCCACTACGATTTCGGATCTCCAATCCGTGATTCTTGGAACGGTAAACGAGTGTTTGGATTTGGGATTCGTGAACTGGTGTAATTGTGAAGAGAGGTTTTGGAGTTGAAGGTGATGTGAATCTAAGGTTGTTTATAGTGAATTGTAACACTTTTGTGTATGAAGAGTTTTTGGGGCTGTAAATGACTTGAGAGATTGACGTTGAGTTATGAGAATTATGAATAAGGCACTCAAGGAAGTCATCATCAGTATTCGCTGATAGAATGTCACCTGGTCTTAAAAGTAACAAAAAGAGGATTAAGAAGGAATAGGGTATTTTGATCTTCATTTGATTGTTTTTGTTTTTAGGAAGAAAGGGTTTGAAGCTCTATAATATAACATTTGAAGATTTTTATGTTACTCGTTGAAGTTCAAGTGGAGAGTTGGGAATAAAGTCAGAATGATTAATTAAGCAATAAAAGATGGCCTCAAAAAATCATTATGTTGAATTTGAGGAATTCTGAAAACAATGCCATAAAAGAGGTTTGACTTTGAATTTTGAATAATGTCCTTATCCTATCAAATTGTGTCCTTGGTATTTAATACTTTTTAATATATACACACAAGATCGGTTTTATGTAACAGAATTTTTAGAGGAGCCTTAAAAAAGAGTTAGTAAAGTTGTGCCCTTGCCATAAAGGGAGTTGAATACATGATGGGTTTCGGTTAAGTTTGTTTTGTAGGTCAACTTTTTCAAATTAAATGGTGTATCTTATCTGTGAAAATTATTTGATTTGGAATCAAAAACTTGAATATAAAATTGAACCAAAACCGAATTTAGACCAAGTCATACTTAAATTTGGTTTTTGGTTTGGTCCAAGACCAAACCTAATTTTGAATTTTGGTTTTTGGTCTCGTAAATTTAAGACAAAACCTAACCAAATCACCAAATATTATCAAATAATTAATTAAAAAATATATTTTATATTTTATATATTAAATATGAAATAATAAATATAAAAAAGATTTACCGACTTTTATTATAGGCCTTTAGGAATTAAGATTAACACTTAACACGTTCACCGGTTTCAAATTTCAAATTCAACGTGTTTCACTTTTACACATACACTTTCACCTACATAGCCCCACGGACCACTAGGAACAACATTTGAACTTCATAATTTTTTTACTTTTTTTTTTTAACTTAAAAGTTAAACTTTATGTTTCTAGCTACTACTACTACTACCATTTTATCATTTTATGTATGAAACTTTAGATCTTTAAGTTTGAAAATTTAGTATTTTATGTTTGAGACTTTGTATTTATGTTTGGAAAATTGCAACAACGAATATTTTTATAATAAAAATATTCCTTGTGTTTCGAGCCGAACCAAACCGAATTTGAATTTGGTTTTCGGTTTGGTCTAGAGTCATTTGAACTCACTTTGGTTCAATTTTCGGTTTAGACCAAAAGCTTTACAAACCGAGGTGTTTGATTCGAGGATGTTCTTATCATACCCATAGTTTTAATATTTGCTCTTTTTTCATTTCCAGTCGTGTTTGTGATAGTTAATGATTGTCATGCATTAGGTCATCATGGGTTTGTCTACCACCTCAGCATCCGGTCAGCATTTCTCTCTCATCCTCTTACCCCCGGAAATGGTCACCTCTCACTACATCTCACTTCCTCTCACTTTTTAATTTAAAAACTAAATTTAAATTAAATTAAAATACAACAAATAATTTCATAAATTAAAACATAAAATACTTCTTCAAAATAAAATACTTTATTTAAAAACCTAAAATACGATAAATTAAACAAAAAATACGATAATTAAAATCCTAGATACGATAATTTAAAACATGAGATACGATAAATGAAAACCTAAAATACGAAAATTAAAACCTAACGATGACAAAACTAAGATACATTTTTCATGACATTCCAAGCATCCATGTGCATGAAATCGCTGTCATGCATCGCCCGATACTCTTCCAACGATTAGCAAAGGATCTGCTCGTCGGTGATCCCCTCATGGCGGTTCGCCTTCATAATTTTTTTCAAAGTTATACATTTTGAATGACGAATTCCTCCATGTGAAACAAAATTGATCTTTACTCCTATATTGATTTACGACCAAAATTGTGTGAAGCGATTCCGCAACACGTACCCAAAAACCATGAGCGTAACTCCTGACATTGGGGTCTTCAGTTTGGATGACCCAAGCCCTCGCTAACGCTACACCTTCTTGTTGAGTCCATTGTGGATTACAGTTTCCATTTTCCACACCAGCAATTTTTTGATAATTGAATATATGTGTGTGTATTAATGTGTATGTGAGAAATGTGTGAGATGTGGATGTATATATATAGGTATTTAAAAATTAAATTTTTATTATTAAACTAGCCGTTTGAAAACGGTCATAAACACAAACACGTCGCACGACGCTTGGACCTCGTGCGGGCTTCACAAAGTGCGACGTCGCAGGGTGGGGGCGGTATTCACCCAGGGGCACGCATCGTCGGGGTGGGGCGTCGGGCTTGCACACTGGATGGCCTTAGTCCTTTTGGTTCAACTCTAGATTTGCTCATGTGTTTGTGATAGCTAATTACTTTTACGAATATGATTTACTTCTTCTATTATCTTAGCTCAACTTTAATTTATTTTTAAAAATTGGTCCATAATATATTTTTTGTAAAACTTAATTATTTTTTACAATTTACCTCAACTTTGTCTTACAATATTTCTTTTAAAGTTACTTTCTATTTTAGTTTCATGTATATTTTTTTACATATATTTTACAGAATCATCTAAATAACATTTATTTATAACTTTTTCATTTTTTACAAGCTTTATGAAAATGATTTAACAAAAGTACTTTTCTTACATGTAAAATTTTATAACTTTTTCTTACATATTTTTTATGCATATATTTTAAAGATTTTTTCATTTTTTATGTATATTTGTTTTTATCAAACTTTAATGAATTTTTTTTTATTTTTACAAATTCTATTTTAACTCTATTTTATGAATTGTAACATACATATATTTGTATCTTCAGATTTCGAGATAATACACTATTGTAATCTTTTGTAGGACGTCTTCTACAACTCTTATTTTACATACAATATAAAAACATGATTTCGTCCCTGTCATGTTCTCCATTCATAAACAATGTTTTATTAATTTTTAATACCATATTTTTACTTTATAAATATTGTGTACCAAAAGTAACAAGTAATGAGGACCTTGGTGGTTTGTGTCTTACCTATTTAACTCTTGATTCTTGCATCCACTTCATTTATAATTTTTTTAACATACAACCCAACTTTGTTTTTTCTATTTTTACATTTTTAACCCAATTGCTAATTATTTTTATGAATTTGGTCAATTCCTTTATATGATCTAATAACATATAACCTTTGATTTTTTTTCATTTTTACAATTTTACCCAATAGCTAATCTACTATTACAATATGGTTTACTTCTTTTTACAATTTCAGTTAATTTATTTTTAAGAATTTAGCCCATAATTTTTTTTATTTTGTAAAACTTATTTATTTTTACAAATTTCTGCAACTTTATCTTACAATATTTTCATTTAAACTTACTTACTTTTCTACGTTTTCTACACAAATTTTTACATATATTTTTACAACTTTGTTTACGAAACCGTCTAAATAAATTTATGTAGAGCTTTTACATTTTTCTACAATTTGTTTACGAAGACAGTTTTACAAATTTATTTTTCTTACCTACAAAAAAAATTTACAACTCTTTCATATCTTTGTTTTTATGTATATTTCCAAATATTTTTTTATTTTTTAAATATTTATTTTATCTATTCTTCAAATATCTTTTTTGTTTTACAAATTCTATTTTAAATTCTATTTTGTGAATTGTACATAGATAAACTTTTATCTAGCGATTTCAAGACTATTACGCCGTTGTAATCCTTTATAGGATTTCCGTTGCAACGTGCGGGATCTAACTCCCTATTTTACATAACATACAAACCTCAGCAAAAACTTTAATGAGTTTGAAAATTTTAGATATTTCAAATTCAACCTATACTTTCTTCCTTAAAGGTTTTATTTTTATTTAAATATATTCCAAAATTTGTCATATTATAGTTTAATAATGCAGTCTCCTCCATATAATTTTCGCACGTTTTTAACACTTTTGAGTGTTAATACTTTTTCATTTTTACAAACTTCATTTACAACCCCCTCATCAAATCAATGCACTGGTGTCACCCTCTAGTTAATAATGATTATTTGATTTTTCTATTTTAATATTACAATCACTTAATTTATATTTTATTAATATATGATTTATATCTATATAAGAATAAATAGTTATAAATATGATAAATATACATTGTAACGATAAAGAGTTTCAAAATACCAACAATTAAATTTATTCCAATATATATATATATATATATATATATATATATATATATATATATATATATATATATATATATATATATATATATATATATATATATATATATATAAAATAAATTACTATGTTTGTGTTGCTTTTTTATTCAATGATGAATATCATAAAATTGAAATATTGAAAAAGTAATATAAAACACTTTGTTGATATTATATCGCTTTTGAAAAGAGTATTGTTATTGTACTTGCAGTGTTAATTTTTTATGATTAACACGAGAGTTAATTAGAAAAGTTTATTTTACATAATTGAACCACAAATAATATTGTACTAGTAAAGATGATCTTAAACAAACACTATATGTTAAAATTAAAATTTTCAAATTATAAACTTTTTCGAACTCGCATAAGTAAAAGTAACAATTTCTTCACAATTATATCTATAGGAAACCAAACGGAAAGTTATAATAATGAGTAAATTATAGTTTTGGTCGCTGTGGTTTACACGATTTTACAGTTTGAATTCATGTTTTGAATTTTCATGAAACTAGTCCCTATGGTTGGTATTTTATTGCATTATTGGTCCTTGTTGATGTTTCCGTCATGTTTAATTTGTTAAGTGGATATAAAATGCCTAAAATACCCTTAAGGACTATAAATGTAATTTACTAAAAAAACAAAACTCAAAAAGGTCATTCATCTGCATATATCTTTTGAGATTCAGTGATGCATCTGTGTTACTGTGTAAAACGACATGAAACTATGGGTCTATGGCCATTCAAGGTTACACCAGGGCACAGAGAGAAAGCAATGATCAGAGTCAACTACAAAGCAATGATCAGAGTCAACTACAAAGCAATTGCTTACTTCAACGACTCCCAACTCCAGACCACCAAAGTCGTCGGAGCCATTTTCGGCTTAAACGTCATGCATATCATTAACGACTCCACAGTTGCAACCATTGCTAACGGATTAGATAAGAAAGCCATTAGTGTCGGTGAAAAGAATGTGCTCATTTTCGACCTTAGTGGTGGTACTGTCAACGTCTCCCTCCTTATAATCGAAGAAGGTATTTTTGAAGAGAAGTCCGCCGTCGGTAACCCCATCTCCGTGGCGAGGACTTCGATAACAAAATGGTCAACCACTTCATTCAAGAATTCAAAAGGAAACATAAAAAGGACATCATTGGAAACCCTAGGGCGCTAAGAAGTTTAAAAACCGCTTATGACAGGGAAAAGAGAACTCTCTCATCAACGATCAAACCACCATTGAAATCGATTCATTATACGAAGGTGTAGATTCTACTCCACAATCACACGTGCCAGATTCAAAGAACTCAGCATGGATCTCTTTCGAAAGTGTATGGATCCCATCGAGAAATGCTAAACGAAGTATCAATGACATCGTTCTCGTCGGTGGATCAACACGAATCCCAAAAGTTAAACAATTATTACAAGATTTCTTATAATATTTTCTTATTTACAGGGTGAATCCAAATCAAAATGATGGATAACTTTATATTTTGATGTTTCGGTCACTCATTAGTTCTAATAAACCAATTATTCCCAAATCCCAACTCTTTAAAGTTTATAATTCTTTAGATTTTTATTCTTATTGATTTTGGTAAGCAGTAAACAATATTTATATACTTAAAAAAATGCATGTGAAATGGAGTTCAAAAAGCAAGGGAAGCTTTTCTACTGAAGAGCTTGATGCTTTAGTATCCGTGTTATAATTAGCGGGAGTGGGACAAAATTGGAGTATTGAAAAGAGAGGAGATAATGCACGAAATTCATCCATGGATAAATCAGTCATAAGTCTAGAAGGAATGAGGGTCAATATCTTACACTATTGCTGGAAGAGAGAAAGAGAGAGAGAGAGATAGAGAGAGAGAGAGAAAAGTTTATTTATTTCTACTAATTTACAGTTTTGGTCCCTAAGGGTATTTTAGACATTTTGCATCAACTTAACAGATTAAACTTGACGATAACACCAATAGGGACCAATAGTGTAATAAAATGGCAACCATAGGGACCGATTTCGTGAAAATTCTAAACTTGGACTCAAACTGTAAAATCGTGTAAACCACATGGACCAAAAATGTAATTTACTCTATGATAAATTATCTCATCGTTTCTCAAAATTGTACCAGATTAAACATAATCAAAATTAATATAGGGAATTTTGTATATCTCTTTCTTAAACATCATAATATCATATATATATGTCCGGTCTAAATTTTATATATTATATTTTTCTTTCATAAACTTTTCAAATATAAAAATTTTCAGAATAATCATTTTCTTAAATACTTTTTAATATTTTATAATCATTTTTTATATTTTAGAATCATTATAATTCTAAAAAAAATGAATTGACATTATTATCGCCACTTCTAACCACTATAAGCATTCTTTCTCTTCCACCATATCTCATTGTTTCCCATTACCATCATTCTTTTAAACCTTTTATACGCCTTTGTAGCCAAATCCCTTCGCTTTGATCTCCCAACTCTCGTCCTCCTCTGCCTCTGCAACCCTCCTTCGCCTCTAATACCACTACGACTGTTAATAGATTAATTCATATTCATCGACTAATAGAGATTTAGGAATGCTTCTCATCTGTAAAAGTCACCTTCACCTATCTACAATTTTTAATCAATGGTGTTTTTAATGTTGAATCCTACATTACCTATAACTATTTCAAAACCCATAATATCTTTCCATAAAATCGATCCCTAATAACTATCACCATCCATGATTAAAAGATGAATTAGAAAAATAAAAATAAAAATATTGAAATATGTTTATATATTACATATTGATTGATTAGTGTTGATGGTGATTGAATTATTTGTAAGGAAAAAAAGGAGAAACATGATATGGAAACAAAAGTGAGGAACTTTGTGGCATATTGAGGTCATGGGTAGCAACTTGACGTTTAACTATGAAAGAAAAAGGTGTTTAGAACAAGTCACCTCTTATCATTTTGCTTAGATTTCTAACTATATTGTACACCTGTTATATGATATGTATGTATATCTGGGTTTACATTGTTTTTTTTTTGTTCTCAAGTGTGTAAGATGTTTTGTCTACAACTCTATGTTTACTTTACTAATTACATTTAGCATATTTAACCCATCATTGTTAAGCATAATCATGTGTATAATACAAAAGGCTCTCTTCTAAAGAGTTTAATTAGGTTGAAAGTAGATTCTTATGCAAAGATAGGTTTTCAATAATCTGTTTTAAATTTTAACTCAATGCGACGGTAAAAAAAAACATATGATTTGCATTTTTTCAATCTTCAAAGATGAAAATCAAAACAACGAAAGTACGTAATTGTTTCGATATGAGCTAATTATTTAGCTAAATATATTTGAACTTATTAAAATTAATTTAAATAATAATATGAATAAATATAATATTTTAAAGTTTATGCAAATATAAATAAAATTTTATTTTTAAATTTGGATAAAAATAATAATTTAAAATAATATAAAGTATAATTTTTTAACTTTTGAATAACAACATAGGAAATTTTTCTCAAATTAAAATGGTAAATCAAAGAAAAATAAATGGAAAATTATTATACATATTAATTGCAAGGGGTTCTAGAAGGTTTGGGGTGGGGGTGGGGGGGTTTTCCGTTTTTAAGGGGGGTGTGTTTTTCTGACGAATGATATTCCACCAGGTTTCATATTCGATTCTTCTCCTCATCCGCCACCTCCTGTGTGTCTGCTTCATCATCAACCATGTCTATAAAAGTCAAAGAGGTTGAAGAACGCATAAACACACACCGTGACACGCCACCATCGTCTGCCGCGAACGGAAACGAGGCTAGGGTTTGATTTCAATATTAACAAAGGTACTGTTTGATTTATGTATAGATCGGTTCTTTTCATGTGGACCGTGTTTTCGATTTTACGTGTTGCTTCCACAAATCCAGGTCCAACCCTTTGCCATCGTATGCTTTATTTCAAGAAAAATTGAAGTCGAAGACTTCTCAGAGCTTTTAACCCTTGCTCTTTTTGACCTCCGTTGGTTCATATGAGGTGCGTAAAATATGCATGATTTACAGAACATACGAATTCATCCATGTTTTATATGGAACTGATTTGCTCAATTCTAATTATAGTTCCATTTATAATTTTTGTTCAATTTTACAATCGAATCCTATACTTAATTTTGACTCGACTCGATGATGAAGTATATGCTATGCAGTTCTTTGGATGATGATAATGCTTGCTGTTGTTACCGTATGGAATTTCAACGTGGCCCACCGTTTGGATAATGCTCAAATAATCCAAACCATATCGCTTTTACGAGGTCTACTCGATTTGGACAAGCGTAGTATCCATGGTCATTATGCAGATGTTGGTGACAAGCGTACTATAGAGGTTCCACGGCTTGCAAAATTTGCAATCCAACTGTATATTAAGAGGTCGGCGAACAATTTTATTACTCCCTTTGTCCTCAATTAGTTTGTTTATCCATCGAATTTCAAAGTCAAAGTTGCAGCAATCAAAATTATTATTATCAGTTTAATATGTTAAAATCGACTTCTTTAATAATACTTTTCTACTTCCTTATCTGTTATAAGATTAACTTTTTCACATTTTGCGTATGCAGGTTTGGCTGGTTTATCAACTGCAAAGTATTTTCCTGATGCAGGTCGCAAACCAACTTTGTTAGAAGCAACAGATGTTCTTGGTGGAAAGGTTTATAAACTATAAAGTTTCTATCTTTATTTTCATTTTTATCTCAAATACATTTCTCTTATGGGCCTTCTAAATTCTTACATAGGTGGCAGCTTGGAAAGATGATGATGGAGATTGGTACGAGACAGGTTTACACATATTCTGTAAGTTTTAACCACATGGAACAAGGGAATAGTGTTCCAGCTCTGTAGGATGAATACAACGGGGTTATGAGTTCCTGTTTTATGCAAGTAACTAAATAAGGTTTATTATCTTATTAAGGAACTTATAAGGCAATTTGAATTTTTCCGAAATCACAACTAATTGTTTGCAGGGATGATTTTGGTATTTTGCTGGGTACTTTTGGTGAAAATTTTTAACCCATTTCAGACAGGGAAAATATAATGAAGAGCACACCTTAACTTTTGAAATTAAACCTAACTTTCACATCTTCCTCCAATCGGCCTTCAATATCTTCTGTGATTCTGTTGACATTACCTTCTAATAATTGAGATTTTTACAGGAGACAATAGCTGGGTCCACATTAATGTCAGCTGCATCCATCTCAAAACTTCTTAATTAACACATACAAAAAAAATAATTTACTTTGATTTTTGTAAATCAGACTTTTCATTAACTAGAAAGACTTTTAGTTGATCACATTAAGCTTTTAGTTGGAGAATTTTCCATATAATCTTCATGGTTGACTATTAATGCAATTTCACAACTTAGTCTTGAAACATTTTCATGTCGTTGTCATTGTACTGAATAGCAAAAAGGTACCAGATTTATGAAATTTTTAATTCAACTTTTTTTTTCTTTTTTGTAGGGATGTGATGCATATCGTGTTGTAGTATTGCCTGAAGAAGGCAACAAAGGATTGGAATGTGAAGTGCCAATAGATGTTTTGATTCCTACTGAAGTACGGGTCCTACTAAAGAGCCAGATGTCATTGGATGCCAGGCTGGCAAATCAAAGCTATATTAACATGATGGTTGAAAATGCAGTTGCATATTCAACATGCACCATAGATGTTGACATTGAAAAAGGGAAATCAGATACTAAAAGCAACGAGGAAACACTTTGTAATTTGAAGAATGAGGAAGTTTTGACTGTCAGTTAGTTGTGGCTAAAACGATAAAAAGGTCAAACTACAAGGGCTGTTCTGTAACTTTTGTTTATTTTTATTCTTAATTGCAGAAATCACTACAGAAACAAAGCAACTTTGACATGGGAGGTAAATACATGCAACTATTGATGAATCACAGCCTAATGTTATCTAAATTCTCTACTCGCGGTAATTAACCATTTAATTTTTCTTTTTATGTCTGACCAACTGGTACGTATAAATTCACAGAGTGAAATTGTTGATGGTGCGAGTTTCTATGCTAAAACTTTTGGTGATAACATATTTCTGTTTGTAGATCATCTGCGAGTTTCTATGCTAAAACTTTTGGTGATAACATATTTCTGTTTGTAGATCATCCATTTTGGGGACAGAGTTATCCTGGAGGAACCAATACAGAGGTAAAATCATACAAGATCAGTTTGAGTTTGTAAATATCAATTAGTCATCAATTCGTACTGCTCTGTAGCCCTGATAAAATATGGCTTGCTTTCAAAAACTATTCATCACATATACAGTGTTTATGAAATTCTTTTCTCCAGTTAGAGTCCACTATTAATTCCTAGAACTTGGACCTAATATTTTTCTAATTTATTTTGTTATTTGAAACTAATGGATAGCACTTACCTCTTCAGGAAATGAGAAAATTGTTGTCAATTCAAAGGAATTACTTAGTTCAGTTCACTCTCCACACTCGCCTTGAATAGAGGTAATGTTCTTAAATTATAATCTTTATTTCATATTCGCTGGTGTGTATTTGGTTCAGTTCAGTCCCCACACTCGCCTTGAATAGAGGTACTGTTCTTAAAGTATAATCTTTATTTCATATTCCCTCCTCTGATTTTGCTTCCGAATTTTACCTATTGTCGTTTTTCTTGGTGCAGTTTTTGTTAGGCTTATGTGATTTGTTGGACATTAAAAACTCAACCAAGTACATCATCAAAGGTTTGTTTCCTCCAACTCGATACCGGCCTTCAAATATGCAGGTTAGCCCCCATTTTTTTATTTACATTTATGGTTTTGTGTATATGTTTACTTAGAAATTACGTGTTTTTTTTTACCGATAAACAAAGACAAGATTAAATTCCAGTAGTTTGTTTTGAAGCAATGAATAGATACCAAGGCTATAATATCTGTCATTCCTCAAGGTTTTATAATTCTGTAATTAACAATATAAAGACAAACAACACTTTCACAGCATTGCATATCTGAAAACAGATTCTTTAGCAAACGAAATAACTTTCAACTCAGCCCGTGCGTAGCACGGGCTCAACCTAGTTGGAAATAAAGTAAAAACCTAACAAGAGAAATTAGAAACAAACGAAATCTCGAGTTACACGACGCGCGATGTCTCTCTCTCTCTCTCTCTCGCTGAACAAATCGGCAACGACGAGGCTTCTGCTACGGCAACGGCAACGAAAAGGCCACGTCGATAAATTTTCGGGAAGCTTTATTTCACATCGGGTAAACTCGTTTAGGTGTTTCATGTAGCGTAACAGCCAGATGAAAATTTTGTTTTCAGATCTAAAACAAAAAAAAAAAAAAAAGACAAATAGCCGCTAAGTTGAATTTAGATGGTATATTATTTCAAAGTAGCTGTCGAAACACAATTTTTACTGCAAACTGGTGGCAGATCTACTGTGTGGAGAGATTATTAAAGGCTGCTTGTAATTTTCATTCAGATCTGGTAATATTGTTTACGTATTTCTTGTTGCTAATCGACTTATCAACGATTTATGTTAAATCGATGCTTAGTGGCATACATCCACAATCAGCTATAGTCTTTGGGGATCTGAATTTGGTTTCCCGTTTGATCACCTCAAAATAACGCTAGAAGCCATAAAATCTGCAACCGACTTTGCTTCAAAGAATTGTATCGGAAAAGGAGGATTCGGGAATGTTTATATGTAAAAATTGACCATTGAAGAAGGCAGTACATGGTTGCTTTTAAGCTTATAGATGGTGTACTTGGACAAAGAAAACCTTGAGTTGTGCAAGAAAACACAATGTTTTCTCTTCAGAAACATGAAAATTTGGTTCTTCGTTTAGAGTTTTGTATTGAGAGTGCTGAGAACATGTTTGTCTATGAGTACGCATCTAAGAGAAGTCTAGATTTGCATCTCACTAGCAATGATTTAACTTGGACCACATGTTTGAAGATATGTATCGGGATGGCTCGCGGGTTAGACCACCTTCATAATTTAGTTAAGAAACAACGTAAAAGTATTGCATCGCGATATCAAAAGTTCCAACATCCTTTTAGATGAAAGTTGGAATCCCAAGATCGCAGATTTCTGCAATACTGAGTTTTGGTAGGGAAACACAATGATTTTTCCTCACAAACATGGAGATTTGGTCTCTCTTTTAGGGTTTTGTGATGGGAGCGATGAGAAGATTCTTGTCTATGAGTATGCATCTAATTGTCTATGAGTATGCATCTAAGAGAAGTCTAGACTTGCATCTCCAATACAATTGATATTGTTTGTGGATTAGCATACCTTCATACTTCTGTTAGGACCCAACCTAGAGTATTGCATCGTGATATTAGAAGTTCCAACATCCTATTAGAGGTAAATTGGCATGCGAAGTCTTTGAGTCTGGCCTGTTCATCACACTAACAAGTTTACGTTTCTTAGACCTTTGCCATATGTCATGCGGAGACCAGGTTTTTAACAAAAAACCCGATGTTTACTCTTTTGGTATGATGTTGTTTAGTTTTGTGTGGGAGGTTGTGTATTGGCAAGAAGAATGACCACAAAATTAGCCCAACAATGTCGGGATTTCAACAAAGTAAAAAACAATTATTTTGGTAATACACAGAAAAAAAAAAAAAACCATAATTCTTTAAGAGCTTTTAAGATAATAGCATATTGATGCTTGAAGAGAGATTTCGACGAACATTCATCAACAACCGATATCATGAGGATGCTTGTAATTTCGCATTCGAATATCAAGTGAGTTGTATGTATTTCGTAAATAATATATTTCCCGTAAGATATTTCCAACATGATATATGTTTCTCCCTAAAATGTTTGTACTTAATATCTGTCTATTGAAGATGATTTCAACAATGTATCTTTCACTTTTCTTCTCAAAAAGTAATGCTCTTTTTTACTCAAGTTTTCATAGGGATGGGCTCAACTCAATTAATTACCAAAACCCTAAGTCCTAAGATTTAATAATGCTTTGGAATTGGTTCATGATTCAAAGCACGAAATATTATATTTCAAAGGACATCAAAAGTTACACTGATATGCCTCAAAAGATCTTTAAGAAATTTAACAACCGTTTATTATGCTTCCATTATGGTCAACTTATATTGTAGTATATTTGAATATTGCAGGCTAATTTGGAAAGGTGGGAACTCGTTGGTATAGTTGATTCATTCTACCTTGAAGCTCTACTTTTGCCCTATTCAATGGATGCCGGCAATGTGTGTTCCATGTAGCTGTGTTTGGCCAATAATCACTACAAATTAGATTAAGTTCATAAGGGATAGGTTCCCTTAAACTCATAAAACTTTCATCAATTTTGTATTGATATGCTTTTTTTTTTCGGAATTGTTTTGGTGTAAATGTGTAGGATCCATTTATCTCTATACTTGTGAGAATATAATTGTAAACCTGGCGTTTCTTATTGTATGGTTGATCTATATAGATACTGGGTCAGGTTTGCTTTCATTTGCTTCAAGTGCCATTCATAAGCTTTGAAAATGGCAACCAAGTGAACACAATTAATTGTCGGACTGACGAACATTTATCATTAACTTACTTGAGCATTAATTTGCTGACATTTGATCGCTCATTATACGTTTCCAGTCAATTGTATTTATAATCCCACAATTGTGGAAACCGAGAAATGGGGATATCACACGTCTATGGAGGTAAATGAAATACTAAAAGTGTATTTGAACGGATCTCTTCGAATATAAAGCATTGGAATCCTTTTACGGGTCAACCTTTTTATAGTTTATCAATATCGAACAAATTTCTCCATTCATGTTAGCAAAAATCTCAACATGTGTTTCTTTGTGGTACAATGTGATGGGAACATATCTAATATCACATTTGTATGTTAAAACAGGTTTAGAACCATGTAGCTTGGATAAATAAGTTAGGAAAATATGAAATCAAAAAGCATACAACCACCACCTTGAAGAAACTAAAGTTCAATTCCATAATGATCATCATCATTCATCACTCCTGCCTCTGGGGTACATATTTTCCCATTGCTATTTGTGACTACCAACTGTTTGAGAATGTTAATTAGGCACATCTCATAACTTAGTTTTAGAAAAGGCTAAATGCAAGACATAGCTACATACTTTCATTGATTTTGTATTATAGCACACTCTATTTCATTTTTTATATTGAACCATTTTACTGTCATTTTTCTACATATTAGGTATTGTATGATTAAAAATCTATGCAATTATAGTATTGCACTTTGTCTAGAGTTCTTGTTAGGAAATTGTACTTTAAAAAAATCTTCTCATGAAAATTGCTTTGTATTTGGATGACGTTGCCTTAATTTGGTAGATTTGAAATTACAATGTTGTAATAAGGAGAAATGATATTAGGATGCTATAATGAACTAATCAATGAAAGTGCATTGCTATTTCATGCATTTAACCCTTTTAGATGTTATGGTATACAACTCACTTCCGTTTTATACCTTATATCTTCTAAAATTGTATACCGCCCAACTCTAACTTTCGTTTTTCTTATGATTCTTTTTTTGTTTTGTTTTAAGGTGGTAAAACTCTATACATAATTTGCCTAGTATAAAATAAAGGGTTTATGTTATAAACTGCAACCAACTATTTAGATGTCTTTATTAAGTTACTTTTTCTCATTTTAATATTGGGAAGGTAACCAATTATTAAAGGTAGTTGCTTATGTGGCCACCACATGGCAAAGATTCTATTTCTAATATTTACACGTTGTTTATAAGATAAAGTTAATAAAATAAAAGAAATAAAATATGATACGGTCATCGTGTCTGGGTTCATCGTCAATCTCATCATTGTCTTCAATCTACGATGACCAACATCAAAAAAAATAAATAAATAAAATAAAATAAAATAAAATAAAATAAATAGAAGATGAATGTTCAAACCCATCTTGTGATTTCTAAATCTGGGTTCATCTTCACCTCTTTACCCAAAATCGATGCGGTTTATTGTTGCAAACATATGTTTCTGGGTCTTTGATTTCTTGAATTGGTAACAGAATTAAAGAACTTTCGACGCTAAACAATCCATCGAATAAGGCGATTTAGTATGTTGGATACAGAATGATATAAACCTGTTTGTTTTATGGTTGTATGTTGAATATAAATAAAAAAAGTTTCAAATATAATATCTATCTTTATACATTAAATAATTGTGGGTTTAATAAACAGAAGTTAAAATTTTATAAGAACCCACACATGGACACCCATATAAGTGGTAACCTGTAAAACCAACCACCATGACAAATTTTGAACAATATTAGTAAGTGGTTACCCTTTGAGATATTAAATTGAAAAAATTGAATAAGCCGAGTATATACGAAATAAGTGGTTAGTGGTTACCAATTCATGACTTGAAATACATTTAATAGCACCTTTTGCCTATTTGTCCCCCATCGATTTCTAGGTATGCCACAAACGATTGAAATTATGCGATCCCAAAAAATATTTTGCTGGGAGCTTGGGCCTCTTTTCATATCTACTCAGACTATTCTGTTCATGTGTGAATAACATAATTAAATATCTTTAGTTTTTCATATTTTAATACAAATCGAAGAGAAAGAAAATGATTCTCTACATAATTTACTAGAACTAAAAGGACATTCAAAGACAAAAACGATAAAGGTAAATACAAACTCAATATGTGTTTTATTCATATGTAATTATATGTATTTGTGTTCTATTTATGTATGAAGAAACTTTGACTTTCATTGTGTTTTAACACTTACTAGTTAATGAAATGTAGTTACAAATCAAGCAAATAATAAAAAGAAAACAATAACATAGGAAACACCTCAAACATGATCAACAACATCAAAAAAAGATCAATGTAATCAGCTGAAACACGATCCAAATGATAAAAAAACCAAAGATTGAGGACCAACAACACGAAAACTAAAAAGCGCGAATAAGGTAAAGAAAGGTATTATTGAGAGTTGAGACGAAACCAAAGACAATTCCAAAAAAAGAACAAGAGATGAAGGTTATTGTTGAAACTAAAAGGAAAAATAAGAAGTGTGGTAAAAATGTAAACTAGTTGATGAAGATTCTGACTTTGAGAGCAGCCATCCTACCACAGTTTTGAAAACTGGATCGGACCGGCCGGGTCAACCAGTCAGGTTTCCGGGTCACCCGCCTCTTCACAGCGATTCTCACGATCAACCCGGTCCCAATCGTCTCAACCAACAAACCGAAATAATCAATTCTGCAATTTCTGCAACATTCCCAGTCATGACACCCGTGATTGCAGAAAACTTAGCCGCTTTTTAAAGGACAATCACATCTCCTGCAACAATACCACATCTACTCCAGTCGCCAATGCCACCACATCAACTACAGGAGCTCCAATGTGGATGATGGATAGTGGTGCCTCCCATCATTTGACCTCCTGTCCAACATCTCTCTCCTCCGTTTCTGAGTATGGAGGCCCCGATGAAATTACACTTGGCGATGGTACGAGTCATTCTATCTCTCATATTGATTCAACCCGGTTGACTACCAAATCAAAACCTTTACACTTTTACACGACATTTTGTGTGTTCCTAATATGTGCACCAAATTAATTTCCGTTGCTAAACTGTGTCGCACTAATCAAGTTTCGGTTGAATTTTTTCCGTTTCATTTTTTGTGAAGGATCTCAAAATGGGGGCGCCCATCATGTGGGGTGAAAACATCCATGACATTTACTATCTCAACCGGCTTTCTTCACCTTTACCTCGAGTCAATGTCGCCACCTCCGTCTCTCCGCTCCAATGGCATCATCGACTTGGACATCCATCTTTTCGTATTTTCAAAGTTCTTTGTAAAGGCCTTGGCCTTCGGTTTCATTCTTTATCAAACTTACACTGTCATTCGTGTGCTATCAATAAATGTCACAAGTTGCCTTTTGGAACTAATTCTTTTGTTGCCAATAAACCATTGCAACTCCTTTACTCGGATGTATGGGGACCGGTTCACAAATCAATTGACGGTTTTCAATATTAGGTTGTGTTTGTTGATTATTTCTCCAAATATGCATGGCTATACCCTATCAAACATAAATCCGATGTGTCAATTATTTTTCCGCAATTCAAGCTTCTTGTGGAAAAATTCTTTCAAACCCAAATTATCGCTCTTTTCACCGACAATGGTGGTGAATACATCGGTCTTGTTCCGTTTCTCAAGTCAATGGGCATCTCGCATTACACCACTCCTCCACACACCCCGGAACAAAATGGAATTGCGGAACGTCGCCACTGGAACATTGTTGAAACCGGTCTTGCTTTACTTCACTATGCCGGTTTACCAACCTCCTTTTGGTCTCATGCGTTCCAAACAGCCATATATCTTATAAACCGGCTTCCCACACCAATTCTTCAATCCAAATCCCCATACGAAATCCTTCACCATGCATCTCCTAACTACACTAAACTAAAGACATTCGGATGTTTGTGCTATCCGTGACTCAAACCTTATGCCACATCCAAACTTCACCCTCGCTCTCAACCATGTGTCTGTTGGATTAGGTGTCTAAGCCATGACTAATAATTAGTATTTAAATGATTAATAGTAGCATGGTCCATTTAGGTTGCCCTCATAGTTGGAAGATTGGCAAAAAGTTCGGTAGAGAGAAAGATTGATTTATTATATGATTAATAAATCAATAGAAATTAAATAAATAGTTTATTAATATATTTAAGTGATAATATATTAATTAGAAACTATAATAATTAATTAGAAATTTTTCTGGAATTAATTGGAATTAATTTGGCAGTTAAATTAATTAATTAAAGGTGCAGGGACTAAAACTGTAATTATTCAATAGTTGAGTAAGTGGCAGTGTGAGTGACCATGTGGTGGCCGAAAATATATATATAAATATATATATTTTCGAGATATATATATATATATATATATATATATATATATATATATATATATATATATATATATATATATATATATATACTACAGATAAATGGTGTTTGAATGATTAAAATAATAGTTTATCTTAATTCGAATTCAAAAAAGTTTATCTGTAACGATTATCTGATCAACACATGGAGGCTATAAATAGGGAGACTCTCCCTAACCCTAGGACCACGTTTTTTGTACTCTCTCTGAAGGAGTTTTCGGCCAAAGCCTCAAGCTAGGGTGTGACTTCATTTGAGGCAGGACAATTGTGCTGCTTTGCTTCAAAGAAATCCTAAAAGGTTAGTTTTTCTTATTTTATTCTTTTAGTTAATTTCTTCTGGCCTTCTAGGATTTGTTATATGTTTAATTAGATGAAAACCTAGATCTATATAGGTTGCATGTGAACTTAGGAATTTTAGTTCATAGTTGTAGAAAACCTTTCAGTGGTATCAGAGCTATTCAGTGTGTTTTCTTGTTAAATTGATATAATTGTATCCTGTAAATTAGGGTTTATTGTTTCTAAACCCTAATGTGGCCGTTTCGAATATTAGGGTTAGGGTTTCGAAAAACCTTGGCCCCTCCCCCTGCTTGGCGTGAATAAAGGAAGGGTTTAGTAGGCTTTCTATTTTTGGTAACTTTAATTGTTTAAATAGATAAAACCTTAAACCTCCTATCCTAAATTCGAAAATTAGGGAATAATGATAGGTTTAAATTAATTTGATTATTTTGTGACACCTATCTGCAAAATTAATTAATTTAATTAATTGTTTGATTAAAAGATAATTAATAGAATTTAATTAATTTCGATTTAAATGGTTTAAATTCCGAAAATTAATAGATTAAATCTATAAATATTTTAAGAGGTTTAAAATATAAAATTTAATTAATTTAATTAATTGGTTAATTAAAAGATAATTAAATCATCTTTAAGTGGTTTAATTTAATTTTAAATTTAATAGCTTAAATCGACAATAAATTAAAAGATAAACTAGAAACAATTTTTTAAAGGTTTAAAAAATTACATCTTATATATATATATATATATATATATATATATATATATATATATATATATATATATATATATATATATATATATATATATATATATATATATATATTATAACTAGGAAGTTATTTTTTATATGTATGAGATTAAATGGTTAGTCAAATCATTAGTAGGCATCATTCACGAAGCTGGTCTATAAAGTGGGTATAAGGAGACTGCCTATAAAATGGCGGTCTAATGGGTGAACACTCTCGCCCACCGCTCGCCTGATCAGTGGAGGGTCGTTAGCCGAACAGGTTTGATAGGACCGCCTAATAATCACTAAAAGTATAATGATTCAAAGTACTAGAACACTTAATAAAATCTCAATCTAGTTACTTTAGGAAAAATGTGAATTGATGCTAATCCATGAAATTGCACATTGCACTTTATGAAACATTGGTGGAGCGTGTGTGGTTAACCGGCACGCCAATTGGGGTTCATAAAGAGTTGCAATGGGTTTCCCGGGTATTATCATTGTTGATGGAGCGTGTGTGGTTTACCAGCACATCAATTAGAGATGATAATTAACCCGAGAGTACCAAGCTAATTTGCATAGTTATTCACATCCAGTTTGTGATCCTCGGCATCCCAGTCACAAACAGTGGGGCACATCCGAGATTAAACATGCCATTTAAAAGTTTAATGAATCTCATCAGAACTAGGAATTTCATAAGATGAAATTGATAAGTGTTTATCTACCTTAATGACCATTATGTTGTGATTACGGCATCCCTCTTCACACCATAGTTGGGGTATTTTGGATCCTAGCCTTAATAAATAATATATTGGGTAATTATTTAAAAGGAAAAGTTAAACTAATAAATTCTATTTCTTTTATAGATGTCAAGTGTCAATTCTCCTCCTTCTCCTCCTTCACCTATTTCTGAAAGCATCAGAATGCACCTGCCAAATATGGAAATGCTGACTGGCCTTAACAGTAAAGAATGGCTTCGCAATTGGAGACTGGTTCTCAGCGTTGCTGGCAAGCTACATCTCACCGAGTATCCGATCCCGGTCCCACCGGAACAAGTCATCATAAAAGGTTCTTATGATAAGCATAACCTCTTAGTTGATGAATCCGAAGAGATTCGTGACCTTATGCTATTAACCATTGACCTCGAGTTCCGCAAGGATTTTGAATCCTTGGGGCCATATGAGTTAATGCAACTGGTTGAGGAAAGGTTCCAAAAGCCAGTTGAAGAGGAACGAGTTAGGATCTTCAAAAGACTTGCAGAGTGCAAGCTAAAGGCAGGAAGTAGCGTCAATTAGCATGTTCTTCAGATTGAAGCGTACATAGGCGAATTATACAAACTTGGTTATTCCATGAGTCAGGAAAAGAGTGTTAACATTCTACTCGATTCGTGACACGCGCAGAGGTCGTCGTGCGGTCAAAAATAAGAGAAAAATACCTAACACACACTAGTACAGTGGTAGTCAGGGTCGATCCGCAGGAGTTACGTGGTTAGGACAAGACGATAGGTTACCAACTGTAGTGTCACTCTACAGTTAGCGGTATTGTTTCTACTTTGCCAAAAACCAACTAAAAACACAATTCCAAGACCAATGCCAAAACCTAACTCAAGCATGAACTAAAATAACCCAAATCAAATCCTAGACTAAAGTTCCTTATTGAAATCAGAAAATAAATTCAGAATCCAGAAGCAAACAATTAGTTCAACACATCCAAACATCAATAATGCAAAATAACATCAAACCGAATGATTACTTTCATATAAATCAGAAACCAAACTCAAATCCAATCCACACAATCAAATCAGATCTAAAATACCAAGCATTTACTACTAAAATCAGAAACTACAATTCTAAACGAACATTGAGTAATCGAGGGAAATCCCGATTGCGGAATATCTCGATACCGAGTTGATAAAACAAGAGAAAAACTAAATAACTAACCAAAATGTTGATTCCAACTGAAAAACTGACGAAATAGTGCCTTCGGATCCCTCCTTCGCGTCCCGGGATGAGTGAAAAGTCGGACGGGACTCCGGTATTTATAATGGTGCGAAATTAGGGTTTCCGCGTCGTGGCCAAGCAAAATCCGCGACGCGCGTGTTGCCTTATCCCGACTTTTCAGAGTTTAAAATTCAAAACCGAAGATTTTATCCAGTCGCGAGATAGCGGCGCTATCTTAAGAAATAGCGGCTCTATTATCGATAGCGGCTCTATCTCAAGAGATAGCGCCTCTATTTCTGTCAGGTCCAACTTTTTGCCTTTTTCGCTCCACAACTTCTCCAGAATTGCACTAAAACCCCTGCATTTACACTAAAAACATTTCCAAGCACTTTGACACAAAAGTAAGTGATATTAGCCAATTAATAATGATAAATTAACTAAAACACGGCTCAACAATGCCTAAAATACTTGATATTACTAGGCGTTGTCAAACACCCCACGCTTGTGCCTTGCTTGTCTCCAAGCAAGAGAGTTTTTAATAGATTCTAACTAAGACTTAAATAATTTTTGATTGTGTTCAGTTTCAAGGTTTATTGCTCTTTGAGTAAGAGTGGAATAGTTCGTGAAAACATAATCGGAATGTTTTTTGGAATTCATGGCTCTCTAGAGAACCCTTGATTACAAACTTTCTGTCCACAATGAAGTGTACTTACTCATTCAGATTCTAAAGGCCATTAACGAATTGTCCATGACTTTCGATGTTGTCCGTGTAGCGAGCTTTCAGAAATACCATCCCAGACCAGACGATCTTAGGTGGTAAGGTGCATAAGTCCCACCCATTTTAGACCTACCGGCTCGAACAACAAAGGCCACTGATTGACATTTCCTTCCTAAATTCCAATCCTAAAACACTCTAATCGTCTAACTCTTAAAACTCAACTTATTTGACTAAACTACTAGCATGATCACAACTAAATGGTATCTCTTTAAAAATACCAGTGCTATCACATTCAGAAACTATTCGTTTCAAAATTACAACCTATTAAAAATTTTGAAAAATTGCTAATAATTTTAAAAATTTGGTCATTTTCCGCAAAAATTTTCAAAAACTACTCTTTCGACCGTCCACACCCACACTTATTTCAAACCACTAGTACCTGCAAAAAGTTTGATGTATTTTTGTATTTCATTTTTAAGAAATATATCCTAACTTATGACACGATGGGTTGCCTCCCAACAAGCGCTAAGTTTAACGTCTTCAGCCAGACGTGCTATTCCTAAGCTGACTCTTCCTCTTCTTCTTGACCTCTTGATGGCATTTGCTGGTATTCCGGCATGAAATTATTGGCCATCATTGTCATAAGGGATGTAAGTTGGGTCATCCGATCACTCACACCGCTGATCCATTGTTGTTGAGATTTCAAGAGCTCAAAAACATTCGCCTCTCGTTTTCTGGATTCTCTTTAATATAGCTGATGCCTTGCTTCCATCATCTCTATCATGTCCAGCAATTGTTCCTTGTCGATGGCTGACAACGGGTGGTCCTTGGTTTCCTTTAAGATTTCCTCTTTTCCTCCCTCTCTCGTACGTGTCCAGATCTTTTCCTTGCTCCTGATTCCTGGCTCCATTAGTGTTTTCCTATCTGCTGGTTTGCCATTTTCCTCTGAAGGTAATGATATCGGGTTCCCAAACATATTCAATCTTCTTTTCCTGGTCCCGAAGAAAATATCCATATCTCCAGTCTTGCAATCGATCACTGACCCGGCAGTAGCTAAAAATGGACGCCCTAAGATGAGCACAGGCGCATCGTCCAGACTCTCATATTCCATGACCAAAAAATCTACGGGATAGAAAAAGTCCCCAACTTTGACTATGACATTTGTTAGCTTTCCTCTGGATACCTTAGTTGATTGGTCAGCCAGCTGCAATACGACTTCTGCTGGCTCAATTTCTTCGTTTTTGTACTTGTCGTACTGGTATCCTGGCAAGATGTTAACACTTGCTCCCAAATCTAATAGGGTGTTTCGAATAACCACGTCCCCTACAGTTGTAGTGATCAATGGTGATCCGGGATCCTTTTCCTTTTTGGGCAGTGTTCCCAATAACGCCTCGCTGGCTCTCACAGTCAATCTCACCGTTTTTGGTGTAGGTGCTTTGCTTTTCCCATTTTGTTCACATATTTCTTGCAGAATCCTGGTGTCTTCAGGGGCATCCTTAAGCTCATCCCCATAGGGGCTGATTCATTAAGGGTCCCGTTGATCTGGGTGCTTGCTGCTTCTTCTTTTCTTTCCTATTCTTCTTCTTCTGTTTGATCCCTGCTATTGTTAATTGCTCTTCCTTTTGGATCTCTTTATCTGTTTCTGGTTGAGTGCCATTCTCAACCGGAACTTCTCATTCTTTACCTTCCTAGCTTTCTAGAGCCTTTCCTTCTTCCCCTGGTCTCACTTCACTCCCCACTTCGAACAAGTCCTCCAGAGTGACCTTTTGCCATCTTGATTCAACAGTATTGACTTGTTCCTTCCCTGGACGCTGATTATGCGTAGGATTGACTTCAGTAGCACTCGGCAACTTGCCACTATCTCTCTTTTGCTGATCTGCAGCCATTTGACCTATTTGTCGCTCCATATTTGCGATGGCCTTTGCATTCGCTTGAGATTGTTGTTGTGTCGCAGTGACCATATCATACATCCTAGCTATCATCTCTTCTTGGGTCCCTGGGGCGTTGTTGTTGGCATTAGTGGGACCCCTGTTGTTGTTGCTATTGGTGTTACTATTTCCATTGTTGTTTCCATTGTTCGCAGGCTGATGGTTTCTAGGCTGACTAGTCGGTTGACTTTGATAGTTGTTTTGCCTAAAATTTTGTTGCTGTCCCTGGTTGTATGGCCTGTAGGGTCGTCCATTATTGTGCTGGCCTTGACCCTGGCCATAAACTTGATTCGCCTCGTGAGTCTTAGGTCCTCCTTGACCTCCTGGTGATGAATTTGGCGGTCCATTCTGTAATGTTGACATAAGACTGTCAAACTTCTTATTTAGTTCACTGATTTCCTTTTTCACTTCTTTTTTCCAATCAACATCGACTCCTACCGCTGCCACCGTACTTACAGTTTTCCTGGTGGAAAAGTTTGCTTTGGAGCCATTGCTCAACTGCTCCAAAAATTGCCAGGCTTCCTCTAGGTCCTGCCACATAAATGTCCCACTGGATGAGGCATTTATCATGGCCTGGTGTGTCTCACTGACTCCTTCGAAGAATAGCTTGACCAACTGCCACCTGGGAATCTCGTGATGCGGACAAGATCGCAACAACTCCTTCAGTCTGTCAAAGGCTTCATGAAAAGCCTCTCCAGGCTTTTGCTGGAAATCCTGGATAACTCTTCTGATTTCAGTTGTTTTGCTCGCTGGATAAAATTCCTGAAGGAACTTTGCCTTGAGCTGATCCCACGTAGTAATGCTATTTGATGGCAACGATGTAAACCAATATTTGGCTTTTTCCTTAAGGGTGAACGGAAACAGTCTAAGCCTGAAAATATTTCTGTTGGTATTTCTAGGGTTGTTAGCATTAGCGATCGCTAAGAATTCATATAAATGATTATAGGGATCGTCCTGCTTATACCCTCTAAACTCTGGTAATATTCACTAATAACTGAGGTCTAATCTCTACTTGCGAATCTATGTTATCAGGAATATAGATCGGCGACGAATCATCATATTCCCGCGGTTGGAAATGTGATGCAACCGATTGCCGTCTCGGTTGTGCAAAATGTAAAGGTTGAGCGGGGTTACCGTAAAGATGATCATTGTACTGTCGCTGATCTGGTGGTGGATATTGTGGTGGTCTTCTAAGAGGTCCCCAACCTCGGTTCCATTGTGGTTGTGGTGCTGGTGGCACCCATCCTTCATCTTCCTCGTCATACACTTCCTCCGTCTCTGGGTAATGATATTGTGGTTGAGGCGGTTGTTGAAAGTGTATAGGTTGTGTTGATTGGTAAGTGGGTTGAGGTTTAAAGAGGGCTGGTTGTGGTTGGGATGTTGGTGTCTGCTGTCTAGGAGCTGGGTGCCATCTCGGGTCGGCTCTCCCCAAGGCATAGCAGAAGTGAATGGATTGGTGGATTGTGGTTGTGAAGCGGGTGTAAATGGTGGAATAGATGGTGGAGTGCATGATGGTATGGGTGCAGGGGCTGAAACTGCACCACCAGAAGCACTCGTACTCCCAAACTGAAACTCTGATAATGGGGGAATAGAAAACATTCCCGTTGCCTCACCTGATGGTTCCTGGGCAACTCTCACCGGACTACTGCTAACTTGACTAAAATTCATGATGCTTAAACGCCTACGGGCACGGAGTTTGCGCGCAGTACGCTCAATCTCACAATCAAACTGCAATGGGGATAATTGCTTTCCCTTGCGAGTACGCATGCACCAGTGCAACACGCCCACAAAAATCAAATTTACCAAAATGAAATTTCAAAAAGCAAGAAACGAGTTCCTACTACTCACCTAACCTAAGCTCAGAGCTCCCCGGCAACGGCGCCAAAATTTGACACGCGCAGATGTCGTCGTGCAGTCAAAAATAAGAGAAAAATACCTAACACACACTAGTACAGTGGTAGTCAGGGTCGATCCGCAGGAGTTACGTGGTTAGGAGAAGACGATAGGTTACCAACTGTAGTGTCACTCTACAGTTAGCGGTATTGTTTCTACTTTGCCAAAAACCAACTAAAAACACAATTCCAAGACCAATGCCAAAACCTAACTCAAGCATGAACTAAAATAACCCAAATCAAATCCTAGACTAAAGTTCCTTACTGAAATCAGAAAATAAATTCAGAATCCAGAAGCAAACAATTAGTTCAACACATCCAAACATCAATAATGTAAAATAACATCAAACCGAATGATTACTTTCATATAAATCAGAAACCAAACTCAAATCCAATCCACACAATCAAATCAGATCTAAAATACCAAGCATTTACTACAGAAATCAGAAACTACAATTCTAAACGAACATTGAGTAATCGAGGGAAATCCAGATTGCGGAATATCTCGATACCGAGTTGATAAAACAAGAGAAAAACTAAATAACTAACCAAAATGTTGATTCCAACTGAAAAACTGACGAAATAGTGCCTTCGGATCCCTCCTTCGCGTCCCGGGATGAGTGAAAAGTCGGAAGGGACACGATAGTATATGAGTCATTGTTGACAGGTTGACTAAAAGTGCCCTATTCCTCGCAATGAAAGAAACTAACTCACTTGGAGAATTAGCTCAGTTGTACCTCGATGAAGTGATCAGACGTTATGGAGCACCTTTGTCCATAGTCTCAGATAGAGATCCTCGATTCACGTCTAATTTTTGGGATGCTCTACAAGAAAAGATGGGAACTCGAATTAAGATGAGTACAGCCTATCACCCTCAAACTGATGGGAAAAGCGAACGTACTATTCAGACCTTGGAGGATATGTTGAGATCGTGTGCTATCGATTTTGGAGGTAATTGGGACCAGCACCTACCATTAGTAGAATTCTCATATAACAACAATTACCACTCAAGCATCAAGATGCCGCCTTTTGAAGCCCTATATGGCAGGAAGTGTAGAACCCCAGTATGTTGGCTAGAAGCTGGTGAAGCAAAACTCACTGGGCCAGAAATTGTAAGAATGACAAATGAAAAGATTGGTGTAATACAGTCCAACATGAAAGCCGCACAAGATCGCCAAAGAAGCTACTCAAATTTGAAGAAAAGACCCTATGATCTAAAAGAAGGCGATTTGGTGATGATAAAAGTATCACCTTGGAAAGGGGTGATCAGATTTGGCAAGAAAGGGAAGTTAAGCCCAAGATATATCAGACCCTTCAAAATTCTGAAGAGAATCGGCCTACAAGCATTCAAGTTAGAGTTGCCACAGGAACTCAAAGGAATACATGATACATTTCATGTATGTTATCTTAAGAAATACTTCGGAAAGAAGGAATTAACCATTCCTCTAGAAGAAGTAAGGGTGGAAACACCTAACAGACTAATTGAAGAGCCAGAGGCGATGTTAGAGGTGAAAACCAAGAAACTAAGGAACAGAGAGATTGATCTAATATTGGTCAAGTGGAAGCATTCACTGGGTTCAGATTTGACTTGGGAAACCTTAGAAAGCATGAAAAGAAGATACCCTAATTTTACAGATTATGAAGCGATTCCGAGGACGGAATCCTAATTAGGGGGAGGTAGTTGAAACGACCAAAACTTTACTATATAAATATGTAATATAAAGTGTGTGTATTTTAAAAGTTTTATGTGTAATAATATGAGAAATTATGGTTGAAAGGGGGTAATTTAGTCATTTTTCGCATAAAGGGTAAATTGGTCATTTGACCAAATGTGGAAATTAATATAAACTTTATTTATGATTTAGGACTAAAATGCAAGAATTATAGTTCCAAGTGGTCAAAATAAGTGTTAGTGTCAAAATTTTAAAGAATGCAAGCTTAGGGACCAAAATTGCAAAATTTTTATAAATAAAAATAAACATAAATGAGTGATTTATCACTCATTCTCCAGAAACTTGTAGAGTGATCGAGAGAGAAGAAGAAGAAACGGGAAGAAGAGGAAGAAGGAGAAATTCCATAAGAATTGGAAGAAGGAATTGAAGATTTCCTTAGTAATCAAGGTAAGAACTCCACTATTCATCATCTTCTCCATATGAAATCTGGAAATTCGAGTTATGAAGCTCATGAAATGTTTTCCAGAAGTTCATCTCCATCAAGTCATGCTAAAACATCAAGTGGATACACCTAGATTGCAAAGAGTTCTTGAAATTTTAGTTAAATCCTTGGAAGTGGGTTTTGAGCTCAAGAACCCTAGAAATTGGGTTATGAGTTTAAAACTGATTTCAAATGATTTAACAAGTTCAAAGGGTCATAAAGAGTGTAAGAAATCAGTTCTACACTTGAAATTCAAACAAAATAATTTTTTGGTTAAAAATGGGCATTACGGGAATCTTGTAAGCCTTGGAATGGAATTGTTGATTCCATGGTTTAAAACTATAAGTGAACTGCTATTTTAGGCCTAAAAACGACTTTAAAATGATTAAGTTGCATATTAAGGACTTAATCCTCGGACCATAGGACCTGCAGCACAAAAATCAGCAAAGAAGGAAGTTCCCAGGTGGAGCACGAGTCGTGCTCCCCATAGAGTAAATATGGCACGACTCGTGCCAACTGTCTGTGAAAAATTAGTCCATTTTTGAGTTTGGAACTTGATGCTAGACTTGTCCGATTGGTCTATAATTCATACCATAGGCTTAAAATGGTATGAAAACACATGGAAAATTGTTAAATTGAGAATACGACCTCCTGAGGCTACTGTAGAAAAATACGTACAATATACGAGTTAATTAAAATTAGTTAATTAAAGGTTAGACACTTGTCTTGACCCTTAATGATAAAACAAGGACTCTAACATGTTATAGAGTCAATTAGAATGTAAGTTAATGTATCTAATACTATATATATAGGTGCAAGTCAAGTAGGTGGACACCGAAAGGGTAAAGAACCGAGGGACGTCTAAACGACTTTCAAGAGTAAAAAGGTGAGTACATGTAGCATTTTCACCCATTTTGGGATACATGGCAAGTAAATAAGTAGTTTTCAGATTTCATATAATATTTTCAATGTGTGAAAATTATTTGCAAGTATGGTATTTCTCTTAGTTCATATGAAAAGTATACTGATATATTTTGGAAGTATGAATTTGGTAATAAGCCTAGTTATGGTAAAAGTTTGTTAAAGTCAAAAGATTGACAATTAGCCAAATTTGTGTACAAGTATTATTTCAGTTCCAGAAAATATTTTTCATAATTGACTGGTATTGTAGCTAGCATTCGTTTGTAAGGGAACTATGTTCCAACCTACCCGGGTTAGGTAAGGAGCCTACTGGGGAAAACCCCTTCGCGAAGTAGGCTGCCTCAGCACTTCTACGGTGAGGATTGATCCGTTCTTTCTAACTGTAGAGACTTGGGGTATCACACATAGTGATTAAAGCCCTAAGTATAAAAATCCAGCAAGTTTATAAAACCAGTCAAAGAACGCATGGAATATGTTAGTTTTGAAATATATTAATGATTTTGAAAAAGAGAAAGTTATAGTATATTAATGCTAAAAAATTTCAGCAAATGTTTACTTATTAAGGTTTTTATAAAAGGAAATTTTATGATTGAGTCTAAAACTCATGTAACTCACGAGACAAATTGTCTTACGTATTTTGTTTTCATGCCATGTATTCCAGGTTTAGGTATAAGGCTGTGAGATAGTTTGAAGTTGCTAAATAAGCACTAGGTGCAAAGGAGTGGAGCTGGATACAGCTTCCATATTTGGTATTGGTTGAATCCGTTTCTCTTAAGTTTATGGTTTGATATGTAATTGTAACTCCCCTTTTTGATTGTATTTAAACAAATAACATGGTTTTTGTTAAACCATATTTTGTAAAATACGTTTTTATGTATTAAAAATGGTTTGAAAAGTAGGGGCGTTACAAGTTGGTATCAGAGCCATAGTTTAAGCGAATTAGGATTGGACCATTCCACTCCTAGGCTTAGACTAGTAAAATAGTTAGTTAAAGTGAATTACATAAATGGATATGTCTTAAGGAAATAAGACATTATTTGCTAATGGTATTATATGAATATATTTATGAGTTGAAAGTAGCTAATTGATACTAGTGAACAGTGGAACCGAGCGGAAACATCGGGAACAACATGTGTAGGTGATTATGGTAATATGGGCCCGTATTATCATAATCACAGGACGCGTATTGTGACTAGTGTAACCGCAAGGGAATACTGGGAAACTAGTGGAAAAGTAGTAAACTAATATTTTGATATATTATGAAAGACTAAAGTATTTGAAAATTTTATAGCAAAATGCGAACTAGAAGTGGTCAAGGATCGTACGCAGAAAATCCGGATCCTAATGCAACGCCTCCTATTCCTCCTCGACAACCCCAAGCCATTGACGATGGCAATTCTAGGGGTGAGGCCAATCCACCTCCATTGACTTTGGAGGCGATTCGGAAGTTGTTACATGATTCACAAGTACAAAACAGACAGGAAATGACTCGTCTTCTGGATGAGCGACTGGGCGAAAGATCAAAGTCACAACCTGAAGATAGCGAGAAAAGTGTGGCTCCTGAGGGTACCAATCCAGCACAGAATACTTCTCAGGGAGACTCGTCTTCTAAATCGCAGCCACAGTTCAAGACAAAAGGGGCGTGTACTTTTAAGGACTTTATGTCCTGTCGGCCTAAAGAGTTCAACGGGGAGATGGACCTGCGAATAACTATTCGGTGGGTAACTGAAATGGAACAAGTTCTTCACATATGTCATTGTGAAGAGGATTTAAAGGTTGGATTCGCTTCTCAAATGTTAAAGGCGGGCGCTCTTGACTGGTGGAATACTCTCCGCCGAACCAAGGGAAGTGATTTTGTTGATGCTTTATCATGGAAGGAGTTTGTTCAGCGGTTAAAAGGCAAGTTTTGTTCAGCTAGGCATCGGGAGAATTTGGTTAATGAATTCTTTGCTCTTGCAAAGGACAAACAGACAGTTGATGAGTACACCAAGAAGTTTTGTGAAATGTTGCCATTCTTGGAAGACACATTACCGACTGAGGCTGGAAGGATTAACCGTTATGTTAATGGGTTGCCAGGGGATTATTCTTTGGAAGTTAGCAAAGCCACTACTCTTGATGAAGCCATTGAATCTGCGGCTAGAGTTAAGAGTATGTTGGAGAAAAAGGCCAAAGAAATACAAGTTTTTGCGGAGAAACGAAAGTCTTCAGGAATCTCTAGAGCAAGCAAGAAGGGTCGTTTTTCATCAGGATTTTCTAAACAAGGTGAAGTCAAAGAATGTAAGAAGTGTGGTAAAAGGCATAGTGGTGAATGTAAGAAGGGTACCAGCGGGTGTTATAAATGTGGTCTTCCGGGCCACCTAGCCAAAGATTGTAAAGTGAAAGATATCAGTGAAGTGGAATGTTACAATTGCCATGAAAAGGGGCATTACAGCACAAATTGTCCCAAGAAGAAGAATGAAACATTAATTTCCACTGCGAGTAATAAGAAGGCAGAGCCGGCAAAGACGAAAGGGAGAGTGTTTCAGATGACTCTTGAAGAAGCCAAAGAAGACCAAGACGTGGTGGCAGGTACACTTATTGTAAACTCACAGCCTGCTTATGTCCTTTTTGATTCTGGGGCACATTTCTCTTTTGTGTCTCATGATTTTAGTAAACGTCTAAATATACCGATGAAACCATTAGATGATACTTGTTTAATAGAAGTCGCGAACGGAGAGCTAGTTACGGTACATCATGTGTACGAGAAATGTCCGGTTGAGGTTAATGGGAGAATCTTAAAGGCCGACTTGTTACCTATCGGGATTAAAGGATTTGATATTGTTATTGGGATGGATTGGCTTGTAACTCATAATGCTAAAATCCTTTGCGGGAAACGAATGGTGTCGATCAAATTCCCTGATAGTAGCAAAGTATATATATATGGGGAGCGACGGAAGAATATGCAGAGTCTCATCACAGCTATTAAGGCCCGTAAATGCATCCAAAAAGGGTGTGAATCATTCATTGCTTATGTGATGAATGGGAAGAAAGAGAAGCAGAAGATGGAGGATATAAAAGTAGTTAATGAATTTCCTGAAGTTTTTCCTGACGACTTACCTGGGTTACCACCCATTAGGCAAGTCGAATTTCGCATTGACCTTGTTCCAGGAGCAAGTCCCATTGCCCGTGCACCGTACCGTCTTGCTCCTACAGAGATGAGAGAACTTATGTCTCAGTTGCAAGAACTACTTGACAAGGGATTTATTCGTCCCAGCTCTTCCCCTTGGGGAGCCCCAGTGTTATTTGTCAAGAAGAAAGATGGTAATATGCGTATGTGTATAGACTATCGTGAGCTCAATAAAGTAATAATTAAGAATCGTTACCCTTTGCCAAGAATTGATGATTTATTCGATCAGCTGTAGGGAGCTAGTTATTTCTCAAAAATTGACCTTCGCTCCGGATATCATCAAGTGCGGGTGAAAGATTAAGATGTATGCAAGACTGCATTTCGAACTCGATATGGTCACTATGAATTTTTAGTGATGCCATTCGGTCTCACTAATGCCCCGACCGTGTTTATGGACCTTATGAACAGGGTCTGTAAACCTTTTCTTGACAGATTTGTCATCGTTTTCATTGATGATATTCTAGTCTATTCGAAAAGTGAAGCAGAGCATGAAGTGCACCTACGAGAAGTGTTACGTACTTTGAAGAATGAACAGTTATACGCGAAGTTGTCAAAGTGTGACTTTTGGTTGCGGGAAGTTCAGTTTCTGGGTCATGTTGTTTCTGCCGAAGGTATTAAAGTAGACCCAGCAAAAATAGAAGCGGTAATGAAATGGGAACCACCGAAGACACCTACAGAAGTTAGAAGTTTTCTTGGGTTAGCCGGTTATTACCGACGGTTTATCCAAGATTTTTCTAAAATAGCAGTGCCACTGACTCAGTTAACTCGGAAAGAAGTAAAGTTTGTTTGGGGAGAAAAACAGCAAGAAGCCTTTGAAATACTGAAGAAGAAGCTGTGTGAAGCTCCAGTATTATCCTTACCAGAAGGCACAGAAGAGTTTGTAGTATACAGCGATGCATCTAATAGAGGTCTTGGTTGTGTACTTATGCAACGGGGCAAAGTTATTGCCTATGCTTCCAGACAGCTAAAAGATGCAGAGACACGTTATACTACTCATGATCTAGAATTGGCTGCAATTGTATTTGCATTGAAGATTTGGAGGCGCTATCTATATGGGACGAAATGCAAGATATATACAGATCATAAAAGTCTGCAATATCTTTTTACTCAAAAAGAATTAAATCTAAGACAGACACGATGGATTGAGTTGGTGAACGATTATGACTGTGAAATAATTTATCACGAAGGAAAAGCTAATGTAGTAGCCGATGCTTTAAGCCGAAAGGTTCGTGAAAAAGTTATTAAAGGAAGATCCATGCGAATTGAAGTGGTCTCAACTTTAATTCAAAAGATTAAAGAAGCTCAAGACGATGCTTTAACTGAAGAGAACATAAAGAAAGAAAAGCTTGGGAAAAAGGTGATGTTTGAAGTAAATACTCAAGGGTTGCGTACTTTCAAGGGACGTATTTGGGTTCCTAAATATGGGGCAACCAGAAAGATAATCTTGGATGATTCTCACAAATCCAAGTATTCTATACATCCTGGAAGTACAAAAACATATCAAGATTTGAAGCAGCATTATTGGTGGCCAGGAATGAAAAAGAGAATAGCAAAATACATATCCCACTGTGATACTTGTGCACAAGTAAAGGCAGAACATCAGGTGCCGTATGGTACTGCACAGTCATTGCAGATACCAGTAGGGAAATGGGAAGAACTGACCATGGATTTTGTCATGGGACTGCCAAGAATGAGAAGGGGACACGATAGTATATGGGTCATTGTTGACAGGTTGACTAAAAGTGCCCTATTCCTCGCAATGAAAGAAACTAACTCACTTGGAGAATTAGCTCAGTTGTACCTCGATGAAGTGATCAGACGTTATGGAGCACCTTTGTCCATAGTCTCAGATAGAGATCCTCGATTCACGTCTAATTTTTGGGATGCTCTACAAGAAAAGATGGGAACTCGAATTAAGATGAGTACAGCCTATCACCCTCAAACTGATGGGCAAAGCGAACGTACTATTCAGACCTTGGAGGATATGTTGAGATCGTGTGCTATCGATTTTGGAGGTAATTGGGACCAGCACCCACCATTAGTAGAATTCTCATATAACAACAGTTACCACTCAAGCATCAAGATGCCGCCTTTTGAAGCCCTATATGGCAGGAAGTGTAGAACCCCAGTATGTTGGCTAGAAGCTGGTGAAGCAAAACTCACTGGGCCAGAAATTGTAAGAATGACAAATGAAAAGATTGGTGTAATACAGTCCAACATGAAAGCCGCACAAGATCGCCAAAGAAGCTACTCAAATTTGAAGAAAAGACCCTATGATCTAAAAGAAGGCGATTTGGTGATGATAAAAGTATCACCTTGGAAAGGGGTGATCAGATTTGGCAAGAAAGGGAAGTTAAGCCCAAGATATATCGGACCCTTCAAAATTCTGAAGAGAATCGGCCTACAAGCATTCAAGTTAGAGTTGCCACAGGAACTCAGAGGAATACATGATACATTTCATGTATGTTATCTTAAGAAATACTTCGGAAAGAAGGAATTAACCATTCCTCTAGAAGAAGTAAGGGTGGAAACACCTAACAGACTAATTGAAGAGCCAGAGGCGATGTTAGAGGTGAAAACCAAGAAACTAAGGAACAGAGAGATTGATCTAATATTGGTCAAGTGGAAGCATTCACTGGATTCAGATTTGACTTGGGAAACCTTAGAAAGCATGAAAAGAAGATACCCTAATTTTACAGATTATGAAGCGATTCCGAGGACGGAATCCTAATTAGGGGGAGGGAGTTGAAACGACCAAAACTTTACTATATAAATATGTAATATAAAGTGTGTGTATTTTAAAAGTTTTATGTGTAATAATATGAGAAATTATGGTTGAAAGGGGGTAATTTAGTCATTTTTCGCATAAAGGGTAAATTGGTCATTTGACCAAATGTGGAAATTAATATAAACTTTATTTATGATTTAGGACTAAAATGCAAGAATTATAGTTCCAAGTGGTCAAAATAAGTGTTAGTGTCAAAATTTTAAAGAATGCAAGCTTAGGGACCAAAATTGCAAAATTTTTATAAATAAAAATAAACATAAATGAGTGATTTATCACTCATTCTCTAGAAACTTGTAGAGTGATCGAGAGAGAAGAAGAAGAAACGGGAAGAAGAGGAAGAAGGAGAAATTCCATAAGAATTGGAAGAAGGAATTGAAGATTTCCTTAGTAATCAAGGTAAGAACTCCACTATTCATCATCTTCTCCATATGAAATCTGGAAATTCGAGTTATGAAGCTCATGAAATGTTTTCCAGAAGTTCATCTCCATCAAGTCATGCTAAAACATCAAGTGGATACACCTAGATTGCAAAGAGTTCTTGAAATTTTAGTTAAATCCTTGGAAGTGGGTTTTGAGCTCAAGAACCCTAGAAATTGGGTTATGAGTTTAAAACTGATTTCAAATGATTTAACAAGTTCAAAGGGTCATAAAGAGTGTAAGAAATCAGTTCTACACTTGAAATTCAAACAAAATAATTTTTTGGTTAAAAATGGGCATTACGGGAATCTTGTAAGCCTTGGAATGGAATTGTTGATTCCATGGTTTAAAACTATAAGTGAACTGCTATTTTAGGCCTAAAAACGACTTTAAAATGATTAAGTTGCATATTAAGGACTTAATCCTCGGACCATAGGACCTGCAGCACAAAAATCAGCAAAGAAGGAAGTTCCCAGGTGGAGCACGAGTCGTGCTCCCCATAGAGTAAATATGGCACGACTCGTGCCAACTGTCTGTGAAAAATTAGTCCATTTTTGAGTTTGGAACTTGATGCTAGACTTGTCCGATTGGTCTATAATTCATACCATAGGCTTAAAATGGTATGAAAACACATGAAAAATTGTTAAATTGAGAATACGACCTCCTGAGGCTACTGTAGCAAAATACGTACAATATACGAGTTAATTAAAATTAGTTAATTAAAGGTTAGACACTTGTCTTGACCCTTAATGATAAAACAAGGACTCTAACATGTTATAGAGTCAATTAGAATGTAAGTTAATGTATCTAATACTGTATATATATAGGTGCAAGTCAAGTAGGTGGACACCGAAAGGGTAAAGAACCGAGGGACGTCTAAACAACTTTCAAGAGTAAAAAGGTGAGTACATGTAGCATTTTCACCCATTTTGGGATACATGGCAAGTAAATAAGTAGTTTTCAGATTTCATATAATATTTTCAATGTGTGAAAATTATTTGCAAGTATGGTATTTCTCTTAGTTCATATGAAAAGTATACTGATATATTTTGGAAGTAGAATTTGGTAATAAGCCTAGTTATGGTAAAAGTTTGTTAAAGTCAAAAGATTGACAATTAGCTAAATTTGTGTACAAGTATTATTTCAGTTCCAGAAAATATTTTTCATAATTGACTGGTATTGTAGCTAGCATTCGTTAGTAAGGGAACTATGTTCCAACCTACCCGGGTTAGGTAAGGAGCCTACTGGGGAAAACCCCTTCGCGAAGTAGGCTGCCTCAGCACTTCTACGGTGAGGATTGATCCGTTCTTTCTAACTGTAGAGACTTGGGGTATCACACATAGTGATTAAAGCCCTAAGTATAAAAATCCAGCAAGTTTATAAAACCAGTCAAAGAACGCATGGAATATGTTAGTTTTGAAATATATTAATGATTTTGAAAAAGAGAAAGTTATAGTATATTAATGCTAAAAAATTTCAGCAAATGTTTACTTATTAAGGTTTTTATAAAAGGAAATTTTATGATTGAGTCTAAAACTCATGTAACTCACGAGACAAATTGTCTTACGTATTTTGTTTTCATGCCATGTGTTCCAGGTTCAGGTATAAGGCTGTGAGATAGTTTGAAGTTGCTAAATAAGCACTAGGTGCAAAGGAGTGGAGCTGGATACAGCTTCCATATTTGGTATTGGTTGAATCCGTTTCTCTTAAGTTTATGGTTTGATATGTAATTGTAACTCCCCTTTTTGATTGTATTTAAACAAATAACATGGTTTTTGTTAAACCATATTTTGTAAAATACGTTTTTATGTATTAAAAATGGTTTGAAAAGTTGGGGCGTTACAATTTACACTAAAAACATTTCCAAGCACTTTGACACAAAAGTAAGTGATATTAGCCAATTAATAATGATAAATTAACTAAAACACGGCTCAACAATGCCTAAAATACTTGATATTACTAGGCGTTGTCAATTCGCTGACTGGTGAGTACGATCTGTTCATTCAGACGTATAGAAAGGAAGGCCAGGAAAAGACCCTCATGGAAATGCGTCCACTATTGACTTTATACGAGTCACTCTTGGACAAGCATAGCTCCAATGGCTCAACTACTTCTGGATTAAGTCCAGTGAAGAGACGTAACAAGAAACGGTCGAGATCGCCCGGACATGTCTCAAACTGGGAATCCACTAAATCGGATACAGTTACGGAAAGATTGGAAGTCGCTCCAACTATTTGGAAAGCTCAAGTATATCTAAGAACCTCAAAACTCCTGTTCCAAGAGTTCTTGATATATAATGTGATAGTCACATTTTGGTTGACATGCAGGGAATCAAGAAGGCACGGGACTCTGTCGCATAGGAGCACATTTGGATTGGATCTCCAGCTCGTGCAGTTTTGAAGTTTAGATAGATATTAAATATTGTTATTAGTCTTTAGATACATTTTTGACATTGTCTATTACATTGTTCAAGGATTTTATTTTTAATAAAATTGTCATATTTTCTTTTAACACCTGTTTTCTGAAATTATCCTTGAAATGTTATATGAATGTGTTGAATGTATGATTAGTAATAACTTAAATTTTGATGCATCCAAAGTGTTTGGATTCAAGAATTGTGTCATTTATGATTGTTAATACAAATGTTATAAGAATCAATTCAACCATAGGTCCAGTTGGACAGGACCTTGGAATCATTTGACTTAGAGTCACTTGATGAATTGATTTCTTAATGTGTCAAGAAATGAATCAACCAAAGGTCCAGTTGGACAGGACTTTGGAATCATCTGACTTGGAGTCAGATGATGATTAAGTTCTTTATAAAGCACATGTGGCAAGAAATGAATCACCCGAAGATCCAGAGGATATGATTTTGGAATCAGTTGACTTAGAGTCAACTGAGGATTGCAAGTCTTGAACAAAGTCATAAGTTTACATAGATATGTAAAGGACATTGAGATTAAGAGCAACGGACACACCTGTTGTTGTGTATTGCTAGAATCTTGATATAGAACACAATTGTTTGTACTTCACGATATTCATCATTCGGTATGACGAATATGACATTGCTAATCGGGATAAGCAATTGAATTGAAACCTCAAATAGTTCAAGGACTTCAAAGGAAGTACAAGTTCCACAAAACCTGAGCGATAACATAAAATGAGAAAAAGATTTCACAGTTCATTCTCTTCCAAGAATATTAATGGTTATAATGTGTCTTAGGGAAGATAATGGAGCATTGGTCGAAACAGTTCGATCCTCGGTGTATGAGATACATTGCCAATTAGTTTCCAATAAGATGAACACTATACCAGTCAGTCCATATAAACCATACTCCGACCACATCCTAGACTAAGTAGTTATTGCAGACACTGCCTGAAATGTAAAGCTGGGATTATCCCACTTGTACATAGAAAGTCCAGGGTCTTGTAGTGTTCATCTGAACCTCATGACCAGCTGAACTTGATCAGCATTGTCGTTTCATTAGCTATCCCACTGTAACTAAAGAGCTCTTTTAGAAAGAACTCATGGTCTAAGGAAACAGTGGGAGTTGGGACAGTCCTAAATGAGTTTAGGATTAGCAATGAAAGAACCTTTTAGTCATCACTAGGCTTGGAGCAGAAATCAGATTTATGCTTTACAACTGACATAATCTCCTCTTAACCAGTAGTATTGATCACCATCATAAGTAGTTGTAATTGGGGTGACATACTGATTAGTGGTAAAACACTACAGTTGGTACAGATTTGCAATCCGACTACTTGGAATCATTGGTGAGCCCGGCTGCTGCCAAATAAGAGGACCTTAGGACGAGACACGGTCTGTGTGAAAATTTGATTGATTTTACACCTGGTCTAAAAACCAGTGGGAGTAACTAAATCATCAAAAGAAAGAAACATGGACATATACATACCTTCAGAGCATCTAGTTGAGTGAATCGATAATCAGAGTCAAGCAATTGATTCCGAGTAAAGCACTCTCAATAGAAGATGAAATCTGAGAGGATTCTGCATGGCATAGTGTGAGTCGTTAGTGGAGCATGTGTGGTTTATCGGCACACTAATAGGGACACACATAGAGCATGCCATTACAAAAGGTACATGGCCCCGGGTTTCGTCCCACGGGCATCTCGCAAGAAAGGATATTCAGATTCTCAAAATATGCCAAATGATTGGATTTTGAGAAAGGGCTGAAAGATTTCCATTAAAATGTCAGAAAGGTTTGGATTCTCAAAATGTGACATAAGTCCTGGATTTTGTGAATAGCCTATAACCGTGTCAAAGCCAGTGGGAGTCGCCGTTATCCACTATCCCCACATGTGGGATAAATAATGGTTCTAGGAAACGTCTCTTTTCATTACGAAGTGTAATGACTTGGTGTTAAGAGACAGATCGCTATGAAAGCCTTAATAGAAATACGGCATACTCAGGTCGTTGTAAACGTCTATGAGATAGATCCAGATTCTGCCAAGATGATCTTGATGAGATTCAAGATGCATAGACTTAGGAAAAGTTTTTCTTGTCATTGCAAAGTGTGATGACTTGGCATGAAAGAAATAAAGAAGGTGCAACATACTCATGTAATTCACAGTCATCTATTGGAAAGATGAAATCACCAGCATAGACCTAGCCATTGTAAGCATGATCTTGATAAGATTCAAGATGCACGAGAAAAGTCTCTGATAGGAAAATAGTTTTTCGAAAATCATGACACAAAGGATTATAAATAATCCGTGGATTCCGAAAGGGTTTGGAATAGGATTAGATCGGGTTCCACAAGTTTTGGATCGATCATAAAGTCATGAACATGTCCTGATAACTTAATGCTTAGGGCATAGTAAGTTGGATTCAGGACATTGCCTGGCTGGGAATACTGGATGGATTGGTTGAACTAAAGTGAGAATTCGTTAGGAAATGATTAGGGTGAAAGTGATAGTATTAATTTGAAAGATTTTCAAAGTGGTAATTATTAACATCAGGACATGATGTTAATGGACTTCATGGTTACAAAGTCTCGTTGGTATTCTGATGGAGCGCGTGTGGTTCACCGGCACATCATAACACCTCGAAATAGTCTTAGGGTGCAGTCAAGTAGACTAAAGACCCCAGAACCATAGGAAGTCACAGTACACATTACCAGAATGGAGTTAGAAGAGAAATTGACAGGATAACTTATTGAGATGTTATCGGATGAGCATCCGATTGGATCATCTGCAATAAAGTGTATAAGTATAAGATACTTTGGATACATAGAAAGAGTGTAAGGTTCATTAAGACATAGCTGTAAAATTAGAATTGAAAGTTTAAAAGAAATCCTGAAACCGATAATACTGTCGTGAATTGATTTGTAGACTGTCTAAGGAGTTAGGCATAGCAATAGGATTGATACAACATTCATGAGTACTTAGAAATAGAGATTTGAATATTGGATAAACCCACACTCAATAGATTGCTTCATGGATTATATCACAAGCAATATTAAGACGATAATATCCTATGATCTTCAAGTAGAGAGATATGAGTTATAATTTACAAGGCAGTTGTTCATTGATAATACGAAAACGCATCGGTAACTCGATGTTATAAAACGTGTTGTTGTGAATGATTTGACTGGTAAAAGATATAAGCATATGAGTCGAAGCTTATTCGTTCCTTGACCCTGATGGGAAACAGATATCTGTAGGCCTCTCGATGATTTTGAAGTTGACTAAAGTGCTGGTTAGCCTGGACTAAATTGATGTGTTCAATTAGAAGTTCTAAAGTCATAAGCAGAATCGGAAATCGGGGAACAGAGTATCGGATAAAGATTGATCTCAATCCATGTCTCGTGTCTGAAAATATCTTGTTGGACGAAGGATCATCTGATCACTTATCTTTGGACGAAACTGACTAGGTCAGAGTTCGACAGCGGTTTCTAGGAAGCTACAGTTGCTAAATTAATTTGAGGGTAAATTGGTAATTTTAGTCATAGACTTATCCAAGTGGGAGACTGTTGGATTAGGTGTCTAAGCCATAACTAATAATTAGTATTTAACTGATTAATAGTAGCATGGTCCATTTGGGTTGCCCTCATAGTTGGAGGATTGGCAGAAAGTCTGGTAGAGAGAAAGATTGATTTATTATATGATTAATAAATCAATAGAAATTAAATAAATAGTTTGTTAATATATTTAAGTGATAATATATTAATTAGAAACTATAATAATTAATTAGAAATTTTTCTGGAATTAATTGGAATTAATTTGGCAGTTAAATTAATTAATTAAAGGTGCAGGGACTAAAACTGTAATTATTCAATAGTTGAGTAAGTGGTAGTGTGAGTGACCATGTGGTGGCCGAAAATATATATATAAATATATATATTTTCGAGATATATATATATACTACAGATAAATGGTGTTTGAATGATTAAAATAATAGTTTATCTTAATTCGAATTCAAAAAGGTTTATCTGTAACGATTATCTGATCACCACATGGAGGCTATAAATAGGGAGACTCTCCCTAACCCTAGGACCACGTTTTTTGTACTCTCTCTGAAGGAATTTTCGGCCAAAGCCTCAAGCTAGGGTGTGACTTCATTTGAGGCAGGACAATTGTGCTACTTTACTTCAAAGAAATCCTAAAAGGTTAGTTTTTCTTATTTTATTCTTTTACTTAATTTCTTCTGGCCTTCTAGGATTTGTTATATGTTTAATTAGAAGAAAACATAGATCTATATAGGTTGCATGTGAACTTAGGAATTTTAGTTCATAGTTGCAGAAAACCTTTCAGTTTCTTCTTAGGCTACTCCACATCCAACTCGGCCTATAAGTGCTTTGATTTACAAACAAATCGTCTTTATCATTCAATACATGTAACATTTGTTGAGGATAATTTTCCTTTAACAAAAAAATCCTCTAAATCCACACATTTTCCCACTACAGATGGTTTTCTATCTACTCCTCAAGTGGTCCCACCACCTACCACTATTTTACCAACTCAAGACACCAACACCCCATCCCCTGTGTCATCACCCACTCAAAATAATAACCCTCCCATATCATTTACCATACCCCATGCACCAACTAACTTAGCAACTCCCCCTTCCTTCCCTTCTGTTGCGACGCCTCACTCATCACCTCCTGTGTCCCCACTTAATCTTGAACCCATTGAACCCACCAATCCTTCTTCTACCAATCCTACTCCATCGCCTACACCCACATCTACCCTACCTCCTAGAAATCGAAAACCCAATTCAAAATATTACAATTCTCACTTCATAAACACCACTACTGTTCACCCGATTCCCCATGCTCTTGAACCAAAAACTTATCTTCAAGCTTCCAAAGATTCTCTATGGCGCAAAGCTATGGACGATGAGTACAATGCACATCTTCGCAACCATACATGGGACCTTGTTGCACCCTCTTCTAGACAACCGATTAGGTGCAAATGGGTTTTCCGCATGAAACGTAACCCTGATGGTAGTGTAGACAAGTACAAGGCTCGCCTAGTTGCCAAGGGGTTCTTACAAGAATACGGGAAAGACTACTTCAATACGTTTAGCCCGGTTACCAAACCCGTCACTATAGGTACGGTTCTTTCCCTTGCCTTATCACGGGGGTGGCCACTATGTAACACCCCAAACTTTCACACAATTTTTTTTCCAAACTTATATTACAAATACTTTATCATACAAACCATTTATTATTATTATTATTATTTTTACAACCGGGGCATCACAAGTTCGCATCATAACCATAGTTTAAACCTGTTTATTTCACGCTTTATACAACAGAAGCTACCGTCCCACACCACGCTCTTCTAACTCTTTTCTTGATTACCTGAGTACATAGCATTTTAAAAAAATATACCTAAGACATAATGTCTCGTGAGCAATGTGGGTTTAGACCCAAAACAGTTTCCTTATATTTCATTCATTCTCAATCCAAAACATTTAAATTCCTATGAGCGCACCCATAGGTACCCCTTTCCATTTGTGAACACATTCCTACGAGCGCACCCGTAGGTTTATACGAGACGCACCCGTATAACTCCTCCCTCGACAGCATGAAACGAATTCATCCACCAAGGTACCAATTAGACAACTACTTCACGACGGGAGGTACCATCCCAGTAGTGTCTTTTGACCACCCCTACCGCAGTAGGCCGTGATCTTTATCTGGATACTTCTCAACTCATCAACATGGCTCAATCACTTTATTAATTCTCTGTATTTCTCATTTATCATTTCTGTATACATTGCACTTACTATTTCATAGTATCATTTCCAGTTTCACAAAACCATTTCCAGTTCCACAGACCCATTTTTCATTTTCATTAAACCATTTCAATTTCCATAAAACCATTTGACTCCCAAAACATTGTATATAAAATTCATTTCTTTGTATAAAACCCATTTGCTATGTACTAAAAAATCCACACATTACTCACCTCGAGTCCGCAATGTAGAAATCCGTGCGGCAACTCCGCAAATCCAACCAAGCTCAAAACCGCACACCTTATACTCCTATAAGGTATATTAAGTTATTATAAGGCATAATAACTAAGGTTCTGGATTTTTGTAGGCAGCAAATAGACACTTAGATTGAACTTTTCCAACTGGTCGTAACCCCAAACACTTTGTATACATTTAACCATGAATTTTTAAAACCCGTATTCACTATACAGGACAGTCCTGGACCAGCTGGTGAAGATTGCAACTTTCACCTAAGCTAGCTCTCGAATCAGACCATGGCCTTCTGGATGTAAAAACTATACTCAACTACCATTCTAGAGATATAGAGAACACCCAAAATAGAGACTCACACGATGTTATATGATTTTTCTAAGAACAGATCCAAACAGTGAAAATCCGAAAATTCCAAACATGATATTAGAGTCTAAGGTTTCAACTCCTAAACCCATTAAGACATGGTTTAAGACCTATAACGTCAGAAACAAGTCTAAGAAATCCTCAAAATCAGAGAGCTTGGAGTAGAAAGCCATAAAGAAAAGAATTTCATGAGTAAACAATACTTACAAACCAAGATCCCAAAGCCTTGATTCCACATTTCTCCAGCTCTCACTCTCGAACTCTCTACACATCTCTGGAGAATTGGAGATGTTTCCAATTTATAACCTCATATTTCCATTTAAACCCCTCCAGTTTCAACTCTTCCATTTTGGCACCCAAAACAACCTCTTATTACATAAAGTTTCATTCTTTTACATAATTATCCCATAATACAAATTATTTTACACCAAGGTCCAAGACATGGAAAAAAGACCAATTTGCCCTTTTTCACCACTTTACTATTACACATGATTATTTTACATTGTATTACAAAAAAAAATTTCTTCGCGGGTTCTTACAACCTCTCCCCCTTAAGAGGATTCCGTCCTCGGAATCTCCTCATAATTCGTAAAATTTGGGTATCTTTTCTTCATTTCCTCCAAAGTCTCCCAAGTCAAATCTGAACCTGATGAGTGCTTCCATTTGACCAAAACTAAGTCAATTTCCTTGTTCCTCAACTTTTTGGTTCTCACTTCTAGCATTGCCTCTGGTTCTTCTATCAATTTATTCGGGGTCTCCACTTTTAAGTCTTTCAATGGAATAATGAGTTCACTCTTTCCAAAGTACCTTTTCAGATAACATACATGGAACGTATCATGTATACCACTCAATTCAGGTGGTAATTCTAATTTGATAGCTTGTTCACCAACTCTTTTTAGGATCTTGAAAGGTCCAATGTACCTTGGACTTAGTTTGTCTTTCTTTCCAAATCTTACTACACCTTTCCATGGTGATACTTTGAGCATCACTAGATCACCTTCTTTTAAGTTGTAAGGTCTCTTCTTCAGATCTGCATAGCTCTTCTGCCTATCTTGAGCAGCTTTCATATTGGCTTGAATTATTTTAATCTTTTCATTTGTTATCCTTATAATTTCCGGTCCCGTCATTTTGGTCTCCCCCGCCTCCAACCAACATAGAGGTGTTCTACACTTTCTACCATATAGAGCTTCAAATGGTGGCATTCCAATACTGGAATGATAACTGTTGTTATAGGAAAACTCCACCAATGGCAAGTGTTCGTCCCAATTTCCACCAAAATCCATAACACACGATCGGAGCATAACTTCCACAGTCTGAATGGTACGTTCACTTTGCCCGTCTGTTTGGGGATGATAAGCTGTACTCATTTTAATTTTTGTCCCCAATCATTCCTGTAGTGCTTCCCACAACTTTGAGGTAAATCGTGGATCTCTATCAGACACAATTGACAAAGGAGCTCCATGAAGTCTTAAAACTTCATCAATGTATATTTGTGCTAATGTTTCCAACTGTGTGGTTTCTTTGATTGCCAGAAACATAGCACTCTTGGTCAAACGGTCAACAATGACCCATATACAATTATGCCCCCTTTTAGTTCTCGACAATCCAACTATGAAGTCCATAGTTATATCTTCCCATTTTCCTGCTGGAATTTGCAGAGGTTGAGTATTTCCATACGGGGCTTGGTGTTCCGCCTTCACATGTGCACAAGTTGCACATTTAGAAATGTACTTAACTATTCTTTTCTTCATTCCTGGCCACCAATACTGTTCTTTGAGATCCCGATAAGTTTTCATACTCCCTGGGTGAATGGAATACTTTGACTTATGAGACTCTTCTAAAATCAGTTTTCTCAGTCCACCAGCCTTTGGTACCTATACACGGTTCCTGACTGTCTTCAATCCCTGAGTATTTTCTCCAAACACCAAATCCTTTCCCAATTTTTCTTTCTTTAATTCACCACCTTCTAATGCTTGTTTTTGAGCGTTTTTAATTCTTTCTATTAGACTTGATTTCAACTCTGTCTGCATCAACCTTTCTTGACTCTTCTTTTCATGAATTTTCCTGCTTAAAGCGTCCGCTACCACATTTGCTTTTCCAGGATGACAGGCGATTTCACAATCATAATCATTTATCAATTCCAGCCACCTACTTTGCCTCATATTGAGTTCCTTCTGTGAGAATACATACTGTAAGCTTTTGTGATCCGTGTACAATGTACACTTTGTTCCATATAAGTAATGCCTCCAGATTTTTAGTGCAAACACAATTGCTGCCAGTTCCAAATCGTGCATTGCATATCTTGTTTCTGGTTCTTTCAATTGGCGAGAAGCATACGCTATCACTTTTCCCCGCTGCATTAATACACAACCAATCCTCTGCTCGAGGCATCACTGTATACCACAAAATCTTCGGTTCCTTCAGGTAATGCAAGAACCGGCGCATCACATAATTTCTCTTTTAGTGTCTTAAATGCTTTCTCTTGTTCTGCTCCCCATTCAAATTTCACCCCTTTTCTTGTTAGCTTCGTAAGAGGTACTGCAATTCGAGAAAAATCTTGGATGAATCGTCGGTAGTACCCGGCGAGTCCAAGAAAACTTCTTACTTCTGTCGGGGTTTTTGGAGTTTCCCACTTCATCACTGCTTCCACCTTTGCGGGATCCACTTTGATTCCTTGAATAGAGACAACATGCCCGAGGAATTGCACTTCCCTTAACCAAAACTCACACTTTGAAAACTTCGCATACAACTTCTCTTTTTTCAGAACATCCAATACCGTCCTCAGATGGCTTCTATGTTCCTCCGCAGTCTTCGAGTAGATAAGGATGTCATCAATAAATACGATAACAAACTTATCAAGGAACGGCTTACACACCCGATTCATTAAGTCCATAAAAATTGCCGGGGCATTAGTCAAACCAAAAGGCATGACTAAAAATTCGTAATGCCCGTAGCGAGTGCGGAAAGCGGTCTTCTCAACATCTTCATTTCTTACCCGAACTTGATGATAACCAGATCGAAGGTCAATCTTGGAAAAATAACCAGCGCCTTGAAGTTGGTCAAATAGATCGTCTATACGTGGTAACGGGTAACGATTTTTAATAGTGATTTTGTTGAGTTCACGGTAATCAATGCACATTCGCATCGAACCATCCTTTTTTTTGACAAACAACACCGGTGCACCCCAAGGTGACGAACTAGGGCATATAAAACCTTTGTCGAGTAATTCTTGTAATTGTGACATCAACTCCCGCATTTTGGTCGGGGCCAAACGGTATGGAGCACGGGCAATAGGAGAAGCTCCGGGTACAAGATCAATTCGAAATTCGACCTGTCTCTCTGGTGGCAAGCCAGGTAAATCGTCTGGAAAAACTTCAGGGTACTCTCTCACCACATCAATATCACCCACGGTTTTCTTTACTTTATCTTCCGCTATCACATACGTTATAAAGGAAGAACATCCTTTTACCAAACACCTTCGTACTTTCACTACACTGATAAAACTTGACATTCTTTTAGGTTTATCACCATAAATGTATACTTTACTACCATCTGGAATCTTTACTGACACCACTTTTTTTCCGCATGCAATTTTTGCATCATTGGCTCCGAGCCAATCCATTCCAATAACAATATCAAAAGTCTTGACCCCAATCGGCAGAAGATTTAAAGAAAATTTCTTGTCATCAATGCTAAGTTCGCAGCCGCGGTACATGTGCTTTATCTCCACCTTCTTACCACTCGCCAATTCGACCTCGCAAACATAATCTAACGGTTCTAATGGTACATTATGTTTTAAACCAAACTCATGGGACACAAATATGCATGTAGCACCAGAATCAAATAACACGTAAGCAGGCATCTGATTAATTAGTAAGGTACCTGAGACCACGTCTTGTGTCTCCTTTGCTTCCTCCCGTGTGAGCTGGAAGGCGCATGTCTTTACTTTTTGAGGTTCCGTCTTTTTTTGTGCAGTTGACACCAATGTTTCACCACCTTTCTTCGGGCAATTGTAGCTGTAGTGCCCCTTTTCATGACAAGAAAAACACTCAACTTCGCTAAGCTTCGGGTAAGTACATTCTTTAGCTCTATGACCGACTCTTCCACAGTTGAAACATGCTGAGCTTCCCATTTTGCATTCTCCCGTATGTTCTTTTCCACACTTTTCACAAGTCTTCCGGTTACCCTGTTTAGACGACGTAACCACTGACTTTCCCTTCTTGCTCCAACTACTACTTCCACTACTAAATTTTCGTTTGTCTCCAGAAATTTGCCTCTCCATCGTTCTACGCTTCCACACATCCTCAACATTCCTTGCTGCCGCAAATGCATCATCCATTGTTTCTGCCCGCTTCACCTCCAATTCATATTCCCATGGTAAACCTTTCACGTAGCGATTAATTCTAGCCCGCTCCGTTGTATTGATTTTTCCCACAAATGGTAACATATCACTAAACTTTTTGGTGTATTCAGCAATGGACAAACTATCCTTCTTTAGAGTAAGAAATTCATCTTCAAGCTTCTCTATGTCCTGGAGGGGACAATATTTGTTCTTCAAACGGGTAGTAAATTCGGTCCACGACTATTTATAAATCACGTCTTTCCCAAGCAACTCATATAAAGTATTCCACCAGACCAACGCGTCATCCTTCAATAACCGTGAAGCATAATAAACTTTATCTTTTTCGTAACATTTGCTAACCTCCAATACCTGCTCCGTCTCCCGTAACCATCGCATCGTAACCTTGGGTTCAAAACTGCCATAATATTCCGTAGGTTTACATGCAAGGAAAGATTTGAAGGTACACCTCTTTTTATCTTCCGTCCCCACACTATCTTCCTCTGTAAGAGAATCTCCGTTAGTAGGTCTCCAAGAGGCATCCTCCAGAGAACGATTAGGGTGTGGTTCTCCCAGCCGAGCATTCATCATCTGTCGCATGTCTTCTCTCATTTCAGTCTTTAAGTTGCTAATAAGATTTTGTATAGCCTCCAAGGTTACAGGTGGAGGCTGCGGCATTGGGTTTGGCATAGCACCCATATTGTTCGCATCATCGACGGAATTACCCCCATGAGACGGGGTATGACTTGCTGCCCGTCCTTCACTTGAAAGGTTATGATCACCGCTCTCCATTTACTATAAAATAAATAAGATTCACGTTTGTTACTCCACATAAATATGTTTATCAATATATCTGAAAGCTGTAGCATGTGATCTTCCTATGGAACTTGTGTTTCCAAGTAACTCTCTCCTAATTCCCACAATCAAGTTTCCTCAGGTTTCCCTTGTGACTTCACCATTTCCAATGCATATCCTGTGATTATAATAATACGGACCCAATATTATTTTAACCACCTATATGTTTTGGCTCTGGTGTTATCACAAGACTCCCTGATTCACCGGTTTCTGTGGGTTTCAACACTATAAGTTATCGACGCTACCCCGTTGTCTAGTACCCTAGTGCCACTACTTTTCTTACTATTAATCCAATAGTTTAAGCCTATGATGGTTACCCAACCTAATTCGCTTAAACCATGGCTCTGATACCAAATTGTAACACCCCAAACTTTCACACAAATTTTTTTTTCAAACTTATATTACAAATACTTTATCATACAAACCATTTATTATTATTATTATTTTTACAACCGGGGCATCACAAGTTCGCATCATAAACATAGTTTAAACCTGTTTATTGCACGCTTTATACAACAGAAGCTACCGTCCCACACCACGCTCTTCTAACTCTTTTCTTGATTACCTGAGTACATAGCATTTTAAAAAAATATACGTAAGACATAATGTCTCGTGAGCAATGTGGGTTTAGACCCAAAACAGTTTCCTTATATTTCATTCATTCTCAATCCAAAACATTTAAATTCCTATGAGCGCACCCATAGGTACCCCTTTCCATTTGTGAGCACATTCCTACGAGCGCACCCGTAGGTTTATACGAGACGCACCCGTATAACTCCTCCCTCGACAGTATGAAACGAATTCATCCACCAAGGTACCAATTAGACAACTACTTTGCGACGGGAGGTACCATCCCAGTAGTGTCTTTTGACCACCCCTACCGCAGCAGGCCGTGATCTTTATCCGGATACTTCTCAACTCATCAACATGGCTCAATCACTTTATTAATTCTCTGTATTTCTCATTTATCATTTCTGTATACATTGTACTTACTATTTTATAGTATCATTTCCAGTTTCACAAAACCATTTCCAGTTCCACAGACCCATTTTTCATTTTCATTAAACCATTTCAATTTCCATAAAACCATTTGACTCCCAAAACATTGTATATAAAATTCATTTCTTTGTATAAAACCCATTTGCTATGTACTCAAAAATCCACACATTACTCACCTCGAGTCGGCAATGTAGAAATCCGTGCGGCAACTCCGCAAATCCAACCAAGCTCAAAACCGCACACCTTATACTCCTATAAGGTATATTAAGTTATTACAAGGCATAATAACTAAGCCCTACCTTAATTATATATTTGTAGAATTAAAACACTTATTATATTTATTTTCAGCTTTTAACCCCAAAACAGAAAGTCTGTTTATGACCCCTTTAAGCCCATCTTAAACTTAACCAATCAATGATATTTTTAGACAGTCACCTAGCTCACTTCTTTAGCTTTCCACGGTTATATGGCACATGCACTAACTATTTTTCCTCTATTATATACAAATTTACCAAGATTGGGTATCAAGATATGTCAAATCCAGACCAGATTGCAAAGATTCTCACTTTCAACCTAGGAGGGATTATCAATAAATTCTGGGAAAAACATTAGACAAACAAGACCCTAAGACAAGACTACAGGCCCTGACCTCATGTCATTTGCACCTTCCAAGAATAAAAGAAAAATCCCCAAAATTGACTGATTATATCCATCCACCTATTAGACCACCCCTCAAAGATGTAACCAAAACACAAAATAGGATACGAATTAGGTTCTGGATTTTTGTAGGCAGCAAATAGACACTTAGATTGAACTTTTCCAACTGGTCTTATCCCCAAACACTTTGTATACATTTAACCATGAATTTTTAAAACCCGTATTCACTGTACAGTACAGTCCTGGACCAGCTGGTGAAGATTGCAACTTTCACCTAAGCTAGCACTCGAATCAGACCATGGCCTTCTGGATGTAAAAACTATACTCAACTACCATTCTAGAGATATAGAGAACACCCAAAATGGAGACTCACACGATGTTATATGATTTTTCTAAGAACAGATCCAAACAGTGAAAATCCGAAAATTCCAAACATGATATTAGAGTCTAAGGTTTCACCTCCTAAACCCATTAAGACATGGTTTAAGACCTATAAGGTCAGAAACAAGTCTAAGAAATCCTCAAAATCAGAGAGCTTGGAGTAGAAAGCCATAAAGAAAAGAATTTCATGAGTAAACAATACTTACAAACCAAGATCCCAAAGCCTTGATTCCACCTTTCTCCAGCTCTCACTCTCGAACTCTCTACACATCTCTGGAGAATTGGAGATGTTTCCAATTTATAACCTCATACTTCCATTTAAACCCCTCCAGTTTTAACTCTTCCATTTTGGCACCCAAAACAACTTCTTATAACATAAAGTTTCATTCTTTTACATAATTATCCCATAATACAAATTATTTTACACCAAGGTCCAAGACATGGCAAAAAGACCAATTTGCCCTTTTTCACCACTTTACTATTACACATGATTATTTTACATTTTATTACAATTTTTTTTCTTCGCGGGCTCTTACACACTACGTCAACTAGACGTCAATAACACGTTCCTCCATGGTACTCTACAAGAAGAAGTCTACATGACCCAACCTCCGGGTTATGTTAACTCTCAGTTTCCGACTCATGGTTGCAAGCTCCGACGCTCTCTTTACGGTCTAAAATAGACACCGAGGACTTGGTATATTGCCCTCACCTCCTTTTTAGTTGAATCCGGGTTCACAAAATCTCATGCGGATGCCTCGCTCTTCATATACAACCGGGACAGTTTCACATGTTATTTTTTGGTCTATGTGGTTGACATTCTCTTGACTAGCAACAACAACGCCATCTTAAACAAGTTCATCACCATACTCGCGTCTAGATTTTCGGTTAAAAATCTTGGTTATCCGAGTCACTTTCTAGGCGTCGAGCTCATACCGACTACACATGGTTTATTCTTATCACAACACCGGCACATACACAACTTGTTGATTTCGCACCGCATGGATGGCGCTAAATCGGTGACAACAGCTCTTTGCTCCTCCCAAGTTTTAACACTCGAAGATGGCACACCACATGTCGACCCTACACCGTATTGCAAGCTCATTGGTTCTCTCCAATATCTCACCTTCACACGCCCAGATATTTCCTTTGCGGTCAACAAGCTCTCACAGTTCATGCATCAACCAACCCAAACTCATTGGCAAGCTCTTAAACGCTTGCTCGCTACCTAAAGGGAACTGTTTACCATGGCTTATTTTTACCAAAGAAATATTCTCTTGAGCTAACTGCCTTCTCCGACTCTGACTGGGGGGTGTCCATACTGCTAGTCGCTCCACTACGGCCTATGTCATCTATCTCGGCAGTAACATCATCTCGTGGAAATCTGCCAAACAAAAATCGGTGTCACGGTCATCTACTGAATCGGAATATAAAGCTCTCGCTAATGCCGCTGTTGAACTAGCATGGGTTGAAAACCTTCTCAAAGAACTTGGCATTTCCACCACTGTGTCGCCTAAGTTGTTTTGTGATAACACCGAAGCCACTTACTTGTGTGCAAATCCCATCTACCACTCACGTATGCAATAAATAATCAAGTTTTTGTTAGCCTTTGTCAATACAAAACATCATCAATACATGTAAGGTGTTCATTATTAATTATTGATTGGTGATATATCACAGATATAGGACAGGTTAATTGGATCTTCTTATGCAGATTAACAAGAGCGAAATTGGAGCATCATCTTTTGGAAGAACACAAGTATGTTAAGATGATTTCAGTTTTAATGTCTTGTGAAGAAGAAATTGGTACTTGACCGACTATAATGATAATGAAAGAGTTTTTTGATCCAAAAGTTGATGACTAAATAGTAAAGATAATGAAGAAAATAAAAGGTTCACATTTTCAAGAGTTTTCATATATGTCAAAAGGCACGTTTTGAAGAACTTCTTGAGATGAACTTCATGACCGAAGATAACGAAGCAAGAGTCACATTTTAGGAGCTTTCTGATAACGAAGCAAAAGTCACAATTAAGCAACCACAACCAATAGTGTTTTGAATCTTACTGGATGTTGTTTGAATGATTTATCAAAAATGATATTTATCTTAATACATATTAGTAGTAATGAGTGTAAGTGTTTAATTTATTTCTATATTAGCCTTGCGCTTCCAATTTTTTTCTTATTGTAACGTTGTATTTTAAAAAATCTGTCCAATTTTAACATCATACTATCATTTTAAATATCTTCTTGGGCCGTGCTAAGAACGGCTCTTAAAACTGCCTAGTATATATATATATATATATATATATATATATATATATATATATATATATATATATATATATATATATATATATATAGGGTTGGGTTCAACAATGGACTAAATTAATCCATGATATCAAGGGATTAATTTATTTCAATATTAGCCTTGTACTTTAAAAAATCTGCCCAATTACTCTCATTGAGGAACCAACAACACGAAAACTAAAAAGCGCGAATAAGGTAAAGATAGGTATTATTGAGACGAAATCAAAGACAATTCCAAAAAAAGAACAAGAGACGAAGGTTATTGTTGAAAATAAAAGGAAAAATAAGAAGTGTGGTAAAAATGTGAACTAGTTGATGAAGATTCTGACTTTGAGAGCAGCCATCCTACCATAGTTTTGAAAACCGAACCGGCTGGTTCAACCACTTAGGTTTCCGGTATTTAACCTCAACAAAACCGTTTGTATATCAAACCGCTAAAAACCGTTGGTTTTCTACGAACCGTGGTTGAACCAGTGCGGTTGAACTTGAAACAACGCCGATTTTTTAAAAAAAAATACTAAAACTGTCCATATAACTCATTCCGGTTGAGTTAAAAGGAACTTTAAGCCTGGTTTAGAGGTCCATTGGACCTCATACAGGTGTTTTATTTGACATCTCTGGTTTTGCTTTCTATTATATAGGGTTGTTTCTTTTTGGAATCGGCGGTTGGTACAACAGAAGCCACGCTTCCACACTTGCGGAAACGTCCCAGCTTCGAGACATCCCAAAGGGGCAGTTCGAGACCTATGGGGATTCCAAGGCAAACTTCACCACACAACGGGCTTAATGTGTAGGATTTATGCAAGAGACGGTTTAAAACTCGCCAGCTCCACACCCTATGTGGATTATCAAACCCGATGTATCACTTCCAGTTGAGCTGGAGATCACTTGCATATAGGGTTGTTTAAGTTAGTAAAACACAACAAGAGGCAATGTGGGACGCCTTCACCATGTTGAAATATTCTCTCTTTTGTTATTTACTTATTATTTTGCTTTACGGATCATTGTAAATAAACGAATAAAGTTTGTAAATAGTTCTCATAACTTTTGTGAACTGTTAGGAGGTAATAGCATTATATATATATATATATATATATATATATATATATATATATATATATATATATATATATATATATATATATATATATATATATATATATATATATATATATAGGGCTAGTTTATAATAAGAATGACAATTATTGTATTACCCTGTAACCAAATCCTGGCCATCAGATTTCATTCTCGTAACAATAAAAAAACACATTCTTGACAGAATAAGTTCTTGACAGAATAAGTTCTTACCATTCTTAAAAGAATGAACTAAATTTTGTACATTCTTAAAAGAATGTGTTTTAAATGAGTGGTCCAGATTGAGTTTCAATGTTACACAATACTTCTATGGATATATTTGATCCTAGCCCTATATATATATATATATATATATATATATATATATATATATATATATATATATATATATATATATATATATATATATATATATATATATATATATATATATATATATATATGTGTGTGTGTGTGTGTGTGTGTGTGTGTGTGTGTGTGATCCGAATTTTAGCACCGGTGCGACCGTTTGTACCAGTTGAACCATCGAACCGGTAATAAGGCCGGTTTGATGTCTGGTCCGGTTTTCAAAACGTTGCATCCTACTTTAAAAATAGAACGTAATCGTTGAGAAAAAACCAAAAAAGTTTCAATCAAGAGGGATCCTTATTTTATTAAAAACAAATGTGCACCGAGTTCTTATTACTCTATTAATTAATTGCCGTCATTTTTGGCATGGCCGTGTACGTTTTTTTTCCCCTTGTGACATCCGAGTTTGGGTCGGGTTTTTCCCACGCGGGTCTTTGCTCGGATCCGGGTTATATGATACATTCTCGATTTTCCTCCACTGTTTCTCCCTCATTCCTCATTTCCACCGACTGTGTTTCCACTCCCTGGATTTTCCGTCTTTGCAGCAATCAGTCGATCTTTACGCCATGGAGACTGAGAGAGACGATGTCGATGAAGGCGGCGGTGGCTGGTATTATAAACCCTAATCGATGTCGGGAAGACAATGCATGTTGCCTTGTTCGCTCTCCGGTTCGGCTCCATTTTCGCGATTTTAGGTTTTCCGTTTTCCACCATGGCTACTTTCCGACTGTATTTCTCTTTTTCGCCCTCATTTCTCGCTTCCCTTCTTTATCCCCAATTCCACCAACAACGACTTCTCCACCTTCTCCACCGCTGTTTGCAGAAAAAGATGAAATTGGGGGTAAAGAAAGCAGCAAATGGCATTCTTATCTGTCGGTGAGACGAACTGGGTCGACGATTCCGACTTTCTGCAGTCATTCCACTGCCACATCTTGAAGGTTAGTCTCGCTTCTCTCTTCTCTCTGAAACGCTCCTTTTAAAGAACACGGTAAATATTTTCGTCCTCTCTCTTATTGTCCACCGACCTGCTACTTAAATTAGACATACAAAAACATTCTTTCGTTTAGTTCAAGAGAACTTTAGCAATAGATGGGGATTCTTGGCGTGGGATATGGCACTCAAACGTGGCAAAATCTTGATTGGAAATATCTAACCCATTTTGTATGAATTGATACATGGTCAGTTTAGATGCAAACGGTAAGGAAAGAAAATCTTGATTGTCACAATCAGGGGTACGCTGATTAACCTTCTGTCGTGATGCTCTGAGAAATTCCTGTATAACGAATTTCAAGTGGTATTATACAGAAATCATCAAATCCCCCAAATGAGCAATCAAATTATTTGCATTATTTGTAACGATGTTAAGTAGTATTCAGCATGTATAAAAAGACATTCAATAAAAATGAATATACTCCAAGTACTAGAAAGGTAACTAATGAGATAAGTTTAAAATTTAAAACCTTGTACTTCTCTTCTTTAAAAGGATTTGAAAATTATATAAAATCAACAAAAGTTTGGTGAGTTTGTTTCTTTTTTCCAAAAAAGAACATGTAATGAAAATAGTCAATGCCGGCAACCAATTGAACCTACTGTATAATTTAATTTTTAAATTGCTATTCACCTGTTTAAAATATTTTCATATTTTCAGCTATGTCCATCAACTAAGAAGAATGGGTTCCATAAAGGCTGTTTTCATGGCCTTTGTAACCAAAGGCGATGGCTATCCAATAACAGTAACTCTCTCTCCCATTTTCTATGATTATTTTCATTTATTATACTAACATTTTTATATTAATTACACGATACATTTTCACATTCATGTGCAGTCAATTGCTGTAGCTTTTGCTTGTGACCAGGTTCACTACAACGTCATTTTCTTAACACATTAAGATTTAGCCCTATTTATTTATAAGAGGAAGCTCCCAGTTCCAAGGTAATATTCACGTTCCCCTTTCTTTCGATTTTGATCTTCTGAATTTTTTTTCTTTATCTTAGTGAGACTGCATAGCTCGATTCTTCATCTTTCTCTCTCTAGAAAGTGTTGTGGATTTATGTCTTTGCTTTACCGTTCTCACTCCGGGAATCAGTGACTCAACAACCTTGTGAAGAAGATGGTAAAATCGGATATTGGGGACCAACAACAGAGGGATTAGCGAATCTCACAAAAAGGTTTGACGGTTTTTAAATTATTTAGAATACTTATAGATTTTTCAAAAGTTTCAATATCCATCTCAAAAATCAAACTGCTATTCCTGTTTTCGAATAATGGATTTTGGGTGTGAGTATGTTTTGATTGGTTACTCTATTATATAAATGTTCTTAATTTTTGTTTGATATTGTTCAATTTCAGGCGAACTGGCAAAAGTTAGACAAACTTTCCAGTCTTTTCTCTCACAACTTCTTTAAAACTAATATCAAATATTCAGGTAAGTTTGTAATGACATGATACTGATGTTTGAAAGCAAAGAATGATAGTGATAATGATCAGGGTAATGATAATAATGGATTTTGATCAATTAAATTATTTATAGACTACTTTCCTTATTAATAAACCACTTTCTGAATCTGTAAGTTTGTAGGTGTTGAAATTTGCTGTGACGAAAAAGTTCAACAAACCATCCAAGATCCGGGTGAGTTATAATTATAGATTTGTAGCATTTTGATTTTTGAAATTGCATGTTTATATGATTTTTTTAACTTGGTGATACATCTGGAACCAACCTCCGGATAAAAGAGTAAAAAAACGTCATATATCAAATCGTGGCTTAATTTACTGGAATATTGGGTTTACAAGTTTTTATTTCATTTTCCGGTTTTATTGATTATGCTATCTTGGTTTTTGATTTTAGGCCTACTATGAAGAAATATATGTCCAAGAGAGGCTGCCAAGGATTTCACTGAAGTGGAGAATCGATGAGTGTTAGCGATGTTCAAGAACCTGGTGTCTATTGTCTTAATTAGAGGTAGTATTTCTATAGATATTTTTAGAGGATACTGCCTTAGTCTATGGATGAATGACGCCATCTCCCCTAAACCCACGTTTAATCGTTGCAACCATAATCGGTAAACTGATCGTCAATCTCCACGGAACAACAATCAGCATCGTACAGACATTGTTTTGACAAATCTACTCAAATATAGCATTGTACTTTCATTTTTGTTTCCAAAGTACAATGCTCTAATAGGTAAGAAATGAAAGTACAATACTGTAATACACAAATGAATGAAAATGCGTTGCTATTTCATACATTTAACACTTCATATTATGGTACTATTAGAAAGGTTTGTCATTGCATTAAGAATTTCATCTCAATTCGATCCACATTTTAGGGCTGAGTTCTCTCTAAATAAACGAAAGTACGTTGCTATTTCTTTCTTTTTTTCGTCGCTAAAGCTTTCTCTCACATGCTTAACTTAGCTAATCTGGCAGAAGAAGTTCAGAACACTGTTACTCCAGCTAATGAAACATTAAAGGAACTTGCTTTATATGTGCGATAAAACATAAATACTATTTGATCTTTTTGTTGTTCTGAATCAGATCTTGCGTATTGTATGGATTACTTGGAGAAAAATATCGATTGGTTGGAATCAAAATTGAAGCCTCTTCTAAAAGGTTACATTTTTCAAAAATAAAAGTACAATGCTATAATAAACAAATCAACAAAAGTACGTTGCCATTTCTTGTATATAACTTTTTTATTTATTATAATTAAATTTTGTAGGTACAAAAGAGCACAACTTGCGCTTGGTATAGGAGATGAGGATCTTGCACGTGAAGCTTTAAAGAGGCGTAAATTTTATGCGATAACAAATCTTTCTATTTATTGTAGGCAAAAAATTTTATCAATAATAGCAACGTACTTATATTTGTTTACCTACAAAGGCAACGTACTTTCATTTTACTTCCAACATAAGCAATGGGTTAAGAATTGTAAGTATGTTGCTATTATGTGAAAAGAAATGTAAATTAGTTACTATAATGGTAATTAAATGTAAGTACAAAAGGTATATATATCACTATATACGGCAAAAAAAAGTAAACTACGTTCGTATTTCCTGCAATTTGTCTCTTTTCTTTATAAACGTCTAATGTTTTGTTTAAAATCTATTTTTCACAAAGTTGTGAACTGGCTAATGCAGAACGAACCAGCCAACTGAGCAGCTTTACAAGCATCTGGATGGTGCATGGACTGAAACTAAAGTTACATCAGAAAAGGTTCCATTCTTTTTTTTAAATGATCATTCATTTGTATTTAGTAACTTTTATAAACAAAATGGTAAAATGGTTATTTACTCATATACAGGTGAAAGAAACTTTAGGGATTGGGAAGCCGAAATCCACAGAATCCTCCAGCTCATCAGCTAATGAATCATCTGGAACAAAAGATGATGAACAGTCAACGGATAAAGAAGATAAGAAACAGGAATCCGGCCATGCTTCTTGCGTCTTAAGCTTTTTTGTGAAAATTTGTCTCTCAAAGCACTGTTGCACCGGAACCCGTGCGGAGCACAGGGCCCCACTAGTTAGGATTATTCAGAGACTAAGCATGAATAAAATGAGTGTTTTAAGTCTTTACGTTATGTGACGTCCAAAATTGAAGGACACAATTTTTATTTTAAAATTAGAGTGTAAAAGTAGAAACCATTTTAGTATCATAAATCAATTCGTTTAATGTTTAGAAAAACAGCATATCCAAAATCGAATATATAAAATCCAAGATAACATATATAACAGCGGAAGTCTCAAAACAAATGTGTCAGAAATAATAAGTTGATTGAATTTTATAACAAAATTAGTTGAAATATCAATAAAAAGATTCAAGTTCAAATGTTAAATTATATTCATTTGTTAATATTAGATAGTTAGATTACTCCTTTAATCATCATTTTTCAATGTATATACAACTTCCTAATATTACTTTTATTGATAACTTGTTGTAATTTTTAATGAAATCATGATATATAACAAATATCATAATTTCATTAAAATTCATAACAAATAGATGAATATCATAAACAATTATACATGTTCAAATATTAAAGTGTTAACTATTTTAAAATTTGACATTCATTCTTTAGTATTAGAGTAATCATTTAATCATTAGTCTTTATTGTTTTTTCTTTATCAAATTTACATTAAATTTAACAAAATTAAAATTAAAAAAGGTTTAATAAATAACTAATATATAATACATGTTAAAAATTACATAACAATTTTAGTTATTTATTTTCTCTTTAAAAGTACAAATTTCTGAGGGAGTTTGGCCGAGTTGGATCGATTTTTAACATGTTTGACCCGAGTAGCACCAAGTTTGACCAATTTTAGAGTTGTTTGGCCGAGTTGGCTTAACTCGTCTGAGTAAGAGACCGAGTCCGAGTACTCGTCCGAGTTGGCCGAGTTTTACAACATTGGTCACGCCGTACGGTTTCCCTTATCTGAAGAAGTACCTAAAAACATTTAATTTGAGAGAGTAAGCACACAACTTAGTGAGTTTCCAAAAATACCACACATCCCATTACTTAACAAGCACATCATACAGCTCTACCATAGAGGACATCAGGCACTGTCCAACCCTAGCGAGCATGAGGCACAGTCCGACCCTACTAAGCATCAACCACAGTCCAACCCTGGCTAGCATCAGACACAGTCCAACCCTAACGAGCATCAAGCACCATCGAACCCTACCAGACATCAGACAACCACAATTGTAGAATGAATCATACAAGTACACAATCAACAAGCAATACTAAACCAGTATAAGCACATAGTCATACCCTAAAGGGTCTCAAATAACCTACGCATGTAATGCCATACATAGCATAATGAGAAAACTCACATGAATCGTAAAGTTGAAGTACACACACACATGTCCTCGGGTGCTCAACAACATGAACCTCCTAGATCATCATTAAACATTACTTAGTGACCTCAACCACTCAAAGGTCAACCTCTACATATCTTAAATCCATTCAAGTTTTGACCAAAAGTCAAAACTAGTTAAAGTCAACCATCAACAGTCAAGTCAACGCACAATCGTCGCGTCCTGATCATGGACTTATCATGCCGCTATGGGCCATGATCCAGAAACGGTTTCCCTTTAGAGGTAGCATCGCTAATCCTTCTTGGTAGCATCACTATCTCTGAACATTCCAACTTATTTGGTAAGTGCTTATTCTGTTAAACTAGTGGCTAAGACTCTCCAGATATCATCCATTTATACTGTTATTTGATAAAAATGTAAACTTTATGGACATGCATGTCCAACACATGTCCAAATCAAACCCTAGGTCAAAAGAGGTCCAAAACATCAAAACTCTTGCATGGCTTTAAGAGATCTTGAACATGCTCTTTATTCTGGTTTAAAGGATCCATAAAAGATCTAGGAAGCATGGAGTTTTATGAACTCCAAGAACACAACAAGAATGGACCAAACATGCCATAATACTCCTCTAACTCCTAGATCCATGCAAAGAAAACATCAAGTTGGAAACTTTCTTACTTATTGGGGTCCAAAATATGGAAAGGATGTTGGATCTTGGATGGAGATTCTTCTTTGAACCACTACTTCTATTCTTCTTCTTCTTCAAACTACACCTCAAAGCAAGAAAGGAGCTGAAAATCACCAAAAGGGTGGCAAGGGTTCGTTTCTAGGGTTTCACATGGAATGGAGGCTTGTAAGAGAGGCAGACATGTGGGCTAGTGCCTTTAAATAGAGCTCAAGGCCTGATATTTAGGTTTTTCATTTCGACACATCGTGCCACTAATCATAGCCGATAGGGTCACTAATAGCCGCATGCAGACTTAAACCCTTCTACATGCCGCTATCACAGTTATGATAGCACTGAGTAGGGCCAAACTCTTCAAAACTACTTATTTTTTTTAACTCTTTAACTTTTAAATTAATACATGGGAAATGGGCTTTACAACTTACTTCGTATGAAAATGACTGACGTACCATTGAAAATGGATTTTATGTACTTTATAACTTTGATAGTGGAAGACTGGTTATAAAAGTTGAAAATGAAGAACTTAAAGTGACAACACAATTATTTCATCACATGTTGGGGATCCCTGCTCGAAGATATGTCATATAGAGCTATTAAAGATACTTGTTATGATCATTGCATGCACCAGTTTAAAGAGATCCAATTTATTAGATTTAAACAAATCAAGAATGAAAATTTTCATACAATAGCGACAAATTTTAATTTTAAATTGAATTTCTTACTTCTTTTCGTCAGCACAATTGGTGAATCAATTGGAATGGTAATATGCTATCTATCGTAGTTAAAGCATAAATCAAGCAACACATATATCAGTAACATATTTTGATTTAACTTCCTTTTGGATTCTTTGACCAAAATAAAGAACTTATACATACCATTTAAGGAAACAAAATTTTTTTAAAGCTCGTTTTCCTAGGTATTAATTTAACAGTTTTGAAGAATTGAAAACTAAGTATTTTTGAAGAGTTTGGCCCTACACGACACTATCATCATGGTGATAGCGGCATGTAGAACTTTAGAAGGGTTTAAGTCAGCATGAGGAGCACGACTATTAGCGACACTATCAGTCATGCTTAGCGGTACGACGTGCCTAAATGCAAAACCCTAAATCTCGATACTTGAGCCCTATTTAAAGGCACCAACACCATGCGTGCCTCTCTTACCAATATCCATTCCCTGTGAAACCCTAGAAACGAACCCTAGCTACCTTTTTGTGATATTTAGCCCCTTTCATGCTTTGAAGTGTAGTTTAAAGAAGAAAAGAAGAAGAAGAAAAGAAGTGGCAGTGCAAGAAAGCAATCTCTAGCCAAGATCCAACGTCCTTTCCATATTTTGGACCCTTCTAAGTAAGAGAGTTTCGAACTTGATGTTTTCTTTGTATATGTCTATGAGTTAGAGGAGTATTATGGCATGTTTGGTCCTATCTTGTTGTGTTCATGGAGTTAGGGAAACTCCAGGTTCCTTAGTCGCTTTCTAGACCATTTATGGAGCCTTTAAACCAGGAAAGAGAGCAAGCTCAAGCTCTCTTAAAGCCATGCAAGAGTTTTGATGTTTTGGACCTTTTTTTACCTAGGGTTTGAGTTGGACATGTATTGGACATGCATGTCTGTAAAGTTTACATTTTTATCCATTAATAGCCTAAGTGGATGATATATGGAGAGTCCTAGCCACTATCTTAACAAAATAAGCACTTAACAAAGAAGTTGGAATGTTTAGAGATATTGCCACTACCACCAAGGGTTAGCGACACTACCTCTATAAGGAAACTGTTTCAGGATCATGGACCGTAGCGGTGTGATGCGTCCTCCGATGCGACGCAATGCATGTGCACTGACTCTGACCGTTGACCGTTGACTTTGATCGTTGACCGTCGACTTTGACCAGTTTGACCTTTGGTCAAACTTTGATGGATTTATGAATGGATTGAAGGGTTAACCTTTGAATGGTTTGGGTCTAAGTAATGCTTAATGATGATTTAGGAGGTTCGTATGGTTGAGCACTCAAGGATATGTGTGTATATACTTCAGCTCTACGATTCAGGTGAGTCTCCTTACCATAATATGTGTGATGTTGGATGTATTGGTAGCTTTTGAACCATATGGTGAGATTGTGTGCCTAGACTAGTATAGTCTTGCTTTGAATGTTCAGTCGTAGGTTTCATTCTGATGATTATGGATTGTTTGGTGCTTGTTATGGGTAGGGCAGTGTTGTGTCCCATTAGGGGTAGGGTCGTGCCAAGTCCCTATGATGACATATGGTAAGTGTAGGAAGATGCCTCATCCCGTTAGGGGTAGGACTGTTCCGAGTTATAACGTGATACGTTGAAAAGAGTAAGACAAGCTGAGTCCCATGATGGTAGGATTGTGCTGAGTTTCATTATATGGTATGTATGTGATATAATATAATGTGTGGTATTTTAGGAAACTCACTAAGGCCCTGTTTGGTAGGATCTTAATCTTTAAGATCTGAATCTATAAGAGGTCTGAATTTCTAAGATGGTCTGAATTTTTAAGATTTGAATATTTAACATGTTGTTTAGTTAGAACCTCTGAATTGTTGTGGTGCGGTAAGGTGGAGGTGGGTGAGTATGGTGGGGGTTGGCGGGGTGGTACGGGGATGGGGTAGGATGTGGTGTGGTGGGTGCGGTTATGGGTGCCTCTTAATTTTATTAAGACATGGTTCCACCTCTTAATTTTTAAGAGGCTGCTGATAGATTAATAGGCTTTTATTCAGATGCTATCAAACACACTTAATCTGAAAATTAAGAGACTGCCTCTTAAAGTTTCAATGAAGAGGATATCAAGCAGGGCCTAAGATTTGTGCTTACTCTCTCAACTTAAATGTTTTTGGGTACTTCACCGAATAAAGGAAATGGGGGTGGTTGTATCGCATCTCACACATTTATTTTGAGACTTCTGCTGATTTGTATTTGTACTGTATTTGATATCAAGGATTTTGGACATGTTATTTTTCTAAATGTTGAATGAATGGTTTTATGGTACTTAAATGGTTTCTATGTTTATATTCTAATTTTAAAATGAAAAATTTAGCCTTAATATTTAGGATGTTACAAGTTGGTATCAGAACCTTGACTTGAGGGATTTAGATAAACATTAGTGTGAATCCTCAAACTAAGGGCTGAGAGATTATTATAAAAGTTTTTTGAAAATGATTTTATAAAAGAAGAAAGATGTTATTCATGCAGTCGCAGATGCTCAAGAAGGAACGTGTTTCCAAAAATATCCACGTTTATGTTATATGTTATTGGTAGAAATACATGATAGAATATAGGCTAGGATATACTAAAAAATTACACGTTTGAATTCCCTGAATCATAGGGATACCTTATTGCCTTGATTGTTATTGTTGTGTGCTACTTGAAATATTGATACTGTTAGGTTAATAAGTGGATGCTTTAGGGTTGTACGTATTAAGATCAGATAGCCTTAGAATTTTTATCTATCCTTAGTGGTTGTTCCTTGTTTGGTTGTGACTTTAGGGTGGGGTCGTTTTTTCGACTGTCTATCTGTTGGAAATAGTGTCCAAGGTCATCAAGTGTGATGATATTACTAATAATAGCAGGGTCCTTTTGGGTTGCCCTTACGACCCAGTAAAAACAAACAATAGCATAAAATAAAGAGGAATGATTAGTTTGTTAATTTATTGAGAAATAAATTAATTGATAAATTAATTTGGAACTAATTTATAAAAAATTAATTATAAGGACTGGATTGTATTTAATTAAATGTTTAATTAATGAAACAAGTCCAGTGGGCGGCTGCAAGAAAGCTCATTTAGTTTGGAACCCTAGGAGCCTTCCGGTATAAATAGAGGCCTTGGGGTCAAAGCCTAAGGCATCCCAAACCCTCCAAAGGAGCCATCACCTCCATACCTTCCTCCTCCCATCTCCTTTGTAGTTTCAATACCCTTCTCCGAGGGTTTTTGGATCGATTTTCAAGCCAAAAAGGAGCTTTGTCTGTTTGTTCTTTTGATGTTCTTGGGTGTGATTATGAACATATGATCTTGATTATGAACTTGATGATTCTTGTTTGTATATTTGCTTGGTTTATATGTGTTGATTTTTTGTCTTCCGCTGCATGAATGTTCTTGTTATTCTGTTCAAATCCCAACACTATCTTATTCTCAATTGACTGTGCATTCATTAGACGACTCGACGATATTAGCAGAAATTTCTCTCGGCACGTGAATGGTGTGGAATCCTAGTAAGCCTAGGAAGAGTGTAGGACATATGTGTATGGACCCATATGTATGATATACGAGTATCCGATAGTGGCTATGAGGGGCAACTTAGGGGCGTGAGATGATTTTTGGGACAAATACGAATATGTGTTGAAGGTAGTACAAGACCCATAATATTGGAAGCATATGATTCTTACCTGGATTAGAAAGACTCGCAAGAATTCTAATGTAACATCTGTGTTTCGGGCTAAAATCGACTTTGATCATTTAACAAGGGAGCTTTCAAAAAAGTGAAGTTTTCTAGATTTCAACTGCAGATTTAGGGAAAGTCTTAGAATGGTTAAAAACAATAAAACATATTTAGATTATTAATATTTTCAAATTTATTTTGCTTTATAGAATTAAATCAACTCTAAAAAGAGTTTGACCATCATATACTCATATTTGATATTTTGACTAATCTCAATAATATATGCAAATTAAAACGTTGTCTAATTTCTAATAATATAAACGTTGACCATTTTAATTCCATCAAGGCATAAGAATGTGACTTACAACCTAAAGAAAAAAAATGTATATAATATGAAAAAATATAGAGTTACCTAAGATTCACAAAACATCAAATATTAGATAAAGGAAATAATTTTGATAAACATCGGCTCCAGGTTCTTGGATCAAATTGTCCCTTAGAAAAATCATTAACCAATAAATCCAAATTTGATATTAAGTTGTATACTGAGACTGTTAGCGGAAAACATCGACGTTGTAGTTCCATGTTTTTTTTTCTTATTTAATGATTGTATTTTCAGATTTCTATTGACTAATAACATTGTTGTTTCAATTTTTATACAATGACATTGTACTTTGAAAAATCTTTAAGATATTCTACTTCTCAATCTTCCATTTGTCAACTATTTTGCGTATTGAATTGTATGCTCACTAAAATAGCATTAATGTTACAAATATAAAGCATGTTTTTATTATAAAGCACGTTTCTATTAAATTCTCAGATAAAAAATGATGGAGTACCTAAAGTTATTTGAGATTTAAGCTTCCATACACTAGACCGAGAAGGCAGACACACGAGCCTAATCGATAATATCCATAAGCATAAAAACTTCTTACCATAAAAAGGGAAATAATAAAGTGACATTGACTTTTTTCCGACATTTATCAACATAGCGTCTGTTTTTTTTTAGTTCGATTTTATGCCACGAAAAGAGGATACACAAATATGTATCTCACTAATTATAATTATTAATATATATTAATTTGGAGGGAAATTTAGGAAAATATGTATTTTTTGTCATTTTCTAAAATTTTAATTTATAAAAATGGTTCTTAATCTATAAATTTTTTTAAAAGATCTCTATATTTTGTAAAATTACTGTAATGATCATTGTTTAATTGAAATTTTATAAAGATGGTCTATGTGCTTTATAAAGTTACAAAAATTGCCCCTATCTAATAGCAAATTTACAACAATAGTCATTTTGTTTCAAAAAAATTACCAAAGTTATTCTCGTGTTTAAAAGAATTACAAACAAGTTCCCGCCTAATTAAAAACTCTAGAAGTGGTCTTTTTTTACAGAAGTTCTCACAAATTTATAGAAATAGTTTGTCTAATAACAAATTTATAAACATGTTCCGTGTGTTTAACAGAAATTACAAAAATAGACATTATGCAAAAGACTTTTACAAAAAAAAAAAACATATCGAAAATATACTATTTATCAGGCACATTTAGGAAAATGTGTCTGATTTACATAATTGGTCCATAATTTATACAATAATTACAAATTTAGTTATTGCTTCATAAAATTATAACAATGGTTCTTATCTAATAGTAATTTTACAGAAACAGTCTATATGTTTCACAAAGTTACAAAATGGTCATTTTTCTAATAAAAAGTTTATAAAATTTGTCCTTTTATTTAAAAAAAATACCAAAATTGTCCTTGATTTTGAGAAAACTACAAAAATAGTCCACACCCAATTGCAAAATTTCATAAGTGGTATATGTTTTTTACATAATTATAAATATGGTGCGTTTCTAATACTGAAAAAACAATAATGATCCCTATGTTTCGTAAATTTATAGAAATAGTCTCTGTCTATAACAAATTAACAAAAATAGTTATTGTGTTTCATAGAAATTACAAAAATGATTTAAAAAAATATAGACTTAATAAACCTGCTGCAACGTGCAGACCATCCCACTAGTTTTAACTAAATATTATATTATTTTGTGACGAATATTTATGTTTGTCATAAATCTTAGATTTTTACATTAGATGGCATAATTTTATGACAATTTTTTTATTATAAAAACAATGTCTGTCATCGTTTGTCGATTATTAAATGTATTTTTCTTAGTAGCGATACAAAAAACAATAAAATTATCCTACTCTCTATGTGAAATCTTTTCCTGTCCATCTTTCTCCCCATTGATCACCTTCTTTCCTTGATAACACCCATTTAGATTGAAAAATCTATATTTTCCCACTTTCTTTATTATTCTGCCAAATCGGTTTCAACGAGTTTGAGGGCGTGTTTGACAAAACTAGCTAGGAGCTAGTAGCTGGTAGCGGGAATCGGGTAATGGGTAGCGGGTAGCTGGTAGCTGGTAGCTGGTGGCTGGTGGCCGGAAGCTGTGACTTTTAGTTTGTATATGACTGTTTGACAAAAGTAGCTGGACGTTTTTAAAATATATAAAATTACATAAAATGACATCTACGTAATTATTGGTTATAGTTTTAAGGGTATTCTGGTAATTAATTGTATAATTGGTAGATCTTTTTGTTAAACGTTACTTCAACTAGCTTTTAAAATAGTAGTGTTTAGTTTAAAATAAAATCTTCAAACTTGTGTCGTCGAACGAAGCTTTTGATTTTTAGTAAAGTTATTTCTTAAACGCTACAAGCTAAAAACTCTCAAAACACTACGTGCTAAACACGTCCTGACTACGATCTCAAGACCCCAATGGTGGGAACCCACTTAGACACGTAAAAACCTAAGTTATGGATGATACTATTTGTCTAGTAAGTTGTACAGAAGTTTTATGCAATAAGTAAAACTATTTATATTATTTTTGACAAGTTAATCTAGTGGGTTATACTATTTACTTGCTGTAACGCCAAGATACTGTTTTTATATAAATATAATAAAAAGGGTAAAATGGTCATTTTACCTTGGAAGGGTAAATTGGTCTTTTGGATAGAAAAGGATTTAGTTTGAAATAATATTTTGAGTTTTGGACTTAAAATGTTATAAAAACTGATTTTTGGTCGTTTTACCACAAAAGGGTAATTTGGTCATTTGACCATGCGAGGGACCAAAAATGAAAAATATTGTTGTTTGTGTCAAATGTATAAAGAATGAAAGTTTTATTGTAATAAAACTTGATATTGTGGTCAAAGTTCAAGAAATGGAACTTAGGGACCAAAAATGTAAAAATTTGAAGTATAAAAATAAGAGAGTTGACTCTCTCTTTGACTGACCATTTGTGCAGCAACGGGAGAAGATTTTGAGAGCAAAAACCTGGAAATCTTGAAGGATTGAAGCAAGGAATTAGAACTATGGCTTGGAATTGATAATTCCTAGGCTTGAAAGGTTAGTAACTTGATTTCTAGCCAAACTCTTGTGTGTTCTTGGTGAGTCTTCATGGAGTGGACGGAAATCTGTAATTTCAGCCATAATCCATGATGTTTATATGATTTCTGGGCTTAAACATGTTCAAGTAGTAAGAACATATGTTAAAAATAGCAAAGTAGATTGCTATTGTTGATAAATTGAATTGTTACTCAAGAACCCTAAATCATGAATTGGTGTGATTAAGGTGTTTGTAATGGTTTAAAACTTGTTATTAGTCAAGGGTTTTGGTCTTAGAACAAACCCCAATCGATGAAGGGCCGGATTAAGGACTTAATGGTCCAAAACTGCTTGCTACAGTGCATAAATCGCGACTGGCCAGGAGGTCTGCCCAGGCGCCAGGCGCGGTGCGCCCAAGCCCCTGGCGGGGTGCGCCCAGGCGTAGTGCGCCCTGGCCTAGGCGCAGTGCGCCTCCAAGCAGAGGCCAGGCAGGGAATCAAAAATGCTAACTTTTGCTTGGCTTGTCCGTTTTAGCTCAAATTTGGACCATAGGCTCGTTATGGTCTGAAAAGTTTGGGAAAATTTTTATATCGAGTTTTCGACCCCTCGGGGACACTGTAGATCGATTCGAATGCCTCGGTGAATAGTAAAATTCATAAAAAGTTAGTAAACGGAAAGTTTATTAACTAGGCATTGTTTGTAATGATATTGTATTGAACTCTAGTGTATTAGAGTCAATTGGAATGGTTATTAACCTATTATCATTTGTTATATAAATGAGTATATAGGTATGGGACAAAATGGTTATGGTGCACGCAAAGGCAAGAAACAACCGAAATTGAAACGCGGCTAGTATCCAGGTGAGTAATCTCACTGATATCATATATGATATATGATGATTGAACTGTTACAGGTTGAAACAGCTACGAGGGACGAAAATGACAAGAGTAAAGATAGAAGAAAATGACAAGACCAGATAAGCCGTGAGTCTGATAAAGACAAGAACGGAGCTGTGAGTCAATAATATTGACATAGCAAGACCAGATAAGCCGTGAGTCTTAAATAGACAAGAACGGAGCTGTGAGTCAGTCAATATTAATGGTACGACAAGACCAGATAAGCTGTGAGTTTATTATAGACAAGAACGGAACTGTGAGTCAGTTAATATTGACAAGACCAGATAAGCCGTGAGTCTTTAATAGACAATAACGGCACTGTGAGTCGAACCTATATATATAGACAACAGCGGGCTAACCCGTGAGTCTAGGCAACAGCGGGCTAACCCGTGAGCCATTCAATATATCTATATAAACCTATATATAGACAACAGCGGGCTAACCCGTGAGTCTAGGCAACAGCGGGCTAACCCGTGAGCCATGGCAACAGCGGGCTAACTCGTAAGCCATAATTGATCGTGAACGAAACTGTTAATAGATGGTGCGGCCACTTGTGGCTATGATATTCTGGTGCGGCCTTCGGGCTATGACAAACTAATGCGGTCTGCAGGCTATGATTCACATGCTAGAAATGATTTGGTGCGGCTTATATAGCCATGACAAATTATATGACTTATATAGTCATGATATATGATGCAGTCAGATATGACTAAGAAACAGGGGACAAAAACGATAATTGAGAATTCGAATATTATTCTCTATTATATACATATGGCCTTGACGGCAAACAGAATTGATATGATCGGTATGCAAATAACTAATTAGACATGATAAAGTGATTTGATAATCACATAACATATGATTAGCCGGTGAAGCTAGTACTTTGGATGCGATATCCTCAGATACACACGGTTAGCCAGTAAGGCTAGTAGTTTGGATTCGATATCCAGACAGTTATATGATTGTATTTTGTTACATGTTATTTGCAGATTTGATTACTCACTGAGCTTTGTAGCTCATACCGTTTGTTAATGTCCCTGCAGGTTAGCATGATACTGATAGGGGACAAGATAGAGTCCGTGACTTCGGAGTAGGACTCATAGATGCTGTAGTAGCAGCCCGGCTTCAAAGGAGATTATGGTATTATATACTCTCCTTGATACACTTGTACCCGTTTTTATTAAAATATACCCCTTTGTTATAGTTTTATGTATTAAAACATTGGTTTCAAATGAAAAAAAATTTTAGGGGTGTTTTGTTTTAAAAGTCGGGTGTTACAAGTTGGTATCAGAGCCATGGTTTAAGTGAACTAGGTATCTATAGAGTAGATTCCTGGACTTAAACCTTGAGACAGTAGACACGATGAACTGTTAGGTGTATATAGTTGTTATTATACATATATAACCTAACTATTGCTGACTTCTAACGTATAAGAAGTATGAATTATGAATCTTCTTGGAAGACATTTAGGGCGCGAAGCTCTAGGAAATAGACCAGCCCTTTTCGCAAGGCTCCGTGGTATGAGAGCCAAAAAGGGGACGAATAGCAGAAAATCCACATGATGAGCAATATTGGCTGATGTGGTCAGATAAAGGAATCGGTTGCTCACCTTGGCTGATATTCAAGGTGAAAGACACAGTAGTTGAGACTACAAGAAAAGCAGAAAAATAAAAGTGGACTTCTCAGAAGAAGTTGTCACAAATTGGGTCCAACCTTATAGGGAAAGGACCAAAACAGAGCCACTATGTATTGTGATCAGTGCAGGAAAGGCACTAAGAAATTAGTAGAGTTGAGACTCTACCGTTGAATTGCTGAAATTGCAGGAACTGGGAGCATTTTGCTCTAGTTTGTTGTGTGGGACGGAAGTGGTTCCAGCGTGGAACTATAGATCACTTCCTTATGAAATACTCACATGCTAAATGTGGAGTAACGGGTGATGAACCCAGGAAAGAGTAAAGAAATGAATGGTTAAAAAGAACCAGCGGTACCTTGAGCATTCCAGCAGATTTTGGAATGAGCTTGTGATGAGACAGATATGATCTCCGATGTAAATGTTTTGAATATAACCTCGTGTATGTTATATTTGATCCATGAAGTTATGCTTTGGATCGGTGACACTGGCGTCTTGTTGGAATATTTCATCAACGATTTTAGATGAAATTCTGGAAGTAGCTATAGCAGATAGCAAACATGTTCTAGATATGGAACACCTGGAAGGTAGATTGCCTAGGATTTACGGGACCATTTTCCCTATGAATCTGAAGCCGATGACTACCTTTAAAACTGAAGCAATTGTGCTTATATATTGGTTAGCAACGAATGATGCTAACATGAATTGTAGAAACAAGAACAGTATGGTTCTTAAAACAGAAGTGGAACAGATGAAAACCTATGGTAAATGACCGTTGTTGAGAATACCGGTTATTTTCTTTGCTTAAACTCATAAAAGGGTTAGTAAAGGAATGATGTTGTAGTTGGCATACGTGGTATAGGCCAAGCTAAATAAAGCGGTGATAGTAGTTTACTACTTTAAATAAATTCTTGGATGTTTCTTTTGAAAAGAACTTCCAAGATTTCTACCAGATTGGCGAGAAGAGCTTATGATTAAGCTGGTCTTGGGAGTCGTTCCTGTTATCTAGGCTCTGTGTTGATTGGCCTCTGCAGAGATGGCAGAGTGGTAAAACAATTGGAAGAAATTGTTTTTGAATTGGGGTCTCATATGGCCGAATGTGTCATCATGTGGAGCCCTATCTGTTTGAAAAGAAGAAAGATAAGTTAATGTGTATGTACATTGACTACTGAGAATATGATATTCTCGAAACCAGACTGAATATGAGGTACATTGTACCAGATATTGGAGTTACTTCACTGAGTTAAGTGATATGTAAAATTCTCCAAGTATGAAATTTTGGCTAAAAGAAGTTTCAATTCTTTGGGTATGATAATAATGCCAGAGATGATAAAGTAGATTCAGTGGAAATGATACTGTGATAAAAATAGGAACCGCCTTGGAATTTGACTGAAATTAGTAGTTCCCTTGGATTTGGCGGGTTACCATAGGAGAGTTGTAGAAAACTGCTCCTTAATTGCTGGTTAGCTGACTAAAGTTGACCAAGAAAAGTGAAAAAGTTTGGGTGGTAGAAAGACCACAAATATCTTTTCAAAGGTTGAAATAAACCTTGTGTGAAGCTCCGGTGGTAGCATTATTGCTAAGCGGAGAAGATAAACTGGATTATAGAAATGCATCCAGAGTTGACTTTGGATACATGATATTGCAGTAGCAATTATGACTTTGACATTGAAGCTTTGGAGACACTACTGATGTGGTGTAAAGCTTACTGTTTATATGGATCATATAAGTTTGAAGTACTTAGTTGATCAAAAGAAACTAAACATGAGATAGCAAAGACAGATGGGTTACTTAAAGATTTCGGTTATGAAATCTTGTGCCATCTCGGAAAGGCGGATGTGATTATAGATGCCTTGAATTAGAAAGAGTATCTTTTGAAAGATACAACCACATGCGTGAGTATGGCGAATTGATTTCCTGAGTTGATTCAGGTAGCACAAGAAGAAATGTGCAGATCTGAAAACGTGAAAAATGAACGATTAGCTATTGAAAGAAGCTAGTTAGAAACTCACAGCAATTTAAAACCCTTGGTGGTTATGTACGTGAGTTCCAACGCAAGGTGAGATATGAAAATTTACCCTTAAAAGATGTATATTTGGGTAGATATGCAAAATGTCCGGGGCAATACCAAACTGAGTAGGATAATGTAACCTACGCATTGGTGGCCGAGATTAAAGAAAGACATTGAAAGACATGTGAAAAGTGTTTGACTAGTGTGTAACTACAGTCAAATCATTAGAAACAAACGGAAAATTTAGCCGTTGTCGATCCCAAAGAAGAAATGGGACGAAAATATTGTAGACTTTGTAATAAAGTCTTTGCAAGTACCGCATGGGTATGACACCATATGGGTAATTGTAGATTGATTGATAAAATCAGTGTAGATTTATACTGATTAAGGAAGAATTTAGATCGAAAAGTAGTGAAAAACTACATAGAAAAAGAAAATCATTGACGTGCACTACAGGTGGCGACTGTATCGGATCGAAATACTAGAATTATTTGCTGAATTTAGCATTAATTCTTAAAATTGATAGTTCAGAAGTACTAGTAAGTACTGTATAGGGATTACAGAAATGATAGACGAGGAGAGAAAATGATGCAGACTCTAGAAGATGTGCTTGAAAATTGCATAGCAGACCCTAGGGGAAGATGAGAAGATTGTCTATTTTAGATAGAAATTTCAAGAAATAGCAGCCTACATACTGGTAGTTTGATGATTCACATGAAGAATGGTATGGAATACCGTGTTATCCTTCGATTTATTGGATTGAAAAGTGTAGTAAAAATGTTGGCTAGATCCTAAATTCTTACATAAATCTGAATAATGGTTAAGAAATTGTGAAAGCGGTATGTGAATTGCCGAATATAAACCTTTGAAATTCCAAGTAAAGGAATATGATAGTACGAAAAGTAATCCTTTGGAAAGGTTAAATCTGATTGGGACGACAAGAAAGAAATTATGTAGTAATAATTTCCAATAAATTCCTTATGATGAGATGAAGAAAGATACGTAGATAAGGTACCCGGGACAACCGGAGGAATGATATACGAGTGGTGATATAACCACGAGATACGAAGACTAGTATGGTTAAGTGCTTAGGCATTACCATAGAGATTCTGAGATGATGCGGAAGACTGAAAGCTAATCGAGGGAGGCAAACCTCAACTCCTTGTATGATTTCGGGGACGAAATCTTTTGAAGGAGGGGAGAATTTGTAACGCCAAGATACTCTTTTTATATAAATATAATAAAAAGGGTAAAATGGTCATTTTACCTTGGAAGGGTAAATTGGTCTTTTGGATAGAAAAGGGTTTAGTTTGAAATAATATTTTGAGTTTTGGACTTAAAATGTTATAAAAACTGATTTTTGGTCGTTTTACCACAAAAGGGTAATTTGGTCATTTGACCATGCGAGGGACCAAAAATGAAAAATATTGTTGTTTGTGTCAAATGTATAAAGAATGAAAGTTTTATTGTAATAAAACTTGATATTGTGGTCAAAGTTCAAGAAATGGAACTTAGGGACCAAAAATGTAAAAATTTGAAGTATAAAAATAAGAGAGTTGACTCTCTCTTTGACTGACCATTTGTGCAGCAACGGGAGAAGATTTTGAGAGCAAAAACCTGGAAATCTTGAAGGATTGAAGCAAGGAATTAGAACTATGGCTTGGAATTGATAATTCCTAGGCTTGAAAGGTTAGTAACTTGATTTCTAGCCAAACTCTTGTGTGTTCTTGGTGAGTCTTCATGGAGTGGACGGAAATCTGTAATTTCAGCCATAATCCATGATGTTTATATGATTTCTGGGCTTAAACATGTTCAAGTAGTAAGAACATATGTTAAAAATTGCAAAGTAGATTGCTATTGTTGATAAATTGAATTGTTGCTCAAGAACCCTAAATCATGAATTGGTGTGATTAAGGTGTTTGTAATGGTTTAAAACTTGTTATTAGTCAAGGGTTTTGGTCTTAGAACAAACCCCAATCGATGAAGGGCCGGATTAAGGACTTAATGGACCAAAACTGCTTGCTACAGTGCATAAATCGCGACTGGACAGGAGGTCTACCCAGGCGCCAGGCGCGGTGCGCCCAAGCCCCTGGCGGGGTGCGCCCAGGCGCAGTGCGCCCTGGCCTAGGCGCAGTGCGCCTCCAAGCAGAGGCCAGGCAGGGAATCAAAAACGCTAACTTTTGCTTGGCTTGTCCGTTTTAGCTCAAATTTGGACCATAGGCTCGTTATGGTCTGAAAAGTTTGGGAAAATTTTTATATCGAGTTTTCGACCCCTCGGGGACACTGTAGATCGATTCGAATGCCTCGGTGAATAGTAAAATTCATAAAAAGTTAGTAAACGGAAAGTTTATTAACTAGGCATTGTTTGTAATGATATTGTATTGAACTCTAGTGTATTAGAGTCAATTGGAATGGTTATTAACCTATTATCATTTGTTATATAAATGAGTATATAGGTATGGGACAAAATGGTTGTGGTGCACGCAAAGGCAAGAAACAACCGAAATTGAAACGCGGCTAGTATCCAGGTGAGTAATCTCACTGATATCATATATGATATATGATGATTGAACTGTTACAGGTTGAAACAGCTACGAGGGACGAAAATGACAAGAGTAAAGATAGAAGAAAATGACAAGACCAGATAAGCCGTGAGTCTGATAAAGACAAGAACGGAGCTGTGAGTCAATAATATTGACATGGCAAGACCAGATAAGCCGTGAGTCTTAAATAGACAAGAACGGAGCTGTGAGTCAGTCAATATTAATGGTACGACAAGACCAGATAAGCTGTGAGTTTATTATAGACAAGAACGGAACTGTGAGTCAGTTAATATTGACAAGACCAGATAAGCCGTGAGTCTTTAATAGACAATAACGGCACTGTGAGTCGAACCTATATATATAGACAACAGCGGGCTAACCCGTGAGTCTAGGCAACAGCGGGCTAACCCGTGAGCCATTCAATATATCTATATAAACCTATATATAGACAACAGCGGGCTAACTCGTGAGTCTAGGCAACAGCGGGCTAACCCGTGAGCCATGGTTTATTTTGATGAGCCAAATTTACATAGACAACAGCGGGCTAACCCGTGAGTCTAGGCAACAGCGGGCTAACCCGTGAGCCATGGCAACAGCGGGCTAACCCGTGAGCCATAATTGATCGTGAACGAAACTGTTAATAGATGGTGCGGCCACTTGTGGCTATGATATTCTGGTGCGGCCTTCGGGCTATGACAAACTAATGCGGTCTGCGGGCTATGATTCACATGCTAGAAATGATTTGGTGCGGCTTATATAGCCATGACAAATTATATGACTTATATAGTCATGATATATGATGCAGTCAGATATAACTAAGAAACAGGGGACAAAAACGATAATTGAGAATTCGAATATTATTCTCTATTATATACATATGGCCTTGACGGCAAACAGAATTGATATGATCGGTATGCAAATAACTAATTAGACATGATAAAGTGATTTGATAATCACATGACATATGATTAGCCGGTGAAGCTAGTACTTTGGATGCGATATCCTCAGATACACACGGTTAGCCAGTAAGGCTAGTAGTTTGGATTCGATATCCAGACAGTTATATGATTGTATTTTGTTACATGTTATTTGCAGATTTGATTACTCACTGAGCTTTGTAGCTCATACCGTTTGTTAATGTCCCTGCAGGTTAGCATGATACTGATAGGGGACAAGATAGAGTTCGTGACTTCGGAGTAGGACTCATAGATGCTGTAGTAGCAGCCCGGCTTCAAAGGAGATTATGGTATTATATACTCTCCTTGATACACTTGTACCCGTTTTTATTAAAATATACCCCTTTGTTATAGTTTTATGTATTAAAACCTTGGTTTCAAATGAAAATTTTTTTTAGGGGTGTTTTGTTTTAAAAGCCGGGTGTTACACTTGCATTATATTAGTATTCTCATACTTTCATGTTTAAATAAAAATTAAAAATGCCAGTTATATCCAAAGATGGAACTTTAGTTTAGGTACAGAGAACAATTAATCTAGAGGGCCGTAGTTTGCCATGACAGGAACATGTGAGGACCAATAATTATTACTATTGGCAGATATCCTAAGTTGAAGCTGATTCATTTGTTTTCTCATGACGGCTTGACTCGCACTTGACTTAAACAATTCCACATTCTAATTAATGGAATTTCGACCACGTAATATTCACGTTACCTAAGGAAAATAAATCACGGGAGACTTTGGAGAAGACTTTCAACTTATAAATAATAAAATATCCTTCTACGAACTCTTGTTTATTAGTAACCTAGATTATATTGTTATCATATGTATTTTACTTTTAAAAAAAAACATCATATAATTACCAAAAAGGGAAGAAAAAAATGGTTATCCTTTTAGGTAAATAAGTTTACTTCTAATTTAATGATAAATTACTTAGCACTTTTGATTCAATAATCTTTAATTTTGGGTTTACTCTTTCAAATACTTGCCGGTCACTAATGCATACGTTATTTACCATGTCTTCTTGATAAAGAATTCTTTTAACTTGAATTAATTTTTTATATTTAAAAACATATTATTATTTGATTTTAGTTAATTAATTAGATTTTAATATCTAAAAGCACATAGTGATCTTCATGAAGTGAGCTATTTGCCTATTATCCTCTTTCTAAGGCTTTCATATGTGAGATCTTGATAGAACTTTGAGGTGCCACATCAGCATCCAGTTAACATCTCTCACTACATCTTACTTCTTCCCCTTATCCATGAAAATTGTCACCTCTTACTATCTCTCACTTCCTTTCACTTTTTAATTTAAAATTTTAATTTACAATAAAATAAAACAAATAATTTCATAAAGAAAATATTTCGTTAAAAAAACAAATTAAAACCTAAAGTTGCACTAAAATTAAAATTAAAATAAACTAAACATTACGATTAAAATAAAATTTAAAAAACTAAATATTAACTTAAAACTAAAATTAAAAAACTAAAAAAATATATCCCGTATTTTTTGATGATATCCTCTTTGAGCTTCAACGCCAACTCGAAAGCCTTGCTGGTGAGATGCTCGGTCGGTTGCATCAAAACTAGCATGTCGATCGCACGATCTTTGTTCTTGTGGGATTGAATTTTCTTCAACTTTTGTTCTTCGTTGAATTTGACGTGAGATGAAATAATCGTCATAATTTAATCGAATTTTTTTTTAACTTCATCCATGCGACCGTCGTTGACTGAACTCGAAGACGTCGCTGCCTTTCCTTTCGCCTTCGCCCGGCTGCGGCCCATCGGCCTTTCAAACTCGTCGGGCACTTAGTTGACATCGGCCCCGATATGTGCATCCAAAGACATCGTGTATTGCGTCTCAAATGTTTTGGATTATTTTGACCCATATGTCGGTGCCGACCCCCTTCCACCTCGTATACCGTCGGACAACCTCTCAAAAAGCCATATGTCTAAACCGTTTACCCTTGTTATCCGCTTGTTAAACCGCAAGTGCTTTTTTAAGTATATCTTGGTTGCTCTCTTCCGATTATCGTTGTCCCATAAAGTTAAAGAATAAGTCGTTACATTTCGTCAACGTATCATTGGAACGATAAAATTCGCATTCCTAATTTTTATGGAATAAACGCGTATGGACTCCCAAAAATGTGCTTTGTTTTGAGCGTTTACTGTAACGACCCAAAAATCTCGAATTTATAATCGAGAAAATACGTAAGGAAAACTCGCGAAAAAGTTGAAAAAGGGTAAAATGGTCTTTTGACCCATTATAAGACCATTATGTAAAATAATATGTGATTTGTGGAATAATGTTATAAGAAATAAAAGTCTATGCAAAATTTGAAGTTTTATCGCAAGAATAGTGAATTTTGACCAAAAAGGGCAAAATGGTCATTTGACATGAAAATGACCAAATTGTCAAGAAAATGTTAAGCTAGAAGTTAATGGAACCTTGGTTGCAAAGTTATGGGTTTTAGGACCATTTTTGTAGAAAAGCTAGAAACCAAGGGACTAAAGTGCAATTAACTTATAAAAATTTAAATATAAAATAAGAGAGTTATTACTCTTTATGTCCAGAAACCAGTGGAAGAATCCAAAGAGAACTAGAGAGAGCGAGAGAGAGCACAGGAGAAGAAGAATTTCTGGAAGATCTAGCAAGGAATTGAGGTTGGAATTGGTGATTCCAAGCCTTGAAAGGTAAGATTTTCCTTGTTCTAACCTAAGTTTTGGGTGTGTTCTTGATTTAGTTCTTGGGTTGAATTGAAACTGAAATTTCAGTTATGAATCATGTGGTTTAAGTGGCTAATACTTCCAATAAGTCATTAGTTAAGAACATAACTCAAGAACATGGAAGTAGATTGCTATTCTTGAGAATTTGCAATTTTGGTCAAGAACTTTAATTCCTGCATTTGATTGATTGAATTGATTTTAATGGATTAAAACCTTGTATTAATGGAGGTTTTTAGTCAGGGAACAAACCTCATATGATTAAGAACTGGATTAAGGACTTAGAATGTCAAAACTGCATGCTACAGTGCCAAATCGCGACTGATCTGGAACCCTGCCCAGGCGCCAGGCGCAGTGCGACCAGGTTCCAGGCGGGGTGCAACCAGGCGCAGTGCGCCCAGTTCTAGGCGCAGTGCGCCCTCTGGACAGGGACTTCAAAAGTTAGAAACCATAGCTAGGCATGTCCGTTTGGTCTGAAATTTTTACCATAGCCTTAAAATGGTATGAAAACATATAGAAAATTTTCAAATTTGTAATCCGACCTTGCGGAAAAACCACTGTAGCGGCAGTAGCCAAATTGTCAAGTTTATGTTAAAACTTGATTTTTGGAATTTGAGCTAGACTTGTCCAATTAACTCCAAATTTGAAATACAAGGCTAATACAACATAAGACTTCATGGAAAAGTGTCGGAACTGAAATACGACCCCTCGGGGGGTACTGTAGTAAAATACGTATAATATACGAGTTAACTAAAGTTGGTCATTCAAGAGTAATACACTTGTTTTGACCACCAATGGTATAATAAGGACGCTAACATGTTATAGAGTCAATTAGAATGTAAATAATGTATCATATATTATATATAGGTACAAGTCAAGTAATTGGACACCGAAAGGGTAAAGAACCGAGGGACGTCTAAACGACCTTTCAAGAGTTATAAGGTGAGTACATGCAGTATTTTTACCCATTCTGGGGTACATGGCAAGTAAGTATTTTCAAGATTTCTTATAAAATCTTATATGTGAAATTATATGCAAGAGTTTTATTTTTAACTTATTTGTGAAAGTATAATGCTATAATTGAAGTTATGTTTTGAACTGTAAGACAAATTAAGTGAAAGTATATATTGGCTTATGAGTCAATTGAGTGAAAGTATGTTAATCTATGAACAAATTATGTGAAAGTATATTTTGATTACAAGTTATATGTGTTTTCAAGCATGAATGACATATAGCCACAAGATGTTTAAAAAGTATGTTTTGGTTACAAACTTAATTGTTTTCGAGTATGAATGGCATATAGCCATAAGATGCTGGAAAGTATGTTTTGGTATAAAGCTTAGCATGTTAGAAAAATATGTTTTTAAACATATGATTATTATGTGATGCAAGCTATATTTGACATCTAGCCATAAAGACATAAAATGATGTAGTTTGGCACCTAGCCACAAGTTATATGTAAATGAGAAATGTTCAAGCAAGCAACAAGTATTTTGTACGACTGGTAATTGTAGCAAGCAGCGTTAGTAAGGGAACTATGTTCCAACCTACCCGGGTTAGGTAAGGGGTCTACTGGGGACAAGCCCCATCGCAAAGTAGATCGCCTCAGCACTTCTATGGGGAGGATTGATCCGTTCTTTCTAGCCATAGAGACTTGGGGTATCACTTATAGTGATTAAAGCTCTAAGTATAAAAATCCAGCAAGCTTATAAAACCAGTCAAAGAAAGTAAGAAAGATGCTATTTTTGTAAAGTATGTCATAAAATGATTTTTCAGAAGTATATTGCTATTATAAAGTTTGGAAAGAAGATATTTTTGCAAGGCGTGATATGTGATGATTTTGAAAAGTAAAGAGCTATGGTATGATATTATTATAAAACTTTGAAAGATGTTTTATGTTATAAGTTTTATAAAAAGGTTGGAAAAGAAATTAAAAGTTTGAGTCTAAAACTCATGTAACTCACGAGACAATTTTTGTCTTACGTATTCTATGTTTTGCCATGTATTTCAGGTCAATATAAGTTGCTATCAATGGGATGAAGTTTAGCTGGAGTGGAGCTTAAGTTAGCTCCTATATTGGACTCAAAGTTAAATCCTTTCTTGCTTACTATGGTTAGATTGATATGAATTTGTACACCCACAGTTTTAAAAATGTAAATAATCGGTTTTTGATAAACCGTATTTTTTTGTAATCATGTATTTATACTAAAAACCATAGTATTTGCAAACAGTAGAAATGGGGTGTCTCATTTACGGCCTCGCAATCCTCGGAAGCGACAACCCACGAACGGGTTAACATAACTTCTTATTCTTGGGTTCATAGTATCGGTGTAGCGGGACCGGCGGCTTTCTTTCTACTTTTTGTTGTAGCAGAATTTTTTCGGGTTCGAATTCCTCTAATTCTTCCGGTTGTGTCTCCAGCAAGGCCTCGTCACTCGAATCAGACTCTTTGACTTGCTCCGGTTGTGGCTCCGTAAAATCTGTGCTAGGTGTCCCGGGAAAGGGGTGGAACGACGATTGCGAGTATTGGAATTGTGGGGGCATCGAGTGATATTGAAATTGTTGTGGGGAATAAAAATGGTCGTTTCGTGGGATGTATGGGGCGGTTTCCGGTGTGGGTTGCGAGAATATGTTTTTTTGCGGCTTTGAGTTTCCTTTGGGACGATTTATTGGAAGCTATCGAGATTTTTTGGAGTTTTTTGAATGTTCTTTGTGTGTAAAATGAGACTTAAGTGTAGTATTAAATGTAATTGTGTGTGTGTGTGTTGAATTTTAATTTTTTTAAATGTAACGGCTTCATAGCTGCTGGGCAACGGCTACCCTTTTCGTCGCATGACGTGTGCAACTCGAGCGGGGTCAAGAATGTGATGGCGTCGCAGGGACGGGGTGGTGTTCACCACGGGCTCGCACCCACACCGAATAACCTAATAGGACACGCATACAAACAATAAAAACACACATTATTTGTAGTATATCACATTTTTTCATCTCAAAGAGTGAACAATATAATATAATGATTTTAAAGTATTTGTTTAGTTCCTCGATAATTTTTTTATGGTTAGTGTTTTCTCTTTTCAAAACCAAAGTTAGATTTTTTTTTTCTAGTTCTTCGGTTATAATTTTGACTTCCTGTGTTTCTTGTCCGCATGTAAAATTAAATTCCTTTTTATAAAATAAAATCACTTCTATTTTTTATTATGCATGAAAGAAATTTCTTTGTAGCGAAAATTCTAATTAAATTATACTCATTAAATACATTTATGTTTTGTAATTTTGAGGTCATTGTGTATACCTATCATATCACATTATGTGGTGGGTGTCATGTCATTATTAAATTATTAGGCGAATAATCGCGTGTTGCGCAATTAAAGATGGTGTTGTTAAATTGTTAAGGCTGGAGGGCGCAGTCAGCATGCGCTGAACATGCTAAACTATCCACGTCAGCATTCAGTATGTTTAGCACATACTGACCAAAATTGGTGGTAGCAGTCAGCGCATGCTGAACTTCATGCTAAACTATTTTTTTAAATCTATTTTTTAAATTATTTATATTATTAAAACCAAATATAAAATAAAAAAGTACCATGTCATTAAAATTAAAATGCATTACATTAAAATTAAAAACATAAATTAAAACTTAAAACAAACAAAATTAAACTACAAACTACTCGTTGAAGTGATATCTCAATTGCCTTGATGCATTCTTCTTCATTTCCAGCGCGATTTGGTACTCGAACCCAGTCTTGCCCGATATGTCTTCTTGTAGGATTTTCCGCAGCTGCATAGTCTCTTTGATCTTCAAGTTAGACTGTTTGATCTTTTGAGCTTCCTTGTACGCCTCAACATTGCCGGACAAATTGATTATATCTTCATGCACGCTACTATTTGTGTTACTGCTAGTGGCTTGGCTTTTGCCTCTTGTCTTTCGCTTTGCTTCATCACGTCCCATGGGACGTGGTGGATCATTATTGAGGTTGAAGCCAACACTTGGATCCGAGGAAGAGGATTGTGTGGATTCAGATGCTTTGTGCCTATTTGATAAGTGGACAGCAAATTGGTCAAAGGACTCTAGCTCTCTCCACTTCTCGTAGTCTTTGACCGCACGCCAAAAGACCTCTTGATTAAATTGAGTACCATATTGGGCATGGTACAAGAGCCTTGCTTGAGCCATAACATCGTCACCATTGGCTCCACTTTGTCTTTGCCTCTCAACTTCGGCATGGCACCCTTGGAATTCCATTGCACTTTTGTTGCAAGTGCGCCACTTTGAATAAAGTGAATTTGGATTGCGGTAGGTGGAACCCATTCGTCTACACCAACTATTCCACACCTTCACTTTGAAGACGTTTGTAGTTTGGTTGATCCCCGTCTCAGCTTCTTGCGAACAATCGACCCATGCTTCGCCCAAAGCTCGAACCTCATCATCATGCCAAGCGATTCTAAGGGCTTTGCCTTTTTTAGTTGGCCCGGACTCTTCTTCTTCTTCTTCTTCATCTTGTTCGGGTTCTTCTTCATCATCATCAGAGTTTTCTTGTTCTAGCCGGCGTGATGTATTTCTTAAAAATTGGGAGTCGGAAACGAATTGGGATACTGATTCTAGTGGTGGAGACATTTGTTGTGAAAACATTTGTGGTGGTGTTGGTTGTGTTGGAGATGGTTGTGGTGAAGATGTTTGGTGTAACCAATTGTTGACATATTAGTGTTGCATACCCCAATTCGGTACATATTGACCATATGCTATCGAAGGGTCAACCGGTTGAGGTATATAACAACCGGCCGGAGGGGTTGCAATCGATGTAGTGGCGGATTTCTTTTTGGTAGCTTTGGATGTTTTTGGATGATTTGGTATTTTTTTTGGCTTGAAGACATGATGAATGAAGTTTGAGAGTGATTTTGGAAGAAGAGAGGGGCTGATTGTGTGAATAAAAGAGTAGAATAGTAGTGTTTATATAGGGGAGGATGTAACGACTAGTTTTTTTTTTTAAAAAGGGCTAGTTTTTTTATAAAAAATTTTGAATTTTATAAAGGTTTTAAAAAAAATTGGTTTGGAAAATGGGAAAGGAGCCGTTGGACTAGCCGTTGGAGGGCTTGGCGAGTTCGCTGGGAAGTTGGCGAGGGCGGGATCGGCGAAGGCGAAGGCGAGTGACGCGGTGCAGTTGGCGACCTTTGGCGAGCCGATGGCGAACGAGTTTGGCGAGGGGTTGAGTGAACTGCTTCCCCTAGCCTAACAAATACGTTGTTGAAAATGATTATGTCATTGACATTAACTAAATGATAATAATCCTAATACTGAGTTGATATATAAAATTATAACTATTTTGATTAATATTAATCAATAAACTTTATCTGCGGCTTGTGTATGAATTAAATTAAACATAAATATTGATTTAATGTTACTTTTAAACTATTGTTATGATTAATTAATTAAAAAGTTGTTTATTTGATCATATTTTAATTTTCATTACAACGATTACTTAAAATATCAACGATTGTTATTGTTTGTTAACAACCACTTATTATAATTAGAAAATGTTAAAAAAATATTTAAAAACTACTACCTATCAATAAAAAGTTACTGATACTAAAGCATTTGAAAAAATTTTAGATATTCAAATAAAATAACTACGTGATAATTATAGTGATTTAGATGTAATAAATATTTGAATACAATTTTAAATTTTCTTAATCCATTTGTTTATTTAACTATGTTAGTTATAATTTTTTTTATTTTAATCTTTTAACTTGTGATAAAAATAACATAATTTAACATATTTTTGAATAAATAAGTAAAAAATATGGTCTCTAAAACTGAGTTGTTTGATTAGCAAAAAATATTTATCTCGATTGTAGATAAAATCTATTAACATGATAAATTATCTATTTAATACAATATTTTTAAATTTACCAACAATATAAACATACATGTGAATTTTTATTTAATAAAAATAGTGTACTTATAATTGACAATAAAATTCATTAATTAAAGTAAAAATAATAGAATAATAATCATAAAGTGGGAGTTTTTTAAAAATATTAAAGAAATTAGAATAATAAAATATTTAATGTATTAATTGAAAAATAAGTTGAAAAGTTGGAGATTTCAAATGAATATGGTAAAAATAAAATGTTTCATTTATAATATATATAGATCATCACACAAACACCACATGAGCTTTGTATACCTACCACACCACATCATCATTTTAAATTTAAAAGAAATTAAATAAGATGAGATAGTTTAATAACACACCTTCTAATAGCCTAACCTTTTTTTGATTGGTTGTACTCTCTCGTGGTAATGACCACTAGTTACCACTAGTTACCACACCAGTAGCCACCACTAAACACACATTTTGGCATGTACAATGTGGTTTGCTGTCATGGTGGCCACGAAAGGGCCTGGTGATACCCATACTCGAAGGCCTAAGCACAATTCCTAACTGAATAGCCTAACCTTTTATTGATCGGTTGTACTCTCTCGTGGTCATAACCACTAGCCACCACTAAACACACATTTTGACGTGCATAATGTGGTTGGGTGTCATGGTGGCCACGATAGAACCTGGTAATACCCATACCCGAAGGCCTAAGCACAGTTCTTAACTGAATTGCAATTCTCATAAAATTCTATGAAAATCGTCGCTAGACACAACATTTTGCAAACATTTACTCCACTCAACAAAATTATTCTTTTTCTCAAATAAATCTCTATTGAGATGTTTTAAATTTAAAAACCTCATATATTTAATCCTCAAAATTAACTTAAATATCCATTAAATGACGAAACATGACCAACTCCATTTGGGTCATACTTCGATTTAATATTGAGGCAATTTTTAAAACTTGTCATTACCTTTTGATTTTGATCTGCCTTGAATAGACAACCCTCAAGCTTCAGAACTGCACACCCCAGGAAAAGATAACATTTACCGCACCTTTTTCATAGAATATAGGGAATCGTCGACTTTTTTCAAGGTGTGATGGTCGTGATTAATTGTGAGACTTACAACCAAGTAACAACTCGATAATAGATAACATGTTGCAGCAATAAAAAAACGTTTCGTAAAAATGGAAAGTACATGCTGAAGCAACACAGTCAAATGCAAAACTTTTAGAAACGGTTGCATTATGGCCAAAACACATTGCAATGCAAGAAAAGGGTTTCAAAGCATATCCATCATATCCAACTTTGAGTTATACTACTTACCATGCTATGCGGTCTGTTGAGGAACGAAATCTGTGTGAGCCTGCGAGCGCATACCAAAAGCTATCAATTTATCCTTCTTCTTGTATGATATATTTTCCCATCCATCTTTCTCCCCATTGATTGCCTTCTTGCCTTGATCATGACCCATTTGGATCGAAGAAATCTATATATTCCCACTTTTGTTATTATTCAGCAAATCGGTTTCAAGGAGTTTGAGTTTGATCTCAATTAAAGGTAAGCGTTTGAACCGAAAAACCGAACTGGAACCGTACCGAAATCAGAACCGTTTAGAACCAGATAAGGCAAGTTCGGTCCGTTTTTGGTCCTCCATCTATTGATTATTGGGTTACCGGTTATTCCGGTTCCGGTCAGTTCGGTCCGATTCTAAGAGTAAGAACAAACATTTAGACAAAAAAAACTGAACCGGAACCAATTTAAACCGAATATGGGAAGTTCGGTTCAGTTCCGATCATCAATTTATTTTTTATTTGGTTACCGGTTATTCCGGTTCTGAAAACGATTATATCCTATCTCAATGATCCCAATGTTGGCAACCCACCTATCAATTTACTTTTTATGTAGTAAGTTGTGTAAGAAGTTTTATGTAGCAAGTAGAGGTGCACAAAAGCCGGTTTTTAACCGGTTTCGGTTATTTAAAAACCGGTTTTTTAAAAACCGGTTTTTAAAAAAACCGGTTTCGGTTATAACCGGTCCGGTTTTGACCGGTTTTTTTTTAAACGAAATTGAGTTTTAAATCGGTTTTTTTCGGTTTTTAAACCGGTTCGGTTCGGTTAACCGGAAGAAAAACCGGTTTTTTTTCGGTTTTTTAACCGGTTCGGTTTCAGATAAAAAACCGGCTAAAAACCGGTTCGGTTAAAAAACCGGTTCGGTTATTAAAAAACCGGTTATTAAAAAAACCGGTTCGGTTTTTTTTTTCCGGTTATTTAAAAAACCGGTTCATTTGTGCACCTCTAGTAGCAAGTAAAACTATTTATTACTATTTTTGACAAGTTATTGGGTTATACTATTTGCATGTTTTATATATTAATTTCATACTTTAATGTTTAAATAAATATTAGAAGGGTCAGATATATCCATAGATTAATTTTTAAATTATGTAAGAGGGTGTATATCCGCACACCTTTCGCGCTTTGAGGTTGTCTTCGTGGGAACGAGCTGGAACGGCTTCTGGCTGTTAGAATTCGACCCTTGAGCATTAATAAAAAAAATCATCATTTTTACCATATATATATATATATATATATATATATATATATATATATATATATATATATATATATATATATATATATATATGGTCCGGATCCGGTGAGAACTTCAATTTGGGTGAGGACTACGAGGACAATTCTCGTCCACTCATTTCCTTAAGGGCAATAACGTCAAACGTAATTATTTGATTTGATGTAATCCCATGCGGCGCTCGTCCTTGGAACGTAATACGAACTCGAGGATATAATCACATGTTACTCACGTCCGTACAACATAATTTATCCGGGTCTTTTTATTTTTATTTCGTTTTTTATTGTTTTAAATATTATTTTTCGTTTTTTTTTCAGTTTTTTTTTTTTACTTTTTTCGTTTTGTTCAAGGTTTTTTTTTTTTTTTTTTACGTTTGTCGTTTAAAAATCGTTTTGCATCATATCTCGTTTTGCATCATAACTCGTTTTGGATCTTGGATCATAATTAATTTTAAATCTTGGATCATAAGTTTTGAATCATAAAACATATTTTGGTTTTAATATTTTTGGATCATGTTTTTTTTTTTTTTTTGCTATTTTGATAAGTTTTGATTCATAAAATAATTAGTTTATAACATTTTGAATCATTAAACATATTTTGGTTCTTAATATTTTTGAATCATGTATGTTTTTTTTTTTTGCTATTTTGATGGGTTTTTTACTTAAAAATATAAAAACGAACACTTAAAAACATTTTTTTCAAATTTATTTTTTTTGCAAACTTACTAATATAATGTCTACATTTTCCTCTTAAATTTTCATAATTTTTGGAGAATTCTTTTATTTTTTTGATTTTTTATAAAAATAAACAATAAAAAATATATTTTTTTCAAATTTTCATGATGGTGCTTGTTTTGTAGAGAATTAAATTTTAAGAACTTTGGTTTTTTCAGAATTTTTTTTACAAAGAAAAAAAAAGTTATGGCCCAAAAACTAAGTTGGTGGAATAAAAAAAACTCAACAAACGAGATTGTGACAAGTGTCGCAATAGGGGTGGGGTACTCGATCAGATTACCAAATTACCCTTCTTAATTTGTATTATCCACCCACTAGTTTTAATTTTTAGACAAGTAGCCCCCAAGCTTTTAAGATGTGTCAATTTTTTCACAATGAATCTTAGCCACCCATTTTTCAAGATTAGAGGTCCACATTTGTCATCACAGTCCTCATCGAAATTGGAGTCCTCACCCGATCCTGATTCTATATATATATATATATATATATATATATATATATATATATATATATATATATATATATATATATATATATATATATATATATATATATATATATATATATATATATATATATATATAAGGTTAGGATCCGGTAGGAACCGCGATGACTCTTCTCGTTCAATCATTCTCATAAGGGCAATAACGTCAAACGTCTTCCTTCGACGTGACGCAATCACGTGGACGCACTTCCATGCAACGAAATACGGACTCGAGGATACGATTATATGTGACGCATGTTCGTCTAACGTCATTTAAGTGAGTTTTTTTCTCATTTTTTTCCTTTTTTTATTTTTTTCAAAAAAATTATTATTTTTTTCACATTTTTTTATTTTTGATTATACTCGGTTTTTAGATTATTTATTTATTTATTTATTTATTTATTTATTTTATTTACTCATCCAATCATATGCTGACACTTGGAACGTGGGGGGGCACGTGGCTTTTCAAATTGCCTGGAAAAGTGACTATTAGCAACTTCTCTTTTTCTCCCTTTTAGTTTCTGATATTAACAAAAACAATCCCTGAATTTTAATACATTATCATTATTTGCACATTGAATCTAATCTATCCATTTTTCAAGATTAAAGGTCTAGATTTGTCCTCACGGTTCTTACCAGATTTTGGGTTCCTACACGATCCTCCTTATATATATATATATATATATATATATATATATATATATATATATATATATATATATATATATATATATATATATATATATATATATATATATATATATGTTATTTTAAAACTTTAATTATTGTGTGACTGTGTGAACCAATCAGAATCCAGGAGAAAGTTAGTTTTTATAATTATAAGAGCGGTTACCAGATTTATAGGATTTTATTTATTTAAAATTAATTGATTTATATATCAATTACTATTATACCTCTATCCGCATTTAAAATGATTGGTCCATATTTAATTACAATGTAACACAATATTTATCAAGATATATTTGATATATATATATATATATATATATATATATATATATATATATATATATATATATATATATATATATATATATATATATATATATATATATATATATATATATATATATATATATATATATATATATGAATGATAGGTTTTCTAATACCCTAGAACAAACAATCATGGCAGCGGAAACACATAAAAAATTCTAAAGCAAATAACAATTACTAAAACCTACAAGGAAATTATTTATTGGCTATTTAGATCAACTTCAATAAAGTTTATGAATACCAATATTGAGCAAAACCGATTTGTTTGAAGAACCATTTGTGAGATCGAAATCCCCAAAGCTAAGGAGGGTAATATCCAATAGAGAATACCTCTAATGGATCACACCCAATAAGTCCAAACAATTAGGTTATTAGGTTATTTAAAAAAAGCTTGCTATAAAACCTTAGAGAAGGATTATAGATTCTGTTAAGAGAGAAAAGAGAAAAACTCCAAGAAAATGCTCTGGAAGTTGGCACATCAAGTGTGAGGGCCAGTTAACCCATTACCCAAAAACTCGAATAATCCGTACCCGTATAACCCGAAAACCGAATTACCCACCTGAATAACACCCTTATCCTTATCCTTGTGGTGGACGAATTCAAGGGATGAAACCCTATGGCTACTTAATATTCACGTTACCTACCAAAATTAAATAATAGGAAACTTTGGAGGAGACTTGCCACTTATAAATATCCGTCTACAGTCTTCTATTTTAGACACCACCAAAACAAAATGAAATCAACTCTCTCAACCCTCCTCCTTGCCGGACTGTTTCTCGCCGGAATCCTCATCCCGGAGCCAGTGGCATCCCAGAATAATAATGTAAATAGAGCTGATATAGTGACCCAAGATTTCTTTTATGGGATTATGGGCAAGGCTACTGGGACCGACTGTCCCGGAAAAAGCTTTTACACTCGTGTGGCGTTTCTTAGAGTGATCAGAGACTACCAAGACTTTGCTAGATCTGGTACGATAGATGATTCGAAACGAGAACTCGCCGCTTTCTTTGCTCATGTCACTCATGAGACTGGTCGTAAGTTATAAATCTTGATTTTTGGAATATATTTCTAAAATGTATGTCGCACAAAACTTGAGTTGGTTCGACATATATTAAAATATTTTGTTAATTTTGACCATTTATACATGCATGCATGGACAGACTTCTGTTACATAGAAGAGATAGATAAACAAGTGTACTGCGACCCCAGCACCGAATATCCGTGCGCCCCTAACAAACGCTACTACGGGAGAGGTCCACTTCAAATTACACATAACTACAACTATGGTGCAGCTGGACGGAGCATCGGGTTCGATGGGCTTGGGAACCCAGATATAGTGGCCAATGACCCAATGATCTCGTTCAGGACCGCGTTGTGGTTTTGGATGACGAATGTTCACTCGGTTATGGGTCAAGGGTTTGGAGCTACAATCAAGGCCATCAATGGCAATGAATGCATGGGTGGGAATGCAGGTCAGGTGAATTCTCGTGTCGGGTACTATATGGATTATTGTAAACAATTTGGTGTTTCAACCGGTCCCGGTAACCTAAAGTGTTAGTTTTGGGTTCAATGCATGCCATGTGGAACCCGGAGCGTGTCTAGCTTATATATGTGGTAATTGGTTAAGGGCTATGAGTTCCCGTTGTGTTTCGTGCTTATCTATGTCCGAAAATAAATATCCTCATGGTGACAGATATTTTGTTTGATATTTGACACAATGACGGTTGGTGTTGTAATAACGATTTTTACATGTATGTATATGTGTGTCTGTGATAAATTGCAGTCATTCTCATGTATAAGTGAGTGATTTATCGAATTGTTATTGGAATTAAGAAGAATTGGGAATGTACGGCTTTATTTAATTGAACATGAAACATGGAAAAAGGAAGGCTTATTTAAACTCTAAAACGTAACAACAAATCAGAAAAATACGGGGCTTATTCCACCAACAGCAATAGCAAAGATATCACATGAATCACGTCTGCTTATTCCACCAACAACAATAGCAAAGATATCACATGAATCACGTCTAATATCCACTGCTTAACTGTCTCTCAATTGACCAATTCCAAGCTGATCGTTGATGCTAATTTGAATCGCTATCCAACACTCTCCCTTGCTTTAAGTTTGCATAATCCAAGCATCTATCTGAAGTAACTGAACAGCACTAGAAAAGAAGCCCATTAATGACGGAATATCACGTCGGGAAACGGTTTTACCGACGGAAAAATGAGTGTCGGAAAAACCCTCATGGGTAATTTGTACCGATGGAATAGCGTAGCAAATCTCCTATGCAACACCGACAAACCTTATTTCTGACACAATACCGACGCACTTAAGTTTACCACAACTGACAATTATACCCACACAACACCGACACATCTTATTTTTGACACAATATCGACGCATCTGAGTTGACCACAATTGAATATAGCTAGCGTGAGCCCGTGCTCCGCACGGCTTCGGGAGTGCTGGAGAACGGGTTCGAATGCGTCGGTTTGTGGGTGTTATGGGCAGAAACAATGATTGAAGTTCATTACCATTACGTGATAAATACGTATTCTTCAGCAAAAATCTGAACTCAAGAGTTTTGTCCCACAAAACCTTGAAAAAGATAAAAAAAATATTGAATTAAACCAAAATTATTGAAAATATTACATATACGCATCAAGAACATAACAAATTTGAAGTAGATACCCTTTGATTTTTTAGAGCTTCAGCTTTCAGAAAATCCTCGTTTTGATCATGTCGTATGTTTATGAAAAGTTCCCTGCAAAAAATTCAAAAGAAAAAAATAAACATCACGTGAATGTGAATGATTTGGGGTATCGATTAAGGGCATTGTACTTTCAAAAATCTATAAAATTATAGCAATGTACTTTCGATATTTTTTCTCATTAGGGCATTATAACTTGAAACTTTGACCGTAGAAATTTATATTTGGGGTGATATTCCTATAAATGGGAAGATTTTTCAAAGTGTAATGTTACCAAAGGAAGAAAATAAAGTAGGGGGTATAATACACAAGTAAACGAAAGTACGCTGCTATTTCTTATATTTAGATTTTAACTGTATTTCTTAAACTCATAGAAAAAAAATAAAGGAAGCCTTACTGTTCCTGATGGCGAAGATCATTCAACTCCTTTTCAATCTGTTATATGGAATTATGGATACCTCTTCAAAGTTTGATGATCCGTTTGGAAGACTCATACGTATCAATCTTGATTTGCAGTCAAACTCTCAGATTCTGATGATCCGTTTGGAAAACTTTGCTCAGGGACAACATAGAGAAAACCAAGGTCGACACCTTTTCAATCTGTTATATGGAATTATGGATACCTCTTCAAAGTTTGATGATCCGTTTAGAAGACTCATACGTATCAATCTTGATTTGCAGTCAAAATCTCAGATTCTGATGATCCGTTTGAAAACTTTGCTCAGGGACAACATAGAGAAAACCAAGGTCGACACCTTTTCAATCTGTTATATGGAATTATGGATACCTCTTCAAAGTTTGATGATCCGTTTAGAAGACTCATACGTATCAATCTTGATTTGCAGTCAAAATCTCAGATTCTGATGATCCGTTTGAAAACTTTGCTCAGGGACAACATAGAGAAAACCAAGGTCGACACCTTTTCAATCTGTTATATGGAATTATGGATACCTCTTCAAAGTTTGATGATCCGTTTGGAAGACTCATACGTATCAATCTTGATTTGCAGTCAAAATCTCAGATTCTGATGATCCGTTTGGAAAACTTTGCTCAGGGACAACATAGAGAAAACCAAGGTCGACACCTTTAACGTAGGGTCCCATCCCCTGTGGAAATTTTAGAATAAAATAATTATTGATTTCTGTAGTTATATTTAATTTATTTTGTAAAAAATGTAAAATTACCTTGTCATCGAGTTGGAGAAATTCGCCTTCAACCCACTTTGGGTTTTTGAAATCGAATTCAGCGATCCTAAGTTGACCTTTGTAGCTTCCAACCTAAAACCAGTCATTAATAATGTTTTCTATTCGAATATGTATATAAAAATCACAGTCTAAAAAACCATTAAGCAAAGAAATTCATGTAGAATTACCACTCCCAATTCATTTGGATACATCCCACGATCTGAAAAGTGGCTCCCTTTTGTAAGTTTGGCACGGAGTGTCACCTAAGGATAAAATGGTCAATTAAGAGGACGAAAAAAATAAAGTAAAATAAAAAATTGTCAAGACTATTGAAAAGCTCACTAACCTGACCAACAGGAACATTCAGATCACCTGTCACCTTCACAGCTTCAACATACTCAAAAAACTCAACATCATTTGCACCATTCCAGTTGCCATACTTACGCCTTAATTGTACCATATGGCCCAAACACACCAACATAAAGACCTGCATAAAAAACTAACCCGCTTTAGCAAAAGGGTATTCTAGATGAATTTGTGTGGGTTTTCTTCTTTAACTACATGCTCACTAAACTTTTTCTTTCTTTTTTCAAATGTCTTATTCATTTTAGCATCTGCAATCCAGAACTTCACTAGAAAATCGATACTCAAGTTAGGTCCATTATGTACTTCTCTAGAACCATAGGACCCATATAATTTTCTTTCAAACCATGCGCCATCCCTTATCACTCCGCAACTGTAAAAAAAGGAAGCCCCTTGCCATTACAAATCAAACAACACCATAAATTAAATTACATATTCCAAAATCAAAACCTTTTAATCCATCTAAAAACATTTACCAGCCTCCATGTGTTGAAAAATAGTCATTATCCAAAGACACAGCAAGTGCAACAGTCACCACCCTCTCTGACAATGTCCGTGGACGTGCCACTTCAAATTCTCTAGCCTACAACAAACACCTAACCACATCATAACCTAACTAACTTAACTACCTTTCCAGGCACAGCTGATAAGGCGTCAAATCAAACCACATATTGACTAGCATCTGTAAACATCTCAAAACCAAAACCTCTCCAGTGACGATCTATTACAGCCAATACTTCACCATTAACACCCTTTAAAGTAAACAGGAGCTGGAGCTGGCATTAAGGAGAAAACCCACACGTGGGCGAAGAATAAAAAGGGAACCCACTAAAAAAACAGACCACATACTTACGGGCAATGCTTTTATATATTCCAATGTCATTTGAAAGCTTCTCAAGTCCTGCCTCCATCCAACAGCTCCTTCTAATGGTTTTTGTCATAGTCAAAGTTTCTCTTAAACTAAAAAAATATAAAGCTAAAAAAATGAATAAAATTAAGTTTAAAAAAAAAAACCTGTCTTCTAGGTTCAAAACGAATGGTCAAAGTGTGCACAAGGAAAGGATCCAAGGGTGGATCAGCTGGATTGACAGGGCGAAATGGCGAAAAGGGTACTCTCACCTTCTAGAAGATTCTTGCACTCCTTTTGATCGCCTTTCTCAAGGTTAAAAATAAGTATCTGCATCTTAATATAAAGGATTGGTTCCTCTAGACACATTTCTTTTGTAACCCAAAGCTTTTCAGTCACTCCTTACAGATAGATACATATACACATGAAGATATGCACCTATATACATGGCTTTAAGTTTTAAGTTTTGATGGTAGCTTTATCTTTCTTGGTTTCACAAATGTTTCCAGGAACTTCTATTTATTTGATAAAAAAATTAGCAGTTTTATTAATGTTTTGATTCATACTGAAAGGCTAAAAACAGAAAGCAACTAAAATTAAATTTTTTTATACCTCTGAATCTCTAATTTATGCCAATTAGCATGAAGGCAGTTTTCAATTTAATTGTAGATCAGATGGTTAGTAGGATAGTAACAACAGAAATACGAGATGAGAAAAGGTTAACGAAATTGAAGATATAAGGTGATAGTTAGCGAATACCTGACCGGACTTGAGATTGGCTCTATGAACCAATGCCACATGAGATGTTCCATACGCAACTGGAAGGGCACCAGCAGCCACCAGATGACACCCATCAGGATCTCTGAACCTTCAATTTCTCAACGGGGAAAGTTTTAGTGATAAATTCAACGCATAATCAAGGTTCAGATGCACACAATTGGACAGATTACTCACAGATCCCTCTCTTCGGCAACGATAAATTGGGCGAAAAAGCCTACACCGGCGACGGAACAAACAGGATCGCCGACTTTGAATTTGCTGACTTTGGGACCGATGGATTCAACAATACCAGACTAATCGGATCCAGGAACGAAAGGCAGAGCGAAGTTTTCTTGATACTTACCGAGGCCTTGAAGGTAGTTGGCATAATTCAAGCTGGTGGACTTGATTCGAACTCTGAATGAAGTTGGAGAACTCAGTTTTGGAAATCCGGCGGGGTTGTTGGGTCACCGAGGTTCCTGCATACCAAAGCTTCCATTTATTATCTTTTCCAAATCAAAATCAAAAGATGAAGGCGAAGTGTGCAACCAGTGACGGGAATTCCACGCAGTGTAAAAGCAATCAGAAACATCCAATTTAGGGGTGGAGTCATCTGGATCCATATTACGACTTTCCAACGAATAATTCCTTCCAAACTAATTCAAAACATGAAATCGAATGATGAAATTAATAACTTAGAAAGCGATGACATATATGGTGTGAAATCACGAATTGTGATGCGTTTTTTACCGATTAGGGCACAGGTGAGAGCGATGAGAAGACGGAAACTACTGACACCAAGCTTCAACTGCAATCGTAATGGGTTTGGGGGAGCTTCTCCCGAAGTCCGCTGTTGCACACCGCCACCGCCGGTCGTCCGCCGGCTTCACGAGACCTCAGACGTCTCTCTCGATTTTTTGCTTCCATGCTGAAATTAACGAACACGGACACACAAGAATCGATTTTAGACGGAAAATCAACACAGGCGGACGGGTATTTACCACAGCGGCACAGGAAGCAACACAACAACAAAGCAAAGAAGATGAAACTGAAAAAATCGCAGAAGAGAGGAAGAGAATTCAATCGGTACCTCATCTCACTGGAAATGGCATTGCCATTGATAAAAACGAAGCAGTGGCATATAGAAGCATCGGTGGAGAAAGCGGATCCAAAATGGATCCACATGACCCGCGTGACAACCCGGGGAAAAAAACCTCCATGTCACGTTCACAAAAATCACGCAATTTAAATTAAAGAATAATATCCATACTATACCACGCAATTTAATGATGCTACATCGATGCATAAGCACCGACACAATATCGACAACATTTAATTAACCATAGTTACCATGACTTTTTGACCGGTTTGACTTTTGGTCAAACATGAGAGTTCGGGGGTACCAGTCTTAGAGGTTTATTCTGTTAAGGATTTAAGAAGTTTTGAATGAAGTTTATATTTGTTAGGAAGTTCGTACTGTCGGGATTTGAGGGCACTCGCATGGAGTGCTGTCTAGCTTGAGGTCGCGAATCAGGTGAGCCTTCTCAATATACTATGGGTGAAGTTACATTCATAGGTAGCTTAATTAATGTGTGTAGAAATATGCTATATGTGCCTTACGTGTTTATTTGCGGATCGGGGCAAGTCCGAGAGTCAAACGATGAGTTGATTACTGACGTATCGGGGAAATCCCGAGAGTCAAACGATGAGTTGATTACCGATATATCGGGGCAAACCCGAGAGTCGAACAATGAGTTGATTACCGACGGATCGGGGCAAACCTGAAAGTCAAACGATGATTTTATATGATGAATCGTGTGGTATTTTAGGGAACTCATTAAGCTTTGTGCTTACTATTTCACCCTAACTGTTTTTCAGGTATTTAGTGGCTTGAGCTTGGAGCACGGCGCGACTGTACCGCATCTGAGGATTTGGTATTTAAGCCTTCCGCTGGATAATGTTTAACAATGTTTTAATAAGTATGATTTATATGTTTTAAATATTAAGTTTTAATTAAATGGATTTTAGTTTGGTAAACCGTTTTATGTACTTGACCTGTTTTAAAAACAAAAATTGTACACTAGATTTTGGGACGTTACAGTAAACCCATCCCCATTACAGATATTATGTTGCTATAACAATCCTAATTACAGAATTTATGTTGCGAAAAACATCCTAATTGCACTCCTCTAATAACACTCTAATTTGTTTTTCTCATCAAAGAAAAAATCGTCTCATAATTTTTTCATCAAAGCATAAATCCTTTATGAGAAACTGTTAGACTTATTTTACACAAGAAATGATCATTCTTTCCTTTGTTTTGGCAACAATCTTTACCTTTTCTATCCATCAACACTTTCATAAATAATTACATATGACTTGAACATAAATACACAAAAGAAAAAAATAACACGTGAATGCAATGTATCATGTTCATACATAGCAAGTTGATCATACATATGCAGTAAGTTAATACAACGTTGATATACAAAAACAACAAAAAAACAATAGAAGGAGAAACGGTTAACATGAATAAACCTGGAGAGAGCAACTTTTTCTTCTAGTAGCGATCAAACAGAGAGCAAAATCAACAACCAGAATATAGTAGCAACAAGAATACACAGACAATAATGTTAGCAGCAAAAAAATATGCAGCAGGTCGAGAGGACGATATCTTCTTTTATAAGAGGGTTGAGGTAAAATCTATCAAAAATATAGATATATACAAAGAACGAAACCAGTTTCTCTGAAAATCCCTCTAATTTGGGAGGAAAATTTGAGTGATAATGATCCTCTAAGATCCTTTCTTTTCTTTCTCAATCCTTCCAAATCCATCGCCTTTCTTCGTCTTCCCTCGTTTAATGAGTCTCGGGAACAAGGTGTTAAAGATTAATGGGTTTGTGAATTTGAGGGTATTTTAGACTAAGGCTAAGCAGTATGGTTGTCTATGAAATGGTCGCCATCGGCCGCCATAAAAGATGCCTACGAAAATGAATTTGTATGCCTACAATAGGGGGTGGATGCCTACAAAAAGGATTAAATTTATTGATTTTTTTTTTCGAAAAAGAACTGTTTTTTCATCTACACGATTGTGCCGTTGAGCCCATGTCGCTGGCCGATGCCGACATCATGGGACAGTGATGCAGGCGGCATGGGCAAGACACGTCAATGTTGCTGGGTTTTTTAACATCATACTGTGAAGCCTAAATATACTTGTTCCACACTTTTGGGTGAGACATGTATTTTAAAATTTAGTTTCATGTGATTTGGTTATTGTCTCATTAAATCCTTGTTCCGTTTATGCCAATTGTTACCCTAAGTCCTTACTGTTCTGTTTCGTCCACTTCTGTGTACCAAACACCATTTTAGAAAATGAAAGAAGAATTTAGGACTACGTCCATTAAAAACTCTTATACACTAGCTAAATTTTAGTGTTCTTGTCAATAATTTGGTGTGTGATGGATGTTTAAAATAAAGTAATATATATTATTTAGAAAGATATATTATTCAAAGAGAAAAAGTAAAAAATAGTGTAATCATATAAGGTTTTGTCAAAAAATAGCCACTGATTTCGCAGATGGGCTAAGTCACCTGCGAAAATAATGACATGGCATGCAAAAATTCCTTTTCTACTTTTTTGTAATTTTCGTTGGTACATGCGATACCCCCTGGCCACCTACGATTCTCCACCTGCAAATTTTTTTTTAGATTAAAAAGGTAAAATATATAACTATTAATAGTGAAAGTTTTTTTTGGAAACCGCAAATATTACACATTACTGATTACACATATTCTATACATAAACCACCTAATCTCCTAGTGAGATTTGAACCCAAGACTTCAACTTCTAACTGTGAAAATTTGAAGTTTGACCGGATAATATGTTATGCACACGTGACGTTTGTAATGCTTGTTTGTTTTTAAACATTTGTAAAATTACATTCATAGTTAAAAAAAACGTTGTATTTGTGTGCATGCAACCTTTAAAAACAAACAAATCTTACAAATGTCACTTGAAATAACATATTACCCGGTCAAACTTCAATTTTTTACTGACTTCCACTATTTCTAGTCAATCTTTTACATTTTTTAACTAAAAATAATAATAAAACGAAAAAAAATCATTTTCGCAGGTGGAGAATTGCAGATACCTGCGAATATTACAAACCAAAATTGGAAACAAATGAAAAAAATATTGAAAATGAATTTTCGTAGGCTACGTCATTATTTTCGCATGTGGCTTAGCCTACTTGCAAAATCGGTGACTTATTTGATTATTTGACTAATTTTTAGCAAAACCTTAAAAGATTATACTATTTTTATTATTATTATTTTTTTTCTTATTCAAATAGATAAAGCTCATATGCTGCGGGTTTACTTTTGTGGCATAACGTAGCGAACCGCATCATAAAAACTCGACTTTTACAAAACAAACTATCGGTTTTATTTTGTTTTCGGTTTTTAAATTCACTAGATTGTGTTCAGGATTTCCTAGATATACCGAATGAGCCGAAAACAATGAAAAATTAAATGGAAAATCACAAGTGAAAAAACAAAACGATTACGAGAGATGAGTAAAAGCCCAACAAAAGAAATATTAAAAGCAAACGAACCCTAAAGAGACCACTCTTTCAGGTTAGTAGGTTACACGATCTCTATCTGCTACGACAAAACGGCAAGGGTAACGCTTGCTGCTACGGCGACTACAACAACAAGGCGACGCCGATAAATTTGTCAGGTGACTCTATTTTACATCCCCTAACCTCGTTTAGATATTTCGTGTAGTATAACCACTCAGATGAATATTTTGTTTTCAGATCTGAAATTCGAAAATCAAATAGGGCCTAACCTGAAATTAGATTGTCATATTTTCAGATAGCTAGTTGACTGGTGGTTGATCTACCGTGTTGGAGAGATGACTAAGGACAGTTCGTAAACTTGTTTCAGATCTGGAAATTTTCAGATATTTCTTCTTGCAAATTGACTTGTCAGCCGTATGCTAAGCGAAATAGATCCATTAACAGCTCCTTCAAGCTTTTCCATTTGAGCTCTTAATTTGGTTTTCTACTTTTTCGACCATCAAAAGATGTCTGATATAAGAGGGTGTCAATAGCTCAAAATAACGTTAGACGCCGTCAAATATGCAAGCAACAACTTTGCTGCAAAGAATAGGATTGGGAGAACATGATCAGGGAATGTCTATACGGGACAAATCCATGGTTGCTTTTAAGTATTTAGATGGTGTATTTGGGCAAAAAACTTGTGACCTTTGGAAGGAAATCACAATTTTTTCCTTTCACAAACATGAAAATTTGATTCATCTTTTAGTGTTTTGTGATTGGAGTGATGAGAAGATCATTGTCCATGAGTATACATATAAGAGAAGTTTAGACTTGTATTTCAATAGCAATGATAGAACTTGGGTTAGATACTTGAAGATATACATCAAGACGGCTCGTGGGTTAGACCACCTTCATAATTTACTCGAGACCAAACGTAAGAGTATTGCATCGTGATATCAAGAGCTCCAACATCATTTTAGATAAAAATGGAACACCAAGATTCTAGATCTTGGGAAACCCTGAGTTTTGGAAGGATATCACACCGCTTTCTCTTTACAAGCATGGAAATATGGTCCACCTCTTAGGATATTGTGATGCGAGTAATGAGGAGATTTATGTGTACGAGTAAGCACCTAATTGTGTATGAGTATGCATCTAAGATAAGTCTAGACTTGCATCTCCAACACAATTGGAATTGCTCGTGGACTAGCATACCTTCATAAAGCTCCAACATCCTACTAGGTGAGATTGATGAGACGATCCATGTGTACGAGTAAGTATCTAATCGTGTACGAGTATGCATCTAAGATAAGTCTAGCTATGCATCTCCAACACAATTGGAATTGCTCGTGGACTAGCATACCTTCATAAAAGCTCAAACATTCTACTAGATGAAAATTGGTATGCCAAGACCTCAAATTTCAGCCATGCTAACAATTTCACATTTCTCATCACGTCCATGATATGTCCTGTTGGGTATCGTGATCCACAATATGTGAAAACCATATTTTTACCCAAAAAAAACCGATGTTTACTCTTTTGGTGTGATGTTGTTTGAAGTATTAAGTAGGAGGGTATGTATTGACAACAACAATAACCGTGGGATAGGTGCCGCAAGCTACAAACTACACAAAGTAAATACAATCATTTTTGATAATATACAGAATGTAATTCTCTGAAGGCTTTACAACAATAGCTTATTGGTGCTTGAAAAGAGATTATGAAGCGCTTCACCAATACCCAACATTGCGAAAATGCTTGAAACTGCCCTCAAATATCAAGTAAGTTGTATATATTTGTATATATCTTCCAGCAAGATATATATCCTTGTAATCTTTATCAATGTTGTTTGTCTTGGAACAAGGAACAAGGAGGCATTAACTCACCTAATTCCCATAGTATAATGATATAATCCAAACCGAACGATTTTTAGAATATATAGTCGGTGAAATTATTTTCAATACCAAAATATTCTGCTGAAGCAAGTTTCAAGTTCCATGCTCTATTCTCTCTTCTTTTAGCTTTCATTTTTTTACTACTTTTATCTTTTGTTGATGTCCTTTTATAATATCTTTTGAGTTTTGAGAACTTCCATGTTTGTTTTACCTGATATTCTTAAAAGTTGTAACGGCTCCATTCTAACTTCTGTTTTCATTGACATATGAATTTGTTTGTTATATGATCGTAAAATTCTACTCATAAATTGCCTGATAAAAATAAAACAGTTATGTTTTTTTTTTCGGATAATTTATTGAATAAATCCTCTTGCAGTGGTCTCCAGAAGAATCTCTTTCTGCTGCTATAACTTACGGGATTTTCACATGGTGCTGCTGTATTTTATCAAGAAGACATGCCTAGTTGTCCATATGGGTTTCCGGATATGCCTCAAACGATGAACTTGAAAGGCTTATGTAATTACAGCACAAAGAAATGGTATTTTTGATACTTTTTAAGTTGTAAAGAAACTACATATTGGACACTTCTAAGTCTCTAAAATGGATGAAGTTTGCATGTACTTCTAACACTGTTTTATTTGCACCTTATTTGGTAGGATGCAATAGTGAAAGGAATTCTTCATTCCATTTGTATGAAAAAAAGTTATTTGTTGTGTGATAGAATGGACCATTTAGTTGAAGGAACAACGCTCATTCCATTTTGTTGCTTTTCATTACGAGTATTTTTTTCATGCTATAAAAATACAATGAAAAGTTACAATATAAACCATTTTTATTTATATATTTTTTAATGACAATATTTTAGAATAATTTCACAATTTTAAGCAAGTCCACAATTCTGCTTTCTTATAGTAACTAGAAAATAATCTTTTTTTAATAGTCTGATATGGGTTTTATGAGCTTTTACTATGTTTAAATATTTATTTTTGTAAATAAAATTCGATAATTCTAATTGAATAAAATAAGGTATAGAGTAGAGGAGAATAATTTCTATTCATATATAGAGGAGGAAAGTAAGATTTCTACTTCAGAATTTGTCCTTGAAGCACATCTTCCAAGTTCCACATCATCTTGGGCGTTAAATATCGAGTGTTATTCACATAAAAAAAGTAACAAAAACATATAAACTTGAAGCATACAAAAATAAAATAAGTATACGTTGATACAGTTGCTTTAGAAACAAACCAAAACTTCAGATACATACATCACATTAGGCACCATAATAGGAAAAATAATAGATGCACAAGGAAACCAATGAGATGCTGAAAGATATTAAACATTATAAAATAGACATGAATGCAAAATACATGCAAATCACACATTATGAACCCCTGAAGCAGATGTAGAACAGACATACATGTGAAAATTACTTATAAAGATTGGACGTTGGCTACATTGAGGGAGAAAAATGCATGAGAAAAGAGCACATGAGAAAATACGAGGGGGCCACTAGGTTATATTATTGATTTTCAAAAACAATATGATTGAAAGACGTTAACAAGTTATAAAGTATCAATAGTTGGTGATATGTTTCTTATAACTATAGCATGTTTGTCAAAAACTCGTTTTTAAATAGTTTGAATGATTGTGTATAAGACTTCAAAGTCGTCTCTCAATGTTTATACTCACTTTTGAAATTTGGTCTTTCAATACTAAAACCTAAACAACCTCTTAAATATATTGTTTATTTAAGAATGATTTTAATGAAATTGCCTACATACAAGTATTTGTTTATTTAATTTCACAAAAAAGGGCTAATGTTTAGGGGTGTTTAAAATTGGATATTCGAAAATTCGCATATCCGAAAATTTTGGATAGTGAATATTGATATCCGTATTCGTATCAGAAATTTTGGATATCTGAGCAAATTTTTGGATACTGATTAGGATACTAAATCGGATATCCGAAAATCATAGAAGGGTAACCAACTATTTAAAATGTTTTAAAACACCACCCTACTAAAAAACGTCATTATAAAGTAACGAACTATTGTTTTGTGTTTTAAAATACCATGCCAACTAGGTAAAATCGGTTTCCTCCTCAAGAAAGCAAAATAGGCTTGCCGATGTGGCTAAATAAGGTAACATAGGTTTGATGACTCATCACATAGTTTGTATTTTTACCTCTCTCCCCGTACCATTTGTAGAATTTTTGACCTATGAAGAACGATGATTCTTTAATGTACATTCTTCATCCCCTCACAACTTGTTCAGTTCATTCCTCGAGAACCTTACACGGGGTATTATGCAGATTGTTTGATGGACACCAAGCCAACAAAATCAATGATATTGATCCTCATAACCAAAAGGACGAATCAGACCAAAAAACAGTTTGTTGAGTTAGTAGGGGGAGATCTGCTCACAATATTCAAAGAGTTAAACCAATTAGTAACATATGGTTGGGGTGGGAGGAACTACATTTAATGGAAGAGGATGAAGATGAAGATGAAGTTGTAAGAATTTATGTTAGCATTAGGTAATGCATTTCTGAAGGTAATTGGATGAACTTGTTGACCAATGCAATCTTTATAAATATTGAACAAGTACGGCCGGTGCAGAGTGAACACTTATTTGAGTTTATTCTGATTTAAAATATATTGGTACTTAGGGGAGAAGCCCTTGGACAACGAAGGTCCGAGGGCAGTGCCCGTGGTAGCAGGGTCTAAGGGGCATTTTTTATTTTGGTTAATATTGCTTTATGGAAAACATGAAAAATCCAAAACTGTGGTTTTAAACCCGGTATTTTGAACCTAAATTAAATCCGGTTTTGACCCTAATATGAAACCTGGTTTTGACCTAATTTATACCCGATTTTTAAAATGGTTGTGAGGAAATTTTGTAACTGCATAGGGCAGTTCTTCGCCAGTTACTAACAGTTACTAACAGGGATTATTTCTGTGTGTTTTGGTCATACGAATATGGTACACACGAAAATCATAAGAACATGCATTCTCTGTTCAAGAACACTGAGTTTTATTCGGTTGAAATTTTAATTGTATCATCGAAATACTTCAATATGAAAGTGTATCACGACTCTCAGTGAATCCAAGCAATCGAAACACCTGAATTTCTAACAGAAGGTTAGTATTCATTTGACAAGTATGTATTATTCGAGCAGTCACTACTATATCAACTAGTCCATCATCTCTTTAACTGTAGGTTAAATCGCATGTTAAAGCTTAAAAAGACAATGGTGAAACAATGGGATAATTAGGGTTGGTATTTTTGAAACTAATCCAACTTGAAATTGAACAAGCCATGCTCAACTTTTAGAAAGCCAGATGTAAAAATATGAAAAGTATGACAACTTCTGATGTTAAAGCAGGTAGATTGCATCGAGAGTTTAATGATACCATCAAACATTTAGTAACTTCACTTATATTTTAAGAGTAGCACGATAGCCTTTTTCCACTTAGGTTGATTTGAAAGTTGTTTTTGGTGAACATAATGAGCTTCTTGGCTACTTTGGAGTAATGTCAGATGTGAATAGTGTTGATAGCGCCTAGTAATGTTGAGCATTATAGTCGTTATTGAGCAAGGTTTTACATGAAATATATTATTGTGCATGTGTACCTAGTAGATAATGATATAGTGGTAGACATTCAGACTATAGAATACAATGCAACAAACTGATCCGTTGTTAGTGGAAACCGATATAGTGGTAAAGGGTCTAGTGATATATGATCTATTGTTAGAGGAAAATGCTCCAATGATAACCGCTCCAACGGAAGAAGTAGCAATAATCAAAATTTATCAGATAGGTATCAAAATCTCTCAACCACAAAATGTTTGACCCATCTTGTATATCAATCCAAAAACTTATAATTGCGTTAGCGATGATGATGCTCGTAAATATCCCAACGACTGTACGTATGGTGGTAAAAACGATGATACAAAATACAAAGAAGTACTTGATGCCAACTTAGTTCCTTATGGGGAGCTGGTAGATTTTTGTATAGGCATATCCGACTTTGAGAAAAGTAATACAGAAAATGAAAAGGTCAGATAACGAATACACATACAAACAAATCCCATTATATGGTATGCCTCCTACACCACAATGTCCAAACTCGTTATATACACGTACTCCATCACACAATCTAAACTCGAGTCGAATAATTAAAAACCTACAAATTTTCAAAGACAAATCCGCTTTTCAACTAGCCTTAGGTTTGAAAAGTGTTAATGAAGGTTTTCAATACAAAACTGTAAGATATAATAAACAAAGGTTTCAAGCTTCCTGATTCCAGGAAAGATGCACTTCGCATATATCGGCTGTTGAACGAAGAATACTGACATGTTCCAAGTCAGAAAACTTATGGACTAACATACTTGTTCTTCAACCCACTTGAACCTAAACCATCGCAACAAAAATAAGAAAGTATTAGCTCGCTTAGCAACGGAGGTATTGAGTAGTGATCATAGGCGAGTGTACAGTTCTACTGATATCCAACGAGATTTCAGTTTACAATACAAAATTAAAAAATCATACAAGTCAAAAAACTTATGGACTAACATACTTGTTCTTCAATCTACTTGAACCTAAACTATTGCAACAAAAATAAGAAAGTATTAGATTGCTTAGTTACAGAGGTATTTAGTAGTGATCATAGGCAAGTGTACAATTCTACTGATATCCAATGAGATTTCAGTTTACAATACAAAATTAACAAATCATAGAAACAAGCATGGCATGAAAAAGAGCATATATTTAAGATTCTACGAGGGTTCCAAGAGGATTCAACCTCTAGACTCCTTGTGTATTGTTACAACCTGGAGAAACATAAATTTGACAATGTGACGGGCGATGAAGAACGATTTGAGTTCCTCTTCATTCGATTGGTTTTAAAGAAATTTATATTCTCATATGGCATGCACTAAAATTTTTGATTGTTTTGTATCTTCGGGCAATCCTCACCTGATGAAGGTGTACCCTTGTTATAAAGCGATCCACATAAAGGGTGATTTCAATGGCACAATGTTATTGATTGTTGCGATGAATGGGAAAAATCAAATTTTATCTGTTGCATATGGAATTTGCAAGAGTGAGTTCATAGAGATGTTTTCATGGTTCCTAACAAAACTACATGACCGTATCGGTGACACAAATCATTTAACCATTATTTTAGATAGGGCACCATCAATTGTTGTGTCTATTTCGAAAATATTCTCAAATATGTATCATAGTGTTTGTTGTCACCGTCTTTTATCTAATCTACAAGCTATGTTCAAAAAATCTAAGAAGAAAAAAGGTTTATTTTGAAAGGCAACAAAAGCGTACAAACAATCAAAGTTTATTTATTATTTTGACATGATACACAATACAAGACGCACAAAATGTGAATACTATGTCGGGCACATCGGAAGGGTTGCACCAACGAACACACGACCAAGTACTTCGACTAATGATTCCTCGACTATCAAGACAAGTAAGTAATGTGAAGGTTTGAGAATGAAGAAATACAATGATTTAAAGTGGTTCACCCGGCTGGGCTACGTCCACTGTGAGAAACGAGAGAAACTTTCATTGATAAACTTCAATGATTTACAAGAGAGAAAACTATGACTACTCTTTTGAACATTTTTAACATATTACATTCATAGAATTGTGGATGTATAAATAACGGAATATGGAAGCTTGAACACGCAAGTCTTGGGCGGGAAAGAGCAAAAGGACAAACTCGTCCTTGTCACTTTATCTGAAAAGGTGACTGCACCATGCTCCTCATGCTGCCTCTGACAACGGTAGTATTCTTTGCGTGTTCCCAAGATTCTTCCCACCAATGATAGTGACAACACCAATATTGGGTTTAACCGCTAGGTTGTTTTCACCGGAACGAAAGGACTCCTACTCAACAAAGGTCTGGAGACTTGTATGAGATGCACACCTTAACAGCACTGGCTTCGTCTCGCATCTGTTTTCTGGTTGCTTCAGACAACTATTCCTCTTCGGTCCTTGGGTATTTCTTTGGTTCAGATTAGGCTCCTTACTATCCCAACATACTCAAAAGCGGCAGATCCAAAAAATTAGTCGAGGACGTGCTTTCTCATGCTTCGTTTTAATATGATGACCTCAAAGAGTGCAGAGTCCATTAACACATTATCAAGATATGAGTGAAATATGTTGATACTAATGCCTGTATAGTTCTTCTACATGATGATGCAACAACGATATTTTCAACATCGGAACCAAGGAGGTATGAAATAGATGACGCTAATAATGTGTAAATAGTTATTTCCATTTAAATATAGATATAACTTAACAATATTTTTTGGTTATGCAGCGGAAGTAACAACATAGCTTACACCATGGGTGGATAATAAGGTAGGAAAAAGGGAAAATAAAAGTAATAACTCAAAAATCTGTCCAATTTCAAATTCAAATTTTGAGGTCCTATACTTCCAAAATGGCATCTAAAATGTCCAAATGGATCTTTTGCTCAATAATATTAATGAAAACAATATAATGTGTAAAATAATAAAAAAGACTTGAAAAGTAAGCAATTGATATGAAAAGTAAAGAAAAGAATTTGATGGAAAGTGTTATATGATATATGTGAAGAAATGTTACAATGTTTAGATCATAGAATAGAAAAAACATACCATATAGATATGGAAGTGAAGTTCTCCTTTTATAGATGTAAGGTGAACTTTTGGGCAATAATTGATAGATAAAATTAGGTATGAAGAACCTTCTCTTGTCAGGAAAGACATCATTGATAGATAAAATCAGGTATGAAGAACCTTATTCTCTTGTAAGGAAATACATCATTATAATATAGAATATTGACTGACATACAAAAAGGCGACATATGCGTGAATAAATAATAGATTAAGTACAATATTACATGATACCCTAAATCTTCATACATCACGCTTGTTAGTCCTAGGTTTAGTCTTCTATGACAATGTCTTTTGTCCATTTCCATACTCTTTTGTGTAACATCTCGCTATTGAATTGATACTCTTCTGGTCATCAGTCATTCCTCACTCTCCGGTCACACTACTCTTCCGCTGTTGAATTGATACTCTTCTTCTGCCAAAACAAGTGTTCTACAAAACAGAGTTCGAATACAATGTGTCGATGGTTGTTTTACATCAATAACATCCTTGATTTCTCAAAAAACACGTACATGTCAAAAGTGGAAATTTTCTAAGCTACCTTGTGGCCTTGTGATATGCATCCTAAAATACTTAAGACATGATGATTATTCTGAGATGGATCTCAAAGCCTTTCATATGCCTTGGTATGCCAAACATACGAGGATTTAATAAACCCTCTTCATGCCCATTGTGAATGGGAGAAACCAGATAATTTGATGATTGTTAGAGCACTAATAATGGACAAACATCAACCGGGTAAACCCAAAGGCACTGATTGTATTCCGTCATAAAGGAAGGGCCCAATTGTAAATCATTGTACTCGATGGAACCGGAAAGGCCACACGAGAAACAAATCCACATCATTTTCTCCAAATAGTAAAGAAGAGTCATAATCAAAAACGAGAAAAATAAAGAAATACTTCAGCAAGTACGTAGGGGTTACAAGAAGTGGGTCACAAACACAAAGTGGTTATCCACCTTATGATTTAACCAGTTTCTAAAACGTTTTCACATCCTAATATACGTATATTTGATATAAAATATTTTGCATATCCAATTGTTCATGTTTGTAGTTTAATAGTTCAATATATGGATCTAATCTAATGAGAAATAACTCTATAAATGAAGGTTGCATTTTAGATGAGAAATAGTAAGTTAAACGAGGAAGTTAAGTGAAGAGTCAGTATAGTGAAGTTATACACTTTTAAACAACCATAATTTTAAAGGGGATAAATATTACAATTTTGCACAATCTTTTACACTAACTACTCATCATACGAGGATTATGATTCCACACCGTTCATCAATTTCTATTTGTACTATATCTCTTTCTCAGTATGGCATATAACTTATCTATTTTAATATGAATTTGAAGAACTAATATTTTCTACTCCAATCCTAATACACACATTGTTATTGACAAAAGCTTGTTTTGCAACTAAAAATATGAGTTTCCTGATTGAATTTAGGAAGAGAGTTTTGCCAACCTACATGCTTACTTGTATAACCTGCAAAAAAACCCATCAACTATTACCCACGTGAAGAAATATGTGATTGGCCATTTTGAATATTGTTTTCTCACTTTCGAATGTTTGGTAGAATAGTTTTTTCTAATATAGCAATACTCTATTCGTAGTTAGAATTTCATAAAACTGTTGTGATTGATTGTTTGATATTTTGTAGATGCATATATATTGAGTTGCGTGCAATCAATGATAATTTTAGGCAGTGACCCTCTTAAAGGGAAGTATTTATAGACAGTTTATAGTAGTTGCAAGGGTTGGCAATGATTAGACATTCCCCATAGCATTAAAGTTTGGGCACCAAACAAAGTGTAGCATCTCGGACATGGTTACTTATGATGCTAATTAAATTGTAATGAAAGTTAGGGAAGTAGCATTCACAACCAATATATCTGAATACACTTACATTGCACTTAGTGAAGCTTTTTATTCATATTGTGGGTATTATGTTTGGAATTTTTTTTATGAAATTGCTATCTAGGATAAGAAAATGTTGGAAATTGGAAGGTTGTTTTGGTAGACATGTAAAGCTAAAAACATGATAGATTTTGAGGAAAAATTACCTCGTTAAAGCAACCACTACTGAGTCAAGGTGCTGGCTTGACAATATTGGTTATGCGAATTGAGCAAGAGCTTATTTCCCAAACATTCAATTTAATATAATGGCCGTTAATATTTTCGATTTTGTTACCATGTTTTCTATGGGTGAAGATAACGTACCGATAACAACTCTCATGGATTTGTTCTATCTTAAAATTTTCAAATGTATAAATATTTTATAGTATTCAATGACAACAATCCTAAGATTATTTATAGGGGGAGTTTGTTGGCGATTTTACCCCTTACACATCATGAGTAATTCAAAGGAGGAAGTGTAAGTCAGCTACGTGGCAGGCAAATCACATCTCGCAGTTCAAGTTTGAGGTAACGGATGGTATGATCAGTTTTGTTGTTAACCTGAGTAACCATACATGTTCATATGAAATATGTCGAACAAGTGGTATACCTTGCGATCACGCTTTAGCGACAATGAGATTTTATAAACATGCTGGAGTTCAGCAACATGATTCATTTTTACTTATATTTTGAAGTGTATTGAACTACCTATTGAATTGAATCGATGCATCCTTTACCGCCACCACATAAATGAGAAATGTCAATTGATCAGATGGTGTTGTAAGCCAATTTGTTATAAATTAGCAATTATGGATATGTTTGGATTTGTTTAGATGTTTGATGAATGTAATTTACATTTTTGTGTCGCTTATGTTAATCAAACGAAAATGATAACTTGAAACACCCGGATAAATTTATAAAACAAACAACCCATAATTTATATTTGGTACTAAATAAATAGATGAATAAATATTTATTTTTAGTCGAGAACGACTCACATAGAATGTTAGTTTTCAACACACTTCCACCTGAGTTTTGTTTTACACATTTTTCGTTTACACATTCGGAATTACCACAGGTTTCTATCTAATCACCATTTAAACACCCTAAATGTTTGAAGCAGTTTCCAAAAACAACTTTTTGTTAGTTTTCTAACAACTCGGATGATCTAAAATCTGCAAAAAAAGCAATATTACATTAGCCATCAAAGAAATTTCGATAAATTAATCAAACAAAATAAAGACTGACATATGAGATTTTCACAAACCCTACAAAAATCTTATTTGCCCTGCGAAAACCTCATATGTCAGCCTTTATTAGGCCGAGATTACACATATTCGTAGGTGGTATATGCAAAATGAGAAATATCATAAAGATATGTCTAATATATATATATATATATATATATATATATATATATATATATATATATATATATATATATATATATATATATATATATATATATATATATATATATATATATATATATATATATATATGACATTTTGGCAGATGACATCTACGAAAATGTCATATTTAGGACATACTTTTGCTAAAATTTCTCATTTCAGTTGATGCCACCTGCCAAAATATATAATCTTAGCGTAATATCCGCCTTAACTACCTTAAAATTAGACATTTCAAATCGGCTCGATTTTGACATAGTAGACATTTATGAAGAATGACACTTCAGATACTAAGTCCCCGTTTGGTTTGCTTGGGTTTCCAAGGATTTTCATTTTTAAATCATGAGAAAACCTATGTTTGGTTGGAGAATAACGTGAAATTTAAAATGATAGGATATTTAAAATGACTCAATAATCCCATGAATGAGAGATTAGTAAATACCTTGTCTCCCCTAGGATTTAAAATTCCATGAATCACGAATATGTTTTTAACCCCCAGCCAGTACACCACTGATGCCGCCTTCATCTCTTGTCACCCTACTATCGAGCCCACCTCTATGTCCGGCCAACCCGCCGTCGCCGACGCCTCACCTCTGGCTAATCTGCCGCCACCGTTGCGTCTACCTCCGGCTATCCCACTGTTGCCACCACTGCCTTCATCTCCGACCACCCTACCACCGTCACCGCCTCCATCTTCGACCACCTCAGCAATAACGATGCCTCCACCTCCAGCCACCCCACCGATCCTGATGTGTCTACCTCCGACTAACCCATCGTCGTCGCCTCCTCTATATCTGGCCACCCTATCGTCGACACCGCCTCCACCTCCGGCCACCCTACTATCGTCACCTCCTTCTCCAACGACCCAACTGTCGATGACCTACCTCCCGCCACCCACCGCTAACATTGTCGCCTCTACGTCTAACAACCCGACCGCCGATGCCGCCTTTACCTTTGGCCACCCTACCACTGATGTCACCTCCACCTCCAGCCACCCACGACCGCCTCTGTCTCCACCCCGACCACCTCACTGCCGACATCGCCATCACCTCCAACCAACCTACTGCAGACGTTACTCCACTGCAAATTATGTATGAACTGTTCAGTCCACGATTCTCCATCATTGGTTCACAATCGACGATTTAATGTTGATGGTTCTAATGTTTGTTTTTTCAATTTCATAAAGGTTTTAATATCCAATCAAACGAGTCATGGAGTTTTAAATCCTAGGATTTCAAACCCTAAAGGATTTGAAATCCACGAACCAAACACCTTTAATTTCAGAATCCATTTTTTCAAAATTGAAACAAAACAAAATTTAAACGTATTATACACCTTGAATTGGGCCCTATAAATTTTCACAGGCCACCTTTTATATTCACACCTTTTATATTCACGGAATCACGGGTGACCAACTATGAAAATATCTTTAAATGTTGTTGATTAATCATTTTTGCAGACCCTACCAATTTCGCAAATTTAAACCTATAAAATTCATAATTATTTTAGTCCTAAGATTTTTTTTTAGCTAAATCTTAAAATTTGTATCACATGATTATCCTAATTTATCATTTTCTCAAAAAATAATATAAATTTTTTATACTCAATTAAATATTAATAAACTTTTTCAATCCCGTTACAATTGGACACAAAAAAAAAAGTTATAGATAAATTTCTTTTTCCATCGTTTCCTCCAAATAGATCCGGTTATCAAAACAGTAAAAACCTAAAACGGAAAATCCAAAAGAAAAAAGAAAAACAAAAGTAGAAAATAAGTAAAAACCCAACGATATAAATATTGGAACTTGGAAGCAAACCGAAGCACGAAACCTAGAGGAACCACACTTTGCTAGATCTGCTACGACAACAATGAAGGTTGCAGCTACGGCGCCGCCGTCCCGAGGCTTTATCTTACATCTGGTAAGCTCCTTTAGATATTTCTTGTAGCATAAACACTTAAGATGAAGATTTTGTTTTCAGATCTGAAATACAAAGGACAAGAAGTGTTTAAGTTCAGATTCGATTTGTTTTAAATATCTGCAGATATACAACTTTTACCACAACTACTAATTCCCTGGTGGCTGATCTACCGTGTGGGAGAGACGACTAAGGGCTGGCGGCTTGCAAACTTGTTTCGGATCTGGACTTGTTCAGATGTTTATTCTTGCTAATTGATTTGTCAGCCGTTTATGTTAAGGGGTTGTTTAACGGAACAGATCTGTCATCAAGGTCTGTTTTTTTTGAGTTTTGAAAGGAAGTTATAATGCTTTCTTTTCACAAATATGATCATCCGGTTCATCTTTTAGGATTTTGTGATGGTAGTGATGAGAAGAGTCTTCTGTATAAGTACACATGGAAGAGAAGTTTGGACTTGCATCACACTAGCAATGATCTAACTTGGACGAGATGTTTGAAGATATACGTTGGGATGAGTTGTGGGATAGACCACCTTCATAATTTAGCTGGGACCAAATTTAAGAGAATTGCATCGTGATATCAAGAGTTCCAACATCCTATTAGATGAAAACTGGAACCCCAAGATCTCAGATTTTGGCAATACTGAGTTTGGGATGAAAATCACAATGCTTACTCGTTACAAACATAAGAATTTGGTCCATCTTTTGGGGTTTTGTGATGGGTCTAATGAAAAGATCTTTGTTTATGAGTATGCGTCTAATCGTGTACGAGTATGCATCTAAGAAAAGTCTAGACTTCCATCCCCAATACAATTAGGATTGCCTGCGGATTAGCATACCTTCATATGTCTATTGGGATGTAACTTAGAGTATTACACCGTGATATTAAAAGTTCCAACATCCTATTAGACAAAAATTGGCATGCAAAGATATCTAGTTATGGCATGTTCAAATGTGGCCAGGCTAACAAGATCATATTTTTTAGACATCCGTTGTGTATAGGGTGTAGGTACAATTGGATATTGTGACCCACAATACACGGAGACTAAGTTTTTAATAAAAAACTCGATGTTTACTCTTTTGGTATGATGTTATTTGAAGTATTACGTGGGAGGTTGTGTATTGGCAAGAAAAGAACAAGATTGGTGCAACAATGCTGCAAATTCGACTAAGTAAAAACAGTTATTTTGGTGTTTCAAGGGGTAAAATAAATCATATGTCGTTGAGGGCTTTCATCACAATTGCATATTGATGCTTGAAGAGAGATCGTGAAGAACGTTCCTTCATGCTTGAAATTTCACACTTGAATATCAAGTAAGTGTATGCATTTCCAACATGATATATGTTTCTACCTAAAATGGCTGTACTTATTTTCTGTTCATTGACAATGATTGCAGCAGTGTATCTTTTACCGTTCTCAAAAAGTAATGCTCTTTTTTACTAAAGTTTTCCTAGAAATTGCCATTAATTACCCAAATCTTTAACTCAAGTTTTCATAAAGATTGCCATTAATCAGCAAAATCCAAATCCTAAGAGCTAAAACTGCTTTGGAATTTGGTTCAAGCATCAAAGCTCCAAATATTTTCTTCCAAAGGACATCAAAAAGTTATACTGCTGCATCTCATATGATAATATGATCTTATAAGAAATTCAACAATCATTTATTATGGTTCTATTATGGTCAGCTTATATTCTTGTATATTTGTATATTGCAGGTTAATATAGAAAGCTGGGAGCTCCCTGATGCAGACAATTAATTCACCTTAAAACTGTATATTTGCATGAATCATTGGATGTCAGCAAGGTGTGATCCATAATGGATACGATCCTTAAACCGCATCAATTTTCTATTGCTATGTTTCCCTTTTGGGAACTTTTGTATTGTAATTTATAAATGTGTAAAGACCTGTTTACCCCTATACTTGTAAGAATATAAATGTAGACCTGGTGTTTTGGGTTGTATGTTTGATCTATAAGCTTTGGAAATGGCAACCAAGTGATTGTGGGACTGATGAACATTTGTTATTAACTTTCTTGAGCATTAATTTGCTGACATTGGTTGCTCATTATATATTATTTTGTATGCAAATCTGGAATGTAATTTTGGAAATAATTTACTGATCATTCCATTGGATACTTTCATCCCCCTACTGCCTATAACAGCATACTCTTGGCTTTTATCCTCTGGATAACATTATCATTATAGAAAGAGAAGAATCATTTATACAAATTTACAATGCGTGCTTTTATGGGGTAACTATTAAACTTCACAAATTTACATGTGGATGCCACATAAAGCGTGATCAGTATAAAGCCTGCCATTACAATTAATTAATGATGGTATTTTTTGAACAATAAGTAATTGGTTACCATCCAAGACATTAAAATGAAAAAAGTGACTACATGATTATATGATGAATAAAATGGATCTAATAAACTGAATTTATGATTTTTTTTTTTAAGAACGGCAAAATTTTATAGAAAGGAAAAAAGAAAACAGATTGCTGACCCGAGTACAACGAAAGGAAACGCAGAAAACAATATAGTTAGGAACATAAAACAACTAACAACCTGCACTAACAAGGTATGACCTTTGGAAACCATCTACACCACTAGGAACGACCCACACAAATCAAATCTCTCAGCAGCCACCAGATCGAGTCAGAAAACCCAACAGCATCAATCAGAGCACCACCAATTTTTTAAGACAGAAGCTCTTAAAAGCTTCAAAAAACAGTTAAAGAAAAGTTGTGAACGCATCACCCTTGAGCACCATACCAGGGATAAAATGGTCCAAAGAAACAACCCGCGAAAATCCAGTCCAGCAACAATAACAGATCATATCTAAATTCTTGGTAGAATATAAGAGTTCCAACTTTTCACCATATAAGTCCAAGCAACCAATTTGATTGAATCGCCAATTCAGGATGAATAGTGAAATTCTATCCGGTCTGTTGAGAACTAAAACCAACAATCTGATCAAAGCAAGATATGTTAACCACGGACTTGAGCAATACTAAGAGAACATGATCCAACTTAAAGAAACCTGCAGAAGTGAGGTACACCTGGAAGAAAAGAGCAAACCAACACACACACACACACACACACACCAAGTTATCTCCCCCCTCCCCCACCTTAGAATAACACGAAAAAATAACACGAAACAAAAGCCATTTGCCGTAGTCCAGAATCCTAGATGAACATCTAACGTGTAGAATCCAAAAAAAAAAAAAAAAAAAAAACAACACACGCCAAACGCACACTTATAGAAGACTACATGTTAGAAATGGGGATGAACAATGGCTTGGATCTCTGAAAATCGTGTAAGAATCACTTTCAAATCAAAGTATTTTGATGGTACAATCAAATCTTTGATTGGATAAGATTCAGAGTGAATTCTAGACCAGAGAATGAGAGAAAGATTATGTTTTTGTACCCAAAAAAATGACCAAAAACGGCTATAAAACCTGTCAAAAACTGTCACTGGGCGCGTTACACGGCCCGTGTAATTTTGACACGGGTCGTGTAATGCCTTACACGGCCCGTGTAATTCTGACACGGGTCGTGTAGTACCTCAAACTTGCTTCTGTCAAAATGCAGCAAATTACACGGGTCGTGTAATTTTGACACGGGTCGTGTAGTGTCTGAAACTTGCTTCTGTCAAAATGCAGCAAATTACACGGGTAGTGTAATTTTGACACGGGTCGTGTCAGACTAATTTTTGGAAAATTGAATTTCTAATTGACAGTTTACTTTGTAACTTGATCAAATTCAAACAAGTGTGTACTTCACACCTTCCTTACTTGTTTAATGTTTGTCAAGATCACATTCGGTCAACAAAATTAATCCATTACACTTAAATACATATTGGTAATTTTACAAATCACCAACAAACCTCCCCCATTTAAGTGTAATCTTGATTAACTTAAACAAAACATAACTATACAAAACTGATGCATAAATGAAATATCGTGACGATTGAATTTCACATTAGTGTATTACACATTCCAAATATTCGAATATCAGGGTGTCTCTAAGGATTGAACCCTTTCTATTCATAGTGAATACATGAAGATAATAACACACACCAGTTTACATTCTCATAAGTTCTAACTTGACACTATATTTTACTAGCTTGTGTCCTATCCTTCAATAAGCATAACAAAGCTAAGTCCCAAGCTTCTTGAAGCAGCTAAACTTCATGCTTATATAGGTAGTTCTTTTATTCTTGCACCTGCATATGCAATTTTTCAAAGAACTATTAAGAAAATAAATTTCAACCTCCTTCACTTGCAGTACTGAACACATACCTTGCGATGATATAAACAATAATGTGTTCCAATCTTCAAATATTAAGCTTTCCACATTGAATTCAACATCTAATGTTCAATTATATGAGAATTGGGTATCTCAATATCAAAGATTTTTAGGTGGACTTCAAACCCATCCCTACAGCCGCCTTGTGCACAAGATCTCTCGCTAACCCTTTGGTTAGATGATCGGCTAAATTTAACTGAGTCCTTACAAACTCCACAGATATCACACCATTCGTTATGAGTTCACGAATCATACTATGTCTAACATCTAAATGTCTAGACTTACCATTATACACTTGACTATACACCTTAGCCAAAGTTGCAGCACTATCACACCTGATAGAAATGGTAGATATCGGTTTAGGCCATAATGGAATTTCATAAATTAAATTCCTGAGCCACTCTGCTTCTTTGCCAGCAGCAGCCAATGCTATGAATTCAGATTCCATGGTTGAACTTGTAATACAAGTCTGTTTCTTGGATGCCCAAGAAATAGCACCTCCTCCTAGAAGGAATACCCAACCACTTGTGGAGGAGTGATCCTCCAAATTGTTAATCCAACTAGCATCTGAATAACCTTCTAACACTGAAGGGTATCCACTGTATGTCAAACCATAATCCATGGTTCCTTTCAAATACTTGAATACTCTATTTATGGCTTGCCAATGATGTGAACTAGGATTGCTAGTATACATACTAAGCTTTCCTACAGCATAAGCAATATCAGGCCTAGTGCTAATCATGGCATACATAAGACAACCAATAGCCCTTGAGTATTCTAGTTGAGACACAGGAGATCCTTTATTAGGTAGAAGCTTAAGACTAGGATCTATAGGAGTACTAACAGGAGAACAATTCTCAAAGTTGAACTTTTTCAATATTTTCTCAATATAATGAGATTGAGTGATTGAAATACCATTGTTTCCACGCTTGATTCTTATACCAAGAATCACATCCGCCTCCCCCATGTCTTTCATGTCAAAACTAGATGATAAGAATTTCTTGGTTTTGTCAACTTCATCTTAACTAGTACCAAAAATCAACATATCATCTACATATAGACAAATTATAACTCCTTTTCCAAAAGTATCAAATTTGCTATATACACACTTGTCAGCTTGGTTTAATGCAAAACCATTAGACAAGATCACATCATCAAATTTTTGATGCCATTGTTTTGGTGCTTGTTTCAAACCATATAATGATTTCTTTAACTTGCAAACCTTGTTTTCATGTCCAGGCATCACAAACCCTTCAGGTTGTTTCATGTAAATCTCCTAATCTAATTCACCATTCAAGAATGCAGTTTTCACATCCATTTGATGAATTACAAGATTATGTATTGCTGCAAGAGCCAACAATAATCTAATAGTAGATATTCTAGCCACAGGAGCATAAGTATCAAAGAAGTCAATACCTTCTTTTTGCCTAAAGCCTTGGATAACCAATCTGGCTTTATACTTATCTATTGTGCCATCCACTTTCATTTTCCTTTTGAGGATCCATTTACATCCTAATGCCTTGCATCCAGGAGGTAAATCAGCCAATACCCAAGTATTGTTATGCATGATAGAATCTATTTCATCCTGAATAGCTTCTTTCCAGAAATGAACATCTCTTGAAGCCATAGCTTCACTAAATGTCTTTGGATCCTCCTCAATAATATAACAATATTGATGTTCAGAGATGGTCTCATCTCTTGTTCCTTCAACTAAATAAAGTTGAAAATCAGATCCAAAAGACTTAGCTTTTCTTGTCCTAGTACTCCTCCTAGGTTCAGGTACAGAACTTGTACCAGCAGAGACATTTTCTCCTTGAGTTGTGTTCTTGCTAGAAGATTGTTGAATCAAGTCCCTTGGTCTAGGTATAGAAGTAAATCTCTCTTCATCAAAGATAGCATCTCTTGACTCTATAATAGTGTTCACAGACACCGAGTCATTAGATTCTATAACATAGAATCTATATGCCTTGGAATGCTCAGCATACCCAATGAAGATACAATCTATACCCTTTTCTCCCAAGTTTTTCCTTTTTTGGTTCAGTGAGTCTTACAACAGCTCTACAACCCCAAACATTGAGATAACTCAAATTTGGCACCTTTTTATGCCAAAGTTCATAAGGACTAGCCTTACTCTTTTTGTTTGGAGTTCGGTTCAAAATATAACAGGCTGTTAACATAGCCTCACCCCAAAATCCTTCACTAATACCAGAATAGGACAACATGGAATTAACCATTTCCTTCAAGGTCCTATTCTTCCTTTCAGCTACACCATTTTGTTGTGGTGTATAAGGAGCAGTGGTTTGGTGTATTATTCCGGTAGATTCAAAATAAATCGGATCATAATATTCACCACCCCTATCCGTACGCAAAACCTTTATTAACTCATTCTTATGTAGCTCTATTTGTTGTTTATAAATTTTAAATTTATCAAGAGCTTCATCTTTAGAATGTAACAAATAGACATAACAATATCTAGATGCATCATCAATAAAAGTAACAACATACTTTTTGTTTCCTAGGGAAGGTGTTGCATGGAAATCACACAAGTCACTATGTATGAGTTCCAACACCTTGCTTTCCCTAACAACATCTTTGAAAGGTTGTCTAGTGATTTTAGTCAACATACAAGTTTTACATTTCTCAATATTCATATCAAAAGCAGGAATCATACTCATTTTAGACATGTCTTTTAATCTCTTGTAATGAATATGTCCTAGTCTAGCATGCCATAATTGTGATTTATTCAAACCATTGCTAGTACTAGTTGAAGCCATACAAATCGAATTATCATAAGAAGGATAATTAAGATTAAGCCTAATCATACCATTACATACATATCCAAATCCAACAAAAGTACCATGTCTTGACAAGATATACTTGTCACTTTCTAATACTTGTTTATAACCACACTTACTTAATACAATTTTAGATAAAAGGCTCTTTCGAATCCCCGGTACATACAATACATTGTCTAAAGATAAACATTTTCCAGAAGTAAAGTTAAGTAAAACGGATCCTAGTCCCTTGATTGGTTCGGTATCAACATTCCCCATCTTTACAACAGGTCCATCTTCAATTGGTTGATAGTCTTTAAACCAACGAAGATCCTTGCAAACATGACTTGTTGCACCCGAATCAACCCACCATGCAACATCATCATCCTTGTTGCTTGTCCGGATCCTTAGATCCACTTGGACCCACATCCTTGTCCTTGTTCACCTTACGAAGGCGACAATCTTTCTTGAGATGACCCGGTTTGTTACAACCCCAACAAACCAACTTAGCCTTCTTGTTTGAAGACTTGTCATCTTTCCCTTTAAACTTCCTTTTACCTTTAAACTTATTGGAATTCTTAGATCCCTCTCCTTCCACCATGTTCACAGAAGAAGAACCAATTTGGTTCTTGCCTTTAGGATTGATATCGAGTTCTTGAGTCTTTAAAGACTCCTCAATCCGTAAATGGCTTCCAAGTTGAATCAGAGTCAACTCTTCCTTCTTATGTTTTAAAGTGTTTTAAAATCTTTCCAGGATGGGGGCAATTTGTCAATGATGACAGCCATAGAAATGGCTTCATCCATCTTCAAATTGTGTTGAGTTAATTGTCCCAAAATCCTTAACATTTCATGGTATTGTTCCATCACAGGCCTGGAATCAATCATTTTCTATCCCATGAAATTGCTTACAAGAAACTTCTTACTAGAAGCATCTTCAGCCATGTACTTGGATTCCAACGAATCCCATAGTTCTTTTGCGGATTCAACATTTTGATAAACATCAAACAGAGAATCAGACATACCATTGAGAATGTGACCACGACATATGTAATCATCGTTCTCCCACTTTGATCTCCTTCTTGTTGCCTCCAGGGGTTCATCTTCAACAACTTCAGGCATGGGAGTACTTAGAACATACACAACTTTGAGGGTTGTGAGAAGAAAGTGCATATTCTTTTGCCATCTCCGGAAGTCTTGGCCTTCAAACTTGGTTAACTTGTCAAATTTGCTTGTCATATCTTTCACAGAAGTTTCATTTGCCATTGTTGCAGAAAATACTTTGATTTTTGTTAGAAATGGGGATGAACAATGGCTTGGATCTCTGAAAATTGTGTAAGAATCACTTTCAAATCAAAGTATTTTGATGGTACAATCAAATCTTTGATTGGATAAGATTCAGAGTGAATTCTAGACCAGAGAATGAGAGAAAGATTATGTTTTTGTACCCAGAAAAATGACCAAAAACGGCTATAAAACCTGTCAAAAACTGTCACTGGGCGCGTTACACGGCCCGTGTAATTTTGACACGGGTCGTGTAATGCCTTACACGACCCGTGTAATTCTGACAGTGGTCGTGTAGTACCTCAAACTTGCTTCTGTCAAAATGCAGCAAATTACACGGGTCGTGTAATTTTGACACGGGTCATGTAGTGCCTGAAACTTGCTTCTGTGAAAATGCAGCAAATTACACGGGTCGTGTAATTTTGACACGGGTCGTGTCAGACTAATTTTTGGAAAATTGAATTTCTAATTGACAGTTTACTTTGTAACTTGATCAAATTCAAACAAGTGTGTACTTCACACCTTCCTTACTTGTTTAATGTTTGTCAAGATCACATTCGGTCAACAAAATTAATCCATTACACTTAAATACATATTGGTAATTTTACAAATCACCAACACTACACCCCGGCTAACACCAAAACACCAAAACATCCCCAATATGAGAAGCCCAAAATTAACCCCTTAATTTTTCTACCATCCAAAGAAGATAACTGAACACCATCAAGTAAAGAAGAAAGAAACACACGCCAAGTTTAACACCACCCCCCCCCCCCCCCCCCCCCCCCGCGTAAACACACACCAAAACATCCCCAATGTGAGAAGCCCAAAATTAACCCCTTAATTAATGATTTGACAATTCATAGAATCACTTTTATGATTTTTAGATGAATAATCAGGGCCGCCCCAACACATCGGCGAGCTGGGCTTAGGCCCAGGGCAGCAACATAGTGGGGCATCAAAAATTCTGGTCCACTTATACCCTATATATTACCGATGGCCCAACAAATCAGGTCCAGTTCGTAACGCAAGTCCAATAGTCCATAGCTGATAGTCCAATTTTAGGAGATTGAAGCGGTAAGCGAATTCGCAGGCGGGAATGATGCGATTGGAAAGGAAAGGTCGCCTTGGAAGTGGGAAACAATCAAACCAAGATCGAGTCGAGGAGTTCTATCCGTTAGGCGTTAGAAATCGTCGCCTTCGGTAACGCTATTTTGAGTATTTTCTATAAACGATTTCATAATTCCTTGTGTGCGTCTGTGAGTCTCTCGCTCAAAATCAGATTCAATCTTTCCTTCTATGCTCGTCATTCATCGATCAATTCTGCAATTCATCATCTTTTGCTCGTCGTTTTGTAGTTGAACATAGCGAATCAGATTTTCATTTGTGCCTTGCCGACAGTCGACATAATCTCCAGATATTTGGTTTTATTTTTTCGGTATGTTAGTTTCTTTTCTGATTTTATTGATTTCGGATTCGGTAGTTCAATGAGACAATGACCAATATTCTGAAATTCTGATTTTCTGATTGATTTTGGTTTGTAGTTCTCTGATTTGGGTTTCACGGTTTGGTCCTGATTTGGGTTTCACGGTTTGGTAACCTGAATTGAACTTGGAACTTCAATTTATATTCAGGTATTTGGTTTGATTGCAAGATTCAAATCACTCAAAATCAGATGATATTTGTTTCTGAATTTTTCTGTTTTGACTATTGAATTGCAGGGCAGACTCAAAGATTTGGTTTTTATTGCAAGAGTAAAATCAGATTATATACGAGGATCACGGTTTTGTTCAGGTTGTATCTTTTTTTCTCCATACTTTATTGTTATAGTTGTTGAGTTTTGAAAATGTTTCCCTTACAACAACCATAGGGTGCCCAAAATAGAAAACGGAAAAAAAGAGAACAAGAAATGGCTAATTCCTTACGAGGATCTTTAAATAAATATTTTGTTAAAAATCAAAATGCAATCCCGTTGATAATCTAATGATTTTGAAAATAATGAGTTTGTTGATAAAGATAAACCAAGTGATTTTAATATTTTTGATCCTAGCGTGTGGGATGAATTAGATTCAAAAATGAAAGATTTACTTATAGAAAAAGACCCTAATAGGGAAATTGAAACTAACACAATTTTTCCAAAAGATGCATTTGGAAGACATTTTTCTAATGAATTTTTTATTCGTAAATTAAGAGATGGTGATGTTTGTGATAGAAAATGGTTAGTATATTCAAAAGAGCTTGATAATTTTTTTGTTTTTGTTGTAAGTTGTTTAAAACCGTTCGTACTAAAAGTAAGTTGGTATTTGAAGGATTAAATGATTGGAAACATCTTAGTGAAACGTTAAAGTAACATGAAAATAGTCCCGATCATATGATTAATTTAAGAACTTGGACCGAAAAACGAATTAGGTTAAATAAAAGTGAAACAATTGATAAAGAGTTACAAGAAATGATAAAAAAAAGATAATGAACATTGGAAAGATGTTATGGTTAGAATTATTGTTGTTGTAAAATGTTTGACAAAAAATAACTTGGCTTTTCGTGGTACAAATGAAAAAATTTATGAAGAATCAAATGGTAATTTTTTAAGTGTACTTGAAAGTATTGCCGAATTAAACATGATATTTTATATATTTGCTATTAGTATCAATTCGAAAGTGTTTACAATATCTTCCTAATGATATAATTTATTAAAAGTAATAGATAAATTCTAAGTATATACTTTTGAAAAATAAATTTATGGATACCGAATTTAATAACCAATATTATATTAAGTTCTAAAAGTCATTAAACATTTTTTTTTAATTTTAGCAATTTGTTACGGTGTTTAAAAATTCGGAATTTTCGAAATCATAGAAGTCTTTTTTTGAAACGTAGTTTGAAAACTTAGAGAATTTCAAAAATTTAGTTTTTTTTTTATCAAATTAAATAAGTCTGTTTTGTTTGGAATTTAGTTCGAAATTTAGTACTTTTGAGATTGACTATTTTCAAAATAGGGTTATCCTATTTATTTAGATAGACAACTTAAGATAAAAAGTATTTTTGAAGTACTGTGATTTTTATGTTTTGTTTTGTTAAAGGCGAAAAATCTTTTGAAATTAGTATTATTTTAAGTTTTAAATAGTCTAGACTTGCATCCAAATAGAAATGATCTAACTTGGACTTGATGTTTAAAGATATGCATTGTGACGACTTGTGCATTAGACCACATTCATAATTTAGTTGAGACCCAACTTAGAGTGTTGCATCGTGATATCAAGAATTCTAACATCCTATTATATAAAAATTGGAACCCTAAGATCTCATATTTCGACAAACTGAGTTTTGGATGAAAATCACACTACATTATCTTTACAAACATGGATGTCCGGTCCATATTTTTGGGTTTTGCGTTGGGAGTGATGAAAAGACCATTGTGTATGAGTATGCATCTAATTGTGTACATGTATGAATATAAGAGAAGTCTAGCCTTGCATATCGAATACAATTGAGATTGCTTGTAGATTAGCGTCCATTCATAATTCTGTTGAGACCCAACTTAGAGTACTCCATTGTGATATTAAAAGTTTCAATATCCTATTACAAGAAAATTGGCATGCAAAGATCTTTGATTTTGCCTTCATTTTAATGATCAGGCTAACAATTTAACATTTTTTTTCACCTATGCTGTTTGTAAAGTTAGATATTGTTATACATAATATGCAGAGACAATTTTTTTTAACAAAAAGTTCTAATGTCATCAATAATGTTTACTCTTTTGGTATGGTGTTGTTAGAAGTATTGTGTGGGAAGTTTTGTATCGTCAAGAATAATCCACCTGAAACATTTTTAACGCGACAAGGCTACAAATTCAAGAAATTATTATTATTATTTGCTTTTTTGCAAAAGACCAGATGAAATAAACCATAATCCTTTGAGGGCTTTCATAACAATAGCATTGATGCTTGAAGAGAGATTGCGATGAACATTTACCAACGACTGATATTGCAAGAATTATTGAAATTTCGCACCCCAAATATCACGTAACTTGTATATATTTCCAACATGAAATATTTCCTTGTATAATGGTCTATGAAGTTCGAGATGGATCTTTCCTCATAGAAACATTTGCTTGTTTTTTTTTTAAAGGAAAAATGATTAGAACCACTCAAATTCTTTTGCTTATCTTCGTAGGATAAGTAGAAATCATCCCTACAAGATTTGTTAATGGGAATGATTCAATCAACATCTTTGGATTCAACATGGCCTCAAAATCTTATTATTTTGACTTTGGGATTATAAAAGCATACGTTGTGTTCTTTGAAATGATATAGTGAGTTTAGCCCCTGCAATGAGAGCATAGTGGTTAAGTGACAACACCTAGTGATATCAAGTATTTTAGGCGTTGTTGAGCCCTGTTCTTGGTAAAATTATATCAAATATGCATGGGTATTCTCACTTTTCGTGTCAGGACTTGTCTGGAGAAAAAGAACAGATACAGGGACTAAAAGTGTACAAAAAAGGAAAAAGTATGGAAAGAATGCAAAATCAAGAGAAGACGTACGCGCGCCGCAGATTTATCTCCTGCGCGACGCGGATGTAAGGCGGTGGAACACATTTAAATGACGAAAAAACGGGGAACGGATAAGTACGCGCGCCGCGGATTTCACATTTGCGCGGCGCGGTCACGGGAAATTTGCAACTATAAATAGAGGCATTTCCAGCCGAAAACCCTAGCAAAGACCTGGTGTAAACATCGACCTAGAAGCTCTTTGACTCGAGGATTCCATTTCAGAAGCTATAATTTGGTATTTTCATGTTTTAGATTTTATTTCATTTTAGTTAAACATTTGTAAGCTTTGAGTTGAATCTTTGGGTGTGACAACCATTGAATTCTAGCTTAGGGTTCTGTTTTTAGTAGTTTTGGTTACTGATTTGATGTTTGGATATTGGTTTGAGTGAATAAAATCATTCGGTTATCTTAAATATTGATTTTTCGGTATTTCGGATGCTTGTTGGAGTTTTGATTATTTGATTGTGATTGGATTTTGTTTGTGGCTTGGTTAGGACGGTTTTCCTTTGCTGAAAACAGTAGCTAACTTGGTTATATTGAGCATTAAATCTTGGCTATTAACTGTCTCATAGAACCGTTAGTTATTAGCTAGTTTATGCTGTGCTTGGTTTTTGCTAGTTTGAATGCCTTCAATTGCTCCTGATTCAGATATGTACTTCTGAATTCAGAAAGTAACTAGGTCATTTGGACATAGCTAAGCTTGGCTTGGGTGTTTGAATATTGTTCAAGGTAGAAAGATAGAAATTAGTTCCTCCGACTATAGCCGTGACACTATCAGTTGGTAATCTCTCATCTAGGCTAACCACGTAGCTCCTGTGGATCGACCCTGACTCCACTATACTAGTGAATGTTAGGTTATTTCTTATTTTTGACCGCATGACGACCTCTGCGTGCACGTCAAATTTTGGCGCCGTTGCCGGGGAGCTGTGCGCTTAGGTTAGGTGAGTAGTAGGACTTATTTTCTGATTTTTGATGTTTGATTTTAGTTTGCTGAATTCTGGTATGTATACGTCCTTATAATGGGTGATTACATGTACCCGGATCAATATGATTATTATGAAAATCCGGCCGACACCTATTACGAGGATGATTGTTATAATGGATCATTCGATGACAATGGATGGCGGACCGAGGAGTCATCTCAGCCTGAGAATTCTGTAACTTTGGCCCAACTTTGGGTATTCATGTATAACAAATACCATGAGCAGAAGGACCAGGCTGAAGCTCTTGAAAAAGTGCAAGCTTCTTTAGATAAGTTAGAGGAAAGTTGGAATTGTTCACCACCTTCGCCAGAACCGGAGGCGAGTGATTTTCATACCAATGATAATGTGTGTGAACTTGCATCACCTGAATATGTGATGGAAGGGCATACACCGTGGGAAAGTCAAGAGACCACTGAGATGGTCGAAAATGTTGTTGAGGAAGAGGTTGTAGGTGACAATGCTACCTCTGACTCAACAGCTTTTGATATGTTTGATGTTTTTGAAAATGTTAATAATGTTGATCTGGTGGTGGGTGAATCCATACCATCACCAGAAAATTTGGTTAATGAGGATGTTGTGGAGGGGACTGTAAGTGACAGTACAGATTCCAACCCAACAATTCCCGAATTTTTTGAAGTTGTCGATATTTTTGGGGAAGGGGGTGTAGATGACAATACTACCCCTGACCCTGTAATTTTTGAAAATTTTGAGAAATTTGAAGGAAAGGATCTGATGATGGGTGACTTTGTACCATCATCAGATCAAACAAGTCGTTCACTCTTGGTTCCGATCCACCTGTTGGACGATGATCAAGAAGTTGATGTTGACGAATTGAAATTTGAAAACAATAATAAACACGATTTTATCACCACTCATGATCCATTCATGAATGGAAAATTAGATGTGATAAATACAATCGATGAGGACATATGGAAGCATCCTGATATGTTGCCTTTCAATCCTAGTCGATTGGAAAATCTTTACTGGCATTGCAAGCCAAAATTGCAACCTGAAGATGGCACGTGGTACACTGGCAAAATGAAATCTACAAAACAACTACTGGGAGCAGCACTAGGTGCACTTCATGTCAAGTCAGTGATTTTGAAGATATATAAAAGGAAGGACCGAGCTTGGAGGTTCAAAGCTACCTCCAAGCATTCACGGGAGTTAATCAGAAAGCAACAATCGGGCAGCAGCAGGAGAACCGACAAGCCATTCGACCCAGGAAAGTTTGAGGAGCAGTGGGTCAGTAAAGGGACGGTGGTGACTAAAAATCAGTTAAGGAAGAAGGCATACGATCCACCGTAGCTGTAGAAGGATTCCACGTCTGGCTGAAGACGTTAAACTTAGCGCTTGTTGGGAGGCAACCCATCATGTCATAAGTAGGTTTTATATTTCTTAGGATTAATTTAGAAAATACATCAATCGTTTGCAGGTATTAGTGGTTTGAAGCAAGTGTGGGGTCGTGTGAAAAGGTTTTGAAATCTTCAAGACCGCGCCGCGGGTTTTGGAATTGCGCGACGCGGGTTCGAAACTCAATCCGATGCGCAGGGGTTGAATTAGCGACACGCGCGCCGCGGAAACGAGAAATGCGCGCCGCGGGAAATGATCAGACGGTTTTTGCCTTTATCCGGTGAGCCGCGGCTCACAACTCAAATCACACGACTCGGAGCTCTGGTGATCAAAAATTTCTCGCATTCTTTCTTGCTTATTGTGTTTCTACTACCGAGGTACACTCTTTTAACTATTTATTAGCTGTTTAAACTAGTTATTAGGTAGTTAATTTTAGGGTTTTATTCCAAAAAGTTCAAAAACTTAGAATCACTAATGCTAGCCCATAGGGTGTTTGTTTTGCCAAATGGACACCCTAGATGAGCTAATCGGAACCTAGGCTACCTTGTGGTATCATTAAATTGAGATTTAGCAGGTTAAAATGGGGATTTGATCCCGGGTTTTCAAACAGGCGTACGCTGCGCCGCGCCCTTGCTCTTGGGCCGCGCCGCGGTACGGTGGGGAAGGAAAAGGACTGATTTTGCAAAAAATTTTGTTTTGTGGCTATATTTTCTTTTGCAGATGATGTTCAGATTGGACCATGCCTTCCTTCAGTTTCCCGCAGAGCTTGACACTTCGGTGGAGTATACCTCGCGGAGGGACGCTTTGATTCATCGCCGGGTCCTTGAGGCGACGGTTATAGACCGAGACATCCTGAGGGACGCTGGGCTCTGGGGTGCGATTGAGTCATTCCTACATCGTACCTGGACCCACGAGGAGGCATCATTCACATGCCGTGGCTGGGACAGGATCATGGCCACGGACGAGGACGTGGTCTACACGGAGCTGCTATTGGAGTTCATCTCCACTGTCCATTTCGCTCCCAGGGCGGGAGACCCACGCTCCAGGATGGTACGTTTTCGCTTGGGAGGTGTGCACCGGGAGTGCAACCTCCGGGAGTTCGGGAGGCGCACGGGCATTTACACGCCAGCGGACCTCCAGCACCGTTTCTTCACCCGGTTCTTCGGGTCATGCACTCAGGGGGAGCCGGAGCGCCCTCCCAACATGGAGGTTTGGGCACCGCTGTCCAACGTCAGGTATGAGGCAGGGGCCTCGAGGGAGAGCCACTTACGTGATCCTCTTCATCGCCTCATGCACCGCATCGTCTCCACCTCCATCATGCATCGGGAGGGGGGCGAGAAGGTGTCAGGCGATGACATGACACTTTTGTGGGTTCTCCTCGACCCGTCCCGATTCCTCCATCTGCCCTTTGCCCTCGCGATCGCTCTCTCCACCCACGCGACCGGCGCCTCCGCCAGCAGCCCATTAGCCAGGGGGTACTTCATTACCCGCCTGGCCCGTTCGTATGACATCCTTACTGCCCCAGTAGCTGCCTCTTTGACTGCTCTGCCTCCATCGCGCACTCCAGCACGCACTTTGGAGAGGATGTTGCTCATTGAGCAGTAGCGACCAGGGCAGTACATCCGGGCTCCGATCGAGCCTTCTCAGGCACCCCAGCCTGCATACGCCCAGCCCGGCAGGAGACGCCGGAGGCCAGAGCCGCCGGCACCAGAGCCGCAGCCGCAGCCACAGCAGGATGACTCACCAGCCCTTAGCCGGCTGGAGGCCAGAGTCACGCGGATTGAGGGTCAGCTCACGAGAGTCTTGGACCAGCTCGAGTGGATTGGGGAGGTACTTATTCAGACTGCATCTGCGCAGGGTCAGCGCCCCCGACCATTCCCAGCCCGGTCTCACGATCATGAGGCTGGACCATCCAGGCCGCCGGGTAGTGATTGATGTTTTCTTTTTCTTTCTTTCTTTTTTTTTTTTTTTTTTACATGTATAAACTTATGACACATCTATTTGTATGTTATTTCCTTTTTTCTGTCATGTGTGTTTTAATTTATTTGTTAAGTTGTGCATGATATACCAAATTGAGAGGGAGTTGTCTCAGACAAGTGTGGGGTCACCGTGCCCCCTCCACTTGTCTTGACCACCGGCGTGTCCTACTGTAGCGCTACAACTCCAGCATATGAATCGGGGATCTTTTTGTACGCATTATACCTGTGATATTGAGCACCAAGCAGTCCATCGTCCAAAAAGGGGTAACTCTTTCTCCCTTGCTTTGAAATAATTTTTTGTACAACGGGGACGTTGTACGGTTTTAAGTGTGGGGTGTGGATGGTCGAAAGAGATATTTTTGAAATTTTTGCAGAACTGATCAATTTTTCAATTTTTAGCAATATTTTTCAAAATTTTTAATGAATTGCAATTTTGAAATGAATGGTTTGTGATTGTGATAGCATCAATATTTTTCAAGAAATACTGTTTAGTTGTGATCATGCTATTAGTTAGTCAAATAAGTTGAGTTTTACGAGTTTAGAAGATTGAGCCGTTTTAGGATTGGAATTTAGGAAGGAAAAGTCAATCTGTGGCCTTTGTTGTTCGAGCCGGTAAGTCTAAAATGGGTGGGCCTTATGCACCTTACCACCTAAGATCGTCTGGTCTGGGATGGTATTTCTGAAAGCTCGCTACACGGACAACATCGAAAGTCATGGACAATTCCTTAATGGCCTTTAGAATCTGAACGAGTAAGTACACTATATTGTGGACAGAAAGTTTGTAATCAAGGGTTCTTTAGAAAGCCATGAATTCCAAAGAACAACTCAATTATGTTTTCACAAACTATTCCATTCTAACTCGAAGAGCAATAAGCTTTGAAACTAAACACATTCAAAAACTGTTCGATTCTCTATTATAATTTATTAAAAACTCTCTTGCTTGGGGACAAGCAAAGCACAAGTGTGGGGTGTTTGACAACGCCTAGTGATATCAAGTATTTTAGGCGTTTGTTGAGCCCTGTTCTTGGTAAAATTATATCAAATATGCATGGGTATTCTCACTTTTCGTGTCAGGACTTGTCTGGAGAAAAAGAACAGATACAGGGACTAAAAGTGTACAAAAAAGGAAAAAGTATGGAAAGAATGCAAAATCAAGAGAAGACGTACGCGCGCCGCGGATTTATCTCCTGCGCGACGCGGATGTAAGGCGGTGGAACACATTTAAATGACGAAAAAACGGGGAACGGATAAGTACGCGCGCCGCGGATTTCACATTTGCGCGGCGCGGTCACGGGAAATTTGCAACTATAAATAGAGGCATTTCCAGCCGAAAACCCTAGCAAAGACCTGGTGTAAACATCGACCTAGAAGCTCTTTGACTCGAGGATTCCATTTCAGAAGCTATAATTTGGTATTTTCATGTTTTAGATTTTATTTCATTTTAGTTAAACATTTGTAAGCTTTGAGTTGAATCTTTGGGTGTGACAACCATTGAATTCTAGCTTAGGGTTCTGTTTTTAGTAGTTTTGGTTACTGATTTGATGTTTGGATATTGGTTTGAGTGAATAAAATCATTCGGTTATCTTAAATATTGATTTTTCGGTATTTCGGATGCTTGTTGGAGTTTTGATTATTTGATTGTGATTGGATTTTGTTTGTGGCTTGGTTAGGACGGTTTTCCTTTGCTGAAAACAGTAGCTAACTTGGTTATATTGAGCATTAAATCTTGGCTATTAACTGTCTCATAGAACCGTTAGTTATTAGCTAGTTTATGCTGTGCTTGGTTTTTGCTAGTTTGAATGCCTTCAATTGCTCCTGATTCAGAGATGTACTTCTGAATTCAGAAAGTAACTAGGTCATTTGGACATAACTAAGCTTGGCTTGGGTGTTTGAATATTGTTCAAGGTAGAAAGATAGAAATTAGTTCCTCCGACTATAGCCGTGACACTATCAGTTGGTAATCTCTCATCTAGGCTAACCACGTAGCTCCTGTGGATCGACCCTGACTCCACTATACTAGTGAATGTTAGGTTATTTCTTATTTTTGACCGCATGACGACCTCTGCATGCACGTCATTAAGATGTAGAGTTCTACACAGAATATGTCCAAAGTTCAAATCTTGACACACTCAAAATATTGTTTGTGTTGCGCGATTGATGTTGGAGGAACACGTTTGTTTCTGGAATCAATATGATTACTGAATTGCTTAAAAGATCGTGTATATCACTTTCCGAATATGATATTTCAACACTATACCTGTGTATAATGAAATTCAGAATATGAGGATAATCTTTTAAGAACAATTTTTAAATAAGGCACTAAAACAGAAATCTAGAACTAGTGATATATAAATGTGAATTCTTAAGGTATGGGAGTGGATCTTTCCCACCACTCTCACCCCCTATTGCCATATCAACTTTTCTTTCTTCCATTTTTCACCAACTTTCGCTAGTGGGAACCGATATTTCTCAACCCTCAATGCCACATCAGTTTTTTAGTATTAAAATTAAATTAATAACACAATTAAATTTGAAAACAATAAATAATCTTCGAAAACGATATATAAAATATTAAAACGGTAAATAAAATCCTAAAATGAAAAATAAAAACTAAAATTTACAAAGTAAATCCTAAAACGACAATTAATTCCTGAAACGACAAATAAATACTAAAAGCGACAAATTAAAAGAATATGTGATTTTGGCCACAAGTCACGGTTCCCCACCCCTCCTTCACCATCTTTCGGACCATCTATCGCATGTCGGATCCGCCTCGCCAGTGGCCCTGCTGGCACCGCCACCCACTACTCATCACTCTGTCCACCCTTAGTCTTGATTACCCAACATAAGTGTCTGGAAATTAGCCTAAAATCATGAAAACATTATCCATGAAATCATGGAGTAGACCAAAAAGACGGTAGAGCACTAAGATAGACAATAATTTTGGGGAATGATTATAAAAAAAATATGTAATTTTTATAAAGAAAAAAATTAGATTATTGTATATTTTCATAAAAAAATAAGAATTTTCTATTAAGAAAAACCAGTATTTTCCAAATCGAGCACATAATCCCCGCTAGGGGCGCAGCCCCATTGACCTCTGTCATTTTGGTCGAACCGAGATCAAACTCGTTTTATATAAACGTGAACTCCGCACCTACTTACTTGTCTTAAAACAAGACTTGAACTCCCATCGGTAATCTTGTAATTTCATTATAGTAAAATGATCTAGTAATACCAAAATCACCAACAATTGACCTCCCACATGGTCATTGTGATGATTGACGTGAGCCAATCATATGATATGGTTTACCAGTTTTTTATATGAGTTTATGGAAAAATATATTTACAACGTAATTTATTTGTTTATTAGGAATCCTTACAAAATCTAGGAAGATTATGTAACCGCTCGTCTGTATAAGCCAACTATCTATGTTTATTGAAATATTATGATGAGAAATATTCTATATTCTATGAAGTTCAGTTTTAAGTATAATTTGGCAAGTTAAAGGGTTTTTTCTAAATGCATAAAAGTAAAATAGAAGTATATATTGGTAAGATTTGAAACGTAATGATTTAGTTGCAATTTCGTTAAAATAAGGGGCATAGCTTTGGAAGAATTAGCAAAATTCATAGTATTGAAAATACAGCCATTCCCCATATTAATGCAAGTTGACTCTCCCAAAATTTAAAATATATTGACCAAATATTATGGAGGAAGTTAAGGTGATCGATGTTTACAGTTATCATTGATGTTTTGAAAATAATTGAAATCTATCTAAAAAAGTTGAATACGTGAGAATTAAATTTTGTTGCGCATTTAGATGATAAGAAATAGAATGAAAATCATGAGCGTTGTTGACTTGTTGAGCGATAAGAGGGCAAGATTAAGAGTCAAAATGCATTTACAGTAAACTGTTTGGTAGCATTAATAAAATGTTGTTGACCAAGAGAATTACTTGATTTGTGTAGAATTATGTCAAAGCTTTATGGCACCTATTTTTTAATGTGGAGTTGTGCAGCATTAGTTTTTTGAAGGATATATTAGTCGTTCAACATTAATTTATTGTTAAAACTTCGTAGAATGTCAATTTTGTCGGGTAAGATCTAAAAATTTAGCAAATTTGGGTGTTCTAGGTTTATGGATGTTCTACTTATATTATATAGTTGGTATTATGTTGTTACAAGTAGAACGTAACAGATTGATTTTGTTACATGGAAATTCTAAGCTTTGAATCAAAAGACTATTATTAGTTATACGCAACTCAAAGTCTGTATTTTTGTTTGTTTAAAATATTGCTGACACAAAATTTTTAAAATATTTTTGTTTGTCTCTTAGATCTATGAATGTTGTGTTTAAACGAATAAACTTTGCTATCCAGAAAAGGCTAGCGGCGCAGCTTGTTTCCCGTTTGCCTACCGTCTCTATGTAATTATACAAATATATGCTTAGATGGGGTTTTTCAATCAAATAGTAAACAATTAAATATATAAATACTTCTCTATTACACAAAAGCGAAAAAAGTGCTTTGTATATAAATAAAAGAGAAATCTTATATCTTCCTAAATTTTTCTCCTAAATATCCTTCTAACCATATAAAATGATGACAAATGTCATATTCAATAAAGTTAATAATATTTTAATCCACTTGTCACTATTTTACATGGTTAGGTGGATAGTTAGGAGGAAAATTTAGGAGGATATAAGATTTCTCTAAATAAAAGTGTTAATATCTATACATTCCCATTTACCAATAAATGAAGAAAAAAAGAAACAAATATAGTTGAAAAAGAAGAAGATCAAATCCATCGAACATATCAAAAGTTACCAAAAACATATCCTTAATACTTACAAATTAGTGAATTACAACCCTATTATTAGTTTATTCAAATTATTATATAATAAATCCGTCTCTGTTAAATATTTCGAAACACAAAACATATGACGAAACTTTTAATCATTATATCTACTACAAAAGCAGTCATTTATCATTATAAAAACTTTTCAACATCGCCATCCGTGGGACTCGAACCCACGACCACGTGGTTAAAAGCCACGCGCTCTACCAACTGAGCTAGAACGGCTGGACAGTAGTAGCTTCAAAAGAAATCAAAATAATGTATATCAATTATTTGATATTGGAGGCAAAGGCAGTTTCATAGGTTTCCTGAATTCAACCTCATGAATCACCGATTCATGGTACACAATTGCACAAATACCTAGGGATGCTAAATAACCGCAATCGAAAAAACTCAACGAAGTTATTATTGAATCTAAATTAGTTTATGAAATTTAAAAGTTTATTTGTGTAAGCACCCGAATATTTGCTTTTCAATTTGGGCACTGATTCATTAGACCGACCATTAATGGATGACCAAAGGGTCAAACAATTTTAAACACAATAAGTTCCACGTAAGGTGAAACACGACATTAAAGCGTTTAAAATTTCATTTGAAATAAAATAGTTATGCTTTAATCCATTGAGTTCGAATCTATTCCAAGACCCATGAAAGATCAATTGTGACATTAATAATATTTTAAGCACGTCATGTTTTGAACACTAGATAGTGACACTATCATGAGTATGCTAGCGATGCTATGAAGAGTCAACACTATTAACGACGCTAAGGTTATGGTTAGCGACGCTAATCTCAGGCGGATAGATTTCTTTATATGGTCTGATGTCGGTCATTGGGCTTAACAGCCATTGTGCTACTTCTGGAGAAGGGAACTGGTGAAGGAAGATTTAAAGAAGGGTGATCTAATCATCACATGTTGCTAAATTGAAGGTAATTTCTATTTCTTGAAGGTATTATTAGTTGTAAGCAAGGATGAGTTTAATCTCAGTAAACCCTGGCTGTTAAGGATCCTTTGTGATCAGTAAAACGAGTAGTAAGTTAATTGAAAGGTGATTCATGGTGTATTGTGTCCTGATTTGAATATATTGGTGAATTGGTGGAAATTAGGGTTTAATCCCAACCCTAGTTGTGTTATGGTTGAAATCTAAAGTAGTAATACCTCTGTAGAGTAAAATGTAAACATAAGGAGACAAACCTGTAACTCAAAAGGTGTCTGAAGCACTTCAGTCGAGAATCTATTTAGAGTTTTTTATAACGGCGCTATTAAAGAACCATAGCGACGCTATGGTTGAAGTTCATAGATAGCGACACTATGGCTATGTCATAGCGACGTTATAAATGAAGTTCTTCAGTAGTGACACTATACTATAACATAGTAGGATGCCATAACATTCATCACAAAATGAAGTACGCTGCCAAAAATGCATATAACATATTACATTTCTAAAAAAGTCCTAAAAAGGAAAGTATGTTTCCACAAAATACATGCAATATATGCTATTGTCATAAGTTATAACATAGTATAATGCTATCAAATTTCTCAAAAGGAAATTATGTTTGTTGTATGTAAGTATGCATGTGAATATACAACTTTGAAACGAAAGTACGATGCTATTAAAGACATCCAATTGATGTGTACGTTTTAAACGGTTAACCTCCTCAAGTGACCTATTTGATAGACATAACTCGACTTTTTCCCTTTGGAAAGCTAAAAAAACTTAAGAGACATTCTAAACTAATTCGGAAACATTATAGGGCTACGATGTCATTTTCTTTTAAAATTATTAAAAATATGTTTAGCATGCCACAAGTAACTTATTTTTTGAGATTTTTAGGTTATGATTAATAAGCCAAAAAGTAGTTGATAAACTAGTTTTTAAGAAAATTATTTAAACTAGCATTTTAACGAGGTTATTGAGTTTTATCTTTACAAATATACCCTTAATATTAGAAAATCCCTTTTGTGTTATCTTAATTTACCAATTATTACATATTTAAATAATACGGACAAAATCACAAAAGCTATATATTTTATTTTATTTACTCGAAAACAAAAACTAATATTCAAGTTTATCAATTGTTTTTTGCTAGTTTTCACCTGAACATAGTTATTGAATAACTCTTAATTTTAGTATATACTTTAATAAAATATATACGTATTTGTATTATGATTTTGAATCATCTATATATAATTTTACATTTTGAGGCTATTTTAGGGTTAACGTCATAAAATGACAACCAATTATACATAATTTGCTTATTAGGTTACTTATATTTTAATTGTATTCAATATGTCGTTAATTTTTATTTCTGTGTTTTAATTATACCTTTATAATAGATTTTAACCGGATAAATTGATACTGAATCCTACATGTTGTCCACTATGCCATTTAATATAACATAATTTATTTATTTAAGTCATTCTGATACTGACATTGCACCCATAATTACATCGAATTTGACAGAATTATTCGATTGAAATGCACTCTAATGATGTAATGAGAGCACACGAAAAATGTTAATGACCTATTGAATACAATTAAAAGATAAATAATCTAAAGAGTAAATTATGTATTATTAGTTACTATTTTATGACATTATCCCACTAATTTATTAGTATTTTTTGCCGATCGTTATATTTTATAAACTAACTTTTCAGCTAACTTCTAACATTTTTATTCTAACGTATGTCAAATAAACATGTAGGATTGGCCTGTTTGGTTTTAGGAATGAACTTATTGAAGGCCCAAATATACAAATACAAGTTGTGAAAGGTGTGAGCTGTTTGGTTCATATTTAGCCCATGAAAATTGATTAAGCTTAAAATACAAAATTACAAAATCAAAAGAGTCGAGAGGAGCCAGAGAGGACTTTTTGATATTCCCTCCGAAATTTTTATATGAGCGAATTTGTAACATATTTTGTATACAGTTGATTTAATAACAATGTGAAAATACCCATTGATAAAAGAAAATTGTTGCCAAAATAAGAATTGAATATAGAGTAAATTACAATTTTGGTCCCTGTGGTTGTCCCAAAATTTCACTCTTGGTCATCCTTTTGGTTTTTCACGCTGATGGTCCCTGTGGTGGCAAAATTGTTACAGATTTGGTCCTTGGTCCAAGTGAAAAGACCACACTACCCTTATGAATTTCTTTTTCATTTTTGTTTAATCTAATATTGATTATTAATTAAAAAAATCATCCACCCCTCCTCCCCCTTCTTCTCCGACCGAAAAGCATAAGGTCTAACCATTTGTAAAAATATTCTGCAAGGTAACGGCGGGTTCTCCTTTCTCTCGGATATCAGGTGCCGTAATCACCGGTGACGATTGACGCAGCAATAATAACTCCGATGAGAAGCTAGAGATGCCGGTTGCCATCGACGGTACTACCCATTTTGATCTGGGTTTGCATCAAGTATTGATTTGGGTTTTAATCGTATCTGAATATCACCTCCTCTTCACCTCGTTTGCTTTTTCTACACATCAGTTCACTTGGTGGGTGTATTTCAAGTTTCTATTTGGGTTTGTTGTAGAAGTTGTTCCAATGGAGACAAACGTCAACACACACAGCAAAATCATAACTTCCTCCACCAACTACTGTTCGCGGCAGTAGGGAAACAAGGGTACCCGTATGCTCCAAAACAGAGGCGGTGCAGGCAGGAGAACATGAAATTTTATACAATACAACGGTTGCACACATATTAGGGCAAAATAACGATTTGGATGCTGATCGGAAGGTCACATATGGATAGGGGAAATGCAACAAGCTTCAGATAAATCGGTTATAATTAGTGAAATTCTCGACCCAAGAACCAAAAATCTATTATCAATGTCAAGAATTAGCGATTACGTTTTATCAAATGAGCTCGTTAGCATGGCGTTAGCGATGCTTGCAGAAGATCGCCAAATCAAGGACGTCATTGATGAACTTTTTGCCGAAGAGGTACATTTACAGTTTTACTACTAATTAACGCATTATTTTTCCGAATTGTTTGCGTTAATTGGTAACAAAATGAAACATGGTGAAAATACGTGACCTAATTTGTGATTTGGGGGAAATAGGGGAACGAGATGCACATAAGGCAAGCGGATTTGTACATTAAAGAAGGTGAAGAATTGAGTTTTTATGAAATACTTTTGCGTGCGAGATAAAGGAGAGAGATAGTGATTGAGTACCGTTCTGGGTACGTGCTTTAGAGAGAGAGAGAGAGTTGCTACCCTTCCTTCGTTTTTTCTGGAATCGTGAACCTCAAGGAGCCACCATCGCATCCTACTACCACCGCTGCCCATCATCGGCGGCGTTTTCCTCATTTTCCGGCAGCGCAGATCCGACATCGGTGGAGTAGCGGCGGCGTTTACTGGAGCGATCGGTGGTGGTCGGGGAAGATGACCGGAAGTGGTGATCGGAGGAGATGTTTTTTTTTCCTTTTTTTTAATTTATTTAATAAATAATACATAAAAGAAAAATGAAAAAGAAAATAAAAAGGGTATATTGGTCATTTACCTGGCCAAGGGACCAATAGTGTAAACAAAGTGTAGTTCAGGGACCATCAGCGTGGAAAAACGAAACGATGACCAAAAGTGAAATTTCATGCAAACCACAGGGACCAAAATTGTAATTTACTCTTGAATATATAAACGGAGCACTAGTAGTTGGCAAAGTTAGGCTAATGGTTGTTTTTGGGTACTTTTAATAACCGAAACTGCGTCGCTAATTGTGGGAAAACCCCTTCCTAAGTACATGTGAGTCGCATTTAGCGACAGAATCCGTTGTTGAAGGGTAGCAATTGGTTGCCGATAAATTTGACACCACTAGTCGTATTCTAGTAGTGTTACAAGTCTTGAAAAACACGATCTAATGTTGTATAAACTCTCATGGAGACCCAACCTGTAACGACCCAAATTTAATAATATAAATATGTAAAACAAGGTGTGTATAATTTAAAGTTTTATGTATATTTTATGAGAGAGTATGTTGTAAGGGTAAATTAGTCATTTTACCTTAAGAAGGGTAATTTGGTCATTTGACCATATACAAAAATTATTATAAAAGTATAATTCTAGTTTGGACCAAAAATGTAAGAATTATAGCTTCATGTGGCCAAATTTAATATTAGTGCCAAAAGTCCAAAGAATGAAAGTCCAGGGGCTGAAATGTCATTAAGGCAAAGTATGGAAAATATAAATATGAGAAAATATCTCATAAATGGACATAAAAATCAGAAGAGAGCCCAGGGAATTCTCTGGAAGAAACGGGAATACGCATTCGCGGAGAAGAGCAAGGATTGAAGCAAGAAATCAAGGGTTTAACTTGGAATTTGTAATTTCAAGCTTCTAAGGTAAGAAAATTATCAACCCTAAGTTTAGCTCTTCAAGTTCTGTGGGTAAACTACAAACTGAAATTTAGTACAAAGTTGCTATGATGAAATCATATGTTCCATCTAGCTCAAATCAACACAAGGAACGAATTTTCAACCATAAATTTTGGTTAATTCCATGGAAATGGGTTTGAGCTCAAGAACCCTAGAAATGGGTTTCTGGAACTGAAATTAGTTTCTATGGTTTTATTAAGTCATATATGTTATAAATGAAGTGAGAAATCGGTTCCATCTTTAAAAATTGATCAAAATGGTTTTTGGTGTTAAATTGGGTTTTCGGGAATGATTTTAAGCAAAGAGGATGAAATTTGTGAAAAAGATGTTTAAAACTAAGTGTAAGTTGGTATTTAGGGCCTAGATATGACCCTAAACCAATTAAGTCAAATATTAAGAACATATCTTAAAATCATCAAAGTATGTTGCTATTGTTGAAAAATTGGAATTTTGTTCAAAAGCCTTAGAACTCAATTTCACATGATCAAATTAATTCTAAGGGGTTTTAATGAGTTCCAAATGTGGAAATTGTTGAAATACGTCAGTAGAAGTGATTAATATTGGACAATTTCAGTTTTTGAATCAAAAATGCAAAAACGGGAATGTTTGAAAAAAATAATCAAAATCTATGATTTTTATGGTTAAAAACATGAAGTAAATGAATGGTTTTGGTCTTGGAACAAACCCTAGGGATTAAGACGTGAATTAAGGGCTTAATAAGGGAAAATGGAAATTTGTAGCATAAAAATCTGGAGATTCTGGACTGCTGCTCAGCAGGCACGGTGCGCCCCTCACCTGGGCGCGGTGCGCCCCTGCGGCAGAGTGAAAATGCAGTTTTTCTTCAAGTCTCCTGCCAAGTGATTTTAGTTTTTGAGATTTTCTTCAATACTTGTCCGTTTGACCTCAAATTTTAAACATAGGTCTAATATGTTATGAAACTTCATGAAAAATTGTCGGAATCGAAATACGACCCCCCAGGGTACTGTAGCAAAATACGTATAAAATACAACTTAACTAAAGTTGGTCATTTAAAAGTTATAGACTTGTTATGACCCAAGATGGTATTATAAGGACTCTAATGAGTTATAGAATCAGTTAGCATTAATGTTAATGTATAACATGTTAAATATAGGTCCATGCCAAGTGACTAATGGATCAAAAGAGTATAAATACAAGGAACGTGTAGCCAATTTTCTAGCAATACGTGAGGTGAGTACATGCAGTATTTTTACCTATTCTGGGGTACATGGCAAGTAAGTATTTTCAAGATTTCTTATAAAATTTCTATATGTGAAATTATATGCAAGATTATTATCTCTAACTCGTTTGTGAAAGTATAATGTTATATTTGAAGTTATGTTTTGGTCTATGAACCAAACATGTGAAAGTATATGTTTAATACAAGTTATACATGTTTGAAAGTATGGATAGGCATATAGCCATAAAATGTTTAAGAAGTATGATTTGGCTACAAATTTTATATGTTTTCAAGTATGAAAGGGCATATAGCCACAAGATGTTTAGAAACTATGATTTTGGCATTAAGCCTAAAATGTTATAAAGACATGTTTTGAACATATAATTTATGTGAAACGAAAGTTATGTATTTGGCATCTAGACACAAGTAATATGTTTATGAGAAATGTTCAAACAAGCAGCAAGTTTTTGTATGACTTGTAATTATACCAAGCAGCGTAGGTAAGGGAACTATGTTCCAACCTACCCGGGTTAGGTAAGGGGTCTACTGGGGAAAAAGCCCCATCGCGAAGTAGATCGCCTCAGCACTTCTATGGTGAGGATTGATCCGTTCTTTCTAGCCATAGAGACTTGGGGTATCACTTATAGTGATTAAAGCCCTAAGTATAAAAATCCAGCAAGCTTATAAAACCAGTCAAATAAAGTAAGAAAGATGTTATTTTATTAAAGTATGTTGTAAAATGAGTTTTAAGAGGTAAAGAGTTATAGTAAGTTGCTATTATAAAGTTTTGAAAGAAGATATCTTTGCAAGGTATGACATGTAATGATTTTGAAAAAGTAAAGAGCTATGGTATAATATTATTATAAAACTTTGAAAGATGTTTTATGTCTTAAGTTTTATAAAAAGGTTGGAAAAAGAAGTTAAAAGTTTGAGTCTAAAACTCATGTAACTCACGAGACATTATTGTCTTACGTATTTTATGTTTTTGCCATGTATTCCAGGTTAAAAGCTAAAGTATATTTGGCAGAAGTTTAGCTGGAGTGCAGCCCGAGTTAGCTCCCGTCTTGGACTCAAGGTTTAATCCTTTCTTGCTTACTATGGTTAGTTTTGATATGGATTTGTACACCCATTGTTTTCAAACATGTAAATTGTCGGTTTTTGATAAACCGTAATTTTTTGTATTTATGAAATTTTATGAAAAACCATAGTATTTACAAACAGTACAAATGGGGTGTCTCAAGTTGGTATCAGAGCCATAGTTTAAGCGAATTAGGATTGGCTTGTTCCACTCCTAGGCTTAAACTCATGCTATAGAAATGTTAGTTTATGAAAGTATGCTATATGATGTCTTAAATGATTAAGACATTATGCATTATCTAAAATATGTAGATATATAACACTAAGAAGTGTTAAGTTAACGTTTAAAGTGAGCAGAAATCTGAACGTTAGGAAAATTATATGATATTTTCCGTAACCGTCTAAATTTATTAAAGGCTATGTTATAAAGTAGTAAGATTTCTAGTACTGAACACCATATATTTATAATGGTGTTATATGTTAAAAGAACCAGTGTCCCATGACAACGCTATCGTCACACGCGTCAAAAACAATTTATAACCCACTTTAACTATGTAGATAGGGCAAGCGGGGTCGAGTCCAAGGATTTAGTGGTTAACTTTTAATGAGTTGTAAAGTAAATTTTTACGGTGATGGTAAAAATATTGAGATTGTAACTTGAGATTAAAGAAAGAATTACTTCCGGTTTAGTTATCAACAATTAGTTTCACATGTTTTATTACGATGATTCCGATATAATTACTTTGACATAATTACAGTTTACTGACAATTACTATTACTCAGGTAAATACATAACATGTTGAATCAATTATTTGTCTTTGTCTAACAATTAAGTAGATTAGGCACAAACAATGGTATAGCAATATTATGTTTTATCTAGGCGATAGTAACGTTACAACTTATTAGCATATTGATTTGGCACAAAGTATATTAACTGATTATCCGTCTTAGCTTGTTATTTAGGTGAGATAGGCACGAATAATATGTTGGTAATACTATGTCTTGAGAAGATGATAATAAGTAGAAGTAAACACAAATGATTCACTAGTTGTATTCAAAGAGATAAGAGTTTAAGAATTACAATAGTAAAACACTTGTCGGAATCAAAGTAAAAAACATGCTATACTAAGAGTTGGATAACATTACCGGAAGTAATCTGAAGAGATTAGCCTTCCATTCGTGTGATGAGCGTAAAGATGGTCTTGGTGTTCCTTGACATGTGCCTTGATGCGGTTATCTTCCAAATTATCTTGAATTACAACAAGAATTACCACCGAGAGGGATGATATTCTGATTTTAAACAACTAGTTAAGAGATGTTTCAAGCTATTCTAACTGATAGAGAGTGTTTGAGTATCCTTATTACAAATAGAGTGAATTGGTGTTTAAATCCGTGCATAGTAGGTCTCTATTTATACTAACTGAACACAGGGCTCGCGTCGCGACCAAAGGGTCCGTCGCGTCGCGAGGGTGCTTGGCTGGTGGTCGGTGCACCTTTTGTCGGGTTAGTGCGTCTTTGCTGGTATGTCGAACTTTCCATCGCGTTCACTTTTGGTCGCGTTCACTTTTGGTCGCGTCGCGAAGATGCTTAGCTGGTCTGGCTAGTGGCTTTGTTGGTAGTCTCGCGACTAAGAATTAGGTATGGTCGCGTCCTATGTCTTCGCGTCGCGACCTGGGTATCCGTCGCGGCGCGATTGCTGTAGCATTTTGTGTCTTCTGCCTTGTTTTTCTTCAAGTCGCGAGTGCTGTATATTTTACGTGTATTTCGCCTTTTTACTCTTCGGTTTTGAGCATCACTTCCTTGGGTTTGTTCTTTTATAGTTCTTGGGTCTTGTTCCTGAAATTAAACCATACATGTTAGCTCACAAATCCCTCTTGTTTTCCTCACACCAGCAGCTCCGGAGAACTCTGTTCAAGTTAAACATGAATCGTAATTCATGTTTAGCCACCTGTTAATATAAGCCTGTTTTGATATTGAGCTTATCAGGATTTCCTATGGTGAAAACCATAGTTCTGGCAGATTTGCATCTGCAACACAGCAGTGGGCTGTGATGTGCAGTGTATGAAGAATGAGATATTCTCTCGTTTTAGCTTGCAATTGTTGTGAGGATGTCTGGGGACTGTAGACAAATTAATCATAATTCTATTGAGAGAATTAATGATATCTTAATAGGATTTCCCCGTGATTTGTGAGATGTTTTCTATGTGAAAACAAATGGCTGGCATGGGTTAGTGTTGACCCGACAGTAGATCTATTATCACCGCCAGACTGTTGGGAGTCTGTGGTGTGCATCAGGAGCTGCCGTTGGAATGTGAGCTTTTGCCTATTTGTTTATGAAAACATGCATTCTTATAAAATGTGATTGTTTGGTTTTAACAGATGAGGTAGGTTAGACGGGTCTGTCTGAACCATATCTGTTATGAAGAAGCATTTTGCATGTTTTAAGGCGGTTTTTGGGTTCTTTTATTTTGCACAAAAAGATAGTTTTTGTGTGCCTCTGAGCGTATTAATGCGATAAAACAGTCTTTAAATGATAGTGTTTTATTGTAAAAATAAAACACTATCAAAATACTACACACTTGAGGTTTGCTTGTCCTCAAGCAAAATTGAGTTTTTCGCAAAAATAGTTTTTTTTTTTTTTTTTTTTTTTTTTTTTTTATATTACGGTCGATCATTTGATACATTGGTCGCTGAACTGACTGCCAGCATGTAGATCGCTTTCTGTAATATAATCAACAACACAAACAAACGTCATTCTGAACAATCACAAAATAAACAAACATAAATTCACACCACACAATAGTTAGAACCAACAGTAAATAAAACACAGTAGTATCTAAAAGTTCACACTAAATTGGAAATAAAAAGATAAATACTCACTCATCATCCTCATCATCATAATGGGTCCCCGATGGTCCCGCCTGGTCTCCTGTAGGATGGCTACCTGTGTACCAGTCAGGTACCGGTGGAACGGTACTCGGGTATGGATACTGTGGCTGGAATCCCTGCTGGTGGAAGAAGTCGGTCATGGAATCCGCCATCCACTGGTGCTGTACCTGATGAGCTAGATGCCACTCCTGATGGGTCAGATGCCACTCCTGCATCTGTCGGTAAATCGTCCCGAGGTTGACCTCGGGCTCTGGATCCTGTGGCGGGACAGGAGACCTCTGGCGCTGTCGCTGGCGGCGTCTGGGAGGTGGAGGTGGTGCTTGAGCAGCCTCGGGTGCCTGCTCATCCTGATCTGGCTCGGCGAGTACGAATACGCCTGGTACTCCTGACTGTCTGATCACTCGCATAGTCTCCAGGTACTGACGTCCGATGGCTCTCGGCTCTCTCGGGGTCATGGACCGCATCGCTGGCAATGCTGTGATGCCATATGAATGAGCCAGTCGGGTGATCAGATGACCACCACAAAGGGGGCTAGAAGCGCGGGCCCCTGTGGCCTTGCGGGCCAAGAAAACGCCAGTGAATACGGGAGGTTACAGTGCCTCCCTGGTGTCAAAAGACACCACAAATAAAACAGATCTGCTGCAGGAACCTTCTCGCAGCCCTTCCGTTGATTGACGGAAGTAGCAACGAGACGGTGTAACACTCGATGTATCGGAGAGCGGATCGCACTCTCCACTGCAGTCTCAGGGAGGTATAAAGTACTGGCAATTCCCCCCCAAAATTCTTCATTAACCAACTCCTCGGGTGGGCTGGTGATGCAGTGAGCCAGATAATCCCTAAACTCCGGTGTACGGACGTCACTATGTGGATAGAGACCCAGTCTCCATCCCAGCTCGACAACGCTACACTGTCTCGGCTCTCCTCCAAGTCGGAAAGAGAGACCGGTACGAACAAACATGTCCTCCTCAGTAGGATTAAAAGCAACCGTGGAAAAGAACTCGAGCATCAGCTCTTTGTAGCTGTGCTCTCGAATCTGAAATAAGTTTCTCCACGCCAGACTGGTGTATGCGCCATCGGTCTTGACCAAATATTGGTCAAGAGCTGCTGTAATCCCCAGGGTATTAGCAAAATTCCAGTCTAATACCAGGGCTGGCTCCACGTCTCTTCTTTTGAATCTTTCCAAATTTGCCTCGTATGCATTTTTCCTCACCGCTGGAATGGTATTTGGGAACCGTAACCATTGATGTGAAGCGATGTCGTCCCTTTCAACTGGTTGTTGGCGTTGTTCCCTTCTGCGGGCCATATCTGCAAAATTCCAAGTTATACAAATCATCAATCCAGTTTAACAAGCACGAAAAATAGCAAAAACGAACAAATTTTTCAGCCCCTGCCAAGCCTTCGCGACCTGGTCGCGTCCAGGTCGCGTTCAGCTTCAAGTCGCGAGGAGGGTCCCTGTCGCGATCGCGAGGGCGGAACGGACCGAACGGGATCGAAGTTTTCTCCTGTTTTGCTCAGTTTTGACTCAATGCATTAAGTCCACAAGGTTCCTAAGTGATATATCTAGCATATACAAGCATCAATTTAGAAGATTAACAACATTTACACAAACCCGATCGGAAACCTAGGGTCGGCTAACATTTCGTGCGATTTCACTAGGATTGAACATGTACCAACTTAAATCGAGAGTAGAGGAAGGATATACGTACCTTGGATGATGATCTACGCGAGAAAAAATGATGAAAATCGGTGATTTGGTCGAAAATTTACCCGGCCGTGAGAGAGATCGCGAAGAGCAAGAGGGTGAAAGTGACGGCGGCTGCTAGGGTTATGGTTTTATACCTGATTTACGTTCCTTCGCGACGGATGCATGGTCGCGACAGAGGTGTTGGTCGCGGCGCGAGCACTGTAAAATGGTATTTCCTGATCGCGATTTTTCTGCTCTCGCGGTCGCGAAGAATTTTCGTCTCGTCGCGAGGGGTATCCAGAGGGCTATTTTTTTCATTTTTCAATCTTGTTTTTATACCCTCTTTTTACCTGTATGTCCGTACATTTAATACACACAATTTTTATGTTTTTTATGTTTTTATAAAATAAAACACACTAAAATCAAATTATCAAGCATAATAAAAACACTAATTATACAAACTACACACTTATGCTTTGCATAAGTGTAAATGAGGGTTTGCAGTGAACACTCCCACAAAGTTCTCGGGTTGCCTCCCGAAAAGCGCTAAGTTTAACGTCTTCAGCCGGACGCAGTACCTTATGTTCAAATGGTCAGAGTTGTGGGTTAATTAAAGCAATTTTTTCAAACACCACTTTTGAGTTATCCACCATTTGAACGTAAGGCTTTAACCGTTGTCCATTGACTTTAAACGGTTCTCCTCCCTTTTCTGGTTTGATTTCTATTGCACCATGTAGTGCAACATCGGTTATAACATATGGACCAGTCCATTTACTTTTTAGTTTTCCAGGGAATAATTTGAGGCGTGAATCGAATAACCATACTAATTGTCCTTTGTGAAATTGTTTTCGGACAATGTGGCGGTCATGAAAGTCCTTTGTTTTTTCCTTGTAAATCTTCGAACTCTCATATGCCTCTTTTCTTATTTCTTCCAGTTCTGATAACTGGAATTTTCTCTCTTCACCTGCATCAGTTAAATTGACATTAGCATTCTTGATTGCCCACATGGCACGATGCTCGATCTCTACAGGTAAATGGCATGGCTTGCCATACACGAGTCTATACGGGGACATTCCTATGGGTGTTTTATATGCTGTCCGATAGGCCCATAGAGCGTCATCTAATCGAATGGACCAGTCCTTTCGGTCTGGTCTAACTGTTTTTTCGAGAATTCTTTTAATTTCTCGATTAGAGACCTCTGCTTGTCCACTTGTCTGTGGATGATATGGTGTACCAATTTTGTGGGTAACACCATAGTGTTTTAACAGTTTTGCAAAATGCCGATTTTTAAAATGAGAACCCCCGTCACTTATGATGGTTCGAGGGATCCCATGTCTAGAAAAAATGTTCTTCTTGACAAATTTGCATACGACACTATGGTCGTTTGTTCTGGTGGCTTCAGCTTCCACCCATTTGGACACGTAATCGACAGCTAAAAGAATGTACAAATTTCCAAATGATGTGGGGAATGGTCCCATGAAGTCAATGCCCCAAACGTCAAAAATTTCAACAATTAATATCGGGGACATTGGCATCATGTCTCGCCTTGAGATTCCCCCCATCTTTTGGCATCTATCGCAAGCTTTGACATAAGTGTAAGCATCCTTGAATAGAGAAGGCCAGAAAAAACCACTTTGGAGAACTCGGTGCCCAGTCTTTTTGGCACTGAAATGTCCTCCACAAGCATATGAGTGACAGTGACGGAGAATGTCCGTCTGTTCATCATCTGGTACACATCTTCTTATAACTTGGTCTGCTCCTATTTTGAACAGATCTGGATCCTCCCACATATATTGCTTGGTTTGGGAGAAAAAGTATCTCCTTTGTTGAGTGGTCCAGTGTTGTGGTGTTTGTCCTGTTACAAAATAATTAACCAAATTAGCAAACCATGGTAATTTTTGCACAGAAAATAGTTGTTCATCAGGAAAATCTTCTCGTATTGTTTCTCCTTGAATTTCATCTGTTTGGATTCTGGAAAGATGATCGGCCACCACATTTTTAGATCCCTTTTTGTCTCGGATCTCTATATCGAATTCCTGCAACAACAGTACCCACCGAATGAGTCTTGGTTTTGTTTCCTTTTTTTCCATCAGGTGACGGATGGCACTGTGTAGAAGCAAATAGCACAATTAGCCGAACAACTGGGGAAAAGAGAAGAAGGAAAATTCCCAAGCAACACGACTGTGAATCCTTCCCACAGTCAACGACCGGGAAAAGAACACCAAGTCAACCAAGTCATATCTTTACGAAGCGGGAAGAAAGTCGACAATCAGGTAAGTTCTCTTCCTAACCCAACTTTAGAAGAGGAAAGTGACACCGAAGAAATATACAATGAAAAAGAGGAACTAGAAAAAATTTTAAAAGAAAAAGAAATAGAAATTGAACAAAACAACATCGCACCATATCCTTCAGCCCTTGAACCATCGACTTCTAAGGACACAAAACGGACTAAATCAGAAGACATGTGGGAAGTCTTTTCCCAAGTCAAAATCAACATTCCTTTAGTCAAACTAATTAGAGAAGTCCCCTCATACGCGAAATTTCTGAAAGACTTATGTATTCAGAAAAGAAAGTTAAAATCGCGTCTCCCAAAGAAAGTAGACTTAACAGAACACGCAAGTTCTATAGTCTCCAACTCTCTTCCTCCTAAACTCAAGGACCCAGGAGCACCCTTAATCTCTGTCACCATAGGAAACATAAACATAAAAAAAGCACTTTTAGACCTTGGAGCAAGTGTCAACATTCTTCCAGGGAATTTGTTTGATCAGTATGAACTAGGCAATCTAGAACATACTGACATCATTTTACAACTTGCTGACAAATCCACGAAAATCCCAAGAGGAATGTTGACCGATGTTATAATCAAGGTGGATGAATTTTACTATCCAGTTGACTTCTTAGTGCTTGATACTGAACATACTTATAAGGAAAGTCAAGCCTCAATTATTTTGGGACGACCATTTTTAGCAACAATGAACGCCCAAATTAATTGTAGAACAGGAGCAATGGATATCGCCTTTGGGAACAGAAAACTCCGATTAAATGTTTTTAATACATTTAATAATTCATCAACAGAACATGAATGTTATCAAGTTGATGTAGTTGATGACTTAGTGCATCAAGCTACACCAACCATCTTAAGATCTGATAATTTGGAAGGTTTTCTTAACAATACCAGGGTTGAGGACATGGACATAAAAGAAGTACACATGATCGAAGAGGTTTTTCAAACACAGCAATGGAAGACACCATGGATCCCACAAGTGGAAAAATTACCCACGAATTTTTCAGCACCGCTAAAATCATCCTTTGAAGTACCACCTGTCTTAGAATTGAAAACACTACCTAAACATTTGAAATATTCATTCTTAGGACCTAACAAAACTCTACCTGTAATAATTTCTGCTGATTTAACAGGTGCTCAAGAGGAAACTTTGTTAGAAGTGTTGATGAAATACAAGGAAGCTATTGGATGGACAATAGCTGATCTGAAAGGAATAAGTCCAGCGACGTGTATGCACCGAATCATTACTGAAGAAGGCACGAAACCAGCACGAGAAACACAAAGACGATTGAACCCAAACCTCAGAGAAGTAGTCAAGAAAGAGGTACTTAAATGGTTGGACGCCGGCATTATTTACCCAATATCTGACAGTGATTGGGTAAGTCCAACCCAAACAGTGCCTAAGAAATCAGGAATCACAGTAGTCGAAACAGAAGATGGAGAGAAGATGACCACCAGACCAATCACAGGGTGGAGAGTATGCATCGACTACCGCAAGTTGAATGCTGCAACGTTAAAGGATCATTTCCCACTCCCATTCATCGACCAAATAGTCGAAAAACTATCTGGAAAAAAATTCTACTGTTTTCTAGACGGATACTCGGGATACAACCAAATTGCCATCCATCCCGAGGATCAGGCTAAAACAACCTTTACTTGTCCTTATGGCACCTTTGCTTTTCGAAGGATGCCATTCGGATTATGTAATGCTCCCGCCACGTTCCAACGTTGCATGATGGCTATATTTTCTGATATGGTGGGAGAATCGCTAGAAATTTTCATGGATGATTTTTCGATATTTGGCTCCTCTTTTGAAAATTGTTTAAAATAGCTAGAGAAAGTACTAAAAAGATGCACAGAATCTAATTTAATTTTAAGCTGGGAGAAGAGTCATTTCATGGTCAAGGAAGGAATTGTACTTGGGCATGTCGTTTCAGAACGCAGTTTTGAAGTCGATAGAGCCAAAGTACAAATCATCTCCACTCTTCCCCCACCAAGCTCGGTAAAAGGCATCCGTTCCTTTCTTGGACATGCCGGATTTTATCGACGATTCATCAAAGATTTTAGTACCATCTCTAAACCACTGTGTAAATTGTTGTTAAAAGACGCACCATTTGTCTTTGATAACGACTGTCAAGAAGCATTCACCATTTTGAAACATAAATTAACTGAAGCACCAATTTTGCAAGCACCTAATTGGCTTCTTCCTTTTGAGATAATGTGTGATGCTAGTGATTATGCAGTAGGAGCAGTCTTGGGACAAAGGGTGGACAAGAAACCGGTGGTCATTTGCTATTCAAGCAAAACATTTTCTGAAGCACAACTCAATTATACCACCACAGAAAAAGAACTATTGGCAGTTGTGTACGCTTTGGATAAATTTAGATCTTACATTTGGGGATCTAAAGTTATCCTGTACACCGATCACAGTGCCATCCGTCACCTGATGGAAAAAAAGGAAACAAAACCAAGACTCATTCGGTGGGTACTGTTGTTGCAGGAATTCGATATAGAGATCCGAGACAAAAAGGGATCTAAAAATGTGGTGGCCGATCATCTTTCCAGAATCCAAACAGATGAAATTCAAGGAGAAACAATACGAGAAGATTTTCCTGATGAACAACTATTTTCTGTGCAAAAATTACCATGGTTTGCTAATTTGGTCAATTATTTTGTAACAGGACAAACACCACAACACTGGACTACTCAACAAAGGAGATACTTTTTCTCCCAAACCAAGCAATATCTGTGGGAGGATCCAGATCTGTTCAAAATAGGAGCAGACCAAGTTATAAGAAGATGTGTACCAGATGATGAACAGACGGACATTCTCCGTCACTGTCACTCATATGCTTGTGGAGGACATTTCAGTGCCAAAAAGACTGGGCACCGAGTTCTCCAAAGTGGTTTTTTCTGGCCTTCTCTATTCAAGGATGCTTACACTTATGTCAAAGCTTGCGATAGATGCCAAAAGATGGGGGGAATCTCAAGGCGAGACATGATGCCAATGTCCCCGATATTAATTGTTGAAATTTTTGACGTTTGGGGCATTGACTTCATGGGACCATTCCCCACATCATTTGGAAATTTGTACATTCTTTTAGCTGTCGATTAAGTGTCCAAATGGGTGGAAGCTGAAGCCACCAGAACAAACGACCATAGTGTCGTATGCAAATTTGTCAAGAAGAACATTTTTTCTAGACATGGGATCCCTCGAACCATCATAAGTGACGGGGGTTCTCATTTTAAAAATCGGCATTTTGCAAAACTGTTAAAACACTATGGTGTTACCCACAAAATTGGTACACCATATCATCCACAGACAAGTGGACAAGCAGAGGTCTCTAATCGAGAAATTAAAAGAATTCTCGAAAAAACAGTTAGACCAGACCGAAAGGACTGGTCCATTCGATTAAATGACGCTCTATGGGCCTATCGGACAGCATATAAAACACCCATAGGAATGTCCCCGTATAGACTCGTGTATGGCAAGCCATGCCATTTACCTGTAGAGATCGAGCATCGTGCCATGTGGGCAATCAAGAATGCTAATGTCAATTTAACTGATGCAGGTGAAGAGAGAAAATTCCAGTTATCAGAACTGGAAGAAATAAGAAAAGAGGCATATGAGAGTTCGAAGATTTACAAGGAAAAAACAAAGGACTTTCATGACCGCCACATTGTCCGAAAACAATTTCACAAAGGACAATTAGTATGGTTATTCGATTCACGCCTCAAATTATTCCCTGGAAAACTAAAAAGTAAATGGACTGGTCCATATGTTATAACCGATGTTGCACTACATGGTGCAATAGAAATCAAACCAGAAAAGGGAGGAGAACCGTTTAAAGTCAATGGACAACGGTTAAAGCCTTACGTTCAAATGATGGATAACTCAAAAGTGGTGTTTGAAAAAATTGCTTTAATTAACCCACAACTCTGACCATTTGAACATAAGGTACTGCGTCCGGCTGAAGACGTTAAACTTAGCGCTTTTCGGGAGGCAACCCGAGAACTTTGTGGGAGTTCCGATATAATTACTTTGACATAATTACAGTTTACTGACAATTACTATTACTCAGGTAAATACATAACATGTTGAATCAATTATTTGTCTTTGTCTAACAATTAAGTAGATTAGGCACAAACAATGGTATAGCAATATTATGTTTTATCTAGGCGATAGTAACGTTACAACTTATTAGCATATTGATTTGGCACAAAGTATATTAACTGATTATCCGTCTTAGCTTGTTATTTAGGTGAGATAGGCACGAATAATATGTTGGTAATACTATGTCTTGAGAAGATGATAATAAGTAGAAGTAAACACAAATGATTCACTAGTTGTATTCAAAGAGATAAGAGTTTAAGAATTACAATAGTAAAACACTTGTCGGAATCAAAGTAAAAAACATGCTATACTAAGAGTTGGATAACATTACCGGAAGTAATCTGAAGAGATTAGCCTTCCATTCGTGTGATGAGCGTAAAGATGGTCTTGGTGTTCCTTGACATGTGCCTTGATGCGGTTATCTTCCAAATTATCTTGAATTACAACAAGAATTACCACCGAGAGGGATGATATTCTGATTTTAAACAACTAGTTAAGAGATGTTTCAAGCTATTCTAACTGATAGAGAGTGTTTGAGTATCCTTATTACAAATAGAGTGAATTGGTGTTTAAATCCGTGCATAGTAGGTCTCTATTTATACTAACTGAACACAGGGCTCGCGTCGCGACCAAAGGGTCCGTCGCGTCGCGAGGGTGCTTGGCTGGTGGTCGGTGCACCTTTTGTCGGGTTAGTGCGTCTTTGCTGGTATGTCGAACTTTCCATCGCGTTCACTTTTGGTCGCGTTCACTTTTGGTCGCGTCGCGAAGATGCTTAGCTGGTCTGGCTAGTGGCTTTGTTGGTAGTCTCGCGACTAAGAATTAGGTATGGTCGCGTCCTATGTCTTCGCGTCGCGACCTGGGTATCCGTCGCGGCGCGATTGCTGTAGCATTTTGTGTCTTCTGCCTTGTTTTTCTTCAAGTCGCGACACAGGGTCTTCACGTCGCGAGTGCTGTATATTTTACGTGTATTTCGCCTTTTTACTCTTCGGTTTTGAGCATCACTTCCTTGGGTTTGTTCTTTTATAGTTCTTGGGTCTTGTTCCTGAAATTAAACCATACATGTTAGCTCACAAATCCCTCTTGTTTTCCTCACACCAGCAGCTCCGGAGAACTCTGTTCAAGTTAAACATGAATCGTAATTCATGTTTAGCCACCTGTTAATATAAGCCTGTTTTGATATTGAGCTTATCAGGATTTCCTATGGTGAAAACCATAGTTCTGGCAGATTTGCATCTGCAACACAGCAGTGGGCTGTGATGTGCAGTGTATGAAGAATGAGATATTCTCTCGTTTTAGCTTGCAATTGTTGTGAGGATGTCTGGGGACTGTAGACAAATTAATCATAATTCTATTGAGAGAATTAATGATATCTTAATAGGATTTCCCCGTGATTTGTGAGATGTTTTCTATGTGAAAACAAATGGCTGGCATGGGTTAGTGTTGACCCGACAGTAGATCTATTATCACCGCCAGACTGTTGGGAGTCTGTGGTGTGCATCAGGAGCTGCCGTTGGAATGTGAGCTTTTGCCTATTTGTTTATGAAAACATGCATTCTTATAAAATGTGATTGTTTGGTTTTAACAGATGAGGTAGGTTAGACGGGTCTGTCTGAACCATATCTGTTATGAAGAAGCATTTTGCATGTTTTAAGGCGGTTTTTGGGTTCTTTTATTTTGCACAAAAAGATAGTTTTTGTGTGCCTCTGAGCGTATTAATGCGATAAAACAGTCTTTAAATGATAGTGTTTTATTGTAAAAATAAAACACTATCAAAATACTACACACTTGAGGTTTGCTTGTCCTCAAGCAAAATTGAGTTTTTCGCAAAAATAGTTTTTTTTTTTTTTTTTTTTTTTTTTTTTTTTTTTATATTACGGTCGATCATTTGATACATTGGTCGCTGAACTGACTGCCAGCATGTAGATCGCTTTCTGTAATATAATCAACAACACAAACAAACGTCATTCTGAACAATCACAAAATAAACAAACATAAATTCACACCACACAATAGTTAGAACCAACAGTAAATAAAACACAGTAGTATCTAAAAGTTCACACTAAATTGGAAATAAAAAGATAAATACTCACTCATCATCCTCATCATCATAATGGGTCCCCGATGGTCCCGCCTGGTCTCCTGTAGGATGGCTACCTGTGTACCAGTCAGGTACCGGTGGAACGGTACTCGGGTATGGATACTGTGGCTGGAATCCCTGCTGGTGGAAGAAGTCGGTCATGGAATCCGCCATCCACTGGTGCTGTACCTGATGAGCTAGATGCCACTCCTGATGGGTCAGATGCCACTCCTGCATCTGTCGGTAAATCGTCCCGAGGTTGACCTCGGGCTCTGGATCCTGTGGCGGGACAGGAGACCTCTGGCGCTGTCGCTGGCGGCGTCTGGGAGGTGGAGGTGGTGCTTGAGCAGCCTCGGGTGCCTGCTCATCCTGATCTGGCTCGGCGAGTACGAATACGCCTGGTCCTCCTGACTGTCTGATCACTCGCATAGTCTCCAGGTACTGACGTCCGATGGCTCTCGGCTCTCTCGGGGTCATGGACCGCATCGCTGGCAATGCTGTGATGCCATATGAATGAGCCAGTCGGGTGATCAGATGACCACCACAAAGGGGGCTAGAAGCGCGGGCCCCTGTGGCCTTGCGGGCCAAGAAAAACGCCAGTGAATACGGGAGGTTACAGTGCCTCCCTGGTGTCAAAAGACACCACAAATAAAACAGATCTGCTGCAGGAACCTTCTCGCAGCCCTTCCGTTGATTGACGGAAGTAGCAACGAGACGGTGTAACACTCGATGTATCGGAGAGCGGATCGCACTCTCCACTGCAGTCTCAGGGAGGTATAAAGTACTGGCAATCCCTCCCCAAAATTCTTCATTAACCAACTCCTCGGGTGGGCTGGTGATGCAGTGAGCCAGATAATCCCTAAACTCCGGTGTACGGACGTCACTATGTGGATAGAGACCCAGTCTCCATCCCAGCTCGACAACGCTACACTGTCTCGGCTCTCCTCCAAGTCGGAAAGAGAGACCGGTACGAACAAACATGTCCTCCTCAGTAGGATCAAAAGCAACCGTGGAAAAGAACTCGAGCATCAGCTCTTTGTAGCTGTGCTCTCGAATCTGAAATAAGTTTCTCCACGCCAGACTGGTGTATGCGCCATCGGTCTTGACCAAATATTGGTCAAGAGCTGCTGTAATCCCCAGGGTATTAGCAAAATTCCAGTCTAATACCAGGGCTGGTTCCACGTCTCTTCTTTTGAATCTTTCCAAATTTGCCTCGTATGCATTTTTCCTCACCGCTGGAATGGTATTTGGGAACCGTAACCATTGATGTGAAGCGATGTCGTCCCTTTCAACTGGTTGTTGGCGTTGTTCCCTTCTGCGGGCCATATCTGCAAAATTCCAAGTTATACAAATCATCAATCCAGTTTAACAAGCACGAAAAATAGCAAAAACGAACAAATTTTTCAGCCCCTGCCAAGCCTTCGCGACCTGGTCGCGTCCAGGTCGCGTTCAGCTTCAAGTCGCGAGGAGGGTCCCTGTCGCGATCGCGAGGGCGGAACGGACCGAACGGGATCGAAGTTTTCTCCTGTTTTGCTCAGTTTTGACTCAATGCATTAAGTCCACAAGGTTCCTAAGTGATATATCTAGCATATACAAGCATCAATTTAGAAGATTAACAACATTTACACAAACCCGATCGGAAACCTAGGGTCGGTTAACATTTCGTGCGATTTCACTAGGATTGAACATGTACCAACTTAAATCGAGAGTAGAGGAAGGATATACGTACCTTGGATGATGATCTACGCGAGAAAAAATGATGAAAATCGGTGATTTGGTCGAAAATTTACCCGGCCGTGAGAGAGATCGCGAAGAGCAAGAGGGTGAAAGTGACGGCGGCTGCTAGGGTTATGGTTTTATACCTGATTTACGTTCCTTCGCGACGGATGCATGGTCGCGACAGAGGTGTTGGTCGCGGCGCGAGCACTGTAAAATGGTATTTCCTGATCGCGATTTTTCTGCTCTCGCGGTCGCGAAGAATTTTCGTCTCGTCGCGAGGGGTATCCAGAGGGCTATTTTTTCATTTTTCAATCTTGTTTTTATACCCTCTTTTTACCTGTATGTCCGTACATTTAATACACACAATTTTTATGTTTTTTATGTTTTTATAAAATAAAACACACTAAAATCAAATTATCAAGCATAATAAAAACACTAATTATACAAACTACACACTTATGCTTTGCATAAGTGTAAATGAGGGTTTGCAGTGAACACTCCCACAAAGTTCTCGGGTTGCCTCCCGAAAAGCGCTAAGTTTAACGTCTTCAGCCGGAGGGTGAACCTTAATTTCAAATGGTCAGAGTTGTGGGTTAATTAAAGCAATTTTTTCAAACACCACTTTTGAGTTATCCACCATTTGAACGTAAGGCTTTAACCGTTGTCCATTGACTTTAAACGGTTCTCCTCCCTTTTCTGGTTTGATTTCTATTGCACCATGTAGTGCAACATCGGTTATAACATATGGACCAGTCCATTTACTTTTTAGTTTTCCAGGGAATAATTTGAGGCGTGAATCGAATAACCATACTAATTGTCCTTTGTGAAATTGTTTTCGGACAATGTGGCGGTCATGAAAGTCCTTTGTTTTTTCCTTGTAAATCTTCGAACTCTCATATGCCTCTTTTCTTATTTCTTCCAGTTCTGATAACTGGAATTTTCTCTCTTCACCTGCATCAGTTAAATTGACATTAGCATTCTTGATTGCCCACATGGCACGATGCTCGATCTCTACAGGTAAATGGCATGGCTTGCCATACACGAGTCTATACGGGGACATTCCTATGGGTGTTTTATATGCTGTCCGATAGGCCCATAGAGCGTCATCTAATCGAATGGACCAGTCCTTTCGGTCTGGTCTAACTGTTTTTTCGAGAATTCTTTTAATTTCTCGATTAGAGACCTCTGCTTGTCCACTTGTCTGTGGATGATATGGTGTACCAATTTTGTGGGTAACACCATAGTGTTTTAACAGTTTTGCAAAATGCCGATTTTTAAAATGAGAACCCCCGTCACTTATGATGGTTCGAGGGATCCCATGTCTAGAAAAAATGTTCTTCTTGACAAATTTGCATACGACACTATGGTCGTTTGTTCTGGTGGCTTCAGCTTCCACCCATTTGGACACGTAATCGACAGCTAAAAGAATGTACAAATTTCCAAATGATGTGGGGAATGGTCCCATGAAGTCAATGCCCCAAACGTCAAAAATTTCAACAATTAATATCGGGGACATTGGCATCATGTCTCGCCTTGAGATTCCCCCCATCTTTTGGCATCTATCGCAAGCTTTGACATAAGTGTAAGCATCCTTGAATAGAGAAAGCCAGAAAAAACCACTTTGGAGAACTCGGTGCCCAGTCTTTTTGGCACTGAAATGTCCTCCACAAGCATATGAGTGACAGTGACGGAGAATGTCCGTCTGTTCATCATCTGGTACACATCTTCTTATAACTTGGTCTGCTCCTATTTTGAACAGATCTGGATCCTCCCACAGATATTGCTTGGTTTGGGAGAAAAAGTATCTCCTTTGTTGAGTAGTCCAGTGTTGTGGTGTTTGTCCTGTTACAAAATAATTGACCAAATTAGCAAACCATGGTAATTTTTGCACAGAAAATAGTTGTTCATCAGGAAAATCTTCTCGTATTGTTTCTCCTTGAATTTCATCTGTTTGGATTCTGGAAAGATGATCGGCCACCACATTTTTAGATCCCTTTTTGTCTCGGATCTCTATATCGAATTCCTGCAACAACAGTACCCACCGAATGAGTCTTGGTTTTGTTTCCTTTTTTTCCATCAGGTGACGGATGGCACTGTGATCGGTGTACAGGATAACTTTAGATCCCCAAATGTAAGATCTAAATTTATCCAAAGCGTACACAACTGCCAATAGTTCTTTTTCTGTGGTGGTATAATTGAGTTGTGCTTCAGAAAATGTTTTGCTTGAATAGCAAATGACCACCGGTTTCTTGTCCACCCTTTGTCCCAAGACTGCTCCTACTGCATAATCACTAGCATCACACATTATCTCAAAAGGAAGAAGCCAATTAGGTGCTTGCAAAATTGGTGCTTCAGTTAATTTATGTTTCAAAATGGTGAATGCTTCTTGACAGTCGTTATCAAAGACAAATGGTGCGTCTTTTAACAACAATTTACACAGTGGTTTAGAGATGGTACTAAAATCTTTGATGAATCGTCGATAAAATCCGGCATGTCCAAGAAAGGAACGGATGCCTTTTACCGAGCTTGGTGGGGGAAGAGTGGAGATGATTTGTACTTTGGCTCTATCGACTTCAAAACCGCGTTCTGAAACGACATGCCCAAGTACAATTCCTTCCTTGACCATGAAATGACTCTTCTCCCAGCTTAAAATTAAATTAGATTCTGTGCATCTTTTTAGTACTTTCTCTAGCTGTTTTAAACAATTTTCAAAAGAGGAGCCAAATATCGAAAAATCATCCATGAAAATTTCTAGCGATTCTCCCACCATATCAGAAAATATAGCCATCATGCAACGTTGGAACGTGGCGGGAGCATTACATAATCCGAATGGCATCCTTCGAAAAGCAAAGGTGCCATAAGGACAAGTAAAGGTTGTTTTAGCCTGATCCTCGGGATGGATGGCAATTTGGTTGTATCCCGAGTATCCGTCTAGAAAACAGTAGAATTTTTTTCCAGATAGTTTTTCGACTATTTGGTCGATGAATGGGAGTGGGAAATGATCCTTTAACGTTGCAGCATTCAACTTGCGGTAGTCGATGCATACTCTCCACCCTGTGATTGGTCTGGTGGTCATCTTCTCTCCATCTTCTGTTTCGACTACTGTGATTCCTGATTTCTTAGGCACTGTTTGGGTTGGACTTACCCAATCACTGTCAGATATTGGGTAAATAATGCCGGCGTCCAACCATTTAAGTACCTCTTTCTTGACTACTTCTCTGAGGTTTGGGTTCAATCGTCTTTGTGTTTCTCGTGCTGGTTTCGTGCCTTCTTCAGTAATGATTCGGTGCATACACGTCGCTGGACTTATTCCTTTCAGATCAGCTATTGTCCATCCAATAGCTTCCTTGTATTTCATCAACACTTCTAACAAAGTTTCCTCTTGAGCACCTGTTAAATCAGCAGAAATTATTACAGGTAGAGTTTTGTTAGGTCCTAAGAATGAATATTTCAAATGTTTAGGTAGTGTTTTCAATTCTAAGACAGGTGGTACTTCAAAGGATGATTTTAGCGGTGCTGAAAAATTCGTGGGTAATTTTTCCACTTGTGGGATCCATGGTGTTTTCCATTGCTGTGTTTGAAAAACCTCTTCGATCATGTGTACTTCTTTTATGTCCATGTCCTCAACCCTGGTATTGTTAAGAAAACCTTCCAAATTATCAGATCTTAAGATGGTTGGTGTAGCTTGATGCACTAAGTCATCAACTACATCAACTTGATAACATTCATGTTCTGTTGATGAATTATTAAATGTATTAAAAACATTTAATCGGAGTTTTCTGTTCCCAAAGGCGATATCCATTGCTCCTGTTCTACAATTAATTTGGGCGTTCATTGTTGCTAAAAATGGTCGTCCCAAAATAATTGAGGCTTGACTTTCCTTATAAGTATGTTCAGTATCAAGCACTAAGAAGTCAACTGGATAGTAAAATTCATCCACCTTGATTATAACATCGGTCAACATTCCTCTTGGGATTTTCGTGGATTTGTCAGCAAGTTGTAAAATGATGTCAGTATGTTCTAGATTGCCTAGTTCATACTGATCAAACAAATTCCCTGGAAGAATGTTGACACTTGCTCCAAGGTCTAAAAGTGCTTTTTTTATGTTTATGTTTCCTATGGTGACAGAGATTAAGGGTGCTCCTGGGTCCTTGAGTTTAGGAGGAAGAGAGTTGGAGACTATAGAACTTGCGTGTTCTGTTAAGTCTACTTTCTTTGGGAGACGCGATTTTAACTTTCTTTTCTGAATACATAAGTCTTTCAGAAATTTCGCGTATGAGGGGACTTCTCTAATTAGTTTGACTAAAGGAATGTTGATTTTGACTTGGGAAAAGACTTCCCACATGTCTTCTGATTTAGTCCGTTTTGTGTCCTTAGAAGTCGATGGTTCAAGGGCTGAAGGATATGGTGCGATGTTGTTTTGTTCAATTTCTATTTCTTTTTCTTTTAAAATTTTTTCTAGTTCCTCTTTTTCATTGTATATTTCTTCGGTGTCACTTTCCTCTTCTAAAGTTGGGTTAGGAAGAGTACTTACCTGATTGTCGACTTTCTTCCCGCTTCGCAAAGAGATGACTTGGTTGACTTGGTGTTCTTTTCCCGGTCGTTGACTGTGAGAAGGATTCACAGTCGTGTTGCTTGGGAATTTTCCTTCTTCTCTTTTCCCCAGTTGTTCGGCTAATTGTGCTATTTGCTTCTCCATTGCAGCGATCGTTTTGGTATTGGTGTCGGTCTTCTGGTATGTTTGGGTGATGAATTCCATGATCTTGTCTAGTTTTGTTCCTTCATTTTCTGGTTCCTTTCTGCTTGTACTTCCTTCTCTTCCGTTGTGGTTGGGTTGAAATGTTCGTTGCTGGTTTTGATGTTGGTTTTGATATTGTCCTCTCTGATTGTTATTATTAAAGTTCCCCTGATTATTGTTATGGTAGTTTCCCTGATTGTTGTTGTTATAATTGCCTTGATTGCTGGGTCTGAAAGATCTTTGTGGATTATGGTGTTGGCCATATCCATTTAAATGATTGAGTTCTTCTCGAGTTTTTGTGCAATTATGTGCAACATGTCCAGTATTTCCACAGTTTGCACATGATTTCTGTCCCTGCAAAACATTAACACCTTTCTCTTTCCCAAGGCTTGTAAGTAATAAATCAACCTTTTTACTTAAAGCCATGATGTCAGATTTTACCCCAGTTTTCCATGTTTTATCGAGTGCGATTGTTGCAACGGTTTGATTTGGAATTTCTTGTTTTCTTGTGGAATAATTTGCTTTTGAACCGTTACTTAATTGTTCCAAAAATTTCCATGCATTCTCACTGTCTTGCAACATAAATGTACCACTTGAGGCAGCGTTTATCATGGATTGGTTCGTGCTATCTACCCCATCAAAGAAATACCGTACAAGTTGCCAACGAGGGAATTCATGATGTGGACACGATCGTAATAATTCTTTAAGACGATCGAATGCATCATGGAATTCTTCGTTAGGTTTTTGTGTAAAATCTTGTATGGCTTTTCTTATTTCTGTGGTTTTACTAGCTGGGTAAAACTCTTGTAAAAAGTTGGTTCTCAATTGGTCCCAAGTATTAATACTTCCGGGAGCAAGTGATGTAAACCAATATTTCGCTTTTTCTTTTAAGGTGAATGGAAATAAATGCAATTTAAACGTGTCTCTATTGGTTTCTCTTGGCGTGTTTGCATTTGCTATTGCAAGAAATTCATACAAGTGATTATAAGGATCCTCATTTTTATAACCACGAAAAAGTGGGATTACCCCAATTAATTGTGGTCGAATTTCTACAATATGTTCGTTTCCGTGTGGAAATATTATAGGTGAAGGATCATCATAATCACCTGGTTGAAAGTGAGATGCTACAGAATGTCTATTTGGTTGATCTAAATAACGAGGATTGTATTGGAAATGATTACCTTCTTGAAAACCACCGTTGTGTCGGTTCGTGCCATTCCAATTATTGGTGTTATCTCCTTGATAACCACCATTGCCATTGTTGCGGTATTGTGGAGGATTTGGTGGATGTGCTTGTGGTATGGGATTTTGCGGACCCATTTGTGGAGGTTGTATATGTGATTCATCGGGAACATCCTCTACCAATACTTCGTCCAAATTCATTGTTCTAAATAAGCGTCTTGCAATTCGATTGTTTCTAAAAGATCTTTCGGGTTCCGGATTGAATAAGAGCGGTGAATTATTGCTACTATGTCTTGTATGCATAAACAAGTGAGTTTGCACAAGAAAGAAAATAATAACAAAAAGAAAACAATTAACTTTAAGCAACTCTTTAGAAATTAAGCGCACATAATCCCCGGCAACGGCGCCATTTTGACAACGCTATCGTCACACGCGTCAAAAACAATTTATAACCCACTTTAACTATGTAGATAGGGCAAGCGGGGTCGAGTCCAAGGATTTAGTGGTTAACTTTTAATGAGTTGTAAAGTAAATTTTTACGGTGATGGTAAAAATATTGAGATTGTAACTTGAGATTAAAGAAAGAATTACTTCCGGTTTAGTTATCAACAATTAGTTTCACATGTTTTATTACGATGATTCCGATATAATTACTTTGACATAATTACAGTTTACTGACAATTACTATTACTCAGGTAAATACATAACATGTTGAATCAATTATTTGTCTTTGTCTAACAATTAAGTAGATTAGGCACAAACAATGGTATAGCAATATTATGTTTTATCTAGGCGATAGTAACGTTACAACTTATTAGCATATTGATTTGGCACAAAGTATATTAACTGATTATCCGTCTTAGCTTGTTATTTAGGTGAGATAGGCACGAATAATATGTTGGTAATACTATGTCTTGAGAAGATGATAATAAGTAGAAGTAAACACAAATGATTCACTAGTTGTATTCAAAGAGATAAGAGTTTAAGAATTACAATAGTAAAACACTTGTCGGAATCAAAGTAAAAAACATGCTATACTAAGAGTTGGATAACATTACCGGAAGTAATCTGAAGAGATTAGCCTTCCATTCGTGTGATGAGCGTAAAGATGGTCTTGGTGTTCCTTGACATGTGCCTTGATACGGTTATCTTCCAAATTATCTTGAATTACAACAAGAATTACCACCGAGAGGGATGATATTCTGATTTTAAACAACTAGTTAAGAGATGTTTCAAGCTATTCTAACTGATAGAGAGTGTTTGAGTATCCTTATTACAAATAGAGTGAATTGGTGTTTAAATCCGTGCATAGTAGGTCTCTATTTATACTAACTGAACACAGGGCTCGCGTCGCGACCAAAGGGTCCGTCGCGTCGCGAGGGTGCTTGGCTGGTGGTCGGTGCACCTTTTGTCGGGTTAGTGCGTCTTTGCTGGTATGTCGAACTTTCCATCGCGTTCACTTTTGGTCGCGTTCACTTTTGGTCGCGTCGCGAAGATGCTTAGCTGGTCTGGCTAGTGGCTTTGTTGGTAGTCTCGCGACTAAGAATTAGGTATGGTCGCGTCCTATGTCTTCGCGTCGCGACCTGGGTATCCGTCGCGGCGCGATTGCTGTAGCATTTTGTGTCTTCTGCCTTGTTTTTCTTCAAGTCGCGAGTGCTGTATATTTTACGTGTATTTCGCCTTTTTACTCTTCGGTTTTGAGCATCACTTCCTTGGGTTTGTTCTTTTATAGTTCTTGGGTCTTGTTCCTGAAATTAAACCATACATGTTAGCTCACAAATCCCTCTTGTTTTCCTCACACCAGCAGCTCCGGAGAACTCTGTTCAAGTTAAACATGAATCGTAATTCATGTTTAGCCACCTGTTAATATAAGCCTGTTTTGATATTGAGCTTATCAGGATTTCCTATGGTGAAAACCATAGTTCTGGCAGATTTGCATCTGCAACACAGCAGTGGGCTGTGATGTGCAGTGTATGAAGAATGAGATATTCTCTCGTTTTAGCTTGCAATTGTTGTGAGGATGTCTGGGGACTGTAGACAAATTAATCATAATTCTATTGAGAGAATTAATGATATCTTAATAGGATTTCCCCGTGATTTGTGAGATGTTTTCTATGTGAAAACAAATGGCTGGCATGGGTTAGTGTTGACCCGACAGTAGATCTATTATCACCGCCAGACTGTTGGGAGTCTGTGGTGTGCATCAGGAGCTGCCGTTGGAATGTGAGCTTTTGCCTATTTGTTTATGAAAACATGCATTCTTATAAAATGTGATTGTTTGGTTTTAACAGATGAGATAGGTTAGACGGGTCTGTCTGAACCATATCTGTTATGAAGAAGCATTTTGCATGTTTTAAGGCGGTTTTTGGGTTCTTTTATTTTGCACAAAAAGATAGTTTTTGTGTGCCTCTGAGCGTCTTAATGCGATAAAACAGTCTTTAAATGATAGTGTTTTATTGTAAAAATAAAACACTATCATCCCATGAAACCTTGTGGTAACAGCAGAATCAATATGTATAGGTGGTTATGGTAATATGGGCCCGTATTATCATAATCACAGGATATGTATTGAGACTGTTGGAATCGCAAAGGAATTATGGTATTCTGGTAGGTGGGGTTTTGAAAAGAGTAGTAAGTAAAACATAGAATTATATGCCTATGTAATAACAATCAGTAAGGTTATGAGTATTAAAAGTTAATGCAGTGGATATATACCACTTAGTATGATAAAGTAAAAGAAATAATATGATAATTAATATTTTTAGACAGATTGAAAGACATTAAAGTATATGCCTGTCGAGGCGAGAAGAAGTATAAATAATAACAATATAGAGAAGAAATATGGGTATTGATGACCTATACGAGAGTTGTAAGATTCTTACATGAAGGATAGAAATTACAAGTAGAGTGTATTAATAGTACATAAATTTTGTAAAAGTAAAAGAGCAGTAAGGAAGAGGTTAATACTAATAAGTGGTGTGCGTTGGGTATAATCATGCAAGTTAGAATCTTATTTGAAAGTCGTACGAATAATAAATGCATAAGGGAAGCAGAAAAATCGTTGTGTAACGATAGGATCAAAATGATGAGAAGAGCTAAAGATAGAAGATGTCAATGCTAAAGGGGAGAGGAAGACAAACTTACAGATTGAACAAAGAAGATGTATGAAAATGTCCAAAGATTTAACAATTGATCAAGTTATAAGTATAATGCTACAATGAGTAAAAATAATAAAGTAAGATACCCAAATGGGGAAAAGAATGATGAATAGAAAAATTGTTAAAAACTATGATGTTTGAAGTAAATTACATTATTATAATGTGACTTAATGAATATGAATTGAGGATTAAAGGTTTAATGCCTAAATAAATGTTAGGCAAGAAATTAAAGATGAAATAAATGATGAGGATAAATAGAAGAATATAATGAAAGACTTTAAAGAAAATGATGATAAGATAGTGGTTGCCAGGAATTAAGTTCCGCAACCAAATGAATGAAATAAAAGAAGAAATACCAGCAATGATTAGTACATGGGTAGTAACTATGAAATACAAAGAAATATATATAGTGATATGAGATTATAGATGTAAATGAATGAGTAAGTTTTGGAACTTATGCAAGGTATAAAAGTATAAAAGTTATTATGAAATAGGTATTCTAAATAGAATACTATAAAGAATGAAACAAATGAGTAAAATAATGTGTTTGGTGTATAGCCTTAAAAACACGAAAGAATGAAATATAATGAGAAATGAATGACTGATGTGTATCACCTAGAGATACATAAGAAGTAAGTTCCGTATAATATATAGAGTGTAAAAAGTGGAGATTTAATGAAACACAATGTAATGTGTTAGGCATGTAGCCTTATAACACATAGAAAAGATAGTAAAGGATAAAGTGGAAGAAAAGTTGGACCTAAAGCATAGAAAGTTATAAGTAAAAGTATATAAAGTTGGAAATTAAATTCTGTACAGCTTTGACTATCTGTAAGAGTCAAACTTAGAAAGTAATCATAAAACCACTTGAAGTATGCAAATGTATATAGAAATTGAGATTGGGGTTATAAAATAACATATTTGATAAAAGAGTAGGATTACCAAGTAGTAATCAACAGATAAAAGAGAGCAACAAAGTCCAATTGTAAAGTCTAAAATGGGACGAAAATGTCAACAATACCTAGTTGAATTTCTAAACCAAAAGAGAATCAAGTATATACATATCTGTATATTATGCGATTAAAAACTTGTAAGAATATGACAAGAAGTTAATAAATGTGGTTTGTAAAACACAAATACACCACAATATAATAATATTATGAAAAGTGAAGTAAGTATGGGAATGTGAATTATAGTATGCAACATGTATGAAGTTCCATAAGTGAATTGGAAAAAAAAATTTCGAATCAACCATGGTAAGCAATTTAGATACCGTGAGGAAAGAGTAAACAGAAGATCAGGTGCTAAACTAAGCACTAATGTGAGAAATAGAATTGGCAGAGAAATACTAAAATATAAAGTATTAATATGAGAAGGATACTTGGAGTATCTAAAAAGGAAAGAAAAGTATACTTATAAAAGTATTGTATAAAAATTGAAGAAATGAGAAAGACATGTTTATACGAATAAGTAATGAGTAATGAGACCGAAATCTCATAAAAGAAGATGAAAGAAATATCTAAGTTGATTATATGTTGAATATGAAAGTAATACAAGTAAAGAATGATACAAGACAAATATTAGAGAAGGTAATACATATAATGTACAGGAAATGAGTAAAAAGTATGTGAAAAATGATTTTTCTTAAAAGTGTGAATCGAGAAGGAAGTTGACTGAAATAATAGAACAACTTCAACAGTAAACCTGTACAAGTTTATAAGGTTAAGTATGGTGTATTATACATAGAAAGAAAGTTAATGATGTCGAATTATTAAAATAAAAAGCTGTATATCGTTTCAACACATTTAGAACGAGATAAGTAGATTCTCGTGAACAATATGATGATTCGACATATTCTGTCCCAATCAGAAAAGTAAAAATGTGAAGTGTAACAAGAAGGAGAAAAATACATCCTTTATAAATAATAGTGAGTCAGTAGTGGGAAATAGAGATAAAAAAAAGAATAAACTGAAGTTTAAAAGTTTTAAAAATAAATGTAAGAGAAATAAGATGTTGTAAAACTCTTGTAAAGAAGAAATAACAGTGGATTGTCTAGGAAGTAACGAATGAGTAAAGAAATAAGAAGAAAAGACGGGTGAAGATAAATAAGCAATATTAAATGAAAGTGAAAAGATTTCTTAAGTAAAATGTCCATTAAGGGACAAAATTTATACAAGGAAAAGATTTTGATGTCTTTATGAATTTGTAAAAATACGAAACATATATAATTATGTTTAATGGTATTGGAATTTTTACAAGTAAAGAATGTTGTGAGTATAATCTCACTTGTTTTAGTAAAGATATGAAAAGAATTATAAAGTAGATTGCTATTTATGATAAAAAGTATTGAAGTATGAAATTATTTTGTGAAAATAAGTTTACAAAGAGATTGTATATAAATGAAATGAGCTAGAAAGGAAAGTAACTAGAATGAAGAGTATGAAACATGAATGAACGACTAAAAGGTTGAGAAAACAGATAAAATGACCAAAATAATAATTTGGTTAACTCGGAAGATATAAAGTTTTAAAGAGATTACGTTAATCCTCTATAAAGGATTGAAAGCAGGAACCGCTAAGAGCTGATTAAAGAATCAAAAACAACCAAAGAAGAAAAGATTTAAAAGATAAAATAATGAAGAAAAAGAAAATGAAGGGGAAGTGATTTCCTTAATTTAGTAGTTGTGCAATGATTCCGAGGACGGAATCCCAATAAGGGGGAGGTAGTTGTAACGACCCAAATTTAATAATATAAATATGTAAAACAAGGTGTGTATAATTTAAAGTTTTATGTATATTTTATGAGAAAGTATGTTGTAAGGGTAAATTAGTCATTTTACCTTAAGAAGGGTAATTTGGTCATTTGACCATATACAAAAATTATTATAAAAGTATAATTCTAGTTTGGACCAAAAATGTAAGAATTATAGCTTCATGTGGCCAAATTTAATATTAGTGCCAAAAGTCCAAAGAATGAAAGTCCAGGGGCTGAAATGTCATTAAGGCAAAGTATGGAAAATATAAATATGAGAAAATATCTCATAAATGGACATAAAAATCAGAAGAGAGCCCGGGGAATTCTCTGGAAGAAACGGGAATACGCATTCGCGGAGAAGAGCAAGGATTGAAGCAAGAAATCAAGGGTTTAACTTGGAATTTGTAATTTCAAGCTTCTAAGGTAAGAAAATTATCAACCCTAACTTTAGCTCTTCAAGTTCAGTGGGTAAACTACAAACTGAAATTTAGTACAAACTTGCTGTGATGAAATCATACGTTCTATCTAGCTCAAATCAACACAAGGAACGAATTTTCAACCATAAATTTTGGTTAATTCCATGGAAATGGGTTTGAGCTCAAGAACCCTAGAAATGGGTTTCTGGAACTGAAATTAGTTTCTATGGTTTTATTAAGTCATATATGTTATAAATGAAGTGAGAAATCGGTTCCATCTTTAAAAATTGATCAAAATGGTTTTTGGTGTTAAATTGGGTTTTCGGGAATGATTTTAAGCAAAGAGGATGAAATTTGTGAAAAAGATGTTTAAAACTAAGTGTAAGTTGGTATTTAGGGCCTAGATATGACCCTAAACCAATTAAGTCAAATATTAAGAACATATCTTAAAATCATCAAAGTATGTTGCTATTGTTGAAAAATTGGAATTTTGTTCAAAAGCCTTAGAACTCAATTTCACATGATCAAATTAATTCTAAGGGGTTTTAATGAGTTCCAAATGTGGAAATTGTTGAAATACGTCAGTAGAAGTGATTAATGTTGGACAATTTCGGTTTTTGAATCAAAAATGCAAAAACGGGAATGTTTGAAAAAAAATAATCAAAATCTATGATTTTTATGGTTAAAAACATGAAGTAAATGAATGGTTTTGGTCTTGGAACAAACCCTAGGGATTAAGACGTGAATTAAGGGCTTAATAAGGGAAAATGGAAATTTGTAGCATAAAAATCTGGAGATTCTGGACTGCTGCTCAGCAGGCGCGGTGCGGCAGAGTGAAAATGCAGTTTTTCTTCAAGTCTCCTGCCAAGTGATTTTAGCTTTTGAGATTTTCTTCAATACTTGTCCGTTTGACCTCAAATTTTAAACATAGGTCTAATATGTTATGAAACTTCATGAAAAATTGTCGGAATCGAAATACGACCCCCCCCCCGAGGGTACTGTAGCAAAATACGTATAAAATACAACTTAACTAAAGTTGGTCATTTAAAAGTTATAGACTTGTTATGACCCAATATAGTATTATAAGGACTCTAATGAGTTATAGAATCAGTTAGCATTAGTGTTAATGTATAACATGTTAAATATAGGTCCATGCCAAGTGACTAATGGATCAAAAGAGTATAAATACAAGGAACGTGTAGCCAATTTTCTAGCAATACGTGAGGTGAGTACATGCAGTATTTTTACCCATTCTGGGGTACATGGCAGGTAAGTATTTTCAAGATTTCTTATAAAATTTCTATATGTGAAATTATATGCAAGAGTATTATCTCTAACTCGTTTGTGAAAGTATAATGTTATATTTGAAGTTATGTTTTGGTCTATGAACCAAACATGTGAAAGTATATGTTTAATACAAGTTGTACATATTTGAAAGTATGGATAGGCATATAGCCATAAAATGTTTAAGAAGTATGATTTGGCTACAAATTTTATATGTTTTCAAGTATGAAATGGCATATAGCCACAAGATGTTTGGAAAGTATGATTTTGGCATTAAGCCTAAAATGTTATAAAGACATGTTTTGAACATATAATTTACGTGAAACGAAAGTTATGTATTTGGCATCTAGACACAAGTAATATGTTTATGAGAAATGTTCAAACAAGCAGCAAGTTTTTGTATGACTGGTAATTGTAGCAAGCAGCGTTAGTAAGGGAACTATGTTCCAACCTACCCGGGTTAGGTAAGGGGTCTACTGGGGAAAAAGCCCCATCGCGAAGTAGATCGCCTCAACACTTCTATGGTGAGGATTGATCCGTTCTTTCTAGCCATAGAGACTTGGGGTATCACTTATAGTGATTAAAGCCCTAAGTATAAAAATCCAGCAAGCTTATAAAACCAGTCAAAGAAAGTAAGAAAGATGTTATTTTATTAAAGTATGTTGTAAAATGAGTTTTAAGAGGTAAAGAGTTATAGTAAGTTGCTATTATAAAGTTTTGAAAGAAGATATCTTTGCAAGGTATGACATGTAATGATTTTGAAAAAGTAAAGAGCTATGGTATAATATTATTATAAAACTTTGAAAGATGTTTTATGTCTTAAGTTTTATAAAAAGGTTGGAAAAAGAAGTTAAAAGTTTGAGTCTAAAACTCATGTAACTCACGAGACATTATTGTCTTACGTATTTTATATTTTTGCCATGTATTCCAGGTTAAAAGCTAAAGTATATTTGGCAGAAGTTTAGCTGGAGTGCAGCCCGAGTTAGCTCCCGTCTTGTATTTATGAAATTGTCGGTTTTTGATAAACCGTAATTTTTTGTATTTATGAAATTTTATGAAAAACCATAGTATTTACAAACAGTAGAAATTTCTAAGAAACAAGAAAAGCACACACATAGCTCCGTACATACATACACATATATAGACTCAATGTGAGCCTTCTAGATGATGCAACTTATTATTTTTATAACACACACATATATGAGATTAAAACATGTGTGATTCATAACTGTTTTTGTATTTTATACCAATCTTTAGACTTGATTAGTATAAATTCAAGTTGCAATGTTGTATGTATGATGGTGACTATAGTTTATTGTGTAATCAAATCTATACATACTAATAAAGGAGGCATGTTAGTGCCAATTGGCACTATTTTAAGCTCATTTAGCCACGTGTCAGTTTTATATGCATTCTCAATTATTTTTTCCTTTAATTAAGGAATCAAATTATTAATTTCAATTGTTACCAAATTATCCATATCTAAATTCAATTCAAATATAAATCTAAATAAATCAGGTATAATATGATATTAAACAAACTATGCAAAGGATCTGAATAAAATTATATATCTAGATATCCTTAGCAAAATTAATATAATAAACGTAGTAACCACAAGTGATCTCATTAATATTTTGCAATAACTAATGATAAAGATGTACGTAAATATGTAAACTATTATTCTATACTTCTTTACGTTGATATGTAACCATAAAATGAGATAAATTGACTGTCATTCGGCAATAGCTAAAAGTGGTCGACTTTATATGATTTAAAAACAAAAATTCAAAATAAATCCTAATAATTCCAGTAAAATTATTAATTTCAATTGTTACCATTTAATTTCAATAGTCGTTTTCGGAGATGATAATGAAATTTTAAATTATTCCTCTCCAAACATTTCAATGATAATCGTAAGTTAAAACTAAAAAATCAGGAAGCATCCATTTTGAATTTCAAATTCATATCAATCATGTATTACTTGCGTTATCCTAACTGTTTTATATATATATATATATATATATATATATATATATATATATATATATATATATATATATATATATATATATATATATATATAAATGATTTAAAAATATTTTTTCTTGCTAATTATATAAAATCAAACATTTTCTTATTATAAACATTTAATTAATCCTCATCCATGTGTTACACGGGCTTTAAACTAGTTTATCTATATATTAAGTTATAGTTTTCGCTCATGAGTTTTATGATTGTCAAAATATGGCCAGTTCGCTACTAATCATTTGTAGATGTCTCTCTTTAATAATAACCAACAAGATAGTACTTTTGTAACGATTATGTACCTTTACGACTAAGGTTATATTTTAAAAAATCCAAGGTCACCACAAAAAATGATAATCTAAGCTTGTGATCTCCAATATCAGATTTTTAACAATATATTAAAGACAAAAGTTATGCGATTGGTCTACTTGGTTTTCTCAACTCGCATGATGGTGAGGACAACTATCAAAACGCCTATGTCTTTGGCCCATATGGTTTGTAAATGTTGCCCACCTAGACCCTATAGCTTCTAAAATTACATTCTTATATAAACAAATGCAAGCAGATTTCTAGAAGAGATTGGGGGGTAGGGCTGTTTTTCGGGTTTGAAAGGGGGTGGTGTTGTTTTGGGTTTTCTCCTGTTGACATGTGGATGTATGATGAGGATGGTTATTAAATTTTAAGCTGCTGTATCTATAATCATGTGGATGTATGATGAGTATGGCTATTAAATTTTCAGCTGCTATATTTATAATCTAAATTATTTGGTTGGGTAAGGAATGATCGTTCAGTTGAGAAGCTCATGGGTGTTTGGTTACTTTTTAGTTTTTAGTTGGATTGTATTACGGACATGTGGCTACATGATGAGGATGGCTATTAAATTTTAAGCTACTGTATTTATAATCTAAAGTATTTGGTTGGGTAAGGGACGACTATTCGGTCTAGAAGCTCATGGGCGTTTGCTTAATTATTACTTTTTACTTTGATTGCATTACGGTAATTTTTCCGTGAAAAGCTTTGTAATTGTTGTTGCTTTTATGTTCTGTTTTTATCTTTTTAAAATTTGGAAGATGTAAAACCTGATGTTAATGAAGATCAAAAGTTTGTTGTTATAAACTACAAAATTTTTTAAGTTTGTTGTTATAATATTATAATTTGATGTTAATCAAGATTTGTTCACATTGGTCCGTTAACTTCAAAGTCTAATCCAACTCTGGTCTCATGAAGGTGGTTGCTATAAATTTGTAAACTTATAAATTTTGTCCTTATAATAGCAGACTTTTATAAAATGAGCAATGTTTAAAAGTTGGCTGCTATATATGAATCGTTTTTTTTATATTATGTTTTATCTATTTTAGATGATGATCTTTGTTTATACTTACTATTCTTTGTTAGTTATTATAAACTGCAAAATTTTAAAACTTTAAAATTTGGTCCTTATTATGTTCCGATTTTGTATTATTGAATTTTATTTGGATTACTAATGAGATATTTATATTTATTTTGTTGTTACTTTAATATTATGTTTTGTCTTTTGAAATGAGAAAGATTGAAAACTTAATTGTTATGAAGTAGAATTTTTTAAAAGTTGGCTGTTATAATATTTTATTTTTTATACTTTTTTTTAAGAGAAAAAAGGATTTGTTATTAATGAAATTCTGTTCAAGTTAGTAATGAAGATGCTTATTGCTGTCTATATTTTTTATTTAAGTCTTTATCTTTTTAGGGTTGTATTTCCTGTTTTATATTTTCTATTTACCGGTTCTCGATAATACTCATTGCGTTTTGTATTTTCATATTTACTCTTTAAATTTTTGGTGCTTTTATTCAATAGATACTTAACTTTAACATTAAGATATGAGTATTTATTATTTATGTTTTCCACCTATTTTTTCCTGCTGACACGTATCCGGGATGTGTTTCCTTTTTCTTTTTATGTTATTCGGTTTGGGTATTCTTCTCTTTCAATTCTTCTCTTGCGTCTTTAGTTTTTGTATCTCTTCTCTTTTAGTTTGCTTTCGTACGCCATCAGTTGTACTGCAGGTAATTTAGTATCTTTTGTATTTTACTTTGTTTTTTTCGTAATAATGTCTACTTTTGAGGTTGGAGAGTCATCTGGTAATTTGGTTTCTGTTGTTAATCGTGCTTTGCCTACGTATAGTGATTGTGGAGATTGTGTCTGTGTTTGTGTTCATTGTAAAGCTGAGTTTTGGTGGGCTGAAAGACTTATTCGAGGTTCCACTCGGATAAATCCTATTTATAGTCACTGTTGCAAACAAGGTGGTGTTGTACTACCTATACCTTTGATGCCTCCTACTTATATCTTAGGTTTACTTCAGAGTACACACTATATGGATAATATTAGAGCTTATAATTCGATGTTTTCTATGACATCATTTGGAGCTAAAGTTGATGAGACAGTAAATCGTGGTCGTGGTCCATATACTTTTAAAGTATCTGGTCAAATTTCTCATAGAATCGGTTCCTTTTGTCCTGAAGGGTCTGACCCACCACGTTTTCTACAATTATATGTTTATGATGTCGACCATGAAATTAGTAATCGTTTACGGGTTTTTAATGATGGTGCTGAAAGTTTGGATTCCAATATAGTAGCCGGATTGTCTACAGTTTTGAATGGAATAAATGAGTATGTAAAAATGTTTAAGATTGCAATGGATGCAGCTGTTCAAAGAAATTTACATACTTATGCTATAAGATTGTATAATAATATTCCTGATGTGAGATATAATTTACCTTATGGGGGTGCACTTGGAGGTATTGTTACAGCTGATGATCCACATGCATCCAAATACGACATTATTGTTCATTCTCGTGGCGGTTGTCCTACGCGTATAAGCAAGTTGCATTTTTCGTATATGCCTTTGCAATATCCTTTGTTGTTTCCGTATGGAGAAAAAGGATGGTCAAGCAGATTTAAGATACGTTCTGTTGATTCGATTACTTCGAGAGCAGTTACTTTGAATATGTATTACAGTTATCTAATTCACAGCCGGAGTGGTATTTATACTTTATTGTTGCAGTCTGGTCGTTTGTTTCAACAATTTTTAGTAGATGCTTATTTGTGTGTTGAACAGAATCGCCTTGATTATATTCGTAATAATCAAAACAATTTACGTTCTGAACATGTGAGTGGTATTCATGATGCTATCTCACAAGGAGATTTAGATGGCAAACTTATTGGAAAAAAATTTCTTTTGCCTTCGTCTTTTGTTGGCGGTCCTAGATACATGTACAAGCATTATCAAGATGCAATCGCTATTTGTAGAGTATACGGAAATCCGCAGTATTTTGTTACTTTTACTTGTAATGTTGGTTGGCCAGAGATTGTCAGGTATATGACAGATAACAACATTAGACACTCTCAAGATCGACCAGATATAATTGCCAGAGTTTTTCAAATAAAAGTGAGAGAGTTTATTGCATTTTTGAAGAATGATAAGCCTTTTGGTGATGTCTGTGCTTGTAAGTTCTATTTCTCTTAATATATTTAGATTGTTTTCTTCTATTTTGTATTACAATTCCTTCTTTTATTTTGCAGATTTGTACACTATTGAATTTCAAAAAAGAGGCCTTCCGCATTGTCATACATTGATATGGGTATCTGTATCTTCACATATTAAGACTCCGGATGATGTTGATAAATATATATCCGCTGAGCTTCCAGATCCTCTTATCGATCCGTTATTGTATAACACAATTACTACTTGCATGACTCATGGTCCTTGCGGTTTTTTGAATCCTCAATCGGTTTGTATGCGCAATGGTAAGTGTAGCAAGTCATATCCAAAAGATTTTAATGATAAAACTTTTTTCGATAAGCAGGGATATGTTCATTATAAAAGAAATAGATCTGCATTTCATACCTCAAACAGTGGAATACGAGTGGATAACAGTTTTGTGGTTCCGTATAATAGGCGATTATCTAGCAGATTTAATGCACACATCAATGTCGAATATTGCGGATGGAATATGTTAATTAAGTATCTTTTCAAGTATATTGCTAAAGGTGTTGAGCGTGTTAGTTTTACGCTTCACAGAACCGATTCTACTTTGGCTTCTACTTCTGTTGCAGCACCTGCTCAGGTAGATGAAATAAAAAATTTCGTTGATGGCAGATTTATATGTCCTCATGAAGCTTCATGGCGTATTTTAAATTTTACAATCCATGAGCGTGTCCCTTCTGTTCAAGTTCTAGCTGTCCATTTAGAGAATATGCAAAATGGAACTTTTAGAGATGAAGATGATCTTCAAACTTTGGTTAGAAGTCCACTTTTTGGAAAGACTACACTTACCGGTTGGTTAGCTAATAACAGATCTGATTCTCTTGCCAGAGGCCTTAGATATGATGAATATCCAAGAGAGTTCAGATGGGATCTTAGTTCTCGTGAATGGTTACGAAGAACATCAACTAGAAAACCAGCTGTGTCAAGACTCGCATACGTACATCCAACTTGTGGGGAAACCTTTTATTTGAGGATGCTGCTATGTCATCAAAAGGGTTGCTGTACATTTGCTGACATAAGAAAGGTAAACGAGATCATTTTTCCTTCATATCGACTTGCATGTGAAGCACTTGGGCTAATTGGAGATGATAAAGAGTGGCAATTTGCTTTAGATGATGCTTCTTCGTGGGCTTCTTCAGTGCAGCTTCGAGCTTTATTCTGTCATCTATTATTATTTTGTGATGTATCTAATCCGCTGCAAATGTGGGAATATGCAAAGTTAAAGATGGTTGATGATATTCGTCATAGTTTCTCTTTTGCTTCCCATTCTAGAGATAATTTGATTCCAGCCAATATTATAGAGCAACAACTTCTTTTAGAACTTGAAAAGTACTTAAATGCTTCTTCACCATCAAAAAGTCTTTCTGATTTTCAGTTACCACTTCCATCTTCCAGTAGCTATTCAGTTCTTGGAAACAGACTGCTTCTAGAAGAGACAAATTACGACACAGCTTTACTACAACATCAACATGAAGAAATGGTTTCTAATTTAAATTGTGAACAGTTAGCTGTTTACAATCGTGTTTGTACAGATGTAACAAATGGTGTGCAGTCACTGATTTTTGTATACGGTCATGGTGGAACGGGAAAGACTTTTTTATGGTCTACAATTTTAACATATTTCAGATGCAACGGTAAAATTGCATTGGCTGTTGCAGCTTCTGGTATTGCGGCTCTTCTTTTGCCTTCTGGTCGAACTGCACATTCTAGATTCAATATACCCATAGATATATCAAATACATCTTTTTGTAACATTAAGAAAAAGTCACAACTTGCTGAACTTTTAAGTCTTACTTCAGTCATTATATGGGATGAGGCTACAATGACAGATCGAGTTTGTTTTGAAACAGTTAATAGATCTTTTCAAGATATATTAGACAAGCCTGGTGTTCCCTTTGGAGGCATTTCTATACTTTTGGGAGGAGATTTCAGGCAGACATTACCTGTTAAGAAAAAGGCTTCTGATCCAGAAATCATGGCTTCAACTTTGCCAAATTCTTATCTATGGCAATTATTTTCTGTATATAAGCTCTCTACCAATATGCGCCTTTCTTCAAATGATAATAGTACAGCTGAAACACAACGGTGTTTACAATTTGCAAGTTGGCTTTTAGATATTGGAAACGGACAGATTGGAAAAGCTGATTTACAAAAATCTGCAAATGCCAAAATTATTGAAATTCCTGAACAGATGTTAATATCCGACTCGGAGAATAGCATTCAAAGTCTTATTGATTTTGTATACGGATGTGAGATTCTTGTGAATCCTACACCTGCAACTCTATGCAACAGAGCCATTATTTGTCCTAAAAATGAAACAACAAATCAGATTAATAGAATGGTACTAGATATGAACTGCAGCAGATTGAAGGTTTATCGAAGTACTGATACAGTAACACCACGCACAGATAAATCTGCTGATCTTGATTTATTATATCCGGAAGAGTATTTGAATCAGTTGTCGTTTCCAGGTCTTCCATTACATGAGTTATTTCTTAAAGAAAATACTCCAGTTTTGTTATTAAGAAATATGGATCCTGCAAATGGGCTTTGCAATGGTACTAGATTAATTGTTACTCAACTTCTTCCTTATGTAATAGAAGCCTCTATAATGACCGGTACATGTGTGGGCAAGCGAGTGTATATTCCAAGATTCAAGCTAATTCACAAGGATGACGAGTTGCCCTTTATCTTTATCAGGAAACAATTCCCATTAAAAGTTTGCTATGCAATGACAATTAACAAAAGCCAAGGTCAATCATTAGAAAAAATTGGGATTTATTTACCAGAGGCTGTTTTCACACACGGACAACTCTATGTTGCTCTTTCGAGAGCTACATCTCCTGATTCTATAAAGATTCTTATTGAAGACTCTGATGATCATTTGTCCAACAAAACTACAAATATAGTTTTTAAACAACTTCTTACAATGATTGAACATGTTGAGGTTTAAGATAAAGGAAATCTTTTCATATTTGCTACTTTCCTATAAATTCTTTCTGTTTATGGCATTATTTTTTGTAATAGGTAAAGCAGGATGCCAGGAATTTCTGAACTTACGAGCGGTTGTCCAGCACATCGTTTAGAAGTACGTGTTATTCGGAAATGGATTCCGCATTTCAGACCGCAAGAAACATGGTTTTTAGTTGTCGATGCTAAGGTTGACTGTTTAATATACTTTCAGACAATAAATATTATATCAGTTGATATTAATTCTCATAACTAATTACGTTTTATAGGGAGATGCTATTCATGTTCTCGCGGAAAAAACAAATCAAAGTTACATAGAATCAAAATTTCAGGTTTCGTGCTGTTATAGTCTTGGAGATTATACATGCTCAAAAACTGAGTCTTATAGAAAAATGCTTCAAAAACCAATTCACATAAATGTTGGACGTGCATCCAAAATAGAACAGCTAACAGACATCAAAGATATACCAACACAATGGTATAACCCATCAGATTTTGAAGAGCTTCATCATCTATTGATAAGTCAAGACTACTATCCAGGTATGCTTTTTACTCAAGAAAGTTAATTTGTAAATATTTATGTACTATTATTATGAATATTCATAATAGAGTTTTACTTGCAGATTATGTAGGTTTTTTTAAATCTTACGAGCGTGGAAAGAATAAAGAAAGTGACCGTTTTATGTATCTAAATTTAGTAGGAAATGAGTAAGATATCTAAAATAGTAATAATATTGTGCTGTAAATCTCTCAAAATTTATTAATTTTTTTCATTTTATAATATACTATAGCGGACAACAGATTTCTACTACACTTTGGAAAGACTGTTATCAGTCCCCACAAAAGGTTAACCATGATGCCTTATTGAATTTGTCAGTTGGTACTCCAATCGCAATTACCAATGTTAAAGTGGAAAGTTATGGAGGTATTAATAGAATACTACTACAGTTTCATATATTAACATCTTATAATCTACAAATTGAAACATTTGCATTCCACAATCTTAATAATAACTTAATTTCTTACAGGAGTTCTCAAATTAGCTTCTACAGATGCTACTCATGTTTTCATTAATCCAATTTTGAAAGAAGGAGTACTCGATCTTAAAAGGTATTATTTGTTATCTGAATATTTAATATACATATCAAATATTTATTAGATAAATAACTGTTATATATTATAGGATTCACACAGGTCCATCCAATACTATCATCTTGCCATACACTGTAATGACTGTAGCTGAACTATTAAGTAAACATCATTCTGAATTAGTGGTAAGTTTTATTTACCTTCTTTTAGATAATATATTCAATATATTTAATTCTTATCATATAACAATTTGTTAAAGGGGAAAAGAATTCTCATCGAAGGCTTTATACAAAGCTGCCAATTCTCAGACTCTTGGTACATTACAACATGTTTAAAATGCAATGAACGAATTACAACACAGGGTACCATTTGGTTCTGCATCACTGATGGGCAAATTAAACAACCAAACTTTTAGTAAGCAAATATAATATTCCGTTTTTTATTGAAAATAACTATAACAAAAAACTAAGTACATGTTTCTTGTCTTGTGAAACAGTTACAGCTTTTCAGTCAATATAGTCGATCATACTTCCTCAATGTCTGCAATTGCCACAAACACTTTTGTAGAAAACATGATCAATTGTAATTGTCAAAAATTGATCATTGAAGAAGGTTATGATAATCAATGTGTTTTACCACCGGCTATTGAAAACCTTATAGGAAAAACACAAAGTTTCCTGATTGAAATGACAAAGCGATCTTCTGCAAATAAAATAACCTTTGCTGTGCTTGACATCGTTAAAGCTCCACTTTCGAAAGCTTTAGCTCTAGAATATTCACCTCCATCAAATATTTCTATCGAGAATGTGCCAAAACAAACAACAATTGAAACAGCAACACTTCAGGCTTCTAACGTAACGCCACCTCCTGCAGCTTATACTCCACCAATCAAAAAAGGAAAAAATGACAAACCTGGTGGAAGTTTAAACCAGCCTCTTTACGGCCCTAAAAAACGTTTGCCTTTTGAAGATAAGGGTAAGTACTATTGAGATACATATAAGATTTAATAAATTGTGATCTATAATGAAAATTATTTTTCTTTACAGATGATAATCCAGAAGAAGGAAAAAAAAAGAAGAAAGATCAGTAGAATTAACAGTTATGTTAATTTGTAACTACTAATATACAATCTTTGTAATATAATGTTGATTAGGAAAAACATACATGCTTGGAAAAAATGTTTTGAGACTCTAATAAACTCTTACTATAATATATACACCTAAATATAATCATCAAATTTCTCTTAACTCAAGCTAAAAAACAACTCCATTATATGAACACGCATAATAACTTTTAAGTCATTTTCGTTACTACAAATTAATTTAACATACTAATTACTTCATGTGTTTGTTTTAATTTACTAATTACAATATACAATAATGATAATTCACTTTAAATACTATACATTATATATATATATAAGTTTCTATTTCAAAAAAAATATTTGAATATTTTACAGTCTTTAACAATAATACTAATTAAAAATATATTAATATTTTTCCAACTCTAACATAATAACCGCTATCTTCTACTTATACAGTTATTCCTTACAAAAATATATATACTTCAAAAATATGTTTTAAAACTCTAATAACGTCTTAGTATTATATGTATATCTAAAAAAATCTGTATAAGTTTTGCAGAAACTATACTAATTATATATCATTATTAAATTTCTGATTTTATCCAAAATCAAAATTAAACAATCAATTCATTCCTATTAACTACTCTTAATAGAAGTCTATAACAATCAATTCATTCCTATTAACTACTCTTAATAGCAGCATTCAATACATGGGAATGATAACCACTATACTACTTCTTATTCGATAACTCTTTATTATTCTGCTTAAAATTTGTTATTATAAAACCTACTATTTCTTATTCGATTACTTACTGTTAAATAATCAATACTCATATAAAATAAAAAACGCTAGCAAAACATTTACACAAACTAAAATTTACTACTGAAATTATAAATACCTACTTCATTTTTTAATCTAATGAATGATTATAAACAGATAACGTATAAGTCCGTAACAATCAATTTATTCCTATTAACTACCCTTAACAATAGCATTCAATACTTAGGAATAATAACATCTATATAAAAATGGCAGTACATATTTCCCAATGAGAGTTTTTCAACAGCATTCAATACTTAGGAATAATAACATCTATACAAAAATGGCGGTACATATCTTCCAGTCAGAACCTTTCGATATCAAATTAATTCTAAGAAAAGCTTCAATACTTTTAGCCAACTATACATCTTTCTAATTTAGATGCATTTAAAACTATAATAATCACAGGTGATACTATATAAGAAACTACAATCCACCTACATCGTATACACTACAAACTAAAACTCTTCTCAGTTACATATAACTAAACATGAAAGCTCAAGACATTCAATCCCTTCTCCTATCCCCTATAAAAAAATAAATTAAATCATCACATTAATAACCCACTGCAACAATTAATACTTAGCAATCATAATACCTACATCACGACGGCAATATATCTCTTCAATTCACCATTTTCTAAAAAAATCATTAAAATCCTTAAATGAAAAATGGCTCCTACCTGAGTTAATAAAAAAATTACTTTATGTTATTTTTTATAGTATGTTCACATTAACATTCAAATAATTTCAAATTATACATATATATAATAGAAATTTAACATTTCTTATTTAACCTATCTTGACAAAATCAACAATTACATAAGTCTACAAAAATCAACAAAATATCTAAACTGAATCCATCTTTTTTAATTTAGTAAAAAAAAACACATAAACAAATTATACAAAAACAATTACTAAAATAATTTAATCTATCCCGAATCTTACATAAATCCAAATTCGATACTCAAATATTAAATATTTAATTGATATATTAATTAGTTAAACTAATTATTTTAATTAAAATACATGAAACACTTAATCAGTTATCCCCATCAATTCCATCTTTTTTTTAACGTAACTACCCCTTATTTCTCCGATATTCTTACTTTTCGATTTCAAAAATAAAACAAATCCATTAATACACAATAATCATAAGATTTCTACCACAACGGCGATATATATCCTCAGTTCAGGAACCCTTAAAAGCATAACAACTGCAACTGCAACTCAAGTGCTCACCGCCGACTATACATCTTCTCAATCCAGAAGCATTTAAGATAAAATTAATTACAGGTGATCTTCTCTCTTCCAAAAAAGTTATATATAAGAAACTACATCTTCCTTTACGATACACAACACACAATACAACCTCTACCGACTACACACCACTAAAAATGAAGACACAACACATCCAATCCATCCTTCTAGCTCTTATCACAAAAACAGAAGAGAATCAGAAACTACTCGCAGAATTTTCAAAGAAACTAGAAGAAAATCAGTTCCAGAGGGAGGACCTCTTCTACAACCTTGAAACTCTGCCGAGATACATGAACTTTGTATTGGCTGAAGAGGCAGAAACAGAAACAAAAGCAAAGGCAAGGGAGATGCAGGATCTTCTGTCGAAAATGGAAGAGGTTTTATCAACTGAAGCAGCTACATATAAAGCAAAACTGAAACTCATTCAGTACGAGTTTGATGGGTAGTCCAGTAGTGAAGGCAACAGTAATAACGGTGGTTTTTGGGCAACAATGGTGGTTTTTGGGTAACAAAATCCGTTAGTATCTCCTCAGAATACTAGGTCCTTTTAGTAAGCAGTTTGTCAAATAGCAATGTACTCCCGTTTTCAACGAAATCTATGAAGGAACTTATGTTAAAATATCTTATACTGTCTATTTCTTTTTACTTTTCATATTCAGAATCTACTAACGAATGCTAACACAAACAACAATCTTCAACAACGCACATCTTACAAATTAAACAGTAAATCATAAATACAACCAAAAAAATCTACAATAATACAAAAATATTCCAACAGAAAACTCAGAACAAAAAATTACAAAAACCAAATTACTAAATACAACTTCCTCAGACCCGTGCGAAGCACGGGCTGAACCTAGTTTAAAAGAAATAGAAACTAACCTACCCTAACCTAACCACCCTTTCCCATTCCTCTCTTAATCCCATTGGCCTCTTACCTCTAACTAACCGAACCCCATAAAAACACCCACTTCGAACCGCCGATGCAGGCATTCTAGAAGTTGGGGTTCCAGTCGATTATACCTAAAGAAGGAAATGCTTATGCGAGATCATTCTTTATGTTCTTCGAGATCAACCCCAAAACACCTTAAAGGTGATGAAACGTTAGGCCCACCTCCTTCAAATGTGCATCGATGGCTCCTTCCGAGTTAAGTAAGATCGTCATAACGACTCTCAGTTCCTCTTCATTATATCTCTAACCTCTGTCGAGTTTTCTCTCTTTCAAGTCCAATTTGCATTTGCCTGTTTTGATTTGATTATTGAAGTGAAGCTTAGGTATTTCTACGTTTTTGTTTGAATTTTGTGGGATTTGTTATTTGTGGTGGAAATTTGAGCTGAACATGTTGACTTTGATTTTCTTTTCCAAATAAAGTTGATCTGACTTGAACCTTTTAATATTAAAATGCATTCGACTTAATTGTGTTACTAATCTTGTATGTGTCATGTTTAAACTCTATGTTAACTTTAGAATGTTGTCTTGAAAATTTCCATGTTGTTTGTAAAAAGTCCTTAATCAATAGGGCCGACCCTAGGGGAGTTCAGAATGTTACTAATCTTGTATGTGTCATGTTTAAACTCTGTGTTAACTTTAGAATGTTGTCTTCAAAAAATTTACGTTTAATATACTGGTGATAGAAAGTCCATTAGTAATTCGTCACTAAAATCGTTAGTGAATGATTAGTGACAGAATATTTCCATTGTCAAAAAAGACATGTCAAAAGACTTATCCATCGTTAATTACTTGCAAAAAATCCGTCGTTCATACCTCATAAAACTCCGCCGTTAATCAGTCGCAAATTATGTCATTAAAAAGTTATACTAGAGGCTTTTTTTTACTATTTGCACAGGTCTTTCAAAATCAACGGACCGACCATAATCATGAAAGCGATTTTTGGGATGAGGCATGGTGGTGTTAGAGTGGGACGGAAGAAAATAAAAGAATGAGGTATATTGGGCCGGTGTGATTTAATATTTAAAAAAACTATAATTAAATAAAAAAAAGCTAAAGAAAAATATAAGAATCATTTTACATAGGTGATAAACTAACCAAACAAAAATTAAAAGTCGTATATGCTTGGCAAAATTAGCTGTAAGCTGGTAGCTGGTAACGGGAAGCTGGTAGCGGGAAGCTGGAAGCTGTGACTTTTAATTTGTATATGACTATTCGGCAAAAGTAGCTGGAAGCTTTTAAAATATGTAAAATTACATTGACATCTGCGTAATTATTGGTTATAGTTTTAAGGGTATTCTAGTAATTAATGGTATAATTGGTAGAGTTTTTTGTTAAAGCCTACTTCAACTACCTTTCAAAATAGTAACGTTTAGTTTAGAATAAAAGCTTGAAACTCGTGTCGCCGAACAGCTTTTGATTTTTATTAGAGCTATTTCCTAAACTCCAGAAGCTTTTAAACGCTTTAAAAAATTGCATGCCAAACACGCCCATAGACCTTTTGATAGTCCTCACCGTGCCACTTTGGAGAAACCAAGTGATCTATTGCCTAATTTTGTCTTAGATTAAATGAACAAGAGTAAATTAGATCCATTTTCAGAACGCATCTTCTAAATACATTCAGTAAATGATACCCGACAAATAATTACAAGTTACAACAAATTAATCGATCTTAACTGGCATAAACTAGCCCATCGGTAATTTATTTGTAACCAAAAAAGATGATCATTTACGACAAATTTAATACAAAAAAAGGTAATCACTTTCGCCATTTGCTTTAACAAAAAGGTGGTGCTTCACTTCACTGTACATCACCATGCCATGAAAGAACAATACCTTGAAACCCCACTTTCAATTCTTCCCATTCAACCTCGCTAAACCCATCGCCGCCGTCAACTACCGACATCTCCACCAACAACAACTCCGGCACCACCTCCATCACCATCGCCAGAAGACTCACCCTCCCTTTCACCAACCGAAAAACATCATCTCTCTTGTTGCAATTCTCTTTATCTTTCCTCTTCTTCAATCGATATCCTAATCTCTCCCCAACTTCCACCACCGTCTTCTCAATCTCCTCCGCCTTTGCCGTTGAGGTAAACCGCTGCTCTCTCTTGGTCGTGTTTTCTTCAAAAATACCGGATAAATTCAACCCCGATGACATCGAGATGATATCAAACGCATTCATTGTCGTCTTGTACTTCATCGAGTACGAATCAATCGATTCGCTTTCTTCGTATGATTCGAGGGTTGGATCAGGTTTTAAAGATTTCTTGAACCATGGAAGACCCATTAAAGTCTCGATGCTCATTCGGGTTTTTGGTTTTGGATCGAGAAGTTTTTGAATTATGATCCGGGGTTGCTTCGAAATCCAGTCGGGGAAGACGATTTCACGTTGGTGGATTTTCCGGTACATGTTTGGTAAATTACTGTCGTCGAACGGTAGGTACCCAGCGATGAAATTAAATAGAATGACACCACACGACCAAGCATCCGCCTTTGCGCCGTCGTAGCCTTTCCCCCGGACAATCTCCGGTGCGGTGAATGCCGGAGTTCCACACGCGGTGTGGAGGAGACCGTCTTTTTGAGATTCCGGCAATGCTGAAAGTCCAAAATCGGATATTTTTAAGTTTCCGTTCTTGTCAAGTAAGAGGTTTTGCGGTTTGAGGTCACGGTGTGCGACGCCGTTCTGATGACAGAAGTGGAGGGTGGAGACGAGCTGTTGAAAGTACAGACGGGCGGTGGCCTCTTTCATCCGTCCGCGGCGTGTGAGCTGCGTGAAAAGCTCGCCGCCGGTGGCGAGTTCCATCACTAAGTAAATCTTGGTTTTCGTCGCTAATACTTCGTGGAGTTTAAGGATGTTCGGATGGTTCAGCCGCCGCATGGCGGCAACTTCACGGACAAGCCTTGGCTCCATTGCCGGATCTGCGGTGGTGGGTTTCTCGATGACCGACGGAAGAATTGTCGTTGAGAGAACGGCCATGGTAGACTTTTGCGAAACTGCCACGACCTAAGAGGCTGGTGAGTTGGTACTTGTTGAGTATGACGGTTCCGCCGTCGCTAGTGCTTCTGTTGATAGTGGTAGTGGGTGGCGGTGGTGATGGTGCCATGCCAAAGCGTCGATGCAACGGCCGCCTGAAAATATTATATTTGAGAGAGTAGGTTTAATTTGGTGCGTGTCGGAGTTGTTTATGATGTTCTTTATAGTGATCTAAAACACTGCATTGTTGGCCCTCCCATTCAATCGCAGATTTTTTTGGGAGGGGTGCAATTACGACTTTGCCCATGCAATTTGATGTCTGCTAAAGATTGTTTTATTTTCGAAAAGTCTGCTTATTATTTAACGAAAACGGATATGCGGTGTCTATATCAAACACTAATTTTTAAAATAGGATTAGAGATTATTTAGAATCAATTTTCACATTGTATCTTAAATCAAGACGAAGGATAGTTTCTAATCTAAATTTTAATTCACAAATAAGAACTTTGTTGGCATTATTTCTCTCAAATTTTAATTCACGCAATTTTGATCGTTTATTTTGGGTGTTAACAAAAGAGTTAATTTCATAAAATTACTATAGTTTTTGAATTTTTCGGTTTAACCACCGGAAGAATTTTGTTCTAAGTCAACCACTTGTAAGACTCTGTTCCCGGAATGACCAAGTTTGGATTTAAAGAAGTTGGTTTTGGGATGACGTGGAGATAGCGGCGTTATCCATAGAGATAGCGCCACTATCTTGTGGATACGCGTATACGAGAATTGTAGAGATAGCGACGCTATCTCATGGGGTTAGCAACGCTATCCGTATCAAAATGCACAAAACCCAAGATCTCGAACTTTAGGCCATATTTAATGATATTAAAACCTAAGGAGCCGTCTTTCATCTCTTGCAGCCTCTAGATGTAGCACCCCAACTTCCATCCGCCTTAATTGGTGTAATAATTTATAAAACACTGTAAAGTAAATTTTTCGTTCTTTTAAAAACTTTTCACTTATTAATAAATCATAACATAAAACTTTAGTCTTAATAAAAACAAATAAGTTTAAAAATATTTAGACCATATTGGGGTTACAAACTCATATAAAAAACAACCATAGTAAAGTCTTAAAACATCTCAAAGCTATGTCTCGTATCAAACTAACATTTCTACCGAAAGTTCGGCAATGACCTCTAGGCTATACAAACAAATCCATACTGACTCGACTCAAATAAACAGCCCAAAAACAATACGGGACATAACACAACTTTATAGTACAACTACAAGGGTATTCTAAACCATAATCATAATATCTCTTGATTACGGGTCAACACTATACCATACTTGAGATCACTCTATCTTCTGAACATCTCTTCTATCTGCATCCACTTAACAACTTCTAAATCCTTTCCTTCTATAATCTGCTAACAAACATCTTGTTCCTGATTGCATAACACCGAAAAACAAATATACATGAGACAATAAGCCTCATAAGTAACATGAGTTTTAAACCCAACAAGTTTAAATCAATTTGAATATCATTTATTATTATAAAACAAAGAAAACTTTCATTTCTTTTCATAACCTGCAAACTCCACATTATTGCCAAAACATCAATTTATAGATCATTACTTCATTATAAAATCTTAGAATCATTACTTGATCATCAAAAACATAAAATCATTACTTATCATCAAAACAAAAGTTCATTGCTATAACATTAAAACATAAGTCATTCATTCGTCATAAAATGTTAGGTTCTCCACTTTATCATGAGCAAACATAAATTGAACACTTTATTATCAAAACATAGACCAATTGTAATCATGATTCATTTATTAGTATTTGGCTTTATACGGGTTTCTCGTATCCTTTTCACTCCCTGTATCCCTTTCCCTTCCCAAAATAGAACCAATCTATCAGTGAGGGCATGCTAGTTCTCTTTCCTTTCATAGACTATAACACATTAATCCATAAGGGCGTGCTAAAGACAACTACCTTGCGATGGGAGGTACCATCCCAGTAATGTCTTTTGACCCTCCCCCTCTTCACGCGGGTAAGGTTATTGTCCAAACATCTTTCACAATTTCTCACATTCTTAGTGTTGGGATTTGATCACACAAACACATAGCACATACAGTGGAAGATAGATAAGATCAAATCACATAAATTCCATAAACACAGTTCAAGATCATACAGTTCATAGCAACTTTAAACTTAAAGAATATACCTCAAGAAGTCTTCTTCTTTGTGATCTAGTCAAGGTCACGATTGCAAGGATGATCAAGATCCAAAATGTGAATCCCTCTAGTGGCTTGTACCTGGGGACAACCTGAAAACTAGGCAGATCAAGAGAAAAGAACTCTAACCCTAGAGAGGGAAGGGTTTTCGTAGAGGGAAGGAGGGAGGAGGGGAGTTGGCGGCTTAAAGGGTTTTGGGATGCCTTAGGGTGTACCCATGGCCTCTATTTATAGTGCATGAGCTTCTAGGATTTCAAAGTTATGAGCCTTTTGGCGGCCGCACCCCTGGACTTGTTTCATTTATTATATCTTTAATCAATTACGATCCAGTCCCTTTAATTGGTTCCAAATTAATTCTAGATTAATTTACAAATTAAATTATTCTTTTAATTTACAATTAATTTATTCTCTCTAAATTAATAAACATAAGACAAAACTTCATAAATGGTCCATGTGGTTTCAAAAGATATCTGGTTTGGTCCCTAACTTTCAAAAACCTCAAGGGTAGTCCCTGTGGTTTGAAAACTTTTGTTAAATCGTCCCTGAGCCATACAAAATGACTAATGTACCCTTTTTAATTTCTTTTACATTTTCTTTAACTACAATTTATTTTTAAGGGTAAAAAAAACACACCCTCATCCTCACCTCTCCCCCTCCACTCAGACTATGCGTTCAAGAAAATTGCAGCTCTCGTTGCTTCTCCGGTCAATTCCAGCCTCGGAAAAAGCTCCGGCGGTGGCCAAGCAGTGGAGTCCGGTAGAGATAAACCCAAGCCGCTCGACATTGTTTCTGTACGTATGCTAATCATCTTTGTCTATTTGGGGGTTTCGTATTCTTCGAATCTCCTTCATTGATTGCCGGCTATGTTCTTTACTCCAGAACCATCTTTGGAATCTATAATCGCTTAACTGAAATCGAAAATCTTCCAACTGAGGAGAAAGCGCTGCTGAATTCGTTACAGAGTGGCAATCGGCTCATCGCCGCCGGCTATGTTCTTTACTCATCCGCCACCATACTCTGCACCACCTTCGGTTCCGGCGCACACGCCTTCACTCTCGATCACTCCACCGGAGACTTTGTTCTCACACATCCAGACATCAAAATCCCCCCTCGAGGTTAGATCTATTCGGTAAACGATGCGTGATATTTTGACTGGCCGGAGGGTTTGAGGCGATACATCGATACGATGCGCGATATTTTGTTCGTTGGTTGCTGATTTTCATAGAACATTGATGTACGGTGGAGTAGCGATGAACCCTAGAGACCATCTGCGATTGGTTTATGAGGCGAACCCTTTGAGTTTTGTGGCGGAGCAAGCCGGCGGTAAAGGGTCGGATGGGAAGAACAGGATTCTGTCGATTCAACCGGTGAAGCTGCATCAAAGGCTTCCGTTGTTCTTGGGAAGTCCGGAGGACATTGAAGAGTTGGAAAGTTATGGTGATGTTCAACAAACAGTAAATCCTGGTTATGATGTATGATACCATGCTTTATTGCTTTTTGTTGTATTTAGCCCACATGTAGACAGTTGATACAATATGCAGAGAGATAGATTGAGAGAAGAATGAGTGGAGGGGGAGAGTTGAGGATGAGGGTGTGTTTTGTTTTTTTCTTTTTTTTTACCCTTAAAAATAAATTGTAGTTAAAGAAAATGTAAAAGAAATTAAAAAGGGTACATTAGTCATTTTGTATGGCTCAGGGACGATTTAACAAAAGTTTTCAAACCACAGGGACTACCTTTGAGGTTTTTGAAAGTTAGGGACTAAACCAGATATCTTTTGAAACCACAGGGACCATTTATGAAGTTTTGTCTAAACATAATAACCTTTCCCTTATTTTGACTCTGAATGTTTTTCTGGGTTCTGAGGGCAACCAAAAGGACCCCAGATTTCCTTATATTTTCAAAGCTTCAAAGAGAGCACAGGGTGAAGGTTAGTAAAGATTATCTCAAAAAGATTCAGTTTATTTAAAAAAAAACTTTTTGTGATATTATATACTTTATATTAATGTCTAAAAATTTTATTGGCTTTAGCAAAAATCAAGGACAGTAAACGACTTTGACCAGAAGAACTTAATCAACAAAACATTGAAACTTTAATTTCTGAGAGCCAACTGGTACATGGTCAAATCCCTTGGTCTTATTATATATAAATAGCAATGTTCATTTCACTTTTAACAATATTTTATCATGGTATTTAAATTTTTATAGAAAATGGAAAATCTTCCCGTGAACGATTTAGACGAAGCAATACATAGTATTATCAACAAAATTTTGACAAAATGCCTTTTTATTCTTCTTTGCAATACAATTTTGAAGAAACACGTATAAGTATCTTCTTTTTCTTTTTCAATTTTCCTTTAAAATCATATATTCTATGCTGATTATCTTGATCGTATTTTCTGCTGTAAACAGAAAAATATTTCCCAGGATCTAGATAATATGAATGCTGAAGTTGAGGATATGATTGTCCAAGTGGACACTGTTTAGAGGCGAGAAAAGGTTAAAATTTGATTTACTACTTTTTTCTTTGTGGTTACATGCTATATTTCATTAATAATATGATATGTACAGGCACATGTGAAGGAATGATCCAAGTCTAAAGAATATCAATCATTTTCATCTAGTGCTCAATCCACAGAGGTAGTATTTTCAAACTTCTAGGGCTGGCGGAAGTGGAATTTTATATTCCATTCTATGGCGTGCTTCGTTTCCAAATGTTTCCAAGGCCTCCCCATCATAAAATAATTTGTTTGGAAAAACAGTAACTATTTGGGCTTGGGAGCATCTCATATGTTTCTGAATTTGATCAAGTGTGGGATCGTGGACACCAACAAATTGGCTGTGACAATAATCAACACAATAAATCAAAAAATTTTGAGCATCTCATATGTTTCTGAATTTTCTTTCTTTGTATGAATGATTTTTTTTGTATTATGAGACACTAAATGTGGTTTAGTTTGAATATTAGTACATTTATATATATATATATATATATATATATATATATATATATATATATATATATATATATATATATATATATATATATATATATATATATATATATATATATATATATATATATATATATATATAACTCTTATAATAGAGGCCATTCATGAATGTGGATCAAGATAACTCTAATATTTGCATGATATTCATTTGAAACTCCCAACTCTTTATCTTATACAACTTAAATATTTATTTCTAACTTACAACTCTTCATCTTATACAACTTAAATATTCATTTCAAACTTACAACTCTTCATCTTATGCTAATTAATTTTGTTTGGTCAATTAGAAAGCCTTGCCTATAAAAGAACTATGTCATTTTTGTTATCTAGAATATATGCATGAGAGCTCTAACATAACCTAGATTTATTTTTGTGTTGGCTATACATAGTTATAAAGTGGTGATAGCTCCACTAAATTGTAAGTATATTTATTGTTTTGCATATATATGGTTTTAAATTTGTCAGAATGTCACAACGTTGTAGTTTTATCGATGCCGATATATGTATGTATATATGTGTGTATGTATATGTGTTTGTGTGTGTATAATGGCCGAGATTATTTCATACGTTCCTAACCAAAATTCTTCATATTTCACTCGATATATATATATATATATATATATATATATATATATATATATATATGATAGTGAGAAATCCATCATGTCGTACGTCTACTAAATCATATATAAAAATATATTGTACAAATTTATGTTGAGAGAGTTTTCTACTTTTTCTAATGAATGGAAAATTGTTAAAAAAAACATGTTACACATCTTTTTTCGTACATATCAAGTTGTAGTTTAAAAAGAGTTACACGTAATAAATAAATAAAAAAACTATTTTATTAATTATGGATTATTGTAAGTGAACTTTTATATATTCTATTACAATGTGGTATTTTTAAAAATCCAAATTATAGAAATAATTACTACTTAAATATTTATTTTTAACACAAAACTCTTCATCTTATAGTTATTAATTTTGTTTTGCAAATTAAAATGTTTTGCCTATATAAGAACTATTTCACACTTCATTACTAAAACTTGCTTCTATTTTATTTTATTTTTCGTAATCTAGAATATATATGCATGAGAGCTCTACCATGTCATATTTTTATTTTTATTTTGGCTATATATAGTTATAAAGTGGTGAGAACTCCACCATGCTATTCGTTTATTTTCAATTTTAGTTATAAATACTTTTAAAGTGGTGATAACTTAGTGAGAAATTCAATAATGTCATATGTCTACTAAACATATAAAGATATATTGTATAAATTTATGTTAGAAGAGTTTTCAGTTTGGTTGCAATGAATGACAAGATGTTGAAACCAATGTGTTACACACCGTTTTTCGTACATATCAAGTTGTAGTTTAAAATGGTTAAATGTAATAAACGAAAAACTACTTAGTGATTTGTTTATCACTATAGATGAACTTTCATATCTCCAATTCAATGTCGTATTTTTAAACATCATCCAAATTATAAAAATGATATTGAAATTCAAGGTAACTTAAATGTTGTAATTGTGAAAATAAGTGGGTAAATTATATAAACGGTATTGTGGTTTCTTAAATTTTTAATTTAGCGACTATAATATATATTTTTCATTTAACCACAACTCTAAAAAATCATTTGAATAATTTTTACATTTGTTGATAGAGGTCATCATCTTTCGACTATATCTATTTGAAACTATGATAATTAATTTGTATTTATGTAACATCCCAAAATTTTTGAGTAAATTTAAAAAAAAATTAAAAAAAAATTAAACGGACACTTCAATATAAGAAAAGCCACTTAATTAATTTTGAGAAATTTCCATATCTTATAAGTTTAATGAAAACATCCCAGGATTAACAAAAGTTAATGAAATCACAACATAACGGAACTTCCATTCAAAAACAGTCCTCCAATGAAGCAGCACAGTGTATACACGTCACGCCTTGCCATCCATGGTACGTGATGTACCTGAAACAGTAGTTTATATAGGGAAACGGTAAGCATGGAGCTTAGTGAGTTCCTCAAAATACCATACGATCCATCACATAACATACAACACACAATAACCATTCATATGTCTGTGAGACTCACGGGCTATCCCTATTCCGCCTGAAGACTCACGGGCAGTTCCTGTTCTGTCTTATCGCTCGCAGGCTTTTCCCGTTCCGTCTAATGACTCGCAGGCTATTCCCGTTCCGCCTATTGGCTCGCGGGCTATCCCGTTCCGTCCACAAACAATCATTATCATAGCAATAATTCATACAATTATCATAACAGGTAAGATCACCTTAGTCTAACATATCTTCCTTCCTACGCATGCAATATCACCTATAGTATAGTGAGAAGACTCACCTGATTATAGTTGGCTATATCGTTTATCTTTCTCGGCTTTGTATTTCCTTCAACTTTAACTGTTAACATAATAAGAAATCTATCATTTATTAATCCTTAACTATATTATAGTCGCATCATTAAACCCTTCAATAATTCCAATATGATACTCCATGATTTATCAAGTAAAGAACGACCAGGTAGAAGATTAGATGGGGTGGCAGGATCCTTTCAGCATTTTAGCCTTTCGGAAAATCCAACAACCAGATCCCAAGTAATCGGCCTAGTCACCGTCCTCGTAAGTAAATCAATCGGTATTATTTTCGGAAATTACGAATTGTTATAATAACGACATTTTAAGGTTTTTGTTTACTATTGTTAGAAATTAGTATAATATAACATATGTTATACTTATTAAATATTCTATTTTTTAACAAAAACTATTTTACAATACCTAATTAAGCTATAGAAAGGTTTGTAGTTACCTTATGACCAGTCGTCGAGATCTATAACTCCTTCGTTAGGCTTTTGAGCTTCCTTCCGCTCACTTGCTTACACTCTAGTGCTTAGAAACCTCTATATATTAGATTGAGATTTAGTTGTGTGGTTTATGAGATGTTTTGAGGGGTATTTATACTTGAATTCTTGAATAAAAAATGGTATGACACTTTTGACAAAAGATTTTAATAATATAACTTTGTTGAAATTAATACCTTCTAGAATCAGTCTGTTCAAGACTGGTTTAGCCGACTTTAAACCCATGAAATTCACGTTTTTATTTGATATTCCAGAAATGTATCTCAATACCTTTTCAGGGATGTATTTTACGTATTTATATGATTTTTCTTTGATTTGTTACGAATTTTTGAAAACAGACTATCTAATCTGTCAATTCCGAACTAATCAGTAAAGATTGCATTTTTTACCATAGATAATGTCATTTTCAAGCTTACTATTATTTTTGGTAATTATACTAGACTCAAATTTTAAACTTTGTGCATTGGTTTGAGGTCCAAACGAGTTTCCTAGAATTAATTATGATTTTTCTAAAAACGACACAAAATGCTTATTTTCATATGAAATTGTAACTAAAGTTTTTCTTAGCTTTATAACTACCAACATCATATAATTCCTAACACTCTTATTTTAAGTATATGTTATAATCAGGATACGGGTCTTACAAGTCTCCCCCACTTATTTGGATTTCGTCCCGAAATCCGCATTCTCGAACTCCTCTATGTATTTCCCATCGAGTCCTTATGTCCTTCAAAAATCCTCCTCGTCTTATTGCCGAACCTTTACAAGATTTAATTATCTTTCCCTTTCAACATTCACATACCTCTGTAATAATGCTTAAGGTCTTATTATTCTCATTCACTCCATACTTCTTTTCTTCTAATTACTCTAGATGTACAAAAAAAAACTCTAACTGTTTCTCACAGTCCCACACATCGACTTGACTGGCTACTATCTACAGTACATATTTAGTACTTTCTAATCTACCTATATACATAGTTAACCTAGTTAACTTGCAATACCTAATTTTAACACTATTTCGTATTTATATGAATTCGTCATATTTCAACACACATTTGTCTCAATTCAACATTTCTTTTAAATACTTTTTGGCTAAATAAGTCTATTTTTGTAGAATCTCCAAATTTTTTGTGTTTCACCGAAATATAAAATTTACATCATCTTTTATAAGTTTTTTTTTGGAGTACTGAACACTCTTTAAACTATTTCCATTATATGGAGACATAAAATTTTGTTTTATTTCAAAAGTCTCTTTATTATCTCGTTCTCACCAGAATCAAGCAGGGAATTTTGAAAAAATGTCACTTGGGGTAGTGAAAAGTCGCATCTACTGTAGTTAGTTTGAATTTCGGTAATTAAAACGTGAGGTGTCCTTTCAGTTCTGTGTGTCCTTTCGGTTCCAGCTGCAAGATACTATATATACAGGTATGTAGTATCATTCATTTTCAGTCTCATCCTCTCTTATCACTAGTTTGTTCGTAAACGAACTCATATTTAAAGTCGAGTCATGGAAAACAGATCTTCAATGGGCGATCTGTCGAACCCTGGACCTGGTTTTCCGCAAGGAGAGGGTACTTCAAACCAAGCATTCTTAATACACTACTAGAAAAAAGGCCTTTAATGACACGCATTGCGTGTCATTAAAGGTTACAGATGACACGCAAATGTATGTCAAGGAAGCCCCTGTCATAAATGAAAGATGACATACATTTGTGTGTCATAAATTTACGACATACATTTACGACAAACATTTACGACTCGCAATATAAGTCATAAATTTTTTTTTAAGCAAATTATATATATATATATATATATATATATATATATATATATATATATATATATATATATATATATATATATATATATATATGTGTGTGTGTGTTTTACTAGTATTATAATAAATCACACATTAAATTTAATGTCTCATAATATGAAATAAAATGTCATTAATACAAAACATAGTTAGCATTCATTACAAACTGGACATAAATACATTCATTAATCCATAAAACACAATGAATATTCATTACAAACTAGAAAATATGGTGAACTTTATAGCTTATCTCTCAAGTTCCATCCCAAGTTTCTACCTCTCTACAAAAGGAATACACACGAGCACCTGAAAAGCAAGAAAATAAATGAAAATTAACAATCGCAGAGTTTGGTGGTGATGATACCAAACATACGGGCAAGTGCGGTTGAAATAGGTAATAGCATACGGTTATGGTACTGTACTGTAAGGTGGCGTTTTCTATTTGAAGACTAAATAGAATACGGTTATACGACTACACTTTATATGTTGGATAGAGTAGAGTTGCTTATAAACGACTGTACTCCACAACTAATAAATTATAAATTTTATAAAAAAAAGAGTACGGTTCTATGGTTGAGACAACATTATTGGGTATGGTTGTTTTGGCCACCAATATGTTGCTTCTAAGACATAGTTGTTGACCCTGATCAATTGTTGACTCTTATTTGAGTTATTTCATCTAAAGATCTGTTCTTACCCATGCTCCATGATACATCATCGTTGCCAACAGTTTGAAATAGTACAAGCACTTAGATGGTTCCAAAATTGACACAAATTGCTACAAGCTTCTGTTTCTAATTTCTAAAGGCACCGACGTTCACGGCTAATAAGAGGTCCGAATTACAGATATCCTATAACATCCTGCAACAGTACAAACACATGGATAGTTGATTAGCACATGGAATTTAAATAGAATTACTGGCTTATACAGTTTTTCACTCACAAAATTAGTGGTGGAGGATATTTGTATAAAAATATAAACATACAAACATAGATTCTTAGTCAAATATGAGATACATGAACGTTTCTATACAATGGAATGTCCATTCACTTGCACTCACGGTTTAGATCACACACAAGCCTCACAACACTGAACTACCATGTGCTTTACATAACCAAATACTAGCCAAAGCGGAACATTTAACAAATAAGTCTTGAAAATTTTATAAAGGGGAGAAAACCCAAGTAGTTTGTTATAACTCGTTAACGTGATCAAATATACCAAATGTAGGTTTGACAGAAGCTGTACAAGTCCGACTGATCGAAAGGATCTATAACCAGCAAATGAAATGATTTGAACAGAAACGATTCCCAAAATCAGGAAAGCCAAATCCAACTTCGATGAGAGTAAACAGTTCTGACTTCGAAGACGTTTAGGGCTCTAAAGTTGAAGTACTTACCTGAGATTAAACGTTGGAGGCACAATTTCGATTAGAGTAAACGGCTGTGGCGCGATACCGACGAGAGTGGCATCAGTCCGGCGGCTGTGTTGGTGGTGTGAGAGTAAACGGTAATGGTGGCGAACCGAATCAGTATCGTCGAAATCGTGAATGATGGCAGGGGCGTGAAGAATGGTTGTGTTCGTGAATGATAGAAGAACGATCCCGATTTCGACGAACGCTTTCTCCCCAAATGGAACCCTAGATCCCTTACGTGTTTTTATCACCTGTATTTTGAAAGAGGGGGAATATAATGCTCAAATATAAAACGACACAAGCAAGATGACACACAAATATAAAAAGTGCCGCGCGTGTTTTTAAAATTTAGTTTTATGACAGTGCAACGATGACATACATTAATATATGTCGTAGATGTTTAAAATTTTATAAAAGATAGACATATTTTTTATGACACATGTTTTTGTTTGTCATAAAAATGATGTATGTCATTATTCGTGTGTCATTAAAAGTCATTTTTCTAGTAGTGATAGAGTTTGGTGACTCTAACATTCTAGACATATATCATCCATACTTTGATTACCTTTCTAATGTTTTGTTTGATTTTGAATTATGGTACAGCCTTCCAGATATACTACCAATAGAGCATCTCCACGATGAGCCGGAAATTTTTCCCGAGTTGAACATTAACTCAGATGATCCGGTGCATGCATCTGACTTTGCACTTGATCAGACTCCATGCCTTCTACCAGGTTAAATTCTTTTGAATGATCCATTTATAAGTATTCTATTTTGTTTTATCATTTGACATGTGTTATTTGTAGACCCATTTGTGGATGGTCTAACTGAGTACAATCCATTCATGGACGTGCACCCAACAAGCAGTGAGTTTGTCCCCATGAATCAAGAATTCATGGCTGGTATTCAGGATGAGAATCAATTACAGAGGACTCATAACATAAATATTGAATTGAATCCCGAGTTTGGGGTTGGTTTCAATATCAAGATCATCTTCGGTTGATTCAAAGGAATCTAGAAGGATTTCAGAATCCTGAGATTTTAGTTGAAAACCAACAATTATTACCGATAGAGGCCACTAATTTTGATGAATCAATGTCCATCTTTGGGTCAAAAAATCAGGATCATGTTCAAATGATCCAGAATGATAACAATACAATTGGATTTGAACCTTCTAGTTCAGAAAACATAGCAGGTGGCAGTGGAAGAGGTTTAAGACATTTATTAAGTAGGGAAATAATAGCTGAACACTTTAACGAACCAATTGAGAAAGCTGCGAAGGAACTCAACATTGGAACGACACAATTAAAAAAACGCTGTAGAGAATTAGGTATCAATCATTGGCCCCAACGACAACTTACGAGTTTGCAAACCCTTATTGATCGTGCTGAGGTAAAGAACTACATTTTTTTAATTCCTTTATATCATAAGGTTGAAATTACTAAAGTTATTTGTGCCACAGGAATTTGGTAATGAATTTATTGAGGCAACAGAATTATCGGGAGATTTAATACCCAACCTAAAAAAAGAAAAAGAAGCGATAATTGAAGGGTCACAATCGGGTCTAACAGACGGCACAAAGAAGCTAATACAAGCTGCTCATAAGTTTGTATTTAGGAAAAGAAAAATTCAGGAAAAGGGGGAAACTTCATCAAGAACTCATACACAGCAGCAATCTCTACCATCTAATTCTGGTATGAGTAGTATTAACCATGGTTTACTCGAGCCTACGAGTGAGGAGAATTTTGGAGGCTTTGTAGGTAACCTAGCCTGGTTTCCTCCTTCTTATAGCTACTCCCAACTGGTTCCGAATTGGAACCCTTCCTCATCATTACCCTACTTACACACGCCCCAAATGGGTCAATATTTAGCCCCTAATCATGAGGTTATATGTTCCAACCCTATCGAGACCCCATACCTTGGAGCTCCTCCTCCAATAACTGAAAGCATACCCCTTCCAAATCCTCAAGAAGGTACAAGTCAACCTAATGATAACAAAGAGTGGAGTGTAGAAGATCTTTTCTCGCTTCTTTCTGATTCTCCGGTTTAGGTTAGTAGTTCTGTAAACTTTTCTTAATGTATTAATATAAAGTTGTAGTAATGAATTAAACATATCGACGTGTTACTATAATTTTAATAATTTCATCGATTCAATATAATATTCATGTTGTTCCCTTAATTTTGTATTCCTCTCCCACTTGGACTAAAGTCCAAGTCTGTTTATTCGATTTATAACTTTTTTTTACGCGCCCTTACTCTCGAACGAAAAAAAAGCCCACTCTGCTCAGCCAACAACTTGCATCGGGGGCAAACACTATCTCAATAAACATGTTTCGGTAATGTAAAGACGTTTACATCAACCACCATATGTTACTCATCCGCTTGCGACCCTAGTCAACACCTCTATCGTTAGTTACCTCAATCACGAGTGAGTGATCCAAACTCTCAACCCACACGACCTGATCAATCACTCAAGCAAGATCAATACAAGGGTAGGTAGCCCCACTATTACACAGCACTAGGCATGTACAGAGTTGACTCAAAAATACCCGCCATCATCTCAGGCGTCGCTTGCACCTCTTTGACCGTGAGTTGGAAAACTCACCCTTGCATCCTCTAGTCCCTGTCTGACTTGTGCGCCCATTAGTTGCATGAAAAATAGCTACTACAATAGCATTTTGGCATTATCCCTTTCAACAGTCTTTAAGCTCAGTAATCAACTTAAGCATGATCGGTCCAACCAAACTGGTATGATCGCATCTTAATTGTTCCTACTGAACCTCACAATCAACATTCAAAAATCGAATGGATAAAAGTTTACCACATTACACTAGCATTTAAGTTAATTATGCTAGACACTCATATACTCAGCTCCTTGGATCCTTCGTGACGAACTCTTGACTCGAACGTGGATCCTGTGCTTTCGATAGTAGGAGCTCTACTACTACCTTCCACACCTATCCATGTCCGTTCCAAGACCCGTCTCGAAATATCCAATTCGCTTCTCACCGATAATTTTAACACATATGCCCTTACAAGGCATATGTCAACCCTTCTAGGAATACTTGGAATCCCACCCCCACCCTGCTATTCTAACTAAGACAGAACTTCCTCCAGTGATGACAGGTTGTTTCGCGAATGTAGTTGTATACAATATCAAACTAAGCAGTCTTTCAAATAAGAGAATCTTCCCTAAGGCAACAACCAAACAAGGAACATGCAATAAGGTCAACTCACACATTCTATGACTATTCAGTTCAAAATGTATACAACTTAGTGGAAATCTTTAAGCAACCTATCGGCACTAGCATACAGTTCTATAAGCAAATAGTAGATAATAATACAACAATGTGTGATCTCTACCATGCATTTCAGCAAACATATACCATATGTTTTTTTTAACATCCATAATATTAAATACTTGACCCTTTTCTCATACTGGCGTCGGTTGGCGGTACACACTGTGTCTTCAGTTCACCCTTCATAAAACATCTTTCTTTCGTAAAAATGTTTTAATAAAACTCTTAAGCCTCAACTTGAGTCCAGAACTCACTAAGTGAGCCTGATTCTCTCAAGCTGTGCTCTGATACCAACTTGTAACATCCCAAAATTTTTGAGTAAATTAAAAAAAAAATTAAACGGACACTTCAATATAAGAAAAGCCACTTAATTAATTTTGAGAAAATTCCATATCTTATAAGTTTAATGAAAACATCCCAGGATTAACAAAAGTTAATGAAATCACAACATAGTGGAACTTCCAATCAAAAACAGTCCTCCAATGAAGCAGCACAGTGTATACACGTCACGCCTTGCCATCCATGGTACCTGATGTACCTGAAACAGTAGTTTATATAGGGAAAGGGTAAGCATGGAGCTTAGTGAGTTCCTCAAAATACCATACGATCCATCACATAACATACAACACACAATAACCATTCATATGTCTGTGAGACTCACGGGCTATCCCTGTTCCGCCTGAAGACTCACGGGCAGTACCTGTTCTGTCTTATCGCTCGCAGGCTTTTCCCGTTCCGTCTAATGACTCGCAGGCTATTCCCGTTCCGCCTATTGGCTCGCGGGCTATCCCGTTCCGTCCACAAACAATCATTATCATAGAAATAATTCATACAATTATCATAACATGTAAGATCACCTTAGTCTAACATATCTTCCTTCCTACGCATGCAATATCACCTATAGTATAGTGAGAAGACTCACCTGATTATAGTTGGCTATATCGTTTATCTTTCTCGGCTTTGTATTTCCTTCAACTTTAACTGTTAACATAATAAGAAATCTATCATTTATTAATCCTTAACTATATTATAGTCGCATCATTAAACCCTTCAATAATTCCAATATGATACTCCATGATTTATCAAGTAAAGAACGACCAGGTAGAATATTAGATGGGGTGGCAGGATCCTTTCAGCATTTTAGCCTTTCGGAAAATCCAACAACCAGATCCCAAGTAATCGGCCTAGTCACCGTCCTCGTAAGTAAATCAATCGGTATTATTTTCGGAAATTACGAATTGTTATAATAACGACATTTTAAGGTTTTTGTTTACTATGGTTAGAAATTAGTATAATATAACATATGTTATACTTATTAAATATTCTATTTCTTAACAAAAACTATTTTACAATACCTAATTAAGCTATAGAAAGGTTTGTAGTTACCTTATGACCAGTCGTCGAGATCTATAACTCCTTCGTTAGGCTTTTGAGCTTCCTTCCGCTCACTTGCTTACACTCTAGTGCTTAGAAACCTCTATATATTAGATTGAGATTTAGTTGTGTGGTTTATGAGATGTTTTGAGGGGTATTTATACTTGAATTCTTGAATAAAAAATAGTATGACACTTTTGACAAAAGATTTTAATAATATAACTTTGTTGAAATTAATACCTTCTAAAATCAGTCTGTTCAAGACTGGTTTAGCCGACTTTAAACCCATGAAATTCACGTTTTTATTTGATATTCCAGAAATGTATCTCAATACCTTTTCAGGGATGTATTTTACGTATTTATATGATTTTTCTATGATTTATTATGAATTTTTGAAAACAGACTATCTAATCTGTCAATTCCGAACTAATCAGTAAAGATTGCATTTTTTACCATAGATAATGTCATTTTCAAGCTTACTATTATTTTTGGTAATTATACTAGACTCAATTTTTAAACTTTGTGCATTGGTTTGAGGTCCAAACGAGTTTCCTAGAATTAATTATGATTTTTCTAAAAACGACACAAAATGCTGATTTTCATATGAAATTGTAACTAAAGTTTTTCTTAGCTTTATAACTACCAACATCATATAATTCCTAACACTCTTATTTTAAGTATATGTTATAATCAGGATACGGGTCTTACAATTTATGGTACAATTCCAACCATTTGACTTCCAAACTATTTATGTATTAACTAATATAACTTTTAAATAATGATACATTTAAATGTGAGCAACTTTAGCAAATAAACATAACATTACTAAAAACCAATGCCAACATGTTCAAAATATATCCAAAATCTACGCCAATCTAAGTTTGATTCTTTGAAGACAATATCATGGTTGGTTAACACATGATTGATTTTATGTATTTTTTTAATTCATTAATCTATTGATGTTTTATGTTTGATGCTTTTATTAAATAAACAAATATTGGAAAGTGAAATCAAAACAGGAGCTAATCATGATAATCTTGATGATTATGTTCTTTTCATTTTCCCTTAACGTTGTACATTACTACATGTAAATATTATTTATGACAGATATATATTTGTTGAAATAAAAGAAATTCAACAAATGAATAGTAAAAATATACGTTACAGAATGTTCTGCTTTCAATGACAGATGAATATAATAAGAACAAGTCTACTGATTTTGTAAATCTTTCATTCGGCTTATGATGTTCTTTTTTAATGATTAAAAAGAATCTCAAATGAACAATTTTTAAGTCATATTTATATATTAATATCATATGATTTTTAGTAAATAGATCATGATACATATCTACTACCTTGATATTTTCATAAATCAATATAGTTTTTCAAAATGAAGAACCATATGAAGAAATACAAAGTTATTTTTAAGAATAAATTTTATGTTATTAGGAATTTCAATACAGTTGAATCTAGTGTGAAAATAATAATTGCAATATCATATTGTTTGGGAATGTCGATCATGGTGAGAAAACGTTGATACAATATACTCAAATAAGCATCGTCAAAATTATACATCAATATTAGAACGCTTTTATATGTTATTTTACTTTATGACACTTACTAATTTATCTTCAAAACTTTACATTTATCAATGTTATTTCACTATATAATTTGATTTCTGCGCAACACGCGGGTATACGCCTAGTATATATATAATTGTATTCTATGTGGTAATTGTATGTCGTAAAATGTCTGTCAATAATTTAAAAAAATATCAAAATTTACGACGTACAAATAGACTGTCGTAAATGTATGTCATAAATGTTTCTCGTAAATTTACGACAGACAAATGTTTTTCATCTTTCATTTATGACAAGGCTTTCAATGACAAACATTTGTCTGTTATCTATGATCATTTACGACACACATTGTCTGTCATAAAAAGTCTTTTTTCTAGTAGAAACATAATAATCTAAATTCAACTTCTACTAAAACTTATTCATATATGAATCAAGTTTTTTATGTAATTAAAATTAGTTGTACATTATTTAGTTATAAAGCTTAGTTTTGCAAAAAAAAAAAAAAAAAAAAAAAAAAACCCAAATTCGAGTCTTGTATAGAAAATAATATATATTTTTTTAATTTAGATCAAATTTATTGTTATTTTGTTTTTTGCAATCTAAAATATGTTTGGAACGACTCTAACTAAATCCATGGTATGAGGTGCAAAGAACCAACAAAGTCTTAACAACAATAAACTTCGTAAAATGGCAATTCCACTATCCATGAAGAAGGTCGAGTAGAAGATGAGTATCAACAATTTTCTTTTATGATATATGATTATAAATAAGGGAGACCCTACTAACATGAACTATAAGAATGCTTAACTATATTAGATATTTAGGTTTTATAAAAATTATCCTAAGACTATATTTTACATGTCAAAAAATACCTTATAAACTAGTTTAAAAAAAAGTATTTTGACTAACGTTTCAATAATATTATTAAATTTTATTTTACAATTTATGCAAATATATCCTTAATTAAATACAAAAAACTCAATTTTCACATAAAATTTTATGTCAATTTAATTTCATAAAACTTATCGGCCAATTTTTATGAAATACTGTTTTTATCATCTACCAACTAGCTTTTAAATTATTAGATAAATTTTTAGATGATCTATCAAACAAAACTTAAAAATTTCAACCAAATCAGGTTATAATTTGAACTAGATCTTTCATACAACGAACAAACACACAATCGCATAATTATTTCGTAGTAATTTTCATTATTTAATCATCATAATCATTTTCAAAACGTGATGAAAAAACCCCCCCTTATCAACCTTATTATAATATAATCGAGATATTTGATCATTAAATTATTCATCAAATAGAAAAAGTTTACGTTTCCAAAAAAAAAAAAAAAAAATAGAAAAAGTTTAAATTTAAAATTTCCAATATTATGTTTCTCTTTTGTCTTGTAACGCCTGATATATTGTTGCCTTTGAAGTCGTTTTCTTGAATTTATAAGTATTCATGTTGGTTCAATATAATTTTTTATTTTTCTTTTGTAATAATTTCTTAAGCCTTATGCTTTACATATAAGGATTTCTCTCTCTCCATATATATATATACATATATATATATATATATATATATATATATATATATATATATATATATATATATATATATATATATATATATATATATATATATATATATATATATATATATATAGAGTCCGGATCAAGAGAGAACCAAAATTTTCCTAGGAACCTAGGAACTTTTTAACTGGAATTTTTATCTTCAAAAAAAATGACATAATACACCTAGTCGCTTATATTTAAGACTTTTTGTCAAAAAAAATTTGAAAAATAATATGTATACACGAAATGTGCATATATGCACTTTTTTCGCAAATGTGTATATGATCACGTTTCGTGCATATGTGCACATTTCGTGTATATATATATATATATTTCAAATTTTTTTTTACAAAATGGCTTAAATATAAGCGATTAGGTGTATTATGTCATTTTTTTTGAAAAAAAAATTTCAGTGAAAAGGTTCCTTGGTTCTTAGGAAAAAAATGGTTCTCATTTGAACTTTAGTCTATATATATATATATATATATATATATATATATATATATATATATATATATATATATATATATATATATATATATATATATATATATTCAAATGAAAACCATTAAAAAATTAAGAACTAAAAGAACTAATTTAAGTCACACAATATTTTGATCTAAGGGTTGTGGGGTTTGATCGTCTACAATGCGTTCACACTCGTTAACCTCCATATATATACAACCGTTCGATGAATTGCGTCAAGAGCCGAGATTGGTTTTCACGGTTCTCAATCTTTTAATGCTTTTCGCTAAAGCAATTTTTTATACATTATATGGACAATTTTAATGAAGCATCTCAAAAATGAATAATCAAGATGAACAGAGATTTTTTTTTTTTTTTTTTGCAAATCATATTTTTTTACATATTATAATGATTTATTGGTCAAAAATAATACAAATTAAGCATTTTTAAATTTTCCTACTAAATTTTTCTTTTTTATTTTTTATTGAAAAATATAGAAAAGAGTGAACCCTCCACTCATGAAAAGTATAGAAAATAGTCAACGTAGATAGCCTCTAAGACCGTTGGTCATAGAATCTAATTATTTTTGCTAAATTCGTCCATAACTACACATTCCCATTTAAAGTAAATTATAGAAATTGTTTTTATGATTTAAAGAAAAAAGTTTAGATTAGAACAAATTTTTTAAATGATTTTGTTATTCAAGTTTGACATTGGTTTTTATTTTGACCAGTGACAAAATGTATAATAAATACGATTTATTCGATATTGTATATTTATTAGTTGTTTGTAATAATTCTAAAAAAGAATTATATAACTTAATATCCAACCTCATCATCACCCCACGTCAACCTCTTTCCGGTCCCTCTCTCTCCCGTCTAATAAAATCACATCCAATAAACTAGCCTAATGTTTGTGAAAAGTTGTGCATTGAATAATATGATTCACTGTAACCCTAATGTTTGTGAAAAGTTGTGCATCGAAGTTTGTCAATCAAATCTCTCTTTAGTCATGCATTAGACGTATCCAATCACTCTGATCGGTGAACCACTTGTGTTCTTATTTTGTTTTTGCGTCTCCAACTACCTAGGTAGTCGTGTTTGTGCGTGTTTATCAATATGTATACAGATGATGTATAGTCTGGCTCATGTTAGGCCCATATTGTATTACACATTGCTTCAATTGTAATATTGTTTTTAAATTTAATTAATGGGAAGATGATGATAATTGGTAGAGTTCACTCTATCATCACTACAAAAAGATAATTATGAATCTACAACCGGTTACACATTCTCCTTAACCGCTGTTTTAATTCAAAAACAATCATTTCCATTACTTTGAATCTTTTTACTCGACTTCTTAATTCTATGTCTCGTTGAGTAAGTTGAAGAACAAGTTTGGTGTACGATCATGGCTAATATTATGTTAGTAATGTCATTATCACATGGCCCCTTTCTCTAGGGATTTTTTAGGTCAAACACTCCCTCTAGATAATATGATTCATTGTTCCCTAATGTGTGTGAAAAGTTGTACATTGAAGTTTATCAATAAAATTTCTCTTTAGCCTTGCAGTAGACGTATCCGATCACTCTGGTCGGTGAACCACTTTAATCATTTTGTTTTTGCGTCACCAACTAGCTAGAAAGTCGTGTTTGTCGATATGTATACAGATGATGTATAGTTTGGCTCATGTTAGGCCATTTTGTATCATGCATTGCTTCAATTGTAATCATGTATTTAAATTTAGTTAATAGGAAGATGTTGATAATTGGTAGAGTTCACTCTATCACCCCTACGAAAAATAATTATGAATCTGCAACCAGTTACATATTCTCTTTAACCGTTGTTTTAATTAAAATACAATCATTTCCATTACTTTGAATCTATTTACTGGACTTCTTAATTCAACCAACAAACCACAAATCATTATTCTTCCATAATAAAGTGGGAGAATTGTTTTTCTAAAAGATCTTCAAGATCATGACATTTGGTTACCTTAGCTATTTTAGATAATTTTCATGGAGTCAATGACCATTATCAAATTTTGGTGTATGGCCCATTACTACATTTCCCATTGTTTAAAAACACGACTCACCCCGGATTTAAAGTCCGTAAGATTGAAACTTTGAGCAACTCTTTTAAAACACTGAGATGTTCTATATCATCCTACTATATCTTCCTATCAATCTTCTTACTCATTAGAAAAAGATAAATATCAAAATCAAAAGAGGAGATTGAGAAAGAGAAATAGTGGATTCCACATGTCATTCTTTAGTGGGTAGAATGATGAAGTAGAAGGATTTGGTAAGAAGAAATATAATTTTCCTAAAACACTCAACCTTCAAGTGATCTAGATATTTCTCACAAGATGATACCACCAAAGCTTAAAAACTCAAAACCATTTGATCATTTTGTAAAACTTCTAACAACATGAAGGAACTTAACGACATGGCATATCAAAACGCCGTGAAGACTCAACTCAAGACACATCCCACATCGTCCGGATGGTTTTTCCAATAGACAAGGCATTATCCATATACACTAGACCTCAAAACTACCAAAATCATCAAGTGTACGACATTGTGTGAACGAAAAAAATAATAAAGTAAAACAATACCTTGTTTAATATTGGCCTATTAAACCGAGATGAACCACTCGACTATATTATTTGATATGAAGAACTAAAATAATTGTCTTTATGCATCAAAAGTGACAGATAAGTATTCATACATATCTCAACCTGATAAAATATCAATAAATTCCCAAAAACAAAAGTATCATTATAAAAGTATTGTTCCAAAAAGATACTACTTTATTGACCGTGTCCTTAGCCAGGTCGAGTTGATAAACATTCCAAAAAAGGTAAAGAAATATCAAGTGGATGAGTAGATAATCACAACATATTGGTTTTAAATTTTGTTAATATCTGACATCTACGAAGTTTATATAAAATGACAACCTCTCGCCAGCGATCGTGACTCTAAAGTAATGGATAGCCTCTACATATATAACTTAAATCTGAAACATATCCGAATCGATTCTTAGTAATATGGGAAAATTAGAAGTTCTATTCTTCTAGTATAGATATATAATGATAATAATATTATTTTATGATGCACACATAATTCAAAATATCTCCTTATGTTCGGCTATAATATTGATATATAGTTTCGTTTTTGGATGTATGTTTAGAATTGTTTTAGCCACAAGCATTTAATGTCAATGTCGCTATATTTCTAGATATTATAATGTTGTTTTCCGCCATATTTGAATGTTTGTTGCTAAAATCGACGTAGTAATCACCAAACATTGTATTCTATACTTTTTTAAACAAGTCTTAAGGGCTGTTTGAATTGTACAAGAACATCAAACCCAACTAAAAAAAGAAAATTTACAATGGGATTCAGATTTTCCCAATTGGATTAAACCACAAAAACGGATTCACTAAAATGGCTTCACAATTTTGGGATTCACAGAAACGAATTTACAAAAAAAAAAAAAAAAAAAAAAAAAAAAAAATGTTTTCATAAAAATGGATTCGATTAAAAGAAAATGGATTCACGGATGTTGGTGTATATATTCTGATAAAGAGATACCACACCGGAGCCTTCATTATCTTCATCACAGGACCATCATTTTGCCCTATCACAATCTTGCACAACCTAACCGCTAAACCACCACACAACCACCATTATCTTTATCTCCATCGCACCATCACCATCTTGAACCCATCATCGTATTCATCCTTCATTAGCCTTCTTCCCACCACCTTCGTCTTCTTCATAAGCATGCAACCTTCACGCCACCACTTTTATCATCTTCAAGGAGTGTTAAGAAAATTGATTTAGTGATGGTTCCAAGGAAATTGATCTCAGAGATGGAGAAAAAAAGCTTACTGGCAATGCTAGCAGAGGAAGGCGCTGGCAAAGGAGAGCCTTGGAGTGGTCGGAGGTGGGGTTCAAACAAAGGAAGTCAATTGTGGAAAGTGTATTCGGTGTGGTGGATCGTGTTAGTATCAGGGTTTCAGAATAACAATAATAAACTTGGATAATTTCTTGGATTGTGTATAAACACTTTCCGAAATTTGTAATTCGACCCTAGCCTGCGGTTTCACAAATTCAGACCTTGGGATAATCCAAGAAAACTATTTTGATTACAGGCCTCATCAGAATTAGGAAACACATAATACCTTTGTGATGAATAGCGTTATTAGGAGACATAAGTATATAGAGAAGAAATCAGTTTTCGTTCATTCAGTGTGTTTGCAACGTCTCTCTTCCTTATATATGAGGAAGGCGATGGTTTATAAGAGAAAACAACGCCTATTTTGGACCTCGCTAGGGGCGCTGCTCCTTGGAACCCCGTTCTTAGGGGCGCTGCTCCCGGACCCATGTATTCCCAAGTCCACATTAATTTATTGATTCAAGCGTGCACCCTGCATCTCCAGTCTCGGAATGTAAACTGAATTCAGTCGGTCTCGATAGTAATATCACAATACTAAAATATGTTGGTAACAATAAAATCACCAACATATCGAAGTGTATTAGGGCACAAAGGGGCAAGACGGTCAAATTCCTTCATCCGAAACAAATGTTGTGGAACCATTTAGATGCGCAAAACTTGAACCAAACACTCTAAATTTGATTGATCCTCTTAATGAAACCATTAATAGACTTACCAAAATTATTCTAGTGAAAAGCTAATACATAAGAGTTAAATTATATATAATTGGCATGCAAGGTTATAAAAAGTATATAAACCATCCTACAACCTAAAGAGAGTCTCCCTCTTAATGGAACCATTAATAGACTTATCAAAATTATGGAACCATTTATAGACTTATCAAAATTATTCGACTGAGAAACTAATACAGAAAAAAAAAGTTAAATTATATATAATTGGCATGCAAGGTGATAAAAACTATATAAACCATCCTACAACCTAAAGAGTTAACTATAATCAACTAAGATTATACGTTTATAACCTTGCACATGAAAATTTTGTGAAGTGCAAATGGACATAAATCTTGATTGAAGTAAGTAAAATAGGAAACAATTAATCTACGAAGTCCAAGTAAAAAAGCAAACAGTTAATCTAATGAAGTCTGTGACAAAGACGTTGGCAAACATCTTGAGATTTGGGGGTCGGAATTCAAAGTATTCTTCATATGTATGGAATTTCTTTTTGTTATTTATTTAATTATTTATTATGTAAATCAAAATCACATTAAACTAGAGATTTCACTCTTTCAGCATTTTTTTTTTTTTTTTTTTTTGAACGGACTCTTTCAGCATTCATACATCATAAACGGATGCTTTGACTAACAAAAGTATTTAGATTAAGTTGATAAGTTCTCAAACCGTCTACCGTGGTAGATAGAAAGTAAACCTGTCAGGGTAACCTACCAAATACTTTTGTTGGGCCCACGTTGCTGAGGTGGAAACCGTGTATGGACCCACGTTACTGAGCTGGAAGCTACTTGTGGGACCCGTTTGCAAAAGTCAAACTCGTTTTTGGTAATGGGTGATTGGGTGGGCTTGGGATGGCGGCGCAACCCACCTCCACGTTCAGGCTTCCTCCGCTTTTCCTGTTTTCCACCAAAATTTATCAAGTAAAATAAAAACCTTATTGTGTATGTAATATTAAATTAAATAATTTAGATTAATTAATGGTTAACATTGCTAATATTTTCTTTGTCGAATTGTTTGTAATCGTATTTTCTTATTTCAAATTAATTATAATGCCATTTAATTCTATTATAATCAGACAATGGTATATATGGTATAACTGATACATACCAAAAGTGGTTTTTGTTTAACACAATAAAAACACATACGACATACCAGTCGGCAAACACTAGCAATTAGTTGGAAGTTGAATGTTATAGCTTTTATTTACATATGAGTATTCGACAAAAAGTAAGTAAAGCTTTTAAAATATGTAAAGTCGTATAGAAGAATATTTGTATAAAAAGAAAATGTTTTTGTATAAAAGCTAAAATTGAAACATAATGATTAAAAATCAATTGTCTAAATTATACTTTATAAAATTGAGAAATATTTCATAATTATGTCAAATTACAAAATCAAAAGTCATGTAGCAACATAAAAAGTCGAGTGGTTAAATTAACGACGTTGAACATTATACATTAAAAAAGAAATATTATTACCAACACATTTTACATTATCAGAATGTTCGTATAAATCTTCATTACATGTATATGTTATTAGGGGTGTGTCAAAAAAAATCTCATGATTTGACATGTGTGTGGAAGTCAACCCACATAACACATACACCCATACATAAGGGGGTGTGTTTATGGGTAATCTTAAATAAACCTCATCATGGTGTGACATATGTGTGTAGATTTGTATGTATGTATGTTTGACTTTACACACGCATGCCTATCAGAGAGGGTTTCTTTTAGCCCCGTCCAATCTTTAATTACACATGTTAGCTTCACTATCTCATTGAAACATGACAAGGACAATATTGTAATTTACTTATTTAATATCTATTAAAAATTGTTAAATTTTTTTTGCTTTTAATGTTTGTCTTAGTCCTCGTGTATATACATTTTGTTTTTCGTTGTATTTTATAGTTAGTTGAATGAGAAAAGCGAAAATAAAAAGTCTCTCTCAAATTCTCTTCTTTATTCATCTTCAACCATCAAATTATAACATGTCATGAAATCAAAATTTGATCATTTGATTCATTTCAATTCAATTACTCACCTTCATCATCATGGATGGATCTATAACATCCGTTTTTAAGGCCTAAAAATTTGAATTACAAAATCGTGATGAACAACCTGATATGCCTCAATCTATTATATTTAAAAGCAATTGTATGCAATTTCTCAAGGATCTGACGATTTTTCACTTTGCTTTTCCAAATTAACCAAAATTTGGGATGGATTTTGTCTTGTTAAAATCTTTCCGCCATGAGCTGGTGGTGGTGTTGTTAGGATCAACAAGTTTCTCGAAGAACAATGTTGAATTCAATTGTTAATTGTCTTGAACGATTCCTATAAGATGATACATAGTTGCATCCTCATGATGAAACCATGACCAACAATTTCTACAACTTATTCGTTGATGCTACATAAATAAGAACTATAAGGTATACTTACAACCTCATTTCCTAACCATGATGTATTGCGATAAAGCCTCCATTTATAATTATTCTGGTTCATCTAAGCAAACTCCCACATGTAATCATTGCAAAAAGTGTGGACATACAAAAGCACAATGTTGTCGCCTTATTGGTTTTCTTGGTAATTTCAAATTGACTAAATCCAAAAAGAGATAATCTCAAATCCAGTTACACAAAATAGTACAACTGGTTCTACATCTACAATTTCTCATAAACAATATGAACATCTACTTCAGCTTCTCAACAACAATTCTCTCATCTTACATTTTTCATGAATTCAAGGTAATGATTTGATTACTGATGGATTCATGAAAGACGATTATATGACTTTTTCATTCAAACATTTTGCCTTTAATGTTCAAAAACCAGCTTCGTTCATGCATGTACATATTTCACTGATAAGCTAATGATCGTATATGTTTTAACAAGTTATTGTTTATATCACTAACCAAACCTGATCAGCCTTTCTCATTGTCACACTACATCTATTTCTTTTATTGGTGGTATTTCACTATATGATTCCATAATTCTTCAATGTGAGTTATATGTTCCTTGTTTATAGTATAACATTTTTATCAATTGCTAAACATACAAATAAACTTCAAATATTTGGCCTTTTTACTTACAAGGTTTGTATGTTGTAGAACCTTTCATTGAAGCATAAGCTTGCATATGGCATTCTTGGGACAAGAATCAATAATTTAAATGTTTTTAATCATAAACTCAAAATCAAAGTTGTCTTTTAGTTTTTTGGTATTCAAATCTTAAACAAGTGTTCATTCTATTATATCAAATTTATTTTCACAAACATAATCACGACATTATGCCTTGGACGTGTTAATTTGAATAAGTTTGACACAAGCTCTCTCTATCTCTCTCTTTATCTCTCGCTCTCTCTATTATTCCTTCAAATAGCCATGTGAATTCTGTTGATCCTTGTATAATATGCTCACAAGATAAGAAACATAATTATCCTTTCCAAAAAGCCTTTCATTATCTATAGAACCTTTTGATTTAATTCATTATCGAAATTTTATAACCCTATAAACATTTTAATCATGATATATATAAATTTTTTATCACCATAGTTGATGAATATAGTTGAGAAACATGGATTCGCTTGTTGCACCATGAAGGTTATGCTTTATCGCTCATTAAAGCATTCATTTCACTTATTCGAACTACATTTAACAAAGCCATCAACATAATAAGAACAAATAATGCTTATGATTTGGGGTCGAGTAATGAAGGCATTGCTTATTATCAACCTCTTGGTATTATTCATCAAATGTAAACTCCTCACCCACCTTAACAAAATAGGATAGTAGAATGCAAGCATAGTGTAAAGCCCGATAACCGGTACGTTCTAAAATCGGAATTGAATTAATTAGCTAATTGTTTAAAAGTATTTAATTAATAAATAAAAATAAAAACTAACTCAATTACATTATAAAAGGGGGTGTTATGTCATTTATGGAATCTTGAAATAAATATTTATGATCTTTAAAAATAGGACACAAAATTTCGAGGACTAAACTCGACATGCAACCAAAGTTTCATGGGTTAAACCTTTTTGCATTGTGTGACCGGTTGTAGATATGTGCGATCGAGTGCTGCTTTGTGTGGCCAAATTTGTGAGGGTGCGACCGAGTGAAGGGTAAGGCATGTTCCGCTCGTGAGTGAGGTTTGGCCAAGGTATCAAGATCTAAACCCTAGTATCGTAAACCATTTGAATTACGATCTCTCTCGTTCTCTCTCATTTCTCTTTTGTTTTTCTCTCTTGGTGGTGCTAGCTTGCATGGTGTTGTTGTGTTGTGGGGAGAAAGACAGCAAGGGAAGGTGCTTTTGATCGAGGCTAGGAGGCTGATCAAGTAGGGCTTGGACCTTGAGTAAGTTTGTAGCTTCGTTTTCTTCTTCTCTTTGATTCTATCCAAGAGGTATCACCACCACCACAACCCTACAGTGGGCTAGTGGGTGTGTGTGTGTGTATGGACCAGATGGTTGATCCTATATGATGGTTCATGTCTCTCCTTCTAACCGTGACTCATGGTTCTTGATCTATTCGGGTTGGTGCTAGCTGATTCCACACATCATACACTTGTGTGTGTGGATGTGTCTGTAGAATGGTATGGCTTGTGATAGTCCTTCAAGTGCATTGTTGTTTTTCTGATTTCTAAGTCTGTTGTGAAGTCCATGTAGACATTTTGTGGTCTTAATAAGGGTCTTAATGGGTTAGAGTAAACCTAATGTGATTTTATGTGAAGTCGTAGAAATTTATTGTTTTGATTTATCTTGTTAAATTCATGTTAAATAGTGGGATTGTTCATTTGAATCATGGTTTATGTCATTGGTTTTGGCTTTAAGTTAATTTTTTCTCTAAAAAGGGTCTTAATTCATTTAGACCCTAAATTGTGTGGAATTTCCCATTTTGTCACACCCCCAAACCACGACGGCGGAATCGTCGGAGGGTGGAACGAATCATAATATCACAACCATTGCATACATTGAAACATAAGTAGATAAATAACCATCATACATTATAATTGGAAATTTACATTATTCAACAATATGTTTTTAGACCATTTACATTATGATATCAAAATAATCAAAAGAGACGTCTTCGCGTCCCATCCAGAGGTTAGTTGTACCTGACTAATTGTTACCTGAGAATACAAGTAATTTTGCAAGTGTCAACATTACGTTGGTGAGTTCATAAGATTTTTGTAGTGAGAAAAATAGTGATTCCTTTGTAAAAGCTCGTAGTGTAATAGCGAAAACGTTCGTAGTGTAATAGTGAAAACGTTCGTAATGTAATAGCGAAAATGTTCGTAGTGTAAAAGCGATGATATTCGTAGTGAAATAGTGAAAAACTCGTAGTGTAATAGTGTAAAACCATACTCGTTTGTATCATGTTGGAATGTAGTTTTAAACTTCATAAAACTCGTATGTATAAGTAAAATAGCACTTATATTTGTATGTTCCGAAATGTGGTTTTAATTTCCATAAAACCCGTAGAGAAATAGTGTAAACTTTCTTAGCGTAATAGTGAAAACCCATAGTGTCATAGTGAAAAACCCATAGTGTAATAGTGAAAGTTATCGTAATATGATAGCGATATATGTTTCGTAGTGAAATAGTGAAAATCCTTGTTTGAATCTTTGAAAAGTATACCATGTAGTTTCACATTTAAGTGAAACCATTTGAAGATGTTTTCTACAAATATAGGACGTTCGTTGTTAATTTGTGAGTTATTATAACCTTGCTAAGACCTAGTGACCTGGCACGACGTTCTTCAGGCGTCGTAATAGTGAAGACATTTGTCACCCTTGATCCGTCGATCGTAGTTGTAGCTAACAACCATAGGTGGGGATTGTCAATCCCATATAGATCTATATACAACTATCCCGCTCATACATGATTAAGGTTATAATCCAGGATTTAATGTGTACTCTTTTTAGTACTGTGAAGCGATGTCTCACAATGTTACCCAACGCACATGTCATATCCTTATTTGTAGCGTAGTGAAAACCGTTTTGTATTGAAATGAAAATCCCTTATGTTTTGTAACTATCAAATTTCTCCATGATAATTATAGTCTATAAGCGTACTGAAAATCCGTTTGTATTTGTAATTATCAAATTTGGCCATGATAATTATAGTGTATAAGTGTACTGAAAACCCATTTGTATTTGTAATTATCAAAATGTCAATGATAATTATAGTGTGTAATAATTCTATTGTTACATAATTATCTTTAGCATATATACCGTTTCTTGTCGTTCGTTCCATAAATTATACCCTTTATAATTTATATAATCATGTTTAGTATGTCTACTGTTTCTTGTCGTTCGTTCCATAAATTATACCCTTTATAATTTATATAAATGTTTCCCGTCGTATTGGTATATTTAGATCTAAAAGATGTCGATGAGTTGAATTGCACGATTTCTTACATCTAAAACACTAAATATATACATGTCGAAGATAGTTTTAAAGTTCATACAATATGTCATGGTACGAAGTTTATTTTAGTCATTTTATTTAAGTGATGACAACACTTTTTAAACCTATCATTTTATAGGAAATAATATTAATTTTTCTAAATGGTCATTCTTGTACTCATTACCAAAAATATAGTTCTTTCGTTTTAAATACCAACTTCTTTATAAAATAACATTTCCAAAACTTAATATGACGTTATAAGTCCAAAAGTCATAATTACGTCGTAATAACATTCTTTTTTACCAAGTAATAGTTTTGACGTAAAGATAGTGGCATCATGTTTACTTAGAACATTTTAATATAGTGTATTTTCACATCTTTTGTCAAATATTCATATAAAGTATCATATTTATGACCATTTTGTCAACTACATAAACTATAAAGTTTTATTGGTGACAATATGTGTAAACGTCTAGATGGCTATTTCCTTAAACTAAATGTGTATTATAGTTTACCATAATCCATTTTGTTTGTGCCAATCACTTTATAATAAGATGACTAAACCATGAACACATAATATTTCAAGAACATAACATATAATATATTATTGGTCAAGAACATATCATAAACTTTACAAAAATATATCATTTTCATGGTTAAACTTGTATTCTCCCCCTAAAACATGGATAAAAGTGGAAATGAGGGGTATGAACTCACATTGGGTGATGGATCTATGGATCTTGGTGGAAAGGTTGAAGATCTTGGCTTTGGAGCTCGAGAGACTCTTGGGCAAAACTATTATCCAAAGGATTCCCGTGAGTTTTTGTGTGTAAAAAGTTAATGAAAGTATTAGGAACCTTAGAACTACAAGATGATCATAACTTACCAAGATGGTTTGCAAGATTCTTGAGGATGATGAAGAATGGAGCTCAAGGACCTTTGAATAAAGCTAATACCCAATGGATTTCGTAGATGTTAGTGTATGTAAAAGAGATGAAATTGGCATGGGAAGTCTTAGAATCAAGAGAGGAACACAACTCACCAAATTGTTTTGCAAAATACTTGAAAATGAAGGAGGGTGGAGCATGATGGTGGTGGCCGGCGGTTTGGATGGTGGAGGAGGGAGGTGGTGGTCGTGAACTAGAGAGAAGAGAGAAGGGTGTGTTGGTGAGTGGTTTGTGAGTGTGGAGAGTACAATTACTTATATGATCTCCTAGATTTGCTTTTGTATATTTTAATCATAAATTCCTTTCAAGAATCAAACCTTAGATTGTGAATAGTGACAAGCTAGATCATGTTGGTGATGGCTTGGGTCTAGTGGCAGCCGATGGGGGGTGGGGGGAGGGGTAGGGTGGGTTGGTTTTATAAAATATAGCAATCTACTTATATAAATAAGTAGTTTTTATAAAATCGTAAAACGTTTTAGTGAAATTTCATGAGTTTTTGACTAAACGATGTTCCAATTAAATATTATATATAAAAACATTGTGAAACATCTATTTAGATGGTGTCGTAGCTTGTTTGACGATGAAATACGCGTTTAAGCACGATATTCTTCCGATTACGCAATTTTCAGCATTTTACCGGAAATTACATTTGGCTTTGAAATTAAATATTAGATAATATTACGTTTCATATTATATGACTTATTATCCCATATTTGATGTTTAAGGTACCAAATTTTGTATTTTAGGTCTAAACCCTGTGTACATTTACCGTTCGCAGCGATTTAACTTCTTGTAACTTTTGCATACGAACTCCGTTTTCAGCATTCTATATATCCACAGGTTCGTATTCACGAATACATCGTGTTATGAATATTATTTATACCAAAATAATATTTGTGTGCTTATCGAATTTCTACGCTGCTGTAACTTATTATACGTATTTATAGTGCTTATTCGATAACTGTTTTCAACTAGTGCATGTAGTATTATAATATTCAAATATATAATACAAAGGTTATGAACTTACATTTCATCATGTTAACCTAATGTATTCTTCAGTTGACTTTAGTTGACTTTTGTTGACCGATTTTTGACGGTTATCACATCATCCCCCCGTTAGAGGAAATTTCGTCCCGAAATTTAGTTTTAGGTATCGGTTACAGGGGTTTCTAGGAACAATTGTGGGTATTTCTGTTTCATCTGATCTTCGCGTTCCCAAGTAAACTCAGGTTCCGGCTTAGAGTTCCAGCGGACCTTTACAATCGGAATGCGACTTTGTTTTGTTCTCTTACTTCCCTATCAATGATCTCCACTGGTTCCTCTATAATGTGCAAGCTTTCGTTGACTTCGATCTTGTCTAGAGGAATGACTAAGGTTTCATCAGAAAGAAATTTCTTGAGATCCGACACGTGAAAGGTGTTGTGCACTTTGCTTAGTTTCGGGGTAACTGAAGCTTGTAGGCTACAGGACCAAATTCTGGCTAGAATTTCGAAAGGTCCTATATGCCTTGGGTTAAGCTTTCCCCTTTTACCAAAACATATCATTCCCTTCCAAGGGGATACCTTTAACATGACTCGGTCACCCACTTGGAATTCTAGAGGCCTGCGTCTTTTGTCTGTGTGGTTCTTCTGCCAATCACGAGAGGCCTTCAATCGTTCCCGGATTTGAACGATATTTTCTGTTGTTTCTCGTATAATCACTGGGCCGGTGAGCGTGCGGTTTGCCACCTGACCTTTGGCTAGTTGGGTATCACCAAACTTCGGCCCAACACAAAGGTGGTCAGTACTTGTGTCCGCACAGTGCTTCAAACGGTGCGACTTTGATGCTAGTGTGATAGCTGTTGTTGTAGGAGAGTTCAATTAGTGGCAAGTGAACGTCCCATGCTTTGCCAAAATTTATCACCCAGGCACGAAGCATGTCTTCCAACATCTGAATGGTTCGTTCACTTTGACCAGCTGTTTGGGGATGGTAAGCCATACTCATATCGTGTCTGGTTCCTAAGGCCTCTTGCAGCGATTGCCAAAAGCGCGAAGTGAATCGGCTGTCTCTATCTGAGATGTTGGATATTGGCACATCGTGTAATCTTACGATCTCCTTGAGGTAAACCTTTGTTAGCTTTTCCATCTTATCTGTCTCCACACCTTTAGCGCGAATACCACGGCTCCCAACTCGAGGTCGTGAGTGGTGTAGTTGACCTCGTGAGATTTGAGTTGTCTGGAAATATAGGCAATAACTTTCACTCTTTGTATGAGGATGCATCCAAAGTCTTGTTTCAATGCGTCACTATACACAATGAAATCTTCCATGCCTTTCGAGAGAGATAGGATTGATGCGCTGCACAGCATTTCCTTTAGTGTCGGAAAGGCAACTTCTTGTTGGTATTCCCAGTCGAAGTGGACACCTTTATGTGTTAGTGTCGTGAGGGGCTTTGCTATCTTGGATAAATTCTTGATGAATCTTCGGTAGTAATCAGCAAGATCTAAAAATTGGCGAATCTCTGACGAGATTCTTGGTATCTTCCAATTTTCCATTGTTTTGATTTTGGATGGATCAACATGAATCCCTTCTTGGCTAACCGCATGGCCCAAGAAGTCTACTTTTCGTATCCAAAATTCACATTTTGAGAATTTGGCATACAATCTCTCTTTTCTAAGTAGTTCCAAGATTAAACGCAAGCGCTGGCCGTGTTCTTCTTTGCTTCGTGAATATATCAATATGTCATCAATAAATACAATGACGAATTTGTCTAAGAACGGTCTGCATACTCGGTTCACAAGGTCCATGAATACTGTGGGGGCGTTGGTTAATCCAAATGTCATCACGACACATTCGTAATGGCCATACCGTGTTCTAAACGCTGTCTTCAGAATATCTTCTTCTTGAACTCTAAGTTGATGATACCAGGACCTCAAATCGATCTACGAAAAGTAACTAGATCCTTGTAACTGATCGAATAGGTCATTAATTCTTGGAAGTGGGTATCTTTACTTGACATTCAACTTGTTCAATTCTCTATAGTCAATACACATTCTAAAGGATCCATCCTTCTTTCCGCAAATAAAACCGGTGCTCCCCAAGGGGAGAAGCTCGGTCTAATGAATCCTTTCTCTAGTAGTTCGTGTAGTTGACTCGATAGTTCTTGCATCTCTGCCGGAGCTAATCTGTATGGTGATTTTGCTATAGGGGCTGCTTGGGATCAAGTTGATTTCAAACTCGACCCGTCGTGTTGGTGGTATTCCCGGAAGGTCTTCTGGTAACACAACAGGAAAGTCACAGGCTTCTGATATGTCCGCGATTTCTTCATTTCCTTCTTCTATCCATGACGTGGGTTATGAAAAACAGAGAAATCCTACCCTACTACTCTACTATGATGGAATTTCCTCCAGTGTTGACGAGTTGCTTCGCAATTGTACAACTATATACAACGTAGAATTAAATAGACATTCGAATAATAGATTCTACCCTAAGGCAACAACCAAACAAGGAACATGCAATAAGGCCAAATCGGATATTCTCATACTATTCAATTTCCTACAGTATACAACTTTAATGGTACTCACACACACGATGAGGGTTTCGTTATTCGGTAAGTTTTCTAAAGGTACGTACTAAGGATAGGCAGCGAAGTTTTGGTGTGTCTCCGGACGTAAAGACTATTCAAGTACCGTCTACAAGAACAATTTACAAAATGATCGAGGATTTTCTGGAGCTACAATTACTGTTGCGGATGCTCTCACCACAACGAAACCATATTCAAAGGGTATGTTTAGGGGGGGTCATTGTCTCCAGTGAAGGCAGTGAAAGTTCATAATGAAATAAATCACATGACCTGGGTGATGTCCAAAGAGTTTAGAATGATAAGCAACTTTACTGTTATCAAAATGCGTCGTAACTTAAAGTGAATGAAGGTACTCTTGTGATAACCAAACGAAGTAGTAAGACAATGAAGAAGTTCATTTTGATAAATCGTCAATGAGGGAACTCATATAGAACTATTTTGGTTATTATTTCGATAAATTATCCGACTGTTTAAGTCAATCCAATTGCAGATAGCAAGGAGTCGGAAAAATATGAGTTTAGGAGTTAGGAACTCATTTGAAACTTTAAAGATAGAATGCTACCTTGAAGGAAGGCATAAAAGTATTGATTATCGAGAATGAGTACATTCTCAACTTAGTGACTCTAGGAGAGTAATCTTTTGGGGGATAGAGAATCATAACATTTAAACTTTTCTCTCCTTAAAATAGGGGACTTGGAAAATTGTTTGCACGACGTTTCATGATGTGAATGCAGTTCCGTACCTTTTATAGAGTTAGCGATTAAGCTATAGGTTTGACGTGTGGCATAAAGGAATATGATCCTTGATAACAATAAGAATTTCAGCAGTGCTCGAAGGACTCAATGAATGTATGAAGCGGTATGGGTCGAAGGGGAACTCGAAGTTATAGGAAGTTTTCGTGCGTCGACGAAGAGCGAAGTTGAACCGGGAATGAAAAGCGTAAGGTCGAAGATTTTTCCAAAAGCATGTGAATAATTTGGAAAGTTTAAGATGATAGTACACTTGAGAATATCACTCGTTTTTCTGAGGACTTTGAACTAAAACTTAGAGATTTTGGCATAAGCGGACACAGTTTTGTGCATTAAATTTTGATACACAAAGTGAAGATGGTCGGGTATGCATCCCCAAAGAGAAGGTTTAGAATCAAGGGATATCCTAGCTTAAGTCTTAAGCTTAAGATGGAAACAATCCTAAGGCTATAAATCGTAGCGCAGAAGGAAGGTCTTATGTATCGGTCAACTATGATTTAAACTTATGTATCTCCTCGTGAGTCATATCGGGAATACTCACCAATGGTTTTCCAGTCGTGACTACTCATGGCGACTCAACTGTCCCTTAACGTGTAATTCCTGTTGTCGCTCTTGCCGGCATCAGAACCCTTTTTCTTAGTCGTAACTCAGATACACAGACGATAAAGAGGTATTGCGATAATGTTGATACTAGTGTTGACTTAGGATTGTCAATAGTGGTTCTTAATAATACTAATACTTATCGAAGTATTTATGTTAAACATTGACGTGGTTACTAATCACTGTTTGATTCCCGAGTTTTTTTACTCCGTTGTCCATTATGCCCACACTTAGTTATATGTCGGTCAAACCGTAGTTAAACGTAGTTGATCAGGCTACGTCTTCCCATGATTTGATAACATATTATACTAAGTCTAATCATAATTTTCAACTTAAACTCTAACGTTCTTGTATTGTGATACTATCTTTGTTTATATATGTATACTTTTATACGAATATCATTATATTCTAAAAGTATTATCGTATGTTAAATTTTTTTTTAGCAGAGGTATAAGTCCCCGTATCTATAGTTGTATTTCTTACATGGAAGAATATACTTAGTTCGCTATAGACAATTGCTCTTATACCAATCTGTCACACCCCCAAACCACGATGGCGGAATCGTCGGAGGGTGGAACGAATCATAATATCACAACCATTGCATACATTGAAACATAAGTAGATAAACAACCATCATACATTATAATTGGAAATTTACATTATTCAACAATATGTTTTTAGACCAATTACATTATGAAATCAAAATAATCAAAAGAGATGTCTTCACGTCCCATCCAGAGGTTAGTCGTACCTGACTAATTGTTACCTGAGAAAACAAGTAATTTTGCAAGTGTCAACATTACGTTGGTGAGTTCATAAGATTTTTGTAGTGAGAAAAATAGTGATTCCTTTGTAAAAGCTCGTAGTGTAATAGCGAAAACGTTCGTAGTGTAATAGTGAAAACGTTCGTAATGTAATAGCGAAAATGTTCGTAGTGTAAAAGCGAAGATATTCGTAGTGAAATAGTGAAAAACTCGTAGTGTAATAGTGTAAAACCATACTCGATTGTATCTTGTTGGAATGTAGTTTTAAACTTCATAAAACTCGTATGTATAAGTAAAATAGTACTTATATTTGTATGTTCCGAAATGTGGTTTTAATTTCCATAAAACCCGTAGAGAAATAGTGTAAACTTTCTTAGCGTAATAGTGAAAACCCATAGTGTCATAGTGAAAAACCCATAGTGTAATAGTGAAAGTTATCGTAATATGATAGCGATATATGTTTCGTAGTGAAATAGTGAAAATCCTTGTTTGAATCTTTGAAAAGTATACCATGTAGTTTCACATTTAAGTGAAACCATTTGAAGATGTTTTCTACAAATATAGGACGTTCGTTGTTAATTTGTGAGTTATTATAACCTTACTAAGACCTAGTGACCTGGCACGACGTTCTTCAGGCGTCGTAATAGTGAAGACATTTGTCACCCTTGATCCGTCGATCGTAGTTGTAGCTAACAATCATAGGTGGGGATTGTCAATCCCATATAGATCTATATACAACTATCCCGCTCATACATGATTAAGGTTATAATCCAGGATTTAATGTGTACTCTTTTTAGTACCGTGAAGCGATGTCTCACAATGTTACCCAACGCACATGTCATATCCTTATTTGTAGCGTAGTGAAAACCGTTTTGTATTGAAATGAAAATCCCTTATGTTTTGTAACTATCAAATTTCTCCATGATAATTATAATGTATAAGCTTACTGAAAATCCGTTTGTATTTGTAATTATCAAATTTGTCCATGATAATTATAGTGTATAAGTGTACTGAAAACCCATTTGTATTTGTAATTATCAAAATGTCAATGATAATTATAGTGTGTAATAATTATATTGTTACATAATTATCTTTAGCATATCTATCGTTTCTTGTCGTTCGTTCCATAAATTATACCCTTTATAATTTATATAATCATGTTTAGTATGTCTACTGTTTCTTGTCGTTCGTTCCATAAATTATACCCTTTATAATTTATATAAATGTTTCCCGTCGTATTGGTATATTTAGATCTAAAAGATGTCGATGAGTTGAATTGCACGATTTCTTACATCTAAAACACTAAATATATACATGTCGAAGATAGTTTTAAAGTTCATACAATATGTCATGGTACGAAGTTTATTTTAGTCATTTTATTTAAGTGATGACAACACTTTTTAAACCTCATCATTTTATAGGAAATAATAGTAATTTTTCTAAATGGTCATTCTTGTACTCATTACCAAAAATATAGTTCTTTCGTTTTAAATACCAACTTCTTTATAAAATAACATTTCCAAAACTTATTATGACGTTATAAGTCCAAAAGTCATAATTACGTCGTAATAACATTCTTTTTACCAAGTAATAATTTTGACGTAAAGATAGTGGCATCATGTTTACTTAGAACATTTTAATAGAGTGTATTTTCACATCTTTTGTCAAATATTCATATAAAGTATCATATTTATGACCATTTTGTCAACAACATAAACTATAAAGTTTTATTGGTGACAATATGTGTAAACGTCTAGATGGTTATTTCCTTAAACTAAATGTGTATTATAGTTTACCATAATCCATTTTGTTTGTGCCAATCACTTTATAATAAGATGACTAAACCATGAACACATAATATTTCAAGAACATAACATATAATATATTATTGGTCAAGAACATATCATAAACTTTACAAAAATATATCATTTTCATGGTTAAACTTGTATTCTCCCCCTAAAACATGGATAAAAGTGGAAATGAGGGGTATGAACTCACATTGGGTGATGGATCTATGGATCTGGGTGGAAAGGTTGAAGATCTTGGCTTTGGAGCTCGAGAGACTCTTGGACAAAACTATTATCCAAAGGATTCCCATGAGTTTTTGTGTGTAAAAAGTTAATGAAAGTATTAGGAACCTTAGAACTACAAGATGATCATAACTTACCAAGATGGTTTGCAAGATTCTTGAGGATGATGAAGAATGGAGCTCAAGGACCTTTGAATAAAGCTAATACCCAATGGATTTCGTAGATGTTAGTGTGTGTAAAAGAGATGAAATTGGCATGGGAAGTCTTAGAATCAAGAGAGGAACACAACTCACCAAATTGTTTTGCAAAATACTTGAAAATGAAGGAGGGTGGAGCATGATGGTGGTGGCCGGCGGTTTGGATGGTGGAGGAGGGAGGTGGTGGTCGTGAACTATAGAGAAGAGATAAGGGTGTGTTGGTGAGTGGTTTGTGAGTGTGGAGAGTACAAGTACTTATATGATCTCCTAGATTTGCTTTTGTATATTTTAATCATAAATTCCTTTCAAGAATCAAACCTTAGATTGTGAATAATGACAAGCTAGATCATGTTGGTGATGGCTTGGGTCTAGTGGAAGCCGATGGGGGGTGGGGGGAGGGGTAGGGTGGGTTGGTTTTATAAAATATAGCAATCTACTTATATAAATAAGTAGTTTTTATAAAATCGTAAAACGTTTTAGTGAAATTTCATGAGTTTTTGACTAAACGATGTTCCAATTAAATATTATATATAAAAACATTGTGAAACATCTATTTAGATGGTGTGGTAGCTTGTTTGACGATGAAATACGCGTCTAAGCGCGGTATTCTTCCGATTACGCGATTTTCAGCATTTTACCGGAAATTACATTTGGCTTTGAAATTAAATATTAGATAATATTACGTTTCATATTATATGACTTATTATCCCATATTTGATGTTTAAGGTACCAAATTTTGTATTTTAGGTCTAAACCCTGTGTACATTTACCGTTCGCAGCGATTTAACTTGTTGTAACTTTTGCATACGAACTCCGTTTTCAGCATTCTATATATCCACAGGTTCGTATTCAAGAATACATCGTGTTACGAATATTATTTATACCAAAATAATATTTGTGTGTTTATCGAATTTCTACGCTGCTGTAACTTATTATACGTATTTATAGTGCTTATTCGATAACTGTTTTCAACTAGTGCATGTAGTATTATAATATTCAAATATATAATACAAAGGTTATGAACTTACATTTCATCATGTTAACCTAATGTATGCTTCAGTTGACTTTCGTTGACCGATTTTTGACGGTTGTCACACATTTCCACTTACTGGTCCAAGTTTTGTCTGATTTGGTCTAATGCCTTTGAAAATTCACCATAAATTTTACAAGACTCATTTGGGGTGAGACCAGTGTTCCTAGTTCAGGATAAGTGTATGGTTTTCTCAACCCAAATTTCAGAGTCCAATACTTTGCCCATTAGGAGATCGGACTGATCCTTTGGAGTCTAGTCCAACTCAGTGTCCAATCTGTTGAGTCTACCTGTAGATTCTATTATGACCTTTTGGAGAGTGAAAATGACTCGAGTCTAGAAACTATTGTTTTCTATAAGGGTCTAGTTTATATTTTATTTTTTCCTAAATTATGGATGACCCTTACTAGGTTGAAAGTGGAAAGCTTTGCAACCAAGTCCGGGTCAGGACAGTTTTGGATACCCGATCTTGATTAACTAATAGAAAATAGAATAAAAATAATTTTGGGATGTTCCTTACCTCTTTGAAATCCTTATAAGGTGAAATAAAAGACTGTGCAATAATATTCTAATTTGGTTAAGATTAGGCTGAGCTAAATGGTATATCATCATATATCTCAGGTAGAGCTAAAAGTTGAATATAATCTAATAACGAGGAAGTAATGTTATAAGTATCTATATATAGTAAGGTTAGCTAGTGTACTTTGTAGTAACCTATTATACCTTATAAGGGTATAAGGTGTTCGAGTAGAGCTTAGTGGGACCTTCAGAGTTGATGAATAGATCTTTTTTCTGTTGCTGCTTCGAGGTGAGTTCATCACTATGCTGTATGGAAGTTGTACATCCTTTATCGTAGTTCGTGTGTGCTATTAGGATGTAAGTGGGTAGTATTAGGTTATGGAAAGGTCTAGTAGCTATGTTGTGTACCATGATTGAGCTGAGTGCCATGATCATGTTGTACTATATAGATATGTAGTGTACCATGATTGAGCTGAATGCCATGATCATGAGTACTATGTAGTTATGTCGATTACCATGACTGAGCTGAGTGCCATGATCATGTGTACTATGTAGTTATGTTGAGTACCATGATTGAGCTGAGTGCCACGATCATGTGTATTATGTAGATATGTGTTGTACTATATAGTTATGTTGTGTACCATGATTGAGTTGAGTGTCATGATCATGTTGTACACTGCAAGATATGTTATGTGTATTGTTTGTGCTGTGTGCCTTACTATGATGTATGCCTATGTTAGGGGTAAAGTTTGTGTGGTGGATATGTTGTGTTGTGATGAATTCACTAAGCTTTGTGCTTACCCTTTCCCTCTTAAACTACTGTGTTTTCAGGTACTTCGAGTACGAAGGATGGCAAGGCTTGACGTGTACACGCTGCTGCTGCTTCTTTGGAGTGTTGTTTTTATGATTGTTGTTACCTAGACTTTGTTTCCGCTATGGATGTGATGGAATTAATAATAATGTGGTTTTATTTAATGAAAATATTTTAAAAATAAAATTTTATATTTATCCTGAATTTTTGGAACGTTGCAAGTTAGTATCATAGCACAGCTTGAGAGAATCAGACTCATTTTGGTGAGTTCTGAACTCAAGTTGAGGCTTAAAGGTTTTCTTAAGATATTTTTACAAAAAGAAAGAAGTTTGATGAACGGAGAACTGAAGACACATTGTGTACCGCCAACCGACGCTATTGGGGAAAAGGGTTAAGTGTTGTTTGTTGTTAATGCTTTCTTGGACATAAGATGTATGTATGCTAGATTGCCTTCTAGAAATCATACATTGATGTACTGTTTACTTACTGCTTGCTATTAGGAGTGAATGCTACTGCTGATAGCTTGTTTAGAGGATGCCACTAAGTTGTATGCAATAGCAACTGAATAGTCCTAGAATGCTTGATTCGTCCTTAATGCATGTTCCTTGTTTGGTTGCTGCCTTATGGTATATTCTTTTATTCGAAAGCCTATTTAATTTTATGTTGTATACAACTATGCATTCGCGAAGACGACTCGCCATCATTGGAGGAAGTTCCGCCTTAGTTAGAGTAGCAGGGTTGGGGTAGGATTCCTAGTATTCTAGGAAAGTGTTTGCATATGCTTTGTAGGGGCATATGTGTTAAAATTATCGATGAGAAGTGAATTAGGGATTTTGGATGGGTCTCGGAACGGACATGGATAGGTGTGGAAGGTAGTAGTAGAGCTCCTATTATCGAAAGCACAGGATCCGCGTTCGAGTCGGGAATTAGTCACTTGAAATCCAAGGAGTTGAGTGTGTAAGCTCTAACGTAGTTGATTTAAATGCTAGTGTTATGTCGTAATCTTTTTCCATTTAATTGCTGAATGGTGATAACGAGGTTTAGTGAGAGCGGTTAGGTTGATGGTCTGAGTACCCATGAGATTCAGGATCTGATGGCGACAGTGGTGTCATGGGGCGATTAGGGAGGAATCTCGGGTACGTTTACCAAATTAGGGACATCAGATTTCCCAAGGTTAATGTAAGTACCGGATCGAGTGTCTAGTCAGAAGTAAGGCTGTAAATGAACTGAACATTCGGCGAACTGTTCGTGAACTGTTCGGCGGGAAGTTCGTTTATGTTCGTTTATTTAGTAAACGAACGAACATGAACAACATATCTCGTCCGTTTAGTTAAACGAACGAACACGGACAATGCACCCGTTCGTTCATTTACGTTCGTGAACGTTCGTTCATTATGTTCGTCTACGTTCGTTCATATATATATATATATATATATATATATATATATATATATATATATATATATATATATATATATAATGTTTATAGGTAATCTATAATCTATATTTTGTGAATGATTGTATCGTGTGTATGTGTGTGTGTTTAAATTTATTTTAATTCATTTTTGTGTGTTTGTTTGTGCTCATTTATGTTCGTTTGTATTCATTTTTGTTCGTTTATCAACTAAACAAACGAAATAAACAAACACGGACAAATTAAAAAATCTTAACGAACGAACACGAACACGAACACAAAAGTTTGTTCATTTAATTGTTCGTGTTCATTCGTTTATCGTTTAAAGTTAAACAAACGAACATGAACAAGACTGCGTTCGTGTTCGTTCGGTTCTTTTACAGCCCTGGTTAGAAGTGACTCAAATATATGAAACAAACATCCTCCTTTAGCTTTATGCTAAAAAGGCAGGGATAGCACTTTAACATCAAAAGTAGAATGATAAAAATAAAAAATAACAAGTTTCTAGAAGACAATATAATAACGATTATAATGAAATACATATTCAGTGGTATTGACTTAATAATAGAATAGTCTTAAAGAACTATTTGATAAAATAAATTTCAATAAAAAGTCAAAGTCAAATGAGTTTTAAAGATCATAATTAAAGATTTTAGATTTAGCTTATTTTTATAAAACCAATTTACTACAAGTTTATATGATGTTGAACAAAGCTCTAGCTAAGAGATTTCAACTATTTTAGTATAAGGTAACAATTGCTTTATGGCATATCAAGCTCAAGAACCGGTGCAAAATGATAAATTTATGTTCTACAAGACATTAATTTGATTACTTTTACATATGTGTTATTATATTGTACGCATTTACAAACTTTGATAAGTCACTAAGTACCCAATCAATATGTATAATGAAACCTTGTTAAACTTTCTAAAATTTTTGTTGGTTACATTTATATTTCACTGGCCGAAACTAAAATTATGAAAATACGGGGTTTCTCATGGATAAAAATGTATAAGTTATTATACGATACAATTTATGTATACCTTACTAGAAATGATATGTTGTTAAGTAAAGTAAGAAGTAATTATTTCTAAATAAGACAATGAATATTTTCAAACTTTTGAAGATTATATCATATTCGAATTACTATTCATGTTAAATAACCTCTTAAATGACAAATTTTTACTCAGAAAGTTTTGAACTTACGTGTTGAAGAAAGGTATTTGTAAGAACATAGTGAAGCTACGTAGTGTATGTTCGTTACAAGCAAGTAGGGTATGGCATGATTGCAAGAAAGGATGACTGAATAAGAACTTTCAGGCATGTATTTCAGACCCATGGTACTTTGGGTGTTACAACTATTTGTCTAAAAATCAAAACTAGTGGGTCGACAATACAAATTAAGATGGGTAGTATGGTAAGCTGGACGTGCCTCCACCCCAACCTTTGCAACACTTGTCATCCTCTGGCTTGGTAAGTTTTTTTTATTTCCCATACTTTTTAGGCCATGTTTTTTTTTTTGTAAAAAACATGTAAAAACCAAATTTCTTAAATTTTAATTCTCCACAAAACGAGCACCATCATAAAATTTTATAAATTTTTTATTTTCTAAAAAAATAAATATTCTCTAAATATTATGCAAATTTAAAGGACCATTCTACACACTAAATTTTGTAAGTTTATAAGAATATTTTTTTAATAAGTTTTTTAAGTGTTCGTTTTTTTAAATTTTAAATAAATTACCCACCAAATTAGCAAAAAAAAAAATGTCTATGATCCAAAATTGTTATGAACCAAAAAATGATTTATGATTCAAACTCTTATGAAAAAATTTATTATAAATCAAAGCTTATTATAATCGAAAAATGTTATTAATCAAACTTATTATGATTAAAAATTTTATATGATCCAAAAATGTCTTAATTTTGGAATCATTCCAAGATCCACATATGTTATGATCAAATATTATCAAAGAAACTTTAAATATCCATTTATGAAAATAAAAATATTTTTATCGACAAATGATTTATACTATATTCACATTTCAGTAAAGATCAAATACGAATAATAATAATAATAATAATAATAATAATAATAATAATAATATTATTATTATTATTATTATTATTATTATTATTATTATCGACAAATGATTTATACTATATTCACATTTCAGTAAAGATCAAATAATAATAATAATAATAATAATATTATTATTATTATTAGAATAAATCTTATTTTAAACAATATATTTTATGCAAAATAAACTCAACTTTAATTTTGTCCATTTATGAAAATAAAAAATATTTTTTATTATACTTGAAATAACGGCATAGTTTACATACTAGTATTGTCTAAAAACGAAAAAAAAAATTTATTAAAATAATAAAAAAATGTTTGTTATTTGTAACGATTATTGTCTTCAAATACAATTATTTCAAATTTATAATTAAAATAATATTTTTATAAATAAACAAAACACAAATTTCACAAATTTCTCATAGCTTACTACTATTTTCTTCAAACGTTAATATTAAGCAAAAATAGTGGAAGTTGTGATCTACAACAAGAAACAATTAACAAATTCGAATTATTGATGGTGATATTTCATAAAACTTTTGTTTTTTAATTCGAAATTATTTAAGAGAATCGACTTCGACGGTCAATATAACAAGAAACAAATTGATTACCTTACCATTAGATTCATCACCATGTGAATTCTACGGTTATCGTTTTTTCTATAATTTTTAAACTTATCATCTGGCTTTTTTTTTTTAATTAAAAGCCTTATTGTATACCAATTTGGAAATTGATGGTTTAATTTCAAGAATGCAATTATTGGCTTAAAAATTAACATTATTACAATCTTCTCTAAAATTCATTATACCAAAAAAAAACTTGAAGCTAACACTATTGTTTTTACTTAAAACTACTTATTATAAATTTATTATAAAATTAATACTTATAATATATAATTCTTATAATAATACTTTTTATGTAGTTACTGAAATTTAACTTAAGTAAAGTTAAAAGCAGAAGGCATAGACTTGTTTTGTTATATTATCATTTCTTTATAATACTATTGTTTTTACTTTGAACTAATTTTTATAACATTTTTAATTATTATAAAATTAATTTTTTATATTATACCAAATCTAAATATTACATCAATTAGGATCTTTAAATTCTTAGTTTTATTATTATATTTAAAGAAAAGAAATATTATTTTATAAGGTAATTAGTAAAAAAGAGAGTTGATTTTCCGGTAAAATACAGGATAACTCAACTTATCGGTATATACTCAAAATTTTATGAAATTATCAAATAATGAATCGATTGATTTTTGTCATTCTTATGTAAAATTAGATTTAAAAAATCTCTCACTCGGCAATATGTATAACTAGACCGATATTCCTGCATTGGACAATATAAAATTATATAATTAAACTTTATATATATATATATATATATATATATATATATATATATATATATATATATATATATATATATATATATATATATATATATATATATATATAGAAGTAGGTTCCATTGAGAATGAAAATTATGTTGAGATTGCGAGAATGAATCTCAGACACATATTTTTTTCTTGCCGCACTAATGCTTTGGTGTCGTCGTAGCGTTGACGCTCTAACGACGAGATATATATTATTATTCACATATGATTTTCACCACCTTCACCACCTTTGTTACCACCACCACCATCGTCGCCGCAACCACCACAGCTGCCGCCGCCATCTCTACCACCACCGTCGCCGCCGCCACCTCCCCCAAAGCCATCGCCACCAACCACCACCACCGCTACTGCCAACGCCGCCACCTCCCCCACCACCGCCGCTACCATCTTTACCACCACCTCCACCATCACTACCACCACCCACCACCACCACTACCACCTCTATCACCGGCGCCACCACCACCACCGTCGTCACCACCCACCTCCACCAACACCACCACCCCACGAACACCGTCGCCACCATCACCACCATCATCGCCACCCTCTATCACCATCACCATCATCATCGCCACCCTCTACCACCATTCCGACCACCACAACCATATATGTATATTTATATATGTTTATTCATATATGATTATATGAATAATCATATATGAATATACCCATTCATATATGAATAAATCATATACGAAAAAAAACCAAGCTCGTCGTCGTGGAGCGGCGCGCGTCAGCACTGGCGCATCTAGTGGCCCAGATTCATTCTCACGTTCTCAACATTATTTTCATTCTCAATGGAACCCTCCCATATATATATATATATATATATATATATATATATATATATATATATATATATATATATATATATATATATATATATGAGAATCATATCATTCAAAAATCTTTACCCATTGTTTGTAGGTTTGTAGGTTGCTGAGAATAAAATTATATAGCTAAATTGTTTATACATACATATTGAAAACAATAATGTTATTGACATTAACTATAAAATAATAACTATTGCACTAAGTTGATATATAAATTTATAATTATTTTAAACCATATTACGAGATATATATTTGTTGGAATCTCAATTGTTTTTACCCACGGTTTGCATGTTAATAAAATTAAACATGGTTTTCAATTTCGTATTACATTTTAACGTTATGATTTATTAATTAAACATTATTTATATGTTTATTGTTTTATAATTTCGAACATGATGATTAATTAAAATATGAATCATTGTCTGTAAGTTAAGGTAATATAATTTTTTGTTAATTAATTAAAAACCCCTTATTTGTAATTTTTTGAATTATAATAACAAATAGTTTTTTGATATTTTTTATTTAATTTGAGTTGTCTTTGTATATTTACAATATTAAAACTTGTTTAGCTATTTTGTAAAATAGACTTTGAATATAATTTTTAAGTTTATTTGAATTTTTTGATTTATGTTTTGGATTTAACATAATATATATAAATTAACAAATTAAATATATTATAATAATCATTTAAAAAATAATCATTCTTATATGATAATATTTTAAATCTAGTAACATATTTAAGTTAATAAATTGGGTATAGTAAGTCGGAAGTTGAAAATTGAAAGGTCGTAGAGGTTTCAAATTCAGATGGTGAGAGGTAAAAACTATTTTCTAAAATAGTCTTTAAATATATATTTTTTAAAATTATTTGATATTTTGATATATGTTTTGGATTTAACATAATAACTAAATTAACAAATTAAGTGCTTTATAGTACTTTTTTTTAAAGAATATATTATTAATAAGATATAATTTTTTATTTAATAATATATTTAAATTAATAGGTCGATTATATTAAGTTAGAAATTAAAAAATCATGGAGATTTTAAATGAATATGATGAGAGGAAAATTGTCACACACACACATACATACATACATACATACATACATACATACATACATACATACATACATACATACATACATACATTCATATATATATATATATATATATATATATATATATATATATATATATATATATATATATATATATATATATATATATATATAAAGAGAGAGAGAGAGAGAGAGAGAGATTAACTGCCTCTGGCGTGTAGCTCAGTTGGTAAGACATGGGGAAGACTTGGTCCATAACAGATAGGTCGGGGGTTCTATCCTCATCCCTCCCATGATTTCCAGTCGGTGAGTGAGTCAAAATATGCCCCTCATCGAGTACCTTTGGAGGCTGGGTTTGATGGGGCCGGTTGGGGTTGTTGGCATCAATCTTTTAGTCCATATATATATATATATATATATATATATATATATATATATATATATATATATATATATATATATATATATATATATATATATATATATATATATATATATATATATATAGGTAGGTTCAATTGAGAACAATTAAAAGGTTGAGAACGCGAGGACAAATCTCAGCCATTTAAATAGTTAAATATCAAGATCAAGGGTTGTGATAATTGTGCTGTTTATGTAAATTCCTCAAAGTTGAGTTATTATTATGCAATTTAATTTATTAGGCCAGGGCATTATAGGGTTTTTGCCTTTTTTATGATGATCGGTTCCTGATTTCACGTGGGTTAATTTTGGCAGTAAGTTTTCAAAGAGGTATATCCGATCGTATTCCCTCCATAATCCCGCAGAATCCTCTTCAAAAGTCGATCGATTGAATGAGCAGATTCCTCTTCAATAGTTGATCGATTGAACGAACAATAACCAACTCTGAATTCCGCTTTTTATCAAGATTGGCGAATTGAAGGTTTTTGTCGATGGATTCTCGAAAAAACGAGACTAAATCACCGGAGATCAGTAGAGGTAAGTTCGTAATATTTATTAACATCAAAATGTTGATTTTCAGTATTTGAGCCATTGATGAAATCGTTTTTAATAGCATAATCTTGTTTTTGAGTTCAAAGTCGGTGGAAAATCGATTTTATAACCTATTTAATCCATGTAATTGAGTTCGTAGTTGTGTAATTGAGTAACAAAAGTAATCTAGGGTTTCATTCAAGTGAAATTTCGCAATAAGATTGGCTGATTTGTTTGTTGATTGGTGTAATTGAGTACGTATTCATCGATGAATACACGCAATATCTGCAATCTTTTTCTGTATTCATCGATGAATCTACTTTGACAAGTCCTAGCCGGTTAATTACATCATAATTTTGATTTTTAGTTCAAAGTCCGTGTAACCCTAGATTGATTACATCATACTATTGATTTTGAGTACGTATTCATCGATAAATACACGCAATATTTGCAATCTTTTGCTGTATTCATCGATGAATCTACTTTGACAAGTCCTAGCCGGTTAATTACATCATAATATTGATTTTTAGTTCAAAGTCCGTGTAACCCTATATTGATTACATCATACCATTGATTTTGAGTACGTATTCATCGATGAATACACGCAATATCTGCAATCTTTTTGCTGTATTCATCGGTGAATCTACTTTGACAAGTCCTAGCCTGTTAATTACATCATAATATTGATTTTTAGTTCAAAGTCTGTGTAACCCTAGATTGATTACATCATACTATTGATTTTGAGCTTAGAACGGGTAAGTTTGTATTTCGTATTTTTGTATTCACTGGGTTTAACATCCTACTTTCTGAATTCATCGACGAATTTTGTATGGAGACAATACTAGCATCCTAAAGTACAATGTTGTAATTGAAGAAACAAAAAGTAGGATGCTTTAATAAACATATAATCAAAGTAAGTAGCTATTTTTTGCATCTAACCCTTAAGAAAATGTCAAAGATGATATTCTTAATTATTAAGATTTTGACTAATACGTGAAATGGGTACAAGTTTGCGTTCAATTTTGGTCCTTATCCGAGGTTTTTTTAACATATTTGGTCCCAATTCCAAGTCAAATGTCTATTTTTAGTTGCTGATTTTAGCAATTTCTGTCCCACATTGACACATCACATATATAAATGTTATAAAACAGAAAACTTGAGGGTTGTGTAAGTTGCATGCTATAATATTTCTATCTCCTGTTACAACAACCATCAATGGATTATCTTTATAATGTTGTTCTTTATGGTTTCAGGTAGGAAAAAAAGTGAAAGAATCATGAAAAGGACTGCCTTTAGTAAGTTCACGAACAATCCATCCGATCCCGTTTTATTGGATGAAGATGATTCAGATTTCGTGAATACAATACCCAAGAAGATATCAATCTCAAAAAGCAAAGTATCCGAAAAGAAAGGTATTTTTTTCAATATAATTTGATTTGTTGATATTTTTTTTTCACTTACCATCATAAACTCATATTTTTTATGTTGTTTATACAATGATAGTATCTGGCATACCGGTTGTCCCGGTTAATATAAGTTATGAGATGCGGACGAAGTTCAAAACCGATCGACCACATAAAAACGTTGTTGTTCAATATGAAGATGATCCATGTTAGTTAATTTTCATACAAAACAGTTAGTTTTATTCATACATTCTACTGTTATGTGTTTGATGAATGCGTTAATGAATTAAATGCTATTTATTGATGCATTCATTGTTATGTACGGTCTGATTGATGAATTCATTGATGAATACACTGTAATATGATGTATTCATTGATGAATACACTGTTTTATTACCGGTATTCACTGATGAAATTGACTTTTATGTTTCCTTATTCACCATATGTTTAATCTAATTTCTTTTTAAATGCAGATGATGATATCCAAAAATCAGAAGGTCCGATCAAGATTAAAAAAAGGAAACAGGTGGACCACCATTCTACTAAGGTTGATTCAAAAAAAGGATCTTCTTCATCGCTGATTGTCCTCGCGTCTGCATCTCCTGTCAAGGTAAAGAAGTCTAAACATGATGCTAGAGGACGTGTTCCGAGGGAGAAAGGGGTCTCAGCAAGAATATTATCCTTAAAGTACGAACGTCTCCAAAACCCTTATTTGATCTGATTCATAGTTTGAGCGAGCCAAAAAAGGCATATCTACGTTCTGTTGGGTTGGAGAATATTTTGAAAATTACTGTCGACTCCATTCCCACACAAATTGGTTATTACACGGTGTCGAATTTTGATTGTGATAAGATGGCGTTGGTCGTACAAGCTAGAAATATTGAAGTTGACACAAGATTTCTGAATCGCCACTTCCATCATTTAGTCTTGGTTTGACACAAGAATTTGATGATGCGATGAATGAAAATGTGGAAAATATTAGAACAAGTGAAACACCAGTAACCGTTATCCCATGTCGCGTTCCATTGTCATCTGTGCAAACAATTCCTACACCACTTGATCCTCATAGAAGACTAAAGAGGAATGACACAAAGCCTCTAACTTCACGTTCACCTTTCGTTGTGCATGCAGTCAGCATCATGGAGGGATAACCGCAATCGAGAGGAGCACATCAGATTGCATAATTGCATATTCTCACTAATTCATGATCCAAAGTATTATTTAACTTTTTTTTAAATTAAATATTATATATGTTACACAAAATACATACTTACTTACTATCTCACCATTGTAAAACAGAGAAATTGTGTTTCGGGTCATAAGTGGTGTTACTGCACAAAGATTCCACATTGAGAGTTTTTTCAAGAACACCAAATTGTTTGGCCATGTTATTGATATCTGGGCTATTCTGTTGAATTTTCAAGAGGAGGTCCGTGCGCCTGAATCACCGCAAAGGCTTTTTTTCCTAGTCACGTTAACGACAATTTATTTTTTATAAGAATGATTTTATTTTATATACTATAACATGATTTTATTTGCATTTTTTAATAGAATGCGTATCTAGAAAATATGCAACTCAAAGAAGAACATCGGAGACAGATATTCAGGAACAGTCTTATTTCATGCATTGAGGATACATATCATTTACTCAGATCCATCCAGATTGTAAGCTATACTCTAACTGTTTAAATTTGTACAATTTATATTCATTTTCACTGTTCAGTACTTATGTACCATTAATGAATAATTTTCATTAAAGAATATGCTACTCATCAGTTAATAATGTACAAATGTCAGTGCATTCATCAGTGATTATTGAAAAATATCAATGCATACATCAGTGAATTTTGTAATAATATCAGCGAATTCATCAGTGAATATTGAAAAATGAGCAGTGAATTCATTAATGAAAATTAATGTCAAAGGACAACTAATGAAAAATAAATTTCAAAGGAACCAATTCCGTTAGTTTTACAATATTCACTTATGAATTCACTAATATTGTTACAATATTGACTATTAAAATTGTATTCATTCATGAATAGTTTCCCTTAATCATTGCTTTATACCTTAATCACTGTATTTATCGTTTAATACCGTATTATTTTCCCAGCTACTGCTACCTGTTGTTCGTGGTTTCCATATATTCTTTTTTGTAATTGATATAAAAAATTCGGAGTTCGTAGTAGTGGATAACAGTAAAGCTGACCAAGAGTTTGTTGAACGATACGGGAGGTTGCCGGATATTGTTGTAAGTTTCCAATTCATATTTTTTTATATTGTGTATATTAATTCTTTACATTATTACAGCTTGAGTATTTTGTCGAGTACATGCGATCAGTTTCACACCCAAAGGCTGAAGAGTTTTCGGAAATTCAACCTTATAGGCTTGAGATGCCGTGGCAAACATTAGAAAACCACACTGATTGTGGTATTTTCACCATGTGGCATATGGAAACATACAAGGGTTCTAGTCTTAAAGATTTCAAGATTGGATTCAAGGAAGAGGGTAGACAACAGAAAACACAGCTTAACAACCTCAGACTTAAGTATCTTACTAGAATACTTATGTCACAATACAATACGCGCAAGCATGCTGTTGAGGTCGAAGTCGCTGAATTTCAGAATTTACCAGCAAAGGAGCGTAAGAAAATATTAGCGGATGCTGAATTCAAAATTGTGGATAGATTTAAACGTTTTAGTTAGAACAAAGTCATGTGATTATTTTAAACAGATGATCTTTTTCTTTTGAAACATTTATGTTTTTGCTATTTTATTTTAAAGTCATGTGATTATATTATAGTTTTGGTTGATATTCACTGTTGAATACACTTTTTGTATATATCACTCTTCATTGAATTTGGCATGTTTTGTATTTTTTGCTTAAGCATTCATTTATTCATTTGACTCATTCGTTAAAGAATACAGTTAATGTACTATTATTTGGGAATAACTACACATTTATATAACATAATACTGTCACAAAAGAAAATACCAATACAATTATAGCAACATTTGTATACGTTATTCATTGATGATTATGTTATTAACTGGGAATCAAGAATTATATTACATAATATATGGAATAAATAAGAAACTACTAGTACATTAACAATATAAGTCATCGATGAATATGGTATTAAACGATGATTAAGTAGAAATTTTCATTAACGAATACGATATTCATCATTGAATCTTGTCACAATATCTGTCAATTCATAAGTGAATAATAGACTTGGTCCCTTTGAAGTTTTAAAATATCATTCATCGTTGATTAATTTTCATAACTATACCCGTCACAACTACAAAGTTTACTTATCAATCAATATGAGTGTGAAAATTAAGATCACATGAAATATACGCTAAATGACGCAAAAGATTAAACGTATAAATCAAATAAACCCAAATCTGTGACATTGTCTATTTCTCTTTATCTTTCAAAGCTTCATCTCTTGCAATTCTCTCGGGGCAAGTTCGCCAATTGTGATTGATGTATTTGTCACACCCGCTGCACTTTCTTGTTTTTGATTTAGAAGACGACGACGCTTTCTCACTTGCACTTCGTAACCTTTTTTTAGTTCCAGAACTCTGATTCCATATTGATTGTGGTACACGTATTTCAATTTTTTCAGGCACTCTTACACCTAGAAGTTGCATCACTTCTTCTTCATCTGTGTTTTTGTTTGCATGTTCTGTTGACGAATCATCGTCGAATTTTTTCCTCATTTCACGAGTCATTTCAACGAATTCCAACAGTTTTTCTTTATTGAATTTTGCGTTGTCCATGCAATACTCTATATTCTGGTATGCTTATGTTAGTAATTTACTGGTTTCGTCTTCTGCACCAAAACAACCATATTTTTTTCAAAAGCAAATTACTTGCAATTACATTTTTTCGTCATCTCCTTTTAATGTATTAGGAATTTCTCGATACGCTTATTCTTCAAAACTGCGAAAACATGTCGGCACAATATTCTCATTCGCATGAAAAATTCACATGAACATTGGACATCTAATGTTGATAAATTTATTACCACCTGCATCACCATCACAATCAAGAGTTAATTAAGGTTAAATTTTTTTAATATATTATTTGCCTTATTATTCATCAATGTATACTGCATATAACATAAGAATTCGTCAACGAATTCAGTATATAACAAAGAATTCATCAATGAATACCGTATATAACAGTGACTTCATTGATGAATACGTTATATAACAGTGTATTCATCAATTAACACGGTTATATTTTTTGGCTTATTATTCATCAATTAATATTTCAAACAAACATGAACAGAAAGTTACCTTGCAAGACGTTTTAATATCCTTTGATTTATTCAAATGGTTAATAATAAACGTCTGCAAACCATCAACCGTTTCAACAGTTTCTATCGAGCAATTCCAAGTTCCTTTACATATTTCTTTTTGAACTTGTAAGAACATTTTGTTCGTATATACTTCTACTGCGTGTCTTTGTAAACCGGTTGACATCGTCATTTTTTGGTTCGCCTTTTTCGTTGAATTTTCTCGATCGCGTTGGTTTTTCCGTTGGTTTTCGAGTGCAGTGTCATAGTTAATCATAAAGTAAACTAGAAAATTCCCATGGTGAGCAAATTTATTAAAAAATGAATTTGTACTTTCAGATCTGGATGTTGTTTTCATCAGACCATGCATGGGGATGTCTTTAAAATATGCAGGTATCCAAGAAGTACGATGCTCATACATATCTTTGAACCACCGTTTTTCATCCAGATTGAACTCATTTATAAGTAAGTTCCACTCTCTTTCAAAAACTTCCGGATCCAAGTACACATTCCAGACCAGTTTGTTGAATCTCTTTCTGAAATTTGTATTCTGCAAGAAATCTTGCGTCACCTGTCACAAAACATTGAAATAATAAATATTTATTGTTTTCAAGCATATTCACAAATGATTTAATTTTTTAAATACCTTGGCTTGTAATTTTTTCATTATATGCCACATACACCATCGATGTTTAGAATCGGGAAGTATGGCTTGGACAGCTTGTTTAATAGCTGCATCCTGGTTTGTTAAGACCACCGTCGGCTGCTTCCCATGTGCTCATAAAAAAGCCTCCAACAACCACTTATATGATTCAATTGTCTCGTTGCTTAAAAGCCCAGCTCCTACTGTAATAGAGCATTTGTGGTTGTCTATTGCGGTGAATGGCACAAAAACCATTCCGTATCTAAAAAACAAAACAAACAATAGTTTTCATCAATGAATCTAAAACATTCATGAATTTCACCAATGAATTCACTGTTATATACGGTATTCATCCAAAGAATTTACTGTTATATAAGGTATTCATCGATGAATTTACTGTTGTATACGGTATTCATATATGAGTTGATTAATATATAAGGTATTCATCAATGAATTCATTGTTTTTCACTGTATTCATCGATGATTTGACTGTTATATACTGTATTCAACGATGAATTCATTGTTATATACGGTGTTCATCGATGACTTCACTATGTGAAAAATAATGAACGAGTTCTTAAAAGTAGATAATTTCAACTCACTTGTTAGTTCTAAACGTGGCATTGAAAGATATTACATCACCGAATTCTTTGTAATAAACCTTGTCTGTTTCGTCTGCCCAAAACATTGAATGTAGTACACTGTCAACACATTTATATTCGAAGGTGAAATTTTCGACATTCTCTTTTCTCATGTTCATTTTGTCCACCAACATTTATGCATCTCATCTCCAATTATGTTTCCCATCGTCCTTCTAAAATACGTCTGGTCCAACATTTTTGTAACCATCTTTTAAACAAGCTTGTAATGCGTATGCCCTTGTCGGACCCATGCTCGTAGTTGATGTCCTTACTAAGAATTCTTTTTCTTTATAAGCCATCTTCCTCGCCTTTTTTGAGTACTTACGATCCTCTTCCGTATAAAGTGGATGGTTATGCAACTCTTGAAACTCGAAAATATTGAATATTTGTGTTCATGGATGCTCTCGCTTAAACTTTATTACTGCCTTACAATCACAAGCAATGAAGTTGGAATTCCTTTTCTTCCTTGAGCTTCCTTCTGTATCCATAGTGTCTAACGATCTATTAGCTATTTTACCAGTTATGTTGCATACCAGCCACTTTAGCTTTATGGTATCGTCACCAAATCTTCTTGTAGTGTACAGCCTTGTATCGAAACCTGCCTTTTCCGCGTATCTTTCGTACATTTTAATTGCATCTTCTAATGAATCAAAATTCGCCTTTTTGTTGGGCATATATTCATCTGCTACTATTGGTTTCCACAATTTGCCATTTTCATCAGGTGAATCAACTTCGACACTCTTGTATGACTCATTTGTTGGATCCTCATCTTGAAATCCTACAAAAAACAGACATCAATGCAATATTTAACTTTTAAATTCATAAATACAAGTATCTTCTGTTTTGTATTAACATTAATTGATAATTTCAGTTTTCATTGATCAAATAATGACAATAACAAATTTCATTGATGAATTCGGTAACAAATGTGTTGGCTGTAATACAATTCAGTATGCATGTATATTCTGGTTTCTAATATCATTCATTGATGAAACCAAGTTTATAAATCAAAAATCAATGAGGAATTTAATTTGTACACTGTTTTTACATTAAATTCATTCACCAATTAAATAAACTCATATTGATTAATAAGGGTCTGTACACGATAATAACATCAGAAAGTTTTTTTATTAAACTGTCTGTACACATTAATACACTTAACGCGGTAAGCAACATCAATTTTTGATAGTCATATCGAAAAGAAAAATCAGTGAAAAACATGAAACTAACATAAGAAGTTTTCATATTAAAGGGTCTGTACTCAATAATACACTAAAGGAGGTAAACAAGTGGTTTTTATTTATGTATTCATCGATGAATATGGTTAATATTTCCTATAATAGAAAAAACTTTCATCATTCAATCATAATTCCTGAAAAAAGACATACATTCATCGATGAATACGGCTAATATTTGTTATAATAGAAAAAACTTTCATCATTCAATCATAATTCCTGAAAAAAGACATACATTCATCGATGAATAAAAAAGCTCCAACACATTTACAGCTTAAAAAATACAGAACTTGTCAACATAATATATTTATTCATCGATGAATGTATGTATAATCAACAATCTAATCATCTAAGTGTACATTAGAATTCGTAAATGAAATGGGATTGTAGAATTCATCAGATGCTTACCTTCTTCTTCGTATTCATCTGCTTCGCTTGGTATGGACTCGTTATCACTGTATTCGTCTTCTTCTTCTTCGTAATATTCTGTTTCGTATTCGTATGCTTCCATGTTGTCATCGAAATCTTCATTGTCCATGGTGATTACAGGAATTTTTTATTCTCGGAAACTGTAACTTGAATTTGGAATACGTGATCGATAGTTAAAATCAAGGAAATTAAATGTCAATACGTGATTGCTCCTGATGATCGATAGTCACAATGAAAGAACTTCAATGTCGATTATGTGATTACGTGATTGACTGAATATTGTTCTCCATTTAGTTGGTTTTGTGATAGCTATAATCAAGGAACGTGATATCAAATCCCAGAATATTAGGAAACTTTTAATTATCATATATTTTATTAATTAATAGAGAATTTTAAAGTTTACTATTATACCATTGTGAAACGATTGGTTCAGAATTTCCTCGCGTTCTCAACCTTTTAATTGTCCTCGTTTGAACCTCTCTCTCGGGAGAGGTTCAAACGAGGACAATTAAAAGGTTGAGAACGCGAAGAAAATTCTGGACCAATCAATTCACAATGGTATAATAGTAATCTTAATAAATCTCTAATAATTAATAAAATCAAATATAATTATACGTTTCCTAATATAATGGGATCTGATATCACATTCCTTGATTATAGCTATCACGTAGCATTCCTTGAATATAGACTGGGATCCAAAAATTATACACCCATCACGTAATCGAGAATACATGATCGAGAATCACGTAATCGAGCATCACTAATACGATGGAGAATGAAGATTTCTACAATAACAACGACGATGATATCAATAATATGTCTATTGAAGACTTAGAGAATGAATACAGTGATAACAAATTTGGTTCAAGTGAAGACGACGAATACGGATATTCAGGTAATAATCTGTCTTTTTTTTTTCTTAATATGTGAAATTCAGTACAATTGCATAATGAAATTTGTTATGATCGACAATTGCATAATGAATTTTGTTATAGTCTGTTTTCACCATCACGTAATAGATCATCATTGATGAATTTTCTGCATTTAGTTGGTTTTGTCTTTGTTTTTTTTAAATTCGTCACTGAATTAAATTAAAACATATTCGAGGAGTACATAACATGTGGGTTGTCACTGAATTTTGTTACGGTCTATTTTCATCAATGAAAACTGAATTCGTCAATGAATGTTAGTAGAAAACAGTCAAAAATTGAATACTGAATGTTGTTGTGGTCGACAATTGCATACTGAATTTTGTTATGGTCTGTTTTCATCAATGAATATCTGAATTTTGTTATGGATTAGTTAGTTTTGTCATTGTTTTTTTAATTGGTTAGCAGGGGTACATTGATTGCAGAAAAGCTTGTTTTCATAAATAAAAACTGAATTCGTCAATGAATTGTATAAAAAAACATTCGACAATTGCATATTCATCAATGAATTTGGATGTTTTTGTGTTGTTTTTTAAACTTTTCTGTAAAAATCAGTAACTAATTATAGCAGCATACAGGTTTGTTGATTTAGAAAGAACTTTTTTTCATCTATTAATAACATATAAATAATCTTCATCACTAAATTTTGGTTATTTAACTTTTTCTTAAAATCGGTTACAAATTACTGTAACATACATGTTTGATGATATTGGAAAAGTTTGAATTCATTGATGAATACATTTAACCAAAAAAGTCAGTTAAGGAAAACTATATTGATTACAAAAAATCGTGTATTCATCAATGAATAATGTATTCATCGATGAATACATATAACTTTTTATTTTAGTGTTAATATTTAAGTGTATTCATCAATGATGATGGTGTATGCATCAATGACTTAAACATTAATTTTTTTTATGTTAATCTTTATCTGTATTCATCAATGCATCAATGACTTCAAATTTTTTATGTTAATCTTTATCTGTATTTATCAATGAAAAAATTAATATTTTATTTATGTTTTTTTTTGTAGAAATTGATGATGAAGTTTTAACAAATGAGTCGTACAACAGTATCGAAGTGGATTCAACCGATGGAAATGGCAAATTATGGAAACCAGTCGTACCATATGAGTTTATGCCTAAGTTAGATGAAACTTTTGATTCATTAGAATATGCGATTAAAATGTATGAAAGATTCAACAAATGAGTCTTATGTATTTCATGTATTATGTAATGTAAATCTTTAGTCCCAATTAATCATACATTAACTGTATCCATTAATGAATATAGTATCCATTATTGTCAATTCATCATATATTACCTGTAGTCATTGATGAATACATGCATGGTTACGCAAAAATCAAGAACATGCCCAAATTCAACAAAAATTGAGATAAAAAGTTGTACTAAAAATAAAGAACATGCCCAATAAGACTGTCTTTGTATGTCTTGATTACTTATATAAAAACATTCATTCAACTTTGGTCTCATATTGCATATTAACTGTATTCATCGATGAATACAATATCCACTATTACAAATACATCATATGCTAACTCTATTCATCAATGATTATAAAGATGGTTGCGCAAAAATCAAGTATGTGCCCAAATTCAACAGAAATTTACTCTATTCATTAATGAATATAAAGATGGTTTGGCAGTATTCATCCATGACGTAGTATAATCATATAAAAAATTGAAAATGATGCATTTGTGAATATAAACTCTATTCTTTGATGAATACTTTCATAATATTTTAACAATTCATAAACAACATTATAAATATAAAATGCATTCAACAGTGAATATCAAACGAAATAAAACGTCGCTTCGGTCTAATTAAAACGTCGCAAACATAAATGTTTTCAATTGAAAGATCATCCGTTTAATAAATAACGTGACATTGTTCTAACTTAAACGTTTCAATCTTTCAATATTTTGCAATTCAGCATCTTCTAGAACTTTCTTATGGTGCCTTGCAGAATCTGAATCATCTTGATCCAATAAGACATGATTGGATGGATTGTTCATGAACTTACTAAAGGCCGTCTTTTTATTAACCTTTCGCTTTTTTTGCTGTCTGCAAACATAAATAAAAAACATAAATATAATGCAAACATTTACAAAAAACAATGGTTATAAATTAAAAAAGACATATAATGATAATAAAAAACTTGTGATACATCTGTGAATATACATAATACATTCATTGATGAATCTTGAATATAATACTTCAAATTAGTACATTCATCGATGAATATTGAACACATGTTTTTAAAAAAAATTAGTACATTGATCGATGAATCTTGAATATAATACTTCAAATAGTGAATTATAAAACCACCACACCTCCTGTAGATTAACAATTTATAACTATTTGTTTATTTTATGGGAATGGAGTTTCATTTATTTGTTTTTTATTTATTACTAAGGCATGGTACTTTGGGACTTTGTTCTTGAATGTTAAATGCTTTAGTTTCATTTAGCCATTGTCGTGTCCATTATTCATCAATGAATAATAGACCCACATTGCCACATTTACCAGGAAACTGATGCCATTGTCAATCCCAAGTACATGCCCAACTTCAACAGGAATAAAGTCGAAGTGTTGTATTAAAATGTACTCAATAGTCCTCTAGCATCGTGTTTAGTCTTCTTGACCTTGACAGGAGATGTAGACGCAAGGACAATCGGAGATGAAGAAGATCCTTTTTTTGAATCGACTTTAGAAGAATGGTGGTCCACCTGTTTCCTTTTTTTTAATCTTGATCGGACCTTCTGCTTTTTGTAAATCATTATCTGCATTTAAAAAGAAAGTTAATTAAACATATAGTGAACATTGTAACATAACAGTGAATTCATCAGTGAATATTGTAAACATAACAGTGAATTCATCAATGAATACAGTAAATAACAGTGTATTCATCAATGAATTCATCAATGAACCCGAACATAACAGTGAATGCATCAAAGAATAATAATTTGACAACGACGTTTCAAAGAAGAATACTTGTTGGAAACTTTTTCATTATTAATGCACCAATTTGACACATAATCATAAAATGTGGATATAACATTGTATTCATCAATGAATACATACCAGTGAATGCATCAATGAATATCAAAAATAACATTCAACTTACAAAACCATCAGGTAAACTGTTTTATAACATTTATATATGTGATGTGGCAATGTGGGTATGTATTCATCGATGAATACACAAAGCAACATACTTATATTTATTTACTGATGACACATATAACTTGAAAAAAGTATTCATTCATCTAATTAAAGATGATGGGAATTACATCTATTTCTGCAGATAAATAGAACCCTGGTTACACTTGGAGGACAAGAAACTACAGAAAATTTGGCCATAAAAACATACCTACATTGTAAAATCTTTAGTTCATTCATATTAAACTTCATATCTCAAATTCTGAAATCAACAATGAGATGGCATATATGCAAGAAACAATGAGATTGATTAAAACATGTAATTAATCGATGAATACCAAAATCAACAATGAATAAGCTAAGAGTTGTCAAGTTTATTCATCGATGAATAAAGAAAGATTGCCCATATTGAATGTATTCATCGATGAATACGGAAATCAACAATCAATCAGCCAAGGTTATTGCGATTTATCACTTCAATGAAACCCTAGATTACTTTTGTTACTAGATTAAGATACTTGGTGAACTCAATTACACAAATACAAACTCAGTTACACATATTAAATAGGTTATAAAATCGGATTTTCACAGACTTTGAACTAAAAATCAAGATTATGATCTTAACCCCGATTTCATCAATGACTCAAATACCCAAAATCAAGATTTCGATGATAAAGTATATTTCAAACTTACCTCTACTAATCTCGGGAATTTTAGTATCGTTTTTTCGAGAATCCATCGATAAAAACCTTGCAATCGACAATGTTGATGAAAGCCGACATTCACAGATGTTTGTTGTTCGTTCAATCGATCAAACTTTGAAGAGGATTCTGTGGGATTTTGGATGGAATACGATCGGATATACCAAATTGAAAAACTACTGCCAAAATTAACCATGAGAAACCAGGAACCGATCGTGATAAAAAAGGCGAAAACCCTATAATGCCCTTGACTGATAATTTAAATTGCATAATGATATCTCAACTTTGTAGAATTTACATAAACAGCACAATTATCACAACCCTTGATCTTGAGATTTAAATGGTTGATATTTGTCCTCGCGTTCTCAACCTTTTAATTGTCCTCGTTGGAACCTACCTCTATATATATATATATATATATATATATATATATATATATATATATATATATATATATATATATATATATATATATATATATATATATATAAACCAACAATAGCCCATTTATTACAAATCAAAAGAGTGGTTGCTTACAATAAAAAATGAGCAGACCCATTTACTACAAATAAAACAGTCTAAGAATCCGCCTACAAACTATTGACCCCTTATGGTTTCTAAATTTTTAAATCTACACCATAAGCATTCCAATCGAACTAGACACGCTATACAATGAACCACAAAATTGAACTGTTCAAAAACCGAACCAAACTGTTTCTGTAGCTCCAAAAACTATATTACGGTTTGCGGTTCAATGTTGACCGAAAACCATACCAAAATGCTCACTCCTAGATTTTTTTTAGAATGGCAAATCTATCCTACTCCTAAACTTCTTCTTGTTATGTTAGTGCCAGGGTTAGAACCCATGACCTCTTTGTTAGCATATCACCTTGTTAGCCAAGTGGGACTCACTCCTAGATAATGAGTCGTTTATAATAGCATGATTAAGTTTATATTTGTTTCAAATATCTTTATAATCAATATGTATTTACTACATATAACCATAAAACTATTTTAATTGCATTACGCAAAAAGAAATGGAACCTTCTGGGTATAAATTATAATATTCATCGTGTTTATGTATAAAAACTGATAGTAATGACAAATATCATATCTATTTATGTAATTTTAAAAGACACGTCATATTTGTATAAAAGTGTATCAAATATATATACTTAGTTAACATATATTATCCATAATAATATAATCAATCTCATGTTATGTAATTTATATTAACTAATACTACTTGTAATATATGTAGTCAACTTATTATTAATTTATTAAAAGATCTCACACACGTACACACATATTGTTGTGATTGAAGTTTGTGAAGATGAGCGAAAATTGAATTGTGCAAAAGATCACGATTTCATTGATCTGACTTACACTATATACAAAACAGAGTAATGAAAAGCAACAACTAAACTGAAGGAATGAAAGTTAAATTACTATTCTACCCTCAAGTCTAACTAACTAATAACAGACTCTAAACTGACTTAGCAGTTTCTCTAAAGTAAGTTAACACCCCCCGTCAAGCTTGTGATCCTTTAGAACACCAAGCTTGGACATAGCTTCTGAATGTTTGGGTCCGGATAAGTTTTTAGTGAAAATATCCGCCAATTGATTAACTGTCGAAACATGAGATAAATCAATGAGACCAGCTTGGACCTGTTCGCGAACATAGTGACAATCTATCTCGATATGTTTGGTACGTTCATGGAAGACAGGATTAGAGGCTATGTAAATGGAGGCCATATTATCACATTTGAGTGGTACTGGAGTAATATTTGGGACATCAAATTCAGTGAATAAACGACTCAGCCATGCAAGTTCTGCACAAACTCTTCTCATGAAACGATACTCAGCCTCTGCTGAGGATAATGAAACAGTTAATTGCTTTTTGGATTTCCAAGAGATGGGAGCTCCTCCAAATGTGACAAAATACCCACTTACTGATCTACGTGTGATATGGCAAGCAGCCCAGTCCGAATCACAGAAAGCTTCAAGTTTGAAGTTTTGTTGATCATTAAAGAACAATGCTTGATGTGGAGTACATTTCAAGTAATGTAAAACATGGAAAGCTGCATTAAGATGAGGTTGTGAGGGTGTTTTGTTGAATTGGCTCAAATACTGTACCGAAAAGGACAAATCTGTCCTGGTGTGCACAAGAAAATTGAGTTTTCCAATGAGTTGCCGGTAAATAGTAGGATCTGATAAGGGATCATCCATGATTAGGAGAAGCTTAACTTGATATGGTAAAGGAGTTGTGACAGAAGTAGTATCATGAACATTATAAGTTTGAAGTAACTCCTTGATAAATTTGGTTTGATGAGCAACCATTCCATCTTTGACCTTTTTGAATTCAATTCCCAAGAAGAAATTTAAAAATCCCAAATCTTTAATTTGAAATTTGTCGTGTAGAAAAGCTTTGAGCTTGAATATGTCTTCAGTATTGTTACCCGTTACTAAAATATCGTCTACATATATAGCAACAATAACTAAAGAAGAACCATTATTTTTAAGGAATAAAGAATGATCATTTGGTGAATGTTTGTAACCCTGTTGATGTAGAGCCTCAGAAAGCTTAGAATACCACTGCCTAGAGGCCTGTTTAAGGCCATACAGTGATTTCTTAAGTTTGCAAACTAAGGATTGAGATGTGTTTTCATGCCCAGGTGGTAATCTCATGTACACTTCTTCATGTAGTTTACCATGGAGAAAGGCATTGTTGACGTCAAATTGATGAATGTCCCAATGATTTTTTACAGCAAGAGCAACTAAACTTCGTACAGTAGTGAATTTAACTACAGGTGAATAGGTTTCATGAAATTCTATTTCTTCTTTTTGGGTAAAACCTTTAGCCACTAATCTGGCTTTAAAACGTTCCACTAAACCATCTGCTTTCAACTTCACTTTGTATACCCATCGACAAGATATAGGTTTCTTGCCTTTCGGAAGCTTGACAATGTCCCATGTGTTATTCGCATTGAGAGCATCCAGCTCATTCTTCATAGCTTGTTCCCATTCAGGAACACCCTTTGCTTGATGGTAAAAGGCTGGCTCAAAGGGTGAAGGAGACTGAGAAGATACATGAGAGGCATGACTAGGAAAGGAGAAGTGATTAAAAGATTCATTGATACAAAAATTGGTGATAGTATGCATACAAAGAGAATCAGAATCTTCTACAGTCACATGATTACAAATATAATCTTGCAATCATGTAGAAGGCTTAGAAATTCAAGTTGTACGTCTTAAAGTAGGAATGAGGGTATTTTGGTCATTTTTTGTATTTGGAATGTTTTGAAGAGATGAAGAAGAAGTAGTGGTTGGAATATCTTCTGAAGTAGTTGGGAGATAAGATTTAGCAGAAATGTTAGATTTGATGGCATGAAGTGGAAAGATATTCTCAAAAAATTTGATGTCTCTAGAGACATGAATTTGATGAGTAATTAAATTAAGTACTCTAAACGCTTTTTGTCCAGAAGGGTAACACAAGAAAACACAAGAATGAGCCCTTGACATGAATTTGTCTCTATGAACAGGTGTGGAGGAAATAAAACATAAATATCCAAAGACTTTTAATGAAGAAAAATCAGGTTGTTTATTGTAAAGTTTATGATATGGAGAATTATGGCCAATAACTCTTGATGAAAGTCTATTGATTATGTGTACAACCATCTTTGCACACTCTCCCCAATAAGAATTTCCAATCCCGATTTGAAAGTATAATGCTCTTGCTACTTCAAGTATATGTTTGTGTTTTCGTTCCACCAATCCATTCTGTTGAGGAGTATGGGATGTAGACGTTTGATGAATTATGCCATTTTGTTGAAAGAATTTTGTACCCTCAATACTAGAACCAAGCTCCTTGGCATTATCAGAACGTATGCATTTAATGATGACATTAAATTGAGTTTTTATAAGAGAGACAAATGCTTTGATAAGAGGAAAAGAGTAACTCTTATGACTAAGCAAATGAATCCAGGTATGTCTAGTATAATCATCCACAATTGTCAAAAAATACTTATAACCATCAAAAGTAGAATGTTTGTATGGTCCCCATACATCTATGTGAATAAGATCGAAGGGAGCAATTGTATGAGTGATGCTTTGTGGGAAGCTAGGTCTGGTTTGTTTGGCTTGTGCAAAAGAAAGACAAGCATCAATATCAGAATTATGATAATGAGAAGGAAGTGAAAGAATAGTTTTCAAAGTATCCAAGGAAACATGACCCAAACGTTTATGTCACATTAGAACATTAGAATCAGAAATAGTGACATGATTACAAGTAGAGAAAAGAAAAGAAGAAACAGAAAAACTATATGACAAATTGTGTTTGATATCTGCATAATCGAACACATACAAATCATTTATTCTCTTTCCTAATACTCCAAGAGCGAGTTTATTCTTCTGCAAAGGGTCCTGCATGAGACATGCAAAGGGTCCTGCATGAGACAGGTCTCATCAGTAAATAGAACAAATGATTGAAGTTTTTTTGTAAGTTTTGTGACAGAAACAAGATTAAATTTGAAAGAAGGAACATAGAGTACATGTTGAAGAAGAATGGAATCATGTACTCTAACATCACCATAATGTGAAACAATAAGACTGAATCCATTAGGAAGTCCAATTGTATGAGGCTGAGAAAATTGAGTCATAGACAAGAACAAATTAGGATTGGAACACATGTGATCTGTAGCTCCACTATCAATAATGAAAGAAATATGACGTTTAAGGTAAGAAGACGATTTATAGACATTAGAAGCAAAATGAACAAACGAAAAAGAAGCAGTACCATCGGAATTCATTGCTCCATTTTGAAGAAGAGAATCATTGTTGGAGGAAGAGGACTGAATTGTGGAATTATTGATGAGTTGAAGAAGATTCTCATACTGATCTTGAGAAATAGTTGGAGAAGATTCAGTGGTAGCCATTTGAACAGTAGATTTTGGTTCATCCTTTTTTGATTTAGTGAATTTGAAGGTAGCAAGGAAGCCAATGAGTCGATAGCACTGAGCTTTGGAATATCCAGATTTTTTGCAATGAGAACAGGTTAGGGTTTTCTTGGATGAATTGGATGAATGATCAGTGGAAATTTGCATGGCGATTGCTTCAGGATTGATAGTATGAGGAAGATTAATCTCACGCTGCCTTTCTTCTTGAACGATCATAGAATAAATAGCGAAAACACTTGGCAGAGGCTTCATCATCAAAATTTGTCCCCGAAGAACTTTGTATGTGTCATTTAACCCCATAAGCAATTGAATTAGGCGTTGATCATCAAGAAATTTGTGAATACTTGTTGCAGCAGCACATGTATAAGGAGGAATGCTTTGAACGATGCTTAATTCATCCAAAACTTTCATCAATTTGGTGAAATAAGAAGGAAAATCATCAGATCCTTGTGAAATAGAATAGAGTTGCTGTTGAATTTGATAAATCAAGGCTCCATCTGTTTGCTCATAGCGATGATTAAGTTCTTTCCAGATCTCGTTGGCTGTTTGTAAAAACAAAACACTTTGAGCAATGGTTGGATGAAGAGAATTAAGGAGCCAGCTAATCACCATGGAATTAACACGAAACCAGGTTGAATAATTGGAATCATCAAGAGGAGGTCTAGAAATTGAACCATCGACAAATGCAATTTTGTTCTTAGCAGCAAGAGCAATCGTCATAGAACGTTTCCAGGATGAAAAACCGTTGCCATTGAAGACTGAAGAAACAAGCACAGTTCCTGGATTATCAGAAGATCCAAGATAGTAAGGACTCGAAACATCAATGGAAGATGATGAAGCAGGAGTTGCAGCACTCATGATGATGAAAAAGAAGAAGAAGGAAGATGATTGAATTAGAATAATTGCGGAAATCGGATCGTAGATGCTGATATCATGTTGTGATTGAAGTTTGTGAAGATGAGAGAAAATTGAATTGTGCAAAAGATCACGATTTCATTGATCTGACTTACACTATATACAAAACAGAGTAATGAAAAGCAACAACTAAACTGAAGGAATGAAAGTTAAATTATAATTCTACCCTCAAGTCTAACTAACTAATAATAGACTCTAAACTGACTTAACAGTTTCTCTAAAGTAAGTTAACATATACATATATATATATATATATATATATATATATATATATATATATATATATATATATATATATATATATATATATATATATATATATATATATATATATATATATATATGTATGTGTGTGTGTGTGTGTTTTTAGGATTAAATAATAATGGTAATTATTGTGTGATTGTAAGACTATTTTTGGACCATTGAATTAGAAAAAGAAGTGGCTATGATGATGGTGACATTTTTTGTAAATAAGTTGAAAAATATATAATAAACCGGAAAAACGGGAAGAAAAGGATATAAATGTCATTAATTGGAACCTATAAATTAGGAAAAATTATGTTTTAAATAACGATACCTACGATCACAGGAACACGATCTTATTCTCAGTTATCAATCATATACACATAAACACATTAGCAATCTGACACAGCTTAAACTATATATCAATTCAAAACTATTAGGGCGACAGAGAAACGAAGGGTTAATTAATTTGGATTTTCTGCCTTACAAATGAATTCCCTGAGAATGTGTAAAACGCAGTTTGATATGGCGTATTCTTGGAGAATGGTATTTTTGTAACATAGTTGTGTAAGAGCAATTCTTGTAGAATGGTTGACTAGGTACAACACCAAATGCATTGTGTTAGATTGACTAGCTTCCCATGAATTTTGCAGCTAAAGCGTTCATATTAAGGTAAGTAACTCTTTATGAGTTAATATACTTAGCGTTATATAATTTCATCAAATTCTTATTACCTATTTGACTAATCTGATGGAAATTTGAGATTATAAAAATTAAAACCCCTTCAAAGGGCAGATATCAAGATCCTCATATAGTACGAAGGCTCAAATTCATAATTAGAATTTACCAAACCAAGCGAACCATTCCATAGGCATATTAAATACATTTAAAGGATAATCTCAGTGCTGTTTTGTCGGTATCAACACCAAGCTTCTTAAAAATGGAATCAGAATAGAACAAAACTAAGGACCGAGTGAGTAATGTCTTAACAAAGGTCTGTTTAGAAATTTTACGACACTGCTAAAATTGGAGTACAGTTTAAAATAGTTCACATTCTCAAAGAATATGCAAAATTCTCCATACCCTTGTGTATGTTAATTCTCAAAGAATGCGCAATTTTCAAAGAATGATAAAATTAGACTATAGTTAAAAAAAGTTCACATTCTCAAAGAATGACAATATTCTCAAAGAATGATAAAACTGGAGTACAATTTAAAATTTAAGTACAGTTCACTCAGTTAATATACAGCCATGTCTGGGGTTTTGATTTTTAAATTCTTTCACATCTAGCACGACACAGACTTTGACAATAGATAATTTCCTTCAAACTCGTTACCTCGTCATCTTCATCGATCGTCCTCCTTCGTTCTCTCCGCCAGCCAAGTCATCACAAATGGTTTTAACGCAAAAATGATTTTGCCATCGTCTTTGCCATTTGAGTCAATATCTACCCATTTCCTTCATTCTGCATTTTTAAACCTATCTTTTCCATTTAATCACCCGAAGCCATCTATTTCGTCTTCTTCTTTACCGTTTTACGCCTTTTGCAACTTACAAATCACCAAAGCTCCTTCATATCTGAGGTCCTTCGCCACCAATATTCATCGGTGAAATCAGCAAACATCCGAAGGACTTCGGAATAATCGTTGTTCAATTCTTCTTTATATCGACTTCGGCTAGGATCCTTCGTCACTTTGATTTCAATCGACATCTCCAAAGACTCTGTTTAGTGCAATTCTCAAAGAATGCCTTCCAATCCAATAAACAACCTCAAAACATAGATGAATATTCTCTTCGAATGGAAACAATCCAATAAAAGTAACACTCATTCTCAGAGAATTCCCTTCGATACAAGAAAATTCACAGTGCTAAAAAGATGTTCAACTTATTATCATGTAATTGATCGCACATCCCAAATCCAAAAAATACACGTTACAAAAAAAATCTACAAAAATCATGTTTTACCTGGGTTAAATTATACCATGAACAGTTACTGCGATCCTAAAAAATACCTTAAAATTGTTCGATCCTAACAATTTGAATAAACAAATTGAATTACAAGATAAAAATATCAAACAATCGACATATTCAATCCTAGTCTAATCATATTATTGGAATTTTACAAGATACGATTGGATCTGCAATTGTATTTACGATGATAATATATCAGTTATGAGAATCAAATCAAATCCCTAATTTCTGGTATACCGATTCAAATTTCTAAATTTGAAATCAGATAAAATACCTATTTTAACGTTGTGAAATCAATGGACCGTACTCGGTCCTACAGTCATACAGTATATAGAATTTGTAAATGAACCTACATCTCTCTCTCTCTCTCTCTATATATATATATATATATATATATATATATATATATATATATATATATATATATATATATATATATATATATATATATATATATATATATACATTAAAAAGAAAAAAAATACATTTCAAGGATAGGGCATGTGGATAATGTTGGTTTTATGCCTATGGTCATGACAAGTTGATAATCATAATATATATATATATATATATATATATATATATATATATATATATATATATATATATATATATATATATATATATATATATATATATAACAATGTCCTCTTGGTTTACACGCAATAGATGATTTAGCCAAAAGAGATCGAAAACAAACATGAGGTACCGAGAAACATTGCTAATCCTTCAAGTAGTCACCCTCCCCCCCCCCCCCCCCTAGTTAGTCAATTTTTCTGAATAAACCCTGTAGAAACATTTCTAATCCTTCAAGCAAAGTGTTATACCACTCCAAAGGGTGCTGAATCTTCATATTGGGTGCGATTCATCAGAGAAGTTCCTGTTATTCATCCTAGATACTTCATATTTACATTGAGGTATTCATTGATCATTCTTTTTGTTTACGGTTGCAAAAGGCGCATGATCATGTGATCTGTGGTGGAATACAATCATTTATTTTGCTTGCGCTATTATGATTGTAATGTTATCGTATTCCAACAGTGGTATCACAGCCACTTCATCATGGTTTTGAATTATTAAGAGTAGTTTCGATCTATCCAATTCTGTTGCAAATCATATTTTTTCTGAAACCATTAAACTGTTCATCTATAGCGCCGCTATCGCCTGGTCATCGCACCGTGACCTACTACTATGTGGGCTATAATCATCAAATTTTATCACGATGCGATCCTCAGGTTGTCCCATCGGGATCTTTCTATGTTGATTGTGATCAACTGGTTGCTATGTGTCGTTATCGTCAGCTTATAGCGTCGCAATGATCGCGACAGTCTTTTTTGAAAGTCGTGAGACCTCGATCCGTAGCACCACTACTGGTTATATATCGTGTCGCGATACTTGAACATGACAGTTCTTAAAAACGAATTTTAAAAGAATTTATTAAAGGGGATAAATACTTAAAAGAAACTTAAATGGATCAAAACAAGTCAGTTAAATTAAATAGTTTAATTTAGATTGATTACCATGATACTTTTACTCATTGTACATTGAGATGCTTGGATGATTCTAGCATGAAAGTCATTCAAACAGTTTAGTCCCTAGAAATGGTCATGTTTTTCTCGTGTTGGATCACAGAATAATGCATAGGATTTGAGGTAAATGTTAACGTTAAATATTTGCATGATTTTGTTGTGTTTATTTAATTTGTTACATGGTTGCTTAAATAAAATAGAAACAGGAAGTCATTGTAATAATTGTAGTCCTCGTGAAATAATTAGTTACTAGCCTCAAGAAGTCATTGTAATAATTGTAGTCCTCATGAAATAATTAGTTACTAGCCTCAAGCTTACCGAGATAAAAGGAGTTTAGTCGAGGAGCTCTTCGGGTAACATAGTCAAGAATTCTACGATCATCTAAGGAACTGTGGTATTTTTTTCACAACTGACTCCTCCTGGAATAACACAACATAATGGTGTGGTCGAGAAGAGGAATCGAGCATCACTTGATATGGTTCGGTCCATGATGAGTCGTACTACGCTTCCAATTAGTTTCTGGGGCTATGCCTTAGAGACTGCATCAAAAGTCCTGAACCTTCTACCAACTAAGAAGGTCAGCAAGACACCCTCTAAAATATGGAATGGGACTAAACCCTCATTAGTGAATTTGTAAGTCTAGGGTTATGAGGCTTACGTCCGTCGTGAAACCATCGACAAACTAGAACCCAAATCAGAGAGGTGTTACTTTATTGTAGTTCTTTTGGGTATTTGTTTTACAAACCTTCTGAAAAGAAGGTGATTGTTGCACGAAGGGCAGTCTTCCGAGAGAGGGAGCTGATACACCAAGAGGCTAGTAGGAGCCAAATTGATCTTGATGAGATTCAAGAGCCAACTAATAAAGGACCTGATGTTGGCACTAACTCTCAATCAAAGGTTGAAAAACCTGTTGAGCCTCGGCCAAGTACAGTTGAGGAATCTGACATACCTCCACATCTTGTTCGGAGATCTAATAGAGTACACATGCACCTGAGTTTTATGGTTTACATATTAATGAAGTTGATGTGTCAATGGTAAATGACGATGAACCTACCAGCTATTAGGAAGGAACGGCGGTCCCAGATGCTTCCAAATGGAAGGAGGCTATGGAGAGCGAGATGAAATCCATGTATGATAACCTACTTTGGAACTTGGATGATCAAACACCTGGCCTTAAGACAGTTGGGTGTAAATGGGTCTTCAAGAATAAGACAGACATGGATGGAAAGGTACACACATACAAAGCCAGACTGGTGGCAAAGGGTTATACTCAAACCCAAGGGATTGATTATGAGGAAACTTTTTCACCAATGGCATTGATGAAGTCTATCTGGATATTGTTTGCCATCGAAGCGTCTTATGACTAAGAAATATGGCAAATGGATGTAAAAACCGCTTTCCTTAACGGAAAACTTTCATAGGATGTGTATATGACACAACTAGAGGGTTTTGTATAGTCCAAATATCCCAATAGAGTGTGTAAACTTGTGATATAGACTCAAACAAGCATCTCATAGCTGGAATCTCTACTTCGATGAGAAAGTCAAAGAGTTTCGATTTTCGAGAAGTGAAGATGAGCCATGTGTTATGTCAGAGCTAGTGGGAGTGCTGTTGTCTTCCTTGTGTTGTATGTTGATTAGATACTACTCATAGGAAACAATGTTCCAATGTTGCAAAGTGTTAAACTTGGCTTGGGGATTGTTTCGCTATGAAAGACTTGGGAGAAGCAGCATACATACTTGGTATAAAGATCTATAGAGATAGATCTAGGCGACTCATTGGTTTAAGCCGGAGTACATAGATAGACAAAATCTTAAAAATATTCAAGATGCATGATTCCAAGAAAGGATTCGTGCCTATGGAACATGGCATGACATTAAATAGAGACCAATGTCCTAGTTCTAGTGATGAACGAGAGAGAATGAGTCGAATCCCATATGCCTCAGCAGTGGGATCGATCATGTATGCCATGTTATGTTCAAGGCCTGACGTCTCTTGTGCCTTGAGTATGACGACTCATTATCAGGCCAATCCTAGTGAAAATCATTGGACTGCAATCAAGAACATTCTTAAGTATCTTTAGAGGACGAAGGAAGTGTTCTTGGTCTATAGGGGCATGGAAAAACTCATTGTAGGTGGTTATAGTGATGCTAGCTTCCAAATCGACAGAGACGACTCCTGTTGACAGTCAAGATTCGTATTTTGTTGAATGGTGGGGCAGTAACTTGGAGGAGTACCAAGCAAGAAATAGTAGCTGATTCAACAATGGAGGTTGAGTATATTGCAGTTAATAAAGCTGCAAAGGAAGCCATGTGGATGAAGAAGTTCATCAGGGATCTTGGTGTTGTTCCTAGCATTGAATATCCAACTGAGATCTTCTATGACAATGAGGGTGCAGTTGCCTTGGCGAAAGAACCCATAGCTCACAAGCACACAAGGCATATACACCGGAAGTACCATTATATCCAAAGGCTCGTTGAAGATAGAGACATCACAATTAGCAAAGTTACATCAGAAGATAATCTTGCTGATCCATTCACTAAACCGTTATCTCAGTCCAAGCATGATTCTCATACTAGGTCGATAGGCATTAGGTTTGCAAATGAGTTGGTTTGAATGTATTTAATTTAGTTTGATTTGTGTTGGGAACTTAAGCAATGTAAAACTCTGTTTATTTTGAAGATTATTATGTGGAGAACTTAATATATGCATGGAGGTGGTCATTTCGTTAGTTTATCATTATGTTCCAATTTTGCATGTTTTATTGACTTCCCGAATAAACCAATTATTATTCAAATAATCCACAGTCAGTCATACTTTTGGTGGTAAGTATTGATTCAAGGCTGATATGAGGAATTAGTGGATTGTCCATAGAGAGACATAACATAGAGATGCGCTAATTCTCATGTGTACTCAATGGGGTAATTCTAAGATGGTAATATCTTATATTCTTCAAGCAGAGATGCATTGATTCTTAGTTTTGCAGTCTTTTATGCCTTGGTTTTCTCTAACATTGCCAGTAACTGGCAGGCGTACAAGGAATGTCTAGATATAACATGATGAGTAGGCGAGATCAGTGTAGTCAAAGTTGATTTGTTCCTTCTGCCCTAACAGGAGAAGCGATATTTGTGGGCCCGTCAATGATTTGGTGTTGACAGCAAATGTACGGCCGTACTCGAACTGAATTGATATATGGTCAATAAGTGCAGTTTGTTGTGGTCATCACAAATATCTATCTAGAAATATAATATTGATTGTTTGAGACTGACGGAATTCCATGTCATACGTTTATACGGATATCTTGTAGAACAAAGGAATATTTGATCACTTGCTTAAGGCCTGTTTCATTAGATGAACACGACACTTGTCTAGGATGGCATACACTTTACTCGGTTAGGGAATATTAGACCATACAATTGTTATAACAAGTGCAAGTGGGAGATTGTTGGTTATATCCCCATCGTTATAACAAGTTGGTAATATTACTATAATAGTAAGGTCCTTTTGGTTACATGCAAGAGACGATTTAGCTAAAAAATCGAAAAATAAACTTGAGGGTTTAAGTTTATTCATATACCAAAGTAAAAGTTAATTAGAAACTAAAAAGGATAAGGACTAAAGTGAAATTATCAACAGTTTGAATTACAAATGGTCATTATCCACAAGGGAGGAGATGAGGATGAGATGTACTATAAATACAACCCTAGATCTAAGTTGTAAGTGATCTGAAAACCCTAATTTTCGTCACTTTCCTTTCCACCCTCGGTGTACGGGCGATTGTTTTCACAAACCCTAAGTATTACATGCTAAAACTTCAAGCAAATGTATATACTTCATCAATGGGTGCTGGATCGTCATCTTGGATGCGATTTCATTAGAGGAGTTTTTCTTTGGGCTCTCGACATCCTAGCAAGATCAGATCTGAGATCTAAAAGGTATTTCTTGAACCCTCTTAAATTTACAGTTACAAAAGTGTGCATAATTTTGTGATCCTGATTGAATACGATTATAGTTTTAAGTTTCCGCTGTGTTTGTTTTATGTTATCGTATTCCAACAATAAGGTCACGCCGTGCTCTAATCATTTATTCTGAAAAGTACCTGAAAAATATTTACTGTAAAAGAGTAAGCACAAAGCTTAGTGTGTTCCTCGAAATACCACACGATTCATCTCATTCATTCACATAAGACACACACATCATCTAGGTGCAGCCCTAACATGCCACTACACCGTCTTTCATTCAACACTTTCGGGTGCCCAGAACAACCTGTCATGCATCGTCCTTTGATCATGCATCACCTTCGTGTTGGCCAGCACGACTGGTCATGCATCGTTCTAGCCTAGGGACTTGACTCAGTCGTATACCAGTACTGGCATATCCCAATATCAACAAAGTCGCAAGAACGAATCATATGACTACGTATGAGCACATACAGTCCTAACAACAACATAAGATCATGCTCTTTTTCCTACAATATCATACTACCTACGCATGCAACTTCACACATAGTATAGTGAGGAGAATCACCCGATCCGCGACCTTAAGCCACACGCATCCGATATCCTCATGCGCTAAGCAGCAGGAACTCCGAAATTATCACAAAGTTGTAAATCAACAATTCGAGAGACCCAAACTAATCCTACGGTCCAATTCTCTAATCCATCTAAGTTGGCCCAAAAGTCAACTGGTCAAAGTTAAAGGTCAAAAGCCAAGAGTCAACAATGAGATACCACTGTTATCTCCTTAAGATAGCGTCACTATCATCAAAACAGATAGGGATCTTCGCGATGGATAACGTCGCTATATCCATAGATAGCATCGCTGTCTACGAACTTTTCCAAAACTTCGTTAAACACTTAATTCTTTAAGACAGTAGCTAATACACTCCAGATTACCTCAAATAAGTCTGAAACTTCATAAAAGTCCAAACTTTTTTCACATGCATGACCCATGCATGTCAAATCTCACAATAAGGTCCAAAAGTGAAATAATAATGCTTAATCACTCAAGAGAGCTTGGCTTACTCCCAAGATCAGTTCAAAACTTCCAAAGAAGGTCTAGGGACACAATATTAAGACATTTTTCCATTCCAATCCATAGACAACACAACAAAGGATCCTATACTCCATTTAATGCCATAGTATGCAACCCAACTAATAAGATCAAGCTTCTAATCATAAAAAGGTGGAGACTTTGCACTTATAAGGGTCCAGAAGAGAAGATATTCCTTATTCCCACAAGTAGAAAATCTTCCTTGCACCAACACCTCCTTTTTCTTCTTCTTCAAGAAATATTCCAATGAGAGTTATGGAGCTTGAAATCACCAAAGGAGGCTAAGGTTTGAAAAGAGAGGGTTCTAAGGGTTGAAAAGGGTGAAAATGACGGTTCCTAGGGTTTCGAGCCTTTAAATATGGCCCAAAATCCGAGATTTAGGGTTTTGTGCATTCAGCGGCAGATAGCGTCGCTATCTCCTGAAAACACGCTTTTTCAATATAGCAGTGCTATCTCCATAGATAGCGTCACTATCTCCCATTTTCCCCAAAATAAACTTCTTTAAATTCCAACTTAGTCATTCCGGGAACATGGTCTTACACAATAACACCGACCAATCCAATTAAAAACCAAGCAATTATATTAGATATCCAACCTCAATTGGATCATATTGGTTTCGAAATTTCACAATCCAATTGGATTGGACAGTTTTTAGATGATAGTGAAAATCCATTAGATATCTAACCAAACTAAACCAATGAATATTCGATTGGATATCGAATTAACATCCAACCTATTTTTCAATTAATAAATAATAATTTAATATCCATATAGTCTTTAGGAAATTTGGTTGTTGCATGTGGCTCACCGAGATACATGACAATGCCAAGTAATATCAAGTATTTTAGTCGTTGTTAAGCCCTATTCTTGGTAAAATTATATCAATTATACATTGGTATTCTCACTTTTTATGTCAGTGCTTGTTTGCAAAGAAAAGTTATAAACAGGGGTTAAAAGCATACAAAATGAAGAAGTTTGGAGATAAAGTCAAAAAGAGTCGACTGGACACGCTTGCCGCGGGAGTGCATGCGTGCGCGACGCGCCACGTTAGAAAGATGAGGCTGTGGAAGAAATTCAAACTGTAGAAAACGGGGATAAGGAACTACGCGTGCCGTGGGTATCAGATCTGCACGACGCGGGTTCTAATTTTCCACAACTATAAATAGAGGCTTTTAGGTCGAATTTTGGAGGCGAAGATCAGACCCTAAGGTGGACTTACGGCGACTTTGACTCAAGTTTCAAGATTTCAGCAACCCATTGTGGTATTTCTATGTTTTCAGTTTACTTTTAGTATTAGTTTAGTAGTTTTAAGCTTATAGCTTGATGTTTCTGGATAGTGACAACCATTAGCATTAGGTTAAAGTTTCTGAATTTCGTGTTTGCTGTTTTGAATATTCTGGATTTGAAGTTTATGCAAGTAATCATTTGGTTCCATGTTTATTGGTGTATTTTTGGTATTTTGGTATTTGAGTGTTTGAATGCAATTGTTGATTTGTGTGTTTCTGGATTTTGAATCTTATTTCTGATTTCAGTAAGTACATTAGTTGGATCTTAGTTTAGCTTATGTTTGATTTGGATTTGGACTTTGAGTTAGAATTGTGTTTTGGATTATTTTTGGGAAAGTAGAAGTTAGTCCCTCTGGCTGTAGCGTGACACTGCAGTTGGTAAGCTATCGTCTTGTCCTAACCACGAAACTCCTGTGGATCGACCCTGACTACCATTGTACTAGTGTGAGTGAGGTTTTATTTTCTTATTTTTGACCGCATAACGACATAGGCGTGTCAATACACCTTCTAATTATTATTATTATTATTAAGGTGTGCAAAAACAACTGATCCAATAAAACTGACCAATCTAATTAAAAGCCGACCAATTATATTGGACATTCAACCTCAATTGGATCAGATTGATTTCGAAATTTCATAATCTAATTGGATTGGATCGGTTTTTGGATGATAGTGAAAATTCATTGGATATCAAACCAAACTGAACCAATTGATATCCAATTAATATCCAACCTATTTATCAATTAATAAATAATAATGATGCAAACTCTAGTCTCGGAATGATCTCCTGAACGATGGGATCCTGGACCTGTCTTCACCACAACAGAGAAATGAGGTCAGACGCACTCCGGGAGGCGGTCCCGAGAGGGCGCTCCGACGGTTAAGTCAGTACGGTGATCGGAAAGTATCGATTGAGTACGAAAAGTGAAAGTGAGTGGCGATATGTGATGATGATCTCACCGAGTGCACGATCATCATATACCGTTATACCTGCGTGGGGACCATTTGTCAGTTGGTAGCGGATCTTTATCTTATTGGTTGATCGTCTGCTGCTAACTGTGATTGGTTCATTCATCTGGCCAGGTGGTAGCACGGGGACCACCTGGTTCGATCGTGTCTCAACGGATCGCACGATGATCGTTACAGGGTGATATGCTATTCTGGTATTGGTACATATGGCAATCGGCCATTGGTGACTGTCGAGTTGGGAAAACTTGGGAGCTTTGACCCGGATCTTGCGGGCTTCCGTGTCATCTTCTGGCAAGGTCCCATGCTGGAGGTATTCCATGAATGGAGTACTCCAAGTTGTTGAGTCCTCTGATGTTTCGTTAACTTGTTTTTCTTTGATACTGCTCTCAGGTAACACCTCGACTAACACTTTTTTGGTTAAATGGTCGAATGATGTTGAAGCTAGCTTACTCAAGGCGTCGGCTCGCCTGTTTTCTGACCGGGGGATCTGTTTAATTGAGAAACTATCAAAAGATTTTGTTAACTTTTGTACTGCTTCCATGTATTTTTGCATTCGTTTATCTCTGGCTTCGTATTGGCCATTTATCTGGTTCGTCACCAATAACGAGTCACTTAAGGCTGTCACTTGCTTTGCCCCATTTTAAATTGCTAGCCGAAGTCCCGCCAATAAGGCTTCATATTCCGCTTCGTTATTTGATATTCGAAAGTCAAAGCGCAATGCGTACGTGATCTCTTCGCCCTGAGGACTTTTTAGAATCAGGCCAGCCCCTGATCCTTCTTTTCCAGCTGCTCCATCAGTGAATAAAGTCCATTCGCATAGTTGTTCCTTGGCAGGAGGACGTGTGACAGTCGGTGTTTCTGTGAACGGTTGGTCGGGGACTTCAATTAATAAATCTGCCAGCGCTTGTGCCTTGATGCCTGTGCGAGGCCGGTAAGTGAGGGCGTGCTCTCCCAGCTCTATGGCCCATTTGGCTAGTCTTCCGGAATTTTCTGGTTTTAGGAGGATCTGCTTAAGCGGCTGACTGGTGAGTACTTCAATGTGGTGCGCTTGGAAATATCAGCGGAGACGCCTGGCAGCTTGTACGAGTGCTAAAACCAGTTTCTCGAGCATTGGGTAATTGATTTCCGGGCCTTGGAGTGCTCGACTGATGAAATACACTAGGAATTGCGTGTTGCTCCTTTCCACTACTAATACCGCTGAGATAGCTTCATGTGACGCTGATAAATACATGGATAATATTTCACCTGGAATAGGACTAGCCAGCGTAGGTAAGTTGCTCAATGCTTGCTTAAGATTTTGCCAAGCTCCGTCAGCTGCCGCCGTCCACCTGAATCCTTCCTTATTGACTTCCCCTTTTAGCGTATTGAAGAGTGGAAGGGCTTTCTCTGCTGATTTTGCAATGAAACGACCTAATGCTGTTAACTTTCCATTCAATGTCTGCATCTCTTTCAATGTGGCTGGAGGCTTGGTCTCAAGGGCATCTTGTACTTTAGCGGGATTGGGGAGGATACCTTGGTTTGTCACATAATATCCCATGAAATGGCCTTCCTCTACACCAAATACACATTTCGCGGGGTTTAGCTTCATCTTAGCCTGCTCCAATGTTTTAAGTGTCTCTTCGATGTCTGTTATTAATACGGTCTCTTCCAAGCTCTTGATTACCATATCATCGACGTAGACTTCGACGTTTCGCCCGATTTGGTTGCGGAATAATTGATCTACCAGTCGTTGGTATGTTGCACCTGCATTTTTCAATCCAAAGGGCATTTTCCGATAGCAGAACGTTCCTCGATCAGTGTAAAATGCCGTTTTCTCTTCGTCTTCTTTTTTCATTTGTATTTGGTGATAGCCCTTGTATGCGTCTAGAAAACACGTCCACCGAAAGCCTTGAAGTGATTCAACATTTTGATCTATCTCTGGTAAAGGGTAGCAATCCATGAGACAAGCTTTGTTTAGATCTGTGTAGTCTATACACATCCTCCAACTTCCGTCGCTCTTCTTGACCATTACCGGGTTGGCAATCTAGTCAGGGAAAATAGCTTCTCTCAATATTCCTGCTACAACTAATTTGGTCACTTCTGCATTAATTGCCATGTCTCGTTCACCCGTCTGGCCCCGCTTTTTCTGCTTGATGGTATTACTTCCAGGCTTAACATTTAAACTGTGCTGTATTACATATGTGTCTACTCCCACCATATCGGCAGGCTCCCATGCAAATACGTGTTTATATTGTTTAAGGAGAATAATCACTTTATTTCTTGTTTCTACAGGCAAACTGGTACCAATACGAATCAGTTGCTCGGGGTAATCTTGGTTAATAATTTCTTTGTCGTTTAACTCTTCCGTTCTGGCCTTTTTGGCTGGCCTGATAATATCTTTTGGTTGCATGACCTGACAGCAGCTTAGAGTTTGGGGGCTTACGGCCAGAACGCAAGCTACCCCGTTTGGTGTTCTGAATTTCAGGAGGCCATGCACCGTAGATGCTACCGCCCCGAACATTAGTAGTCCTGGCCGTCCCAAAATCATGTTATGCTCTGAGGGTGCTCTTACAACGACAAATTCGATGAGTGACGTTTTGTGGAGTTTTCCGTCGAAACTCTTCATCGTGAATGGTAGGGAGATGGTTCCAAGTGGCCATATGTTATGACCAGTGAATCCTACGAGTCGTCCCTTGGCGGGCTTCAGCTCTTCTTTGACGACTTACGGCAGTAGGGTAAAACAGTGTTCATGTATGATGTCGGTAGCACTTCCGCTATCCACATATACTCTATGGATTTTGATATTTTGGACATATCCAGTGAGTACCAAAAGGTTATCTCCTTGCCAGCTTTCAGGTCTCGGGTCGTCAATTGAGAAATTTAAGTTCAGGGGGCCGACATCGTGATGTGTTTCTTCTCTATCAAGGCGATCAGGTCGTTTCTCACTAGCCCGAATAGCTAGAATCTCGAGAGCTTTACCACCTGGTTTATCATCCTTCCTTCCTCGTTCAGCCTTTCTTTCTGCTTCAAATTGTTCTCGTAGTTTTCTTTCTATTTCAACCAAATTACCCTTCAGGTGTTTCTCCTCCATTTCTTTCTTCAGCATGGCACAATCAATGGTGTCATGGGCCCTGCTCTCTTATGATATTCGCAATATCGTTGTTTACTATCTGGGGCTTTGTTCGTGGCAGATTCTTTAACTGTATAGATATCTGTCTGCCTGTTCCGGAGTTCCTCTCGATAAAGTGGATTGAATCGTCGTGGAGGTCTACCTCCTCTTGGAGGAAGGTTGGAATGGTCCTGGCGTTGACTGTGAGAATGATAACGATCGTGTCGCTTCTATTGGCCATCGGTTGTTGCCTTGAGATACTGTTGCTTTTCTGCTGTACCTTCTTCCTGTCTAAGGAACCTTTCGACTCGTTCCTTCATCTCGTGTCGGGTTTGTGGAGGTCTTCCTAGGAATTTTCGGGATAATGGTCCTGGTAACAATCCCTAGGTGAATGCTCCCGTCAACATGTGGTCATCTTGTCCCTGTATATCTAATGTAGCTTTGTTAAATCGCCTGAAGTAATCTTTCACAGACTTGCCTTCCCGCTGTTTGCAACCCATTATGGCGTGATTATCGCCCCTATATTTGGGTAGTTGCATGAAATTGGTTAGAAACAATTGTTTCAACTGCTCAAAGTTGTATATACTGTTCGGTGCTAAACTTTTGAACCATGCACCCGCGTTCCCGTCCAGCGTTGTCGGGAAGTACGTACACCAAAAGCGTTGATCTAACTTCAGCGAGGTCATGTGCCACTCATAAGTGTCAATGTGGCTGTCTGGGCATGTGGTTCCCTTGTATACCTTCAACGTTGGTAGTTTAGCCGTACTCGGGATCTCGTAATCCAGGAGTTCTTTGACAAAAGGGGAGCGCGGTGCAGTAATTGTCGGAATTGGATTTAGTGTTTGTGGTTGGAAGGATTGGTAGAATGGCACAAATGGGTATTGTGGTGTCATGTAGGGTGGGTTCATTATTGGAGCAGTAGGATAACTGTTAACGTAAAATGGTGGTGGGGTGAATTGAGTTAGAGGTGTAGGGGCGCTTACAAAGAAATTATGCGGTACAGTGGGTGTCGGAGATGGGGTCGACGGTGTTCCCGCGACAAACAATGGTGGAAAAGGCGGTAAGAAACTTGTCGAGACTGGGGTAGTCGTTGACACTCCCGCCGTTGCGAGAGTAACCAATGGAGGTGGGAACGGCGGTTGCGTTGCTGTTGGCCTTGTGTGGGGGAAAGGGTTAACATAAGGTAGTGGCGGCGTCAACAGGGTTGGCGTCGAGGTCTGCCACGGTGAGACAGTTGTTATGGGCGATGCCGCCGTAACCGCTTGGGGTGCAGTTACCGGAGTCGAAGGTGTTACTTCTCCTATTGACGTCATAGGTCGTATTGGACTTCGTTGGGCGTCGCCCTGTTGACTTCCGGATGGTGTCGCCATTCAAGGTTAGGAGATTGTTGTTCTTTGCTTCGTCACACAAACGGATGGCGCCAATGATGCAATCTCTAGTCTCGGAATGATCTCCTGAACGATGGGATCCTGGACCTGTGTTCACCACAACAGAGAAATGAGGTCAGACGCACTCCTGGAGGCGATCCCGGGAGGGCGCTCCGACGGTTAAGTCAGTACGGTGATCGGAAAGTATGGATTGAGTACGAAAAGTGAGAGTGAGTGGCGATATGTGATGATGATCTCACCGAGGGCACGATCATCATATACCGTTATACCTGCGTGGGGACCATTTGTCAGTTGGTAGCGGATCTTTATGTTATTGGTTGATCGTCTGCTGCTAACTGTGATTGGTTCATTCATCTGGCCAGGTGGTAGCACGGGGACCACCTGGTTCGATCGTGTCTCAACGGATCGCACGATGATCGTTACAGGGTGATATGCTATTATGGTATTGGCACATGTGGCAATCGGCCATTGGTGACTGTCGAGTCGGGTACGATCCAGCCAGGCCTCTGGCGGCTGGATGTTGGCGAGTCATGCCGCTGGCATGCTGGCGGGAGGCTATGCGTATCCGTATGATACACTATTAAATAATTTAATATATTTAACTAAAAATATATATGCTATAATTGGTATACCCAAGAGTTTTTTTTTTTTTTTTTTTTTTTTTTTTTGTAAAACTAGGACGATTTACAAAATGTTTTGTAAAAATGGGATAGTTTGAAATTATTTTGTAACAATATGGCTTTTTTAGAAATTGGGTCTACGACACAAACTTTAATTTTAAAACATTCAAATATAGCTCTTTAACTTTCCATTTCTAACAATTTAACTTATATAATATACTTTTGTTATTTATTATTTTCATTTCAAACTTTAATGTCATCAACATATTTCATCTATAAACTTATTTATTGGAAGATGTAATAAAAAATGTATATATATTAAACAAACTATATACATATAACGGATAAAACCAATTCAATCCAACATACAATTTGATTGGATCAGATTGGTTTATAAAATATATTGGATTAGATCGGTTGACAAAATCAAAAATTCAATGTATTATATTGGATTGGATCGGTTCTATAAAAAATATTTGATTTCGTCCAATGAACACCTCTAATTATTAGCCCTTTGGGAGATATTCTTTTGATCACTTCTAATCCCCTGGTTGATAACTAAAAAAAATAGTCCCTTGAATAATTTTGATTTTAAACACTTTTAACCCTTGATAAAATATGTGTATTTTTTTTTGCGACTTTGAGTCTTTGAGATACTCGACAACTTTAACCATTGTTGATAATTCTTGAAGTTCTTTTGGACTTTGACGGATATTCCCTAAAAACAATCAGCAACAAAACACTTTTTTCAGACTTTGTCTTTTTCCGTTTGCAGAATATCTTGAACCGACATCTAATGATATTCGTTCACTAACGGTCACATACAAAAATATTTCCATCAAAATGTATTGTCAAAGAAGGAATAACTTTCGTGGTGGCAAGACCGACTATCCTATAAATGTGAATAAGGGTCTAGTCTTAGGTTGTAACTACGCTCGTAGCCTAGTTAAGAGTACATTACATGTGCAACACTTTCACGGTCAACATATCTGCGATGTATGAGTGTTTCCATGATCGTGGATGTGATTATTAGGGGCTCGATCGTGTCTATATCAATAATAGTATCAAAGTAATTTATAACTAAATTTTTCTGGAAAACCACAAAAAAGGGGATTGATTTTTTATTCATACTCATGATATTGTCACGAATAGTCGAATACACGAACATAGGAATCGTCGAATAGTGACATGCCTGCTGTGTTAACCTCTAATTGGAAACCTGAATGTATGGGCCCACGTCAACGGTTGAGAGCGATCCAGGTGTCATAAAACTATCTGAAGTGGGACCTACGAGTCATGAAAAGATTCTTGTTGAAAAGTGAACCCCTCAATCCTCATTGATGGGAGCGATGTGGGCTCGGAGTTTGGGCGTCTGTCCACCGTCTTTAGTGGTGGTGCATGCTTGATTGTGGAGACGTCAACACAAACCATGCGGCATGGAACATCGATTTCTACATCATAAAAGTTACTTAAGTTACAAATTTAGTCCGTACGTTGGTCAAAGGTTACAGATTTAGTTTTGATGGTTTATTTGTTTTATAAGTGGTCTTCGACGTTTGTTTTTGCTGCAAAGTATGTCCCTCACTTGAATGGCGTTTTAAGATACATTAAGGTTAAATAAAATGACAATCATACCACTAAGTATCTCCTTAAAAACCCACAAAATAATATCCAATCTTCTTCTTCTTCAGTAAAATTTAGTAAGATTAAAACACATGTAGCTAGTAAAATCACGGTATCTTCCATGAATAGTTGAAAATTACCCAACTTTTTAATTTCTATATGTTCGTTTCTTTACTTATGTTTCTTCTTACCGATCCTTGTAGTAGTAAAGTCACGGTATCTTCCATTTAACTGTGTTATATTTTCAAGTTGTGGATCTCGGACATTTGTTTGACGGTTTTGTGATTTTTGAAGAGAAAAGTTAATGTAAATGAAGGATGTATGAAGACATTAACTAATTAGTCATGGATCAATTCAACGTATTGATTCTTTTTCCCATGTTTCAATCAAATTGAAACCCATATGAGTTGAAACTCAATTCAATGGGGGTGACTGATGAGGCTGAATAGCTCGAAAAGTTAGATGTGATTTGCATTAATCAGCATAAAAGGCACTATGCATAATCCTGGTGAAATATGTATCTTGTTGACGACAGTTCATATTGTATGTAATAAGTAATAACTTAAAAAGCATTTTAGTAATGTTGTGCAAAAATGTAATAAAAAACATCCAACAAAAAATTGACAAGGAACGCCATAACTTGTTTTTTTGCTAACTGATTTCTTGAATTTGATAGATCCTTTTGTTGATTTGATTTAGTTTAGATGCATTTGTTAATTTGATATTGGTTGAAGTTGGTTATATTCTAGAACTCTGATTTATGAAAAAATAAGAATGATGTAGAGGTTGAAAATTAATAAAGATGAATAGTGGAAGAAAATGACGAATAAACGAGCAAATTGGCAACATAATCATTTTATAGAAATTTAACAGAACATGCTTGTCGCTTTCATTCTTGTAAACATCCGGACAGAATTAATATATTAGAGATTTTTTTTTGGGTAAAGAGGACGGTACCTTTGGCAAATTTTATTAATAAAAAGAATAAAAATACAATTGAAGACTGGGGACTCCCCACCTAAGAAACAACAAAATGACCCATTGAGACAGACCCCAATGGATAACAAGGCTATACTAGGAACCAAAACAGGATTTGGAACCAGAGAACATAACAGGAACAAAAAAGCAAACATACTGCAAAAAAAACAAACCATACAAGCAGAGAAAAATAAAGTAGAAAAGATGAGAAATGAGAGAATAATGGATCATAGTGGAAAATAGGAGATACATCTCTCAACGTTAGGGGAGGGACCAGACCCTTTTAGCCAAAATAACATTAGGGGAAGGTTTCATAGACAGACTCAGCAGTCTACAACGGACATCATCAATAATAGTCTTGACAATAGCATGATACGATCTTCTCTTATTCTTAAAAATCCGGTTATTTCTTTCCTGCCAAATGTGGTATATAGCTCCCGCAAGCACAAGTCTTCGGATAACGGACCAGGCCGTCTTACCCTTAGAGATGGGCTTGAGAAGATTGATGATATCCGACCAACAATTTGTGGGGAAGGAGAGGTTCATAACATGCTGAAGATCATGCCAAACCATAGAAGGGAAAGAACATTCAAAGAAAAGATGAGGAAGGGAATCGGAGCAATCACCGCAGAAGACACAGATGAGGTTGGGAGAACCAAACAACTCCCAGCTTCTGATTTTATCATGGGTCTTGAGACGATCTTTGAGAGCAACCCAGAGAATGAAGGCATGTCTAGGGATATTCTGGGAGAACCAAACAAGATGATACCAGTCGACAGGCTGTTCCGAGGGGCGGATAGAGTGCCAGACAGAACGGACCGAAAATGGAGAGACCTTACCGTCGCAAGATTTCCAGAGGAGTTTATCAGGAACGGACGTTGAAAGATAAGGGGGGTTATGAGAAAGGAGAACGGGATGGGAGTCCTGCCAGCAATGGGGGCGTACCCAACACCCGTTGAGAACAAGGTCAGCAACCTTAGAATCAGGAGTAAAGCCCGCAGTATGGATGTTACGTGCGGATAAGAACTTAGAGAGGGGACCAGCAGGATGCCAGTTATCGAACCAAGCAGACGTAGAGCAGCCATCCCCAACCTTGGAGACAATAAAGTCTCTGATCTTACCCCGCATGTCGAGGATATTGCGCCAGGCACAGCCCGTACCGCTTTTCTTGGGGGCATCCCAGAAGTTACGCCCACAGAGGCGGTACGAGTGGATCCACCTGACCCAGAGAGAATCCTTATTAGAAAGAAGTCTCCAGGCATGGGAAGCCATAAGGGCAATATTCCAAACAGCAAGGTTACGAATACCCAGACCACCATGGGTCTTAGGGAGACAAACAGTCTTCCATGAGACTTTGGCTTTACCACGCTTCATCTCACCGTTGCACCAGAGGAAACCCCTAATGAGTTTTTCAATCTCGTTAGAGATAGATTTAGGAAGAATAAAAACGGAGGCCCAATAAATTTGCATGGAAGAAAGGACAGAGAGGATGAGCTGGAGACGACCGGCAAATGAGAGAGACTTGTTCTTCCAGTCGTTAATCCTGCATTTGACTTTATCAACAAGGCCTTTACAGTCCTTGTGGACAAGACGTGTGGTGATGAGAGGGACACCAAGGTATCGGATAGGGAAAGATCCCTCCGGAAACCTAACAATACGATCAATGGAAGCTCTGGTCCTCTCACCAACATTGCAGTAGAAGGCTTCACTCTTCGCTTCGTTAGGGTGGAGCCCAGAGACCCTAGAGAATTCAGCAAGAGAGTCATTTATGACACGAACCGAAGAGCTATCGCCATGACAGAAGAGTAGAAGGTCATCGGCAAAGCAGAGATGGGTGATACTTTGCTCCTCACATTGCCGATGGAATTTAAAAGAATCGGAGTCAGAGATGTTTCTCTTGATCATAAGGTTAAGCACCTCCATGACAAGAGTGAAGAGATAGGGAGAGAGTGGGTCACCCTGACGGATGCCCCTTTGACTGTCGAAGAATCCGTGCATATTACCATTGATGCTCACAGAGTAAGCAGCAGTGGAGACACACGTCATGATCCAGTCAATCATACGAATGGGGAAACCAAACCCAACCAAGATGGTGCGAAGAAAAAACCAGTCAACCGTATCGTAAGCTTTTTGGATATCGACTTTAAACGCACACCTGGGGGGACCACGATGACAATGATAATCACGCATGAGCTCGTGGACAAGAAGAATGTTGTCAGTGATAAGGCGCCCTGGAATGAAAGCAGACTGGTTTTCATCAACTAGAGAAGAGAGTTGGTTCTTGATACGATCCGCAATGATCTTGCTGATACATTTGTAAACAACGTTACAGCAGGCGATTGGGCAGAAATCAGTGACTTTAGACGGTGAGTCAACCTTAGGGATGAGAGCAAGCACGGTGTTGTTGAGCGACTTAAGAAGTTTACCAGAAGAGAAGAACTCCTTAACCGCAGAACAGACATCGGGCCCCACGATACCCCAAGCAGTTTTGAAGAACTTAACCGAGTAACCATCTGGGCCGGGCGCTTTATCATCGCCCATCTGGAACAAGACGCACTTAACCTCCTCATCCGTAACAGGAGTGAGCATGGCGGCAGACTGAAGAGGGGAGAGCTTATTAGTGAAGAGGGAACACGGGTCACGAATAGCAAGGGAGGGGTGGGCTGTGCCCAAGAAAGTTTGAAAGTGGGAGACGAACAGATTGGGGAGGGCAACCCCAGAGATCCAGTTGCCCTGGGCATCCTGGATGGAGTTGATACGATTGCGAGAATTACGGCTTTTAACAGACTTGTGGAAGAAAGCAGAATTTTTATCACCCTCACGAAGCCAGTCAACTTTAGCCTTCTGTTTCAAGAACCTCTCTTCATCCAAGCAAGCCTCATTATAAGCGAGAAGGTAGGTGCATTGTTTGTCACAGATAGCCCTATTGAAAGGGTCCCGATCCAGAGCAATCTGAACTCTATCAAGCTCAGTACGAAGAGAGGTAACCTTAGAGAAGAGGTTGCCCTGGCTACGGAGCAGCTTACACAAAGGCGCTTTCAGATTTTTCAGGTTTTGGAAAACCTTATACATCTGATGGCCGGGGATATCGGGATCCCAAGAAGAAGCAATAACATGCTTAAACTCGTTCTTATAGGTCAGAAAATTAGGAAACTTGAAAGGTTTAGGCTTGAACGGGGATCTGAGAGGGAGAGAAAGCACAACAGGGGAATGGTCGGACGATCGGTAAGGGAGAAAAGTGACAGAAGCAGAGGGGAAAGAAGCAACGAAGCGCGGATTACCCATGACACGGTCAAGCTTCTTGAGAATGCCACCGAAACCGTTAGGAGACTTGGTCCAGGTGTAGAAGAGACCTTTGAAATTCAGGTCCTCCATCTCAATCCGATTCACACAGTCCCTGAAATCATCCATGCCACGAGAAATACCAGACGCCCCAGCGGTGCTATCTTTCATGTCAAGACTAACATTGAAATCACCCAAGACGATCCAGGGGGCAGCTTTAACAACATGTTTATGAGCCGCAAGAGAATCCCAAAGAGTGCGGCGCAACATGTGATTATTATGAGCATAGATGAACGAGCAGAAGAAGGATTTATTAGAAGCACGAATTTTAACGTTGAAATGCATAACTTGATCATTGGAGTCGAGAAGCATCATATCAACAGCCAGCGGGTCCCAGGCAACCACAATTCTAGTACCCCGAGGACAAAAAAGCCCGTTGGAATACCAAGTCCAGGAGCCAAAGACACGACTACAGATACGAGGGAGATTAGAGAAGGAGGCACGAGTCTCGATGGCGGCACAAATTTGGAGATTTTGATCGCGTATAAGCTCTCTTAAAGCTTTCTGATGAGAAAGCTTACAAAGACCGCGAGAGTTCCACGCAGCGACGTGCGTCATATGGAAACTATTAGAGCTGTAATCTACTCTAAGAGTCATAATTTATTAGAAAATAAATATATGTTTACACTTTAACACACATACTTTACGTTTCATTAATTGTATAAATCAATTTGATATTTAATACGACTTATTTAACACCCTAGATACTTACACTCTTTTTTTCTCTTTTTAAAAAATATTTTCCATGATTTTCGGTCCTCAAAAAAGAACATTTCATATTATAAAATTTGGTCTCAATAAAAACCTTTGTCAAGACGCTACTAAAAAAACACATTTAATCACATACGAATTATAACATACAATGGTTTTATGACTGACAAAAACGTATGTCATAAAAAAGTGTCATATTTTAAGAAATCTGCATAATTTATGACTTGCAAAAATGTATGTCGTAAAACAATGTCATCTCTTACAAATATTTACGATACCTTAGTGTCAAATTAGATTAAAAATAAGAATACGCGCTTTTGTAAGTCGTCTCTAAAAAAAATTTGTGGCTTTTTATTTTTATTCCCGCTTCATTCTCTTTCTTGTCCCGCTTCTCTCAAGTTTTCAGAATCTCTCCCTAGGTCTCGACAATCCCTAGTAATGTATGTTCTTCTCATCATGCCTCCTTCATTAACACTTTATGTAATATATCTTCTACTACTAGGTGGACAAATGGTTGACCTTTTGCTCCTCGGTGAAAGAATCGGCGCACGTAATGTCGTAGCTTTTTTCCTCTTTCTTGCTTCAGTACCGACTCAGGAAGTCATCAAGTCTGTGATAATCAACGAGGTATGCAGTCCAACTGCTAAGTATTGATTTCTCCTTTTTGCACATTTTCGATGTGTGACTCAAAACTAGAGTGATATAATCTGATACAGCAGAAACTATGAGGTATTTTATGTTGGATTATGTGTCTAAGCCATGACTATGATTTAGGAATATACTTGACTGACAACAACACAGTCCTTTTGGGTTGCCCTCAAAACCTAGCAGATGACAAGATAACTTAAAAAGAGAGAAAGAGAAATATGATTTATTAATATATTATGAGAATAATATATTAATTAGAAATCATAATATTTAATTAATGATTAATCTGAAATTAATTTAGAATTAATTTTGGGATTAATTGGATTAATTAAAGGTACAGGGGCTGAATTGTAATTGTTTAATAGTTGAGCAATGGACAATTAGGGCTTGGGGATGGTGGACAAATTTAAGGCTTTCTTAAGCCTTAAGAATTCGTAAATTACCTTATATGGTATAAGGGATTATTTATGGTATGCTAAGTAGATTCATTTATATGATAAAAGTATTATCATATCAGGAATCCAAATAAGGCAGTTATATGCCTTATCACTTATCATCTGAAAACTATAAATAGAGGCTTCCTCCCACCCGTAAAAGCCACAAAATTCTAAGGGTTTCTACCCCTCTTCTCTCTAGTTTTCTTGCTTTCTTGGTTCTGGGTATGAGCCATTAGAGGCACGACACTTGTGGTGCTTGTTTTCAAGAGATCTAAGGATCAAAAGGTTAGTTTTTCTTCCTTATTGCTTTTAGCAATTTTGTTTGGCCTTTAGGATTATTATTACATGTTCAATAGTAGAAAAACATAGATCCTTTTCTAGGTTGCAAGTGAACTTAGGATTATTAGTTCATAGATTGCAGAAAACCTTTCAGTGGTATCAGAACATTTGGCTGCTTTTCTGATTGAATTGTTGTAACTGCTTTATTTGATCTTTTTTTAAAAATTAAACACTTGGGGAGGCCAAAATCGTTTTTGGTGGCTAGGGTTTTGAAAACCCTAGCCTCCATCCCTTATCTACGAAAATTGGTAGCTAGGGTTTTACAGGTTTCTTATTTTTGGTAATTATGATTAATTAATAAATGGAAACCTTAAACCCACTTCTTGCCTTTTTCGAAATTAAGGGTTTAAGATAGGAATTAAATTAATTTGATTAATTTGTGATGCCTATCTAGATTTAGTTAATTAAATTAATTGTTTAATTAAAACATAAATTAAATTATTTAAGGGTTCAAATTTAATTTTAAATTAAAGAGTTAACTTTAGAAAATTAAAAGATTAAACCAAAAATATTTTAACAGGTTTAAAATACATCTTATATATATTATAATAGTTAATATTTTATATATAAGACAAATTGGTTAGTCATACCGTTAGTAGGCCTCATTCACAAAACTGACATATAAAGAGGGTATAAGGAGACTGCCTATAAAATGGTAGTCTAATGGGTGTCCACTCTCACCCACCGCTCTCCTGGTCAGTAGAGTGTCGTTAGCCGAACGGGTTTGATAGGGCCGCTTAATTTCATTAAAAATATAATGTTATTAATGAAAGTACTAGAACAGCTTTATAAAATCCCAAATCTAGTTACTTTAGGAAAAATGTGAATTGATGCTATCCCATGAAATTGCACATTACACTTTATGAGACATTAGTGGAGCGTGTGTGGTTAACCAGCACACTAATAGGGGCTCATAAAGAGTGGTAATGGGTTTCTCATGATTTATCATTGTTGATGGAGCGTGTGTGGTTAACTGGCACATCAATTAAAGATGATAAATGACATTGAGGTTACCAAGCATATTTTCATGGTTATTCACATCTAGTTTGTGATCCTCGACATCCCAGTCACAAACAGTAGAGCATATCTGAGATTAAAACATGTCATTGAACAGTTCAATGAATCTCAACAGATCTAGGAATTTCATAAGATGAAATTGATAAGTGTTTTATCTACCTTAATGACCATTATGTTGGGATTAAGGCATCCCTCTTCACATCATAGTTGGGGTATTTTGGATCCTAGCCTTATTAAATAATAAATTGGGTAATTATTAAAAGGATTAAAATTAAACTAATAAATTCAAATTTTATAGATGTCTAAAGTAAGTGTCAATTCTCATCCTTCTCCTCCTTCACCCATTTCTGAGAGTTTCAGAATGCACCTGTTACATATGGTAAGGCTGACTGGCCTGAACTATATGGTATGGCTTCACAAATAGAGAATGATTCTTAGTTTTGTTGGCAAGCCATATTTTATTGAGTGTCCGCTCTCCATAGCATGGCATCATACAGCAGCTTGTGATGAGCATGACCCCTTGATTATTGACTCCAAGGAAGTTCGTTGCCTCATGCCATTGATCAGTGACCCCGAGTTCCGCAGGGATTTAGAATTCTTGGGGTCAGATAAGTTAGCATAGCTGGTTGAGGAAAGGTTCTGAAAACCGGTTGAAATAAAAAGGACGAGCTAAGATCTTTAAAGAGCTTGAAGTGTGCAAGCTTGATGGAAGTAGCACCCGTTTGCATGTTCTCAAGCTTGAGGGATACATAGGAAAACTGTATAAAATTGGTTACCCCTTTTGATCGGGAGTTAAGCATTAGCTCGACTCGCTGATCTGTTCGTCCAGATGTACAGGAAGGGAAACCAGGGTAAGACGATCATGGGAATGCATTCAATGTTGAATCCGTATGAGTCGTTCATGGAGATGCATAGTTCCATTGATTTAGCTGCTTCAGGATTGAGTCCAGTAATAAGGCACATCAAGAAATAATCCAGATCGTCTGGACAGGTTCTTCGATGTTTCAAACTGGGAATCCACAGGGTGGGACACAGTCACATAAAGATTGGAAAAATGCTCTGAAGTCGAACAGTTTGGCTACTCAAGAATATCTTAAAAACTCAGAACTCCTGATCCTCATTTCCTTGATATAGGATGTGTTTATCACATTTTCTCTGTATGCATGGACTCTGTAGGATGCAGGATGTTGTTGCATAGGAGCACATTCGGATTGGATCTGAAGCTCGTGCACTTTTGGAGTTTAGTTAGACATTATGATATTGTTATTAGCTTATTTGATGCGTGCGACATTGTCTGCCATATAGTACATTGTTCAAGGATATTTTGTTCGATAAACTGTTGATTTTCTTTTAATACATGGTTGTTTAAATTATCCTTGAAATGTTGTATGAATGTGTCGATAGCATAAATAGAAATAACTTGAATGTTGATGCATCCAAAGTGTATTGGATTTATGAATTGTATCTATTATGATTGTTAAAGAAAATTTTATAAAGATCAATTCAACCAAAGGTCCAGTTGGACAAGACTTTGGAATCATTTGACTTAGAGTCACATGATCAATTGAGTTCTTAATAAAACATTTGTTGCAAGAAATGAATCAACCAGAAATCCAGTGGATAGGATTTTGCAATCAGTTGACTTGGAGTCAGGTGATGATTGCATATCTTGAACAAAATTAACAAAGTCATAAATTTACATAGAGATGTAAAAGACATTAAGTTTTTAAGCAACAGACACATAAGTTATTGTGTATTGCTCGAGTCTTTAAACAGAACACAATTAGTTATACTTCATAATTATTTGCCAATTAGTTTGACAAATATGGCTTCGCTTATCAGAATAAGCGATTGATTGAAATCTTGAACTGTTCAAGGACTTCAAAGGAAGTATAAGATCAACAGAACCTGAGTGACAACATAAACTGAGAAAATGTTTCACAGTTTATTCTCTTCCAAGAACATTAATGGTTATAATGTGTCTTAGGGAAGATGATGGAGCAATGGTCGAAATAGTTTGATCCTCGATGTATAAGATACACTTCCAATTAGTTTTTCAATGAATTGAATATTCAACCAATCAGACCATAGAAACCATGTTCCGACCACATCTTAGACTAAGTAGGTTTTGCAAACACTGTCTGAAATGTAAAGCTAGGATCGTCCCACTTATACATAGAAAGGGTCATGTAGCGTTCGTCCGAACCTCATGACTAGCTTGAACCTGATCAGCAATGTCGTTTCATTGGCTATCCCGGGTGTAACTGTGAAAGAAGAGTTCTTTCGGAAAGGACTCATATTCTAAGGAAACAGTGGGAGTAAGAATAATCATGAATGATTTCAGGGATTTGCCAAGTGAAAAGAACCTCTTTTCATCACTGGGCCTTGACCAAGAATCAGATTCCTGTTAAACCTGACATACTCTTCTCTTCGCAGACCAGTAGTATTAGTCACCGTCATAAGGTATTATGATCTGGGTGACATACCGATTAGTGGTAAAACACTAAAGTTGGTACGGACAAGAAATCCTACTACTCGGAAGCATTGGTGAGCTCGGTTGCTGCCAAATAAGAGAACCTTAGGGCGAGATACAGTCTATGTGACAATTTGATTGATTTTTACACCTGGACTAACAACCAGTGGGAGTAATTGAATCATCAAAAAGAAAGTGACATAGATAGAAATGTACTTACAGAACATCTGGTTGAGTGAGTCGATACTCAGAGACAAGTAATTGATTTTGAGAAGAAGCACTCTCAATTGAAGATAAAATCCGAAAGGATACTGTTCAGTAAAACTGCACATTGTGAATCATTAGTGGAGTGTGTGTGGTTTACCGGCACACTAATAGGGACTCACAAAGAGCTTGCCAATACAATGGCACATGGGCCCGAGATTAATCCCACGGGTATCTCGCAAGAAAGGATATCCGAATTCTCAAAATATGCCAAAAGGTTTGGATTTTGTGAATAGCCTGAAAGATTTCCATTAATATGTCAGAAAGTTTTGGATTTCGGATTCTCAAAATGTGCCAAAAGTCTGGATTTTGTGAATAGTTCGAAAGAATCATATAACCCTGTCAAAGCCAGTGGGAGTGTCGTTGTTATTTGCTATCACTATATGTGGGCTACATATTGTTTCTAGGAAACGTCTCTTATCATTACAAAGTGTAATGACTTGGTGTTAAGAGAAGGATCGCTATGAAAGACTTAAAAGAGATACAGTGTACTTAAGTGGTTGCAAACATCTATTAGATATATCAAAAAACTCTGCCAATATAATCTTGATGAGATTCAAGATGCATAACCCTAGGAAAGGAGTTTCCTATTGACATACCTAGGTCGTCGTGCGGTCAAAAATAAGAAAATACCTAACACACACTAATATAGCGGTAGTCAGGGTCGATCCACAGGAGTTACGTGGTCGAGACAGGTGATAGATTACCAACTGTAGTGTCACTCTACAGTCAGAGGATCTAGTTCCTAACTTTTGCCAAACAATCCCAAAGATCATAAACTAAAACAATTCCAAACAAGCATTCACTAAACTAAAGTACAAACCAATAACTAACCCTAATTGGTCACTGAAATCATAAATGAACTTCAGAACAATCAAGATCAAACCAACATCCAATCACAATCAAGCATCTAATAATTCATTCCAAAGCATAAAATACCGAAAAGAGAACAATTACTAATAACCAAATGATTCATTAACAAAACTCAGATCCCAATGATTCAAAACAGTAAACAAACATCCAAAAACAGAAACCAAGACTTAGTATCAATGGTTGTCACTCTCAAAGACACTAGCCAACTGCTACTAACTATGAAACTAATTGGAAATTAAAGAGAAAAACATAAAATACCAATTTATGGTTGCTGAAAACTGAAATTCGGAGTCAAAGAAGCCTTGGGAGTCGTTCCTATGCCAGGTCTTTGCTGCTTTTTTCGACCTAAAACCCTATATTTATAGTTGCAAAATTTAAGCGACCGTGCCGCGCACAGATGAATTCCGCGGCGCGCGTATGGGTTTATCCCTGTTTTCTCGGTATTTGAATTTTCTCCACCGCCTCATCACCGCGTCGCGCCTTTGTGAATCCCGCGGCGCGCGTGCGAATTCGACTGATATTGCCTTGATCTTCAAACTTCTTCCAAATTGTACGCTTTTGGTCCCTGTTTATACCATTTCTTTCCAAACAAGTGCTGGCACGAAAAGTGAGAATACCACGATATATATGATATAAATTCACTAAGAATAGGGCTCAACAACGACTAAAATATTTGATATTACTAGGCGTTGTCAAACACCCCACACTTGTGCCTTGCTTGTCCCCAAGCAAGAGAGTTTTTAACAGATTTTAACTAAGACTCAAACAATTTTTAAATGTGTTTAATTTCAAATCTTATTGCCTTATGAGTTAGAGTGAAATAGTTCGTGAAAACATAATTGGAATATTCTTGGGAATTTAGGACTTCTAGAGAACCCTTGATTACAAATTTTCTGTCCACAATGAAGTGTACGTGCTCATTCAGATTCTAAAGGCCATTAAAGAATTGTCCATGACTTTTGATGTTGTCCGTGTAACGAGCTTTCAGAAATACCATTCCAGACCAGACGATCTTAGGTGGTAAGCTGCGTAAGGTCCACCCATTTTAGACCTACCGGCTCGAATAACAAATGCCACAGATTGACAATTCATTCCTAAATTCCAAACTTAAAACAATCCAATCTTCTAACTCTTAAAACTCAACTTATTTGACTAAACTAATAGCATGACCACAACTAAATGGTATCTCTCGAAAAATACCAACGCTAAAAATTCAGAAACTATTCGTTTAACAATTACAATCTATTAAAAATTTTGAAAAATTGCAAAATTTTTGAAAACAGGTCATTTCCCGCAAAAAATTTTCAAAAACACTCTTTCGACCGTCCACACCCCACACTTAAAATCGTACAAACTCCCCGTTGTACAAAAATAATTTTAGAACTAGGGAGAAAGAGTTACCCCTTTGACTGTAGACTGCTTGATTGTCACAGGTACACAAACACGAACAAAAAGTCCTCGGTTCAGCATTCAGGAGTTGTAGCGCAACAATAAACACGCCGGTGGTCAATGCAAGTGGAGGGGGTACAGTGACCCCACACTTACTTGAAACAACTCCTCCATTTGGTATTACATGTACAACTCACAGAAACATTAAATGCAAAAGAAACAAACAACTAAAACATGAAATATAAACAAACAACAAAAAATAGTGTTATAAGTATGGTACACATATCCCGAGAGTAAAGAAAAGTACATCAATCATCATCGTGGCGGGTCCCAGACGGACCTGCCCCATCATCTCCTCCAGAAGGGTGAGGTGGAATGTCATCAATCTGCATCCGGAGCATGATCATCCTCTGGGCCTCCGCCATCCACCGGTCATGCACCTCCCTCGCAGACATCCTCCGGCTCAAGTCCTGGATAGCCACCAACACATCAGATAGTTGTGGCTGTGGCTCTGGCTCTACTGGCATTGCCGGTCTCCGGTGTCTCCTACCCGGCTGGGCGTATGCTGGCTGGGGGTCCTGGGTGGCCTCGGTCGCCACCCTCATGTACTGGCCCGGGCGCTACTGCTCGATCACCTCCATGTTCTCTAGGGCTCGCACGGATGTGCGAACCGGAGGTAAAGCGGTCAAAGAGGCGACGGTGGGAGCAATAAATATCCGGTAAGAGTGGGCCAGGCGGGTGATGTAGTATCCGCCGGTCAAGGGACTCCTAGATGATGCACCCGTCGCACGGGTTGAAAGAGAGACTGCTAAGGCGTACGGGAGGTGGATGAACCTGGTTGGGTCGACGAGCACACAAAGATATGTCATGTCGTCACCAGACACCTTCTCGCCCCCTCTCTCTGGTCGACCCCGCCTCGTAGTGAATGTTGGACAACGTGGCCCAAACAGCGAAATTAGCATCCCTTGTAGGCTGCCCGTGAATACACGCGCGAAAGAACAGCGCGAAGTGCGGGTGCTGGAGGTCTGCCTCCGTGTAGATGCCCATGCGTCTCCCAAAATCCCGGAGACTGCACTCCCTGGGGACTCCCCCCAATCGGAATCGAACCAACCTAGACCGAGCATCCGATGAACCCGGTGCGTAACGGACCGTGGACAGGAACTCCAAAAGAAGCTCAGTATATACGGTGTCGTCCTGGGTGGCCATGAGCCTGTCCCAGCCTCGGCATGTGAATCTAGCCTCTCCATCAACCCATGTGCGGTGCAAAAATGGCTCAATCTCGCCCAGAGCCCAACATCTCGCAAAATGTCCCGATCAATAATCGCCGCCTCGAGAACCCGGCGACCCGTAAGCGCATCTCTCCTCTCAGCATACTCAACAGAACTCTCCGGTCCCTCAGGGAACTGGAGAAACGGGTGATCAAGCCTGAAAGACATCTGAAAAAATTGCAATTTTAGTCCTTTTTCTTCCCCACTGCACCGCGACGCGGCTCAAGAACCATGGCGCGGCGCGGCGAGGGCCTGGTTCAACTTTCAAACCCCAAATCGCGATTAAACCTGTTAAAGCTCAATCCAAATGCACTACAAGGTAGCCTAAGCATCGACTAACTCATCTAGGGTCATTATTTGGCAAAATAAACGCCCTACGAATCAGCATTGTCGATTTCTAAGTTTTTGAGTTTTTGGAGAAATCAACCAATTTTGCTTCCTAATTGCTAGTTCTAACAAGTATAAACGAGTTAGATTGACATACCTCAATAGCAGGAATGAAATGAGCAAGAAAAAGTGTAAGAAAAACTTATGATGATTGGAGCTCTCTGAGGCGCGGCGTGGGTTGTGTGTGAATAGTGTTGCGACATACCTTTTTATCGAAGGAAACCGACCGATCGAATCCGCGACGCGGATATGAGCAAACCGCGGCGCGCGTGTTCCCAAATCAACCCCTGCGTATCGGGTTGGTTTACGATCCCGCAGCGCGCAAAACTCCTGACCGCGGCGCGGTCTTTAAATACTCGATTTTCCTCCAAATCAACCCCACACTTGCCTTGGACCAATAATACCTGCAATGTCGATGATATAATCTTCCTAACTACTAAGATATACAGTACCTACCTATAAAGGATGGGTTTCCTTCCAACAAGCGCTAAGTTTAACGTCTTCAGCCAGACGTATTGTCTCTTATCCTTCCCATTCTTCACTGGACATCACCTCCTTCATTTCTGGTGCGATTTTCTAGATTACTGTTGCGATCAATGAAGTCAATTCTGTCATTCTACCGCTGACATGACTGATCCATTGCTGCTGAGCATCTAAAAGTTGGAAAACCTTGGCTTCCCTGCATCTTGCGTCCTTTTCATACCGTTGATGCTTCATTTCCATTAACTCCATCATATCCAGCAGCTGCACCTTATCGATTGTCAACAATGGGTGTTGTCTAGCCTCACCTAATATCTCCTCCTTTGCACCTTCGCCCGCTCGTGTCCACTGTTTAACCTTGTCCTTAATTCCAGGTGGCATAAGAGGATTGTAATTCAAGTTCTTATCATTCCTTCTAGATGGCATGGATATTGGGCATCCAAACATGTTGAGTCTGCGCTTTCTAGTTCCAAAGGAGATGTCCAGATCTCCAGTCTTGCAATCCATCACAGCCCCAGCTGTGGCTAGAAATGGTCGATCCAAAATTAATGTTGGCGCGTCTTCTAAGATTTCGTACTCCATCACCAAAAAGTCAACAGGATAGAAAAAGTCCCCTGCCTTCACTATCACATTTGCCAATTTACCCCGGGATACTTTGGTAGATTGATCCGCCATCTGCAACACTGTCTTGGCAGGCTCCAATTCTTCGTTCTTGTACTTGTCATATAAATATCCCGGTAATACATTAACACTTGCTCCAAGATCCAGCAAGGTGTTTCTAATAGTCACATCCCCTACCGTGACAGTAATCAGCGGTGAACCGAGGTCCCTCTCCTTTTTAGGCAATGTCCCCAATAATGCCTCGCTTGCCTTAACAGTTAACCTCACCATCTCGGGTGTAGGTATCTTACTCTCCTTATTACTCCTACACATCTCCTGAAGAATCTTAGTGTCTTCAGGGGCATCCTTTAGCTCTTCCCACAGAGGTCGGTTAATTGAGGGTCCAGTCGACTCGGCAGGCACCTCCTGCTTTTTCTTTCCTTTCTTTTCCTTCTTCTTCTGTTTGATTCCAGCTACCATTGGCTGGTCCCCTTTCTGGACTTTATTGTCCTTCTGTGGTTGAGGTTCCTTCTCAACATGTACTTCTTCCTCTTCTTTCTTATTCTCCTCTTCAAATTCCACCTTTTTCTTAACCTCTTCTTCCTTTTTACTTTCACCTTCAATCTTAACTTCCTCCTTTTCATTCTCAGCCTCACTTCCAGATTCTAGCAAATCTTCCAAGGTGACTTTTCTCCACTCAGCCTCGACAGCGTTGACATGTTCTTTCCTGGCCCGCTAACCAAGGGTCGGATTGACTTCTGTGGTACTGGGCAGCTTCCCATTATCTCTCTTTCGTTGGTCTTTGGCCATTTGGGCGATTTGCCTCTCCATATTGGCAATAGCTTTCGTATTGGCTTGAGATTGTTGCTGCGTTGTGTTGAACATCTCATACATTTTTGCGGCTAGATCCTCCTGAGTCCCTGGGGCATTGTTGATGGAATTGTTGGACCCCCTATTGTTACTGTCACCATTGGCATTACCATTATTATTCGCTGGTTGATATTGCCTAAGCGGATTGGATGATTGCCCTTGGTAGTTGTTCTGCCTCTGGTAATTAAAATTCAGCTGACCTTGGTTATATGGTCTATAGGGTCGTCCATTGTTATATTGACCTTGACCCTGACCATAGACTTGATTTGCTTCCTGGGTCCTTGGTCTTCCTTGACTTCCTTGTGGCTGGCTCTGATGTCCATTCTACAGAGTAGACATGAGTCTATCGAATTTCTTATTAAGCTCACTTATCTCCTTTTTTACATCCTTTCTCCAATCGGCATCAGCTCCTACTGCTGGAGCTGTGCCTACTGTCTTCCTCATGGAGAAATTCGCCTTAGATCCAATGCTTAGCTGTTCCAAAAATTGCCAAGCTTCCTCCGGGTCTTGCATCATAATAGTACAACTAGATGATGCGTTGATCATGTCTTGGTTCGTCTCACTTGCTCCCTCAAAGAATACCTTAACCAGTTGCCACTTTGGAATATCGTGATGAGGGCACGACCTCATCAACTCCTTTAGACGATCCCATGATTCATGAAAAGCTTCTCCAGGCTTCTGCTGGAAATCCTGAATAGCCCTCCTGATTTCCGTCGTCTTGCTCGCCGGATAAAACTCTTGTAAGAACTTAGCTTTGAGTTGGTCCCAACTAGTGATACTATTAGATGGAAGAGAGGTGAACTAGCATTTGGCCTTATCCTTTAATGAGAAAGGAAATAATCTTAACCTAAAAGTATCCTTATTGGTGTTTCTAGGAGTATTAGCATTTGCGATAGCTATGAACTCATACAAGTGATTGTATGGATCATCCGTCTTATATCCTCTAAATTGAGTTAATATTCCTATCAACTGGGGCCTAATTTCTACTTAACATTCTATATCATCAGGAATGTAAATGGGCAACGAGTCATCATACTCCCGTGGCTGGAAGTGCGATACAACCGATTGCCCCCTCGGTTGTGCAAAATACAAAGGTTGAACAGGATTACCGTAAAAATGATGATTATTGTATCCCTGCTGACCTTGTGGTGGTTGGTGTTGTTGTGCTCTTCTCGGAGGTCCCCGACCTCGGTTCCATGATTTTTGTGGTGCTGGTGGAACCCATCCTTCGTCTTCATTTTCATACCTCTCCTCAGCCTCTTGATACTGGTACTGCTGCTGAGGAGGTTGCTGCTGGTATTGTTGTTGTGGTGGTATAGGTTGGAATGTGGTTTGTGGTTTAAAAAGTACTGGTGGTGGTTGTGGCTGTGATAAAGGTTGTGAAATGGGTTGAGAAATGTTTGTCTGTTGTCTAGATACTGGGGTGTCATCACGGGTCGGCGTTCCCCTAGACATGGCAGATGTAAACGGGTTTGTGGATTGTGGTTGTGATAAAGGTTTAAATGGTGGAATCGACGGCAGAGTGCATGATGGTATAGGTGCAGGGGCTGAAACTGCACCACCAGTAGGACTCGTGCTCCCAATGTGAAATTATGAAACCGGGGGAATAAATGACATCCCCGTTGCCTCACTCGAGGGCTCCTGTGAAACATGCTCTAAGCTACTACTGACATTACTAAAACTCATTGTATTTAAACGCCTACGTGTACGGATCTTGCGCGCAGTTCGCTCAATCTCTAAGTCAAAATGCAAAGGGGATAATTGCTCACCCCTACGGGTACGCATGCACTAGTGCAACACGCCCGAGAAATCAAAAAGCAAGATACTAACCAAATAAAAATCTTAATACTAACACAAAAAATTCAGAAACTAAAAGTCCTACAGATCACCAATTCTCAAGCTCACAACCGGCAACGGTGCCAAAATTTGACACGCCTAGGTCGTCGTGCGGTCAAAAAAAAAAGAAAATACCTAACACACACTAATATAGCGGTAGTCAGGGTCGATCCACAAGAGTTACGTGGTCGAGACAGGTGATAGATTACCAACTGTAGTGTCACTCTACAATCAGAGGATCTAGTTCCTAACTTTTGCCAAACAATCCCAAAGATCATAAACTAAAACAATTCCAAACAAGCATTCACTAAACTAAAGTCCAAACCAATAACTAACCCTAATTGGTCACTGAAATCATAAATGAACTTCAGAACAATCAAGATCAAACCAACATCCAATCACAATCAAGCATCTAATAATTCATTCCAAAGCATAAAATACCGAAAATAGAACAATTACTAATAACCAAATGATTCATTAACAAAACTCATATCCCAATGATTCAAAACAGTAAACAAACATCCAAAAACAGAAACCAAGACTTAGTATCAATAGTTGTCACTCCCAAAGACACTAGCCAAATGCTACTAACTATGAAACTAATTGGAAATTAAAGAGAAAAACATAAAATACCAATTTATGGTTGCTGAAAACTGAAATTCGGAGTCAAAGAAGCCTTGGGAGTCGTTCCTATGCCAGGTCTTTGCTGCTTTTTTCGACCTAAAACCCTCTATTTATAGTTGCAAAATTTAAGCGACCGCGCCGCGCACAGATGAATTCCGCGGCGCGCGTATGGGTTTATCCCCGTTTTCTCGGCATTTGAATTTTCTCCACCGCCTCATCACCGCGTCGTGCCTTTGTGAATCCCACGGCGCGTGTGCGAATTCGACTGATATTGCATTGATCTTCAAACTTCTTCCAAATGTACGCTTTTGGTCCCTGTTTATACCATTTCTTTCCAAACAAGTGCTGACACAAAAAGTGAGAATACCACGATATATATGATATAGTGGATAAGGCTTAGGACTCTTTCTCTTCTCCCATAAAGAGGTTCCAAGTTCTAATCCCACTCCCTCCCTTTCCCCATAGGGAGTGTTAGGTTTCAATCAGGGGATGGCCACTGGCCACCTCTCTACCCCCGTAGGTGATTGACCCGGACCACCCTGCTGCCAGGTGTGTGTGGGCCCCGAGGTTGCTTCATCAGGGTCATCTAAAGGATGGGTCGGGTGGGGTCCTCGGTTACCAAAAAAAATTCACTAAGAATAGGGCTCAACAACGACTAAAATATTTGATATTACTAGGGGTTGTCACCTATCATTGCAAAGTGTGATGACTTGGCATGAAAGATAAAAAGAAGGTGCAACACAATCGCGTTGTTCACAGACATCTATCGGATAGATGAAATCGTCAATATAGACCTAGCCATTGTGAGCATGATCTTGATATGATTCAAGATGCATAAGTAAGAGTCTCTGAAATGGAATGGTTTCCGAAAGTCATGACACAGGGATTATAAATAATCTTTAGATTCCGAAAGGGTTTGGAGTTAGAATAGATCGGATTCCACAAGCTTCTTGGATCGATCGGAGGTGTCATGAACATGTCCTGATGACTTGATGCTTAGAGCATAGTAAGTTGGATTCAGGATATAGTCTGGCTGAGAATACTGGATGGTTTATTTGAACACACGTGAGAAATCATTGGGAAATGATTGGGGTGAATGTGATATAATAATTTGAAAGGAGTTTCAAATCTATAATTACTAACATCAGGACGTGGTGCTAAAGGACTTCATGGTTAAAGAGTTTCGTTGGTATTCCGATGGAGCGCATGTGGGTCACCGACACATCATAACATATCGAAATAGTCTTAGGGGACAGTCATGTAGACTAAATACCCCGAGAACCCTAGGTAGTCACATTACACATCACCGGAATAGAGTTGTGAGAGAGAAAGAAAAAATGACAAAATTGAGATATCATTGGAAGAATGTCCGATTGGATGCAATAAAGTGTATCAGTGTTAGACACTTGGATACATAGAAAGAGTGATAAGGTTGTTTAGTTAAAATAGACATAGATATAAAACTTGAATTGAAAGTTTAAAAGAAATCTAGAAACCGACAATAGTTTTATGAAAGATCTGACTTGGTGATTACCTCGTGGAGACTTGGTAATAAGTAGGATTAGCTGCCAGTCAGATTTTATGTTTCGCTTTTGCATGTTTTACTTCCCGAATAATTTGATTATTCAAAAGGTCCATAGTCGCTCATACTTTGGGAAGTAAGTATTGAATCAAGACTATCGTGAATTGGATTGTAGATTGTCTAAGGAGTTAGACATAGAAACAGTATTGCTACAACGTTCATGAATACTTAGAAATGGAGATTTGAGTATTGGATAAAACCACACTCAATAGATTGCTTCATGGATTATATCACAAGCAATGTTGAGACGATAATATCTTATGGTCATAAAGCAGAGACATATGAGTTGAAATTTACAAGTTGGTTGTGCATTGATAATGCGTAAATGCATCGGTAACTCGATGTTATAAAACGTATTGTGGTGCACGATTTTGATGAGTAAAAGACACAAGAATATGAGTCGAAGCTTATTCGTTCCTTGACCCTGATGGGAAACAAATATCTATAGGCCTCTCAATGATTTTGAAGTTGACTAAAGTGCTGGCCAGCCAGGATTGAATTGATGTGTTCAATTAGAAGTCTTATGTCATAAGCAAAATCGTAAATCGGGAAACAAAGTATCGGACAGAGATTGATCTCAATCCATGTCTCATGTCCGAAAATATCTTTTTGGACGGAGAATCATATGATCACTTATCTTAGGACACAGAACTGACTGGGTCAGAGTTCGGCAGCGTGCTTTTGGAAGCTACAATTTGTTGGTCAATTTAGAAGCTATATTGAATTATAGTCATAGACTTATACAAGTGGGAGACTGTTGGATTAGGTTTCTAAGCCATGACTATTATTTTGGAATATACTTGATTGACAACAGTACAGTCCTTTTGGGTTGTCCTCAAAACCAAGTAGAGGACAAGATAACTTAAAGAGAGAGAGAGAAATATGATTTACTAATATATTATGAGAATAATATATTAATTAGAAATCATAATATTTAATTAATGATTAATCTGAAATTAATTTAGAATTAATTTTGGGATTAATTGGATTAATTAAAGGTACAGGGGTTGAATTGTAATTGTTCAATAGTTGAGCAATGGACAATTAGGGCTTGGGGATGGTGGACGAATTTAAGGCTTTCTTAAGGCTTAAGAATTCGTAAATTACCTTATATGGTATAAGGGATTATTTATGGTATGATAAGTAGATTCATTTATATGTTAAAAGCCTTATCATATCAGCAATCCAAATAAGGCAGTTATATGCCTTATCACTTATCATCTAGAAACTATAAATAGAGGCTTCCTCCCACCCCTAAAAGCCACGAAATTGTAAGGGTTTCTACCCCTCTTCTCTCTTGATTTCTTGTTTGCTTGGTTCGGGGTATGAGCCATTAGAGGCACGACTCTTGTGGTGCTTGCTTCCAAGAGATCTAAGGATCAAAAGGTTAGTTTTTCTTCCTTATTTCTTTTAGTAATTTTGTTTGGCCTTTAGGATGCTAGTTCTTCTAACATACCTAGCTTATTCCTAGTTTTCTTATAACAACGTCATTTTTTTCTATAAGTAGGATGTTACTTTTACTGTTGAGTCTATTTGTGTTGAAGTGCTCAACCATCTGAAGACTTGGTTCAAGACCCGAAGCGTAAAACATTGAATAAAAGACCACGAAGTCTGAAGACTCTGAAGGGTATATCCTGGAGGATCCGAAGACTTCTTAGCTGTAATACCTTTTGTAGGCACGCGTAATAGTACATTACGTGTTGCATGAATCTAGTATCTTATTGGTTAGTACACTGATAGGATATTCTCTGTAATAAAGTTGTACTATGTGTATCACTGATTACAAATAAATATCAATGATACCATACCGTGTCTTGTGAGATTGTCATCTTCAAAATTGTAAAACCAAATCAGTCAATCAAGCATTCGGCACAAGTTATTCATTTCGTGTGTTCATTTACGGTTCTTCACCATTCTTACATCATCTTCACTGTGTGATTTGATTAGCACTGCTAGAATACTAGTCATACAAAGTTATTTAATTGATTTCAATACTCAACAAGTGGTATCAGAGCATTGTCAGTTCAAAAACCTGTTCATAGAGCTTTATTCCTTTATTAAAGTTCTAGATCTGAATTGCTTTCTCAGATTTAGTCTTTCACAACTGTTATATATCTCTATTGCTAATTTTTACTGAAAATATCCCATTGAAATCCATTCAAAATGACTGATTCTACCGCTACTTACGCCAACATGCTCAACTACGCCAATCTCATTGGTTCTGCAACAAAAGCACCTGTTCTAGTAACTTCTTACTACGACTATTGGGCTGGAAGAATGAAGGACTATCTGATTGGACTAGATAAAGATCTGTGGAGATCTGTAACTGATGGTCCTCATACCGACATTACCGGTCGTTTTGTGGTTCCTGATGGAGAAGAAGCTGTAGTTCTGAATGCTGTATATATGAAGAAAATTGAAAATGATGAAAGGACAATGCATGAACTGAGAGGTGGACTAGGCCCCTGATGTGGTCATCATATAGCTGATGCCAAGTTTGCTAAGGAAATATGGGATAATCTTGCTCTTTGTTTTGGTGGTGACAAGATTCTACACACAAGCAAAGTTCATGAAATCTTAGCTGACATTGGTAATTTCAAGCAAGAGGAAAACGAGTCTCTTGAGGCAAGCTATGAACGTCTCGGTAACATGATCTATATCTTGGATAAGTATGGAGAAACAAGAAGTCAGCAAGAAATAAACATCAAGTTCCTCTATAGTCTTCACAAGGAATGGAGACCCATCATGCTAATGGTCAAATCTTATGAGAATATTGAAAAATACAAGTTAGCTACTCTATATAATCTACTCAAGTCACATGAACCCGACATTGTTGGTCGAAGAAGTGAATCTGCTGGAACCTTAGCACTTTTTTCAAAAGAAGAAGAAGAAGACAGTGATGAAGAAGTTGCAGCCTATATGGTTGACAATAATGGTGAAACAGTTGCTCTTTATGCAGTAAACAGTCGAAGATTCAAGAAACCATTCATCAAAAACAACTCAGGGAAACCCTTTGTCAAGAACTTCAACAAACCAAACTTTATTCCAAAACCCAAACTGGAAATGTTTACTCCGAAGGAGGAGACCTCAAAGTCCTCTACTCCGAAGCCATCTGAAACACTAACTTCGGAGTCAACAAAGGAGAAAGCCGAAGAGAAGAAAGTTTCTGGTGACTCAGAATATGATTGTAATTACTATCGCGACAAGAATCATTTTGCAAAAGATTGCATGTTGTGTAAGCAAAATGAAAAGAAACCTCAAGTAAAAGATGAAGCGTATTACGCAAGAAAAATAGAGGAAGCGAGAGAAAAGACAATGGACTTAGCCTTGATGGCTGCTGAAGATCATAGTGGAACATATCAAGTCTGGTCTTCTGATTCTGATGATGAAGAAGTAAGGAAGCCTACTCATAGTGCTTTCGTGGCCTATGATGATGGTAAGTGCTTTCAGAAGATCACATCCGAGGAAACTGGATATGAGGAAGATTGGGGATATAAAGAGACTATGGGTCTTGGGTTTGCGTGCTTGGATCAAAAGAGTTCAACTGTTGATGCAACTCCGAAGTGCTGGACTGATGACACTTCGGAGGAGGAAGAGGAAGATGAGGGTGATGTTGAAGAAGTCTGCCAGATGGCCAAAGATGCACGACTAACCATCCCAGAACAGGTATCTAAACTTCTCTTATCCTTTAAAATTCCTGCTTCAAAATTTTCTGATGCTATACATGAAATAACTCATGATTGTTCTGTGATGCATAAATTACTTGTTGATACAAACAATAGGGAGAAAATGAATGATCAGGAGATTCAGGTCTTGAGGGGGAGAGTGGAGAGTTTGAAGCTTCCCCAAAAAAAGGCAGATTTAAGAATTTCTTTGTTAGAAGAGACCAGAGAAAAATATTTGAACAATTATGATGTAACCTTGAGACAACGCAATATTTTCTGTGAAACTGCAAGAAGATTGTATGCTCATATTACTCGTATTTATCACTCTGCTGATGTTTGCAATGACCAACATAGAAAACTCCTGCCTTTCTTTGAGTTTAAGCTAAAAAATGTTTGACTAATCCCTTATATAAGCATGGCCTGATCTCTGTTGAGAAACACCTATCTGCTGAAAACATGTTAAAATTGATGCAAAATGAGATTCCAATTCTGAAGAAAAATGTTCCTCAGATTGAAAATCTTCTTGATACTGTTACTGTTGAAACTGATTCTGAAAATGAATCGGAAAGTGGTTCGGATATGGAGGAAATTGATTGTTCTGCATTATCCACAGCAAATAATTCCTCCACATCCGCATCAACCTCTGAAGACATCTCATTATTGTCTTCGGTGGACAAAGGAAAAATGAAAATGAATTGTGAAAATGAATCAAAGAAAATTGTTGTTGCTGAGAAAAAGTAAATTGCTAAAATGAAAACTCAAATTTCTGATGATTGGATTGGTTACGAAGATTATCTTAAAAACAAATCCAAAAAGCTAGTTAATGTGGCTTGTATCTATCCAAAAATTTCGTATTTCAAAAATGCAATCTTTGTAAAACCTGGTGGTACACTTTTGATTGAAAATGACTTAATCAAACTTCTTGAGGTAGATAATTCCACAGTAACTGAGGAAGGATTCTTCTCATCTTCAAAAATGATTGAAAGTGATATGAATGAGAAGCTTGAGGTCAAAATTAACGTGCGAAAACAAGACTTATACGGACACAACATTTACAATAGACTCTGTTATGAAAAGGAAAAGATTCCCAAAAACATGACTCATCTTTTGAATATCAAAAACAACGATCACATATACACTAATCGGAACTATAAACAAATTCAGGTTATGGACAAACCCATAGCTCCGAAGTTGGATGTTTTCCAATTAATGGAATCATGTGAAAGTGTCCCTCTTACGCAGTCTTCAGACAAAAATGCTTCCAAACTCAAAAATGTTATTTCTGAACCCGCAGCAAAAACAACTCGAATTTTGAAAAGACCTCAGACTCAAAAGTTAGCTTCTACCTCCAAAACAAAACCAGCATTAGTTATTACAAAACCATTTCCAAAGACAATTGCTACAAATTTGAAAACCAAACAAATTCCAAACCTTGTTAAAAGAAAAACACCACCTGAAACAAAACCCCAAACTCCGAAGCCTTCTGCTATTGAAACAAAAATCATGACTTCGGAGCCTTTAACCTCTGGAACAAAACTCATTGTTCAGAAGGAACCAAACATCAAAACAAAACAATTTTCAAAACCTGTCTTCGTTCCAAACAAACCAAATTTTCCAAATCCTAAATATCAAAAACCCACGAAGAAAACTTTTTCAAAAGGTGCAAATTTGATAGATACATTTCATCAGTGGCTAGACAAAAATTTGGATTTGTTTAAAGACAAAAATCTCTCATTGAATGATTTCAAACTCGCATACGAAGAGTACCTTTGTACCTCCACCTTGTGTAGTTCAATTTCTAGGAAATCAACGATCGAAAATTCAAAACAAAATTGGAAGAGGAATGATCTGCAAGACGACTTAATTCCAAATTCAAAACATTCAACGTCTTCAGACCACTCAAAAATTTCAAAAGCAAAGAAAACTTCAAATTCATCAAAATCTTCTAAATCTTCTAAGTCAAAATCTTTAAAACAAGTATGGGTTCCGAAGATTTTTAACAAATCAACCACTTCGGACTCCTATGTCTTAACAACAAACTCTTCGGATTCATTTTCCGAGTCTTCATGCTCATCACATGAGACTTCAGAGAATATGATCAACCTAAATGCAAATGAGATATCCGAAGAGGCTGTAGAGAAGTGGATTCAAGAATCCTTTGCTTACCCAGAGGACCCAAGATTGATTGGGTACCAACTCCTTCTTGATTGATTGCAGGTTATGTCAGATGAGCAGTACGATGCAAAATGGTACATGGATAGCGGCTGCTCAAGACATATGACGGGAAAGATAGAATATCTTAGAGATTACAGAACATTCGATGATGCTGGAAACGTGCGCTTTGGTAATAATGAAACATGTCCAATTCGGAGATATGGAAAGATAACCAATGGCTAATTTACAATCAATAGAGTGGCATTTGTTGAAGGGTTAAAACACAATCTTGTGAGTATATCTCAGTTGGTGGTTGGAATGGGTAATGCTGTTACATTCAACAACCAAGGGAGCGTCATCACAAAAGAAGCAACCAACGAAGTTCTGTTAAAATCTGAGAGAAAGGGATCCATGTTCCCATTAAATCTGAAGCCAGTAACTGGCGGGCAATCCTTGTGTCTTCTTTCAAAGGCTAACTCCGATGTGAGCTGGCTATGGCACCGAAGACTTGCCCATCTGAACTTTAAAGACTTGAACAAGTTAGTGGCCATGGATTTGGTTCGAGGTATGCCCGCACTCAAATTTGACAATGACTCACTCTGTTCTGCTTGTGAGCATGACAAGCAAACAAAGCAAAGGCATCCAATAGTGATCAACCCTAAAATAACTGAACCTCTTTCACTTTTATACATGGATCTTTGTAGTCCATCAGCAGTGGAATAATTGGAATGAAGAAGTATATTCTAGTGATAGTTGATGATTATTCTAGGTTTACATGGGTCTTATTCTTAAGAAACAAGTCTGATGCAGCTAAGGAAATCATCAATTTCATCAAGAAAATGGAGGTACCACATTTTTCTAATAACAATATCATTTTAGAACTTACTAACCGAGATGTACCAAGCTTTCTTATTACACTATGATTTAGAACCTATTAACTCACATGTACTTCGGACCAAATCACCAAATGATGGAATTGTATAGTCTACATGTCTTCTTGATTCCTGAAGCAACAACAATAATATTTGTTAAAATTATTAAAAAACTAATCATTTTTCTCCAAATATTGATATAGTCGGGTGTGGATACCATTGGAATTGATGGTATTTCTCATGGTTGCACTGGAATAGCTGACAACGCCTAGTAATATTACATATTTTAGTCGTTGTTGAGTCCTATTCTTAATGAGATTATATCATATATACTGTGGAATACTCACTTTTCGTGCCAGTACTTGTTTGGAAGAAAATAATGAAAACGGGGATCAAAAGCGTACAAATTGGAGGAAGTTGGGAGAAGAAGGAAAAATCAGGAAAATACGTACGTGCGCCGCGGAAATCAAGAAGGCGCGACGCGGATCTGAGGCGGTGGAACAAATCAAGAAGGCGCGACGCAGATCTGAGGCGGTTGCGTAAAATTTGCAACTATAAATAGAGGTGTTTTCAGCCGAAAACCCGAGCAAAACTCTGGTGAAAAATCGACTATGAAGGCTCTTTGACTCCAAGAACTCGTTTTCAGCAACTACCTTTTGATATTTCAGGTTTTTATATTTAATTTCTTTTAGTTTAGTAATTAGTATTAATGGCTAGGGTTTGTGGGAGTGACAACCACTGACCTTGAGCATTTTAGTTACTGTTTTTCAGAGTTAGACACTGTACTGGATGTTTGGAATTCGTTTTGGTTTGATAATAATCATTTGGTTACAAGTAACATTGGTTTTTTGGTGTTTTGATCCTTGTTATTGGTTTTGGATGCTTGGATTGTGTTTGGATATGTTTATGACCTTGTTTGGACTGTTTTCCTTTGCTGATTTCAGTAGCCAACTAGGTTAGATTTTAGGTTTGAACTCTAGCCAGTGACTGTTATTTGGACTTTTAGTTATTGGTTCAGTTTATGCCTTGTGGTTGTTTATTTCTTTGGATGCCTTTATTTTCTTCTGAAGCAGAGATGTACTTCTGATTTCAGAAAGTATCTAGGTTTGATTTGAGTTTAGCTTAGTTTATGTTTGGTTGAAATTATTTCAGTTTAGGTTTTCTGGGATCAGTAGTCAAAAGTTTAGGAACTAAGTCCTCTGACTATAGCGTGACACTATAGTTGGTAATCTGTCACCTGACTTGACCACGTAACTCCTGTGGATCGACCCTGACTTCCACTGTGCTAAGTGAGTGTGTTAGGTTTTTCTTATTTTTGACCGCATGACGACCGCTACGATGTCAAATTTTGGTGCCGTTGTCGGGGAATTGTGAGCTTAAGATTAGGTGATTAGTAGGAGCTTTAGTTTCTGATTTTCTTTTGTGAGTTCATTTGGTTAGTGCTAGTTTTTGCTTTTTGATTTTTCGGGCGTGTTGCATTAGTGCATGCGTACCCGTAGGGGTGAGCAATTATCCCCTTTGCGTTTTGATCCTGAGATTGAGCGAACTGCACGCAAAATCCGTGCACATAGGCATTCCAATATCATGAGTTTCAGTAATATTAGCAGTAGTCCAGAGGATGTTGCCCAGGAACCCTCGGGTGAGGCAACGGGGATGTCTTTTATTCCCCCGGTTTCAGAGTTTTATTTCGGGAGCACGAGTGCTTCTGGTGGTGCAATTTCAGCCCATGCACCTATACCATCATGCACTCTGCCATCGATTCCACCATTTCCACCAGTATCACAACCACAATCCACCAACCCATTTATATCTGCCATGTCTTGGGGAGCGCCGACCCGTGATGGCACCCCAGTTTCTAGACAGCAGACACTCGTTTCACAACCATTTTCACAACCACAACACATACTTCTTAAACCTCAAACCAGATTTCAACCTACACAACCACAACAATACCAGCAACCTCCTCAGCAACAGTACCAGTATCCAGATACCGAGGAGAGATATGATGAGGAAGATGAAGGATGGGTTCCACCAGCACCACAGCAACCGTGGAACCGAGTTCGGGGACCTCCAAGAAGAACACAACAACATCAACCACCACAAGGTCAGCAGGGATATAACGATCAGTATTTTTTCAGTAATCCTGCTCAACCTTTATATTTCGCACAACCGAGGAGGTAATCGGTTGCATCACACTTCAGTAATAAGGCCTCAATTGTTAGGAATATTGCCAGAGTTTAGGGGATATAAGCAAGATGACCCATAGAATCATCTGTATGAATTTATAGCGATTGTAAATGCTAGCACCCCTAGAAATACTAATAGGAACATCTTTAGGCTTAGGTTATTCCCATTCACTCTTAAGGACAAAGCCAAGTATTGGTTTACATCCTTACCAGCAAACAGCATCACCACGTGGGATCAACTAAAAGCCAAGTTCCTACAGGAGTTCTATCAGGCGAGCAAAACGATGGAGATTAGGAGGGTTATTCAGGACTTTCAGCAGAAACCCGGAGAGGCTTTCCACAAAGCATTGTATCGATTAAAGGAGTTATTGCGATCATGCCCGCATCATGAGGTTCCTAAATGGCAGCTAGTGAAACTGTTCTTTGAAGGAGTGAGCGAAACTCATCAAGCAATGATAAATGTCTCATCAAGTGGGACATTTATGTGGCAAGACCCAGAAGAGGCATGGCAATTCTTGGAGCAGTTAAGCAATGGCTCCAAAGCAAATTTTTCTACGAGAAAAACTGTAGGCACAGCGGCAGTAGTGGGAGCTGATGCCGATTAGAAGAAGGAGGTGAAAAAGGAAATAAGCGAACTAAATAAAAAGTTTGACAGGATTATGTCTACGCTGCAAAATGGACCTCAGGGTCAACCACAGGGAGGTCAAGGAGGACCGAAAACTCAAGAGGCAAACCAAGTTTATGGCCAGGGTCAAGGTCAGTACAACAATGGACGACCCTACAGACCATATAATCAAGGGCAGCAGTAGAACTTCAATAATCAGAGGCAAAATAATTATCAAGGCCAATCATCCAATCAACCTAGGCCATACCAGCCCGCAAGCAATAATGGAAATGCGAGTGGGAGTGCTAGCAACAATAATAATAGAGGGCCCAACAATGCTGTCAACAATGCCTCAGGGACTCAAGAAGATTTAGTTGCAAAAATGTACGAAAAGTTCAGTGCTACTCAGAAGCAGTCTCAAGCTAACGCAAGAGCCATCGCTAACATGGAAAGGCAAATTGGACAAATGGCCGAGGATCAGCAGAAAAGAGACAATGAAAAGTTGCCAAGTGCCACGGAAGTTAATCCAACCCATAATCAGCAATCCGGGAAAGAACACGTTAATAATGTCAAGGCTGAATGGAGAAAGGTCACCTTAAAGGACTTATTAGATTCAGGAAGTGAAGCAGAGCTTGAGAAAAAAAAAAGAAGTCCAGGAGAAAGCGGAAAGTAAAGAGGAAGGAAGGGGAGAAAAGGAAATCCCTGTTGAGGAGGGAACTCAACCAGAGGTGGACAAGGAAGTCCAGGAAGAAAAGCAATCGACTATAGCAGGAATCAAGCAAAAGAAAAAAGATAAGAAAGGAAAGAAAAAGCAGGAAGCACCTAAAACGATGGGGCCATCAATGAACCAACCTCTATGGGATGAACTTAAGGATGCTCCTGAGGATACTAGAATTCTCCAGGAAATGTGCGAGAGAAATGGAAAAAGTAAGATTCCCACACCGGACACTATTAGATTGACAATCAAGGCAAGCGAGGCACTGTTGGGAACACTGCCCAAAAAAGAGAAGGATCCTGGATCACCATTGATCACTACTACTGTAGGAGATGTGGTCATTCGGAACACTTTGCTGGACTTGGGAGCAAGTGTAAATGTGCTACCGGGGTACTTATATGACAAGTACAAGAATGAAGAACTAGAACCAGCAAAGATAGTACTGCAGCTGGCTGACCAGTCAACAAAGGTATCCCGAGGAAAATTGACCAACGTCATAGTAAAAGTTGGAGACTTCTTTTATCCTGTAGATTTCCTAGTCATGGAGTATGAAAGTTTGGAGGACGCGCCGGCACTCATTTTAGGACGCCCATTTCTGGCTACGGCTGGCGCTGTAATTGACTGCAAGACGGGAGACCTGGACATCTCCTTTGGGATGCAAAAAAGAAGGCTGAACATGTTTGGAAGCCCTGTATCTTTACCTCTAGGGAACGATGATAAGCAATTGGACAGAAGTGTGTTAATGGAGCCCAGGATTAGGAACAAAGGTAAAATATAGACGCAAGCGGGAGAAGGAGGAAAACAAGAGATTTTAAAGGAAGCTAAGGACCACCCATTGTCCACTATTGACAAGGAACAGCTGCTGGATATGATGGAAATGCTAGAGGCAAGACACCAGCAGTATGAGAAAGAATCAATAGAAAGGGAGGCAAAAGTCTTCAAGCTTCTGGAATCGCAGCAGCAATGGATTAATGGAGTGAGTGATAGGATGACTCAACTCACATCCTTAATGTCAATGATGGCCCATAATTTCATACCGGGATTCAAGCAGATGTCAACAGGAGTTCAAGACGAAGAATAGGAGTAGAAGTGTCACGTCTGGCTGAAGACGTTAAACTTAGCGCTTGTTGGGAAGCAACCCATCGTGTCATAGATTAGGTTTTGTATTTCTTAGAAATAATTAGGAAAAATATCATCATTAATTGCAGGTACTAGTGGTCTAAGGCAAGTGTGGGGTCGTGTGAAGAATTTGGAAATTTTAATGACCGCGCCGCGGTTTGTTCATATGCGCGACGCGGGATCGTAAACCAACCCGATGCGCTGGGGTTGATTTGGTGACACGCGCGTCGTGGGTTGTGCAATTGCGCGACGCGGTACTCGATCAGTAGGTTTCCTTCGATATTAAGGTAAGCCGCGACACTATTCACACACACCACGACTCGGAGCTCTGATCACCGAAAATTTCTCGTGTTTTTTCTTGCTCATTTCATTCCTACTACTACGGTACGCCATTCTAACTAGCTTTTAGTTGTTAAAACTAGTGATTAGATAGGTAATTTGGTTGAGTTATCCAAAAATGTCAAAACTTAGAAATCGCAAATGCTGACTCATAGTGTGTTTGTTGTGCCAAATAGACACCCTAGATGAGTTAGTCGGCACTTAGGCTACCTTGTAGTGCATTTGGATTGAGTTTAAACAGGTTAGAACTCGATTTGGGGTTCAGATTTTAGAGAAGACGCTCGGCGCGACGCGCCTGGTTCTTGGGCCGCGTCGCGGTGCGGTGGGGAAGAAAAAGGACTGAATTTGCAAAATTTTTCTTTTTTGCAGATGGCATTCAGATTAGATCACCAGTTCCCTGCCGAGTTGGATAGCTCACCCGAGTACATATCACGGAGGGAGGCCCTCGTAGGTCGTCGGGTCCTCGAGGCGACCGTCATCGACAGAGACATTCTCCAAGACGCCGGGCTCTGGGGAGAGATTGAGCCGTTTTTGCATCGCACCTGGACCCATGGGGATGCTTCATTTACCTGCCAGGGCTGGGATAGGCTCATGGCCACGCAGGGGGATACAGTGTACACCGAGCTCCTTTTGGAGTTCCTTTCTACTGTACGCTATGCACCAGGGTCGCAGGAGGCCCGTTCGAGGCTTATACGGTTCAGATTGGGGGGTGTGCACACGGAGTGCAACCTCCGGGAGTTCGGGAGGCGTACGTGTATATATACGGAGGCGGATCTACAGCACCGCCACTTTACACAGTTCTTGGCTGCATGTATTCAGGGGCAGCCTGAGAGGGCTGCCAATACGGAGATTTGGACACCGCTATCCAATGTCTTCTATGAGGCAGGGACATCCAGAGAGAGTCATCTTCGCGACCCACTTCATCGACTCATGCACCAGATCGTCTCCACCTCCATCATGCATCGGGAGGGGGGCGAGAAGGTGTCCGGCGAGGACATGACTTATCTCTGGGTCCTCCTTGACCCTTCCAGGTTCCTCCACCTCCCGTTCGCCCTAGCCGTTGCTTTGTCCACCCGTGCGACGGGTGCGTCCGCCAGCAATCCATTGGCCCGTGGGTATTTCATCACCCGCCTGACCCGATCATACCGGATTCTTACTGCTCCGGTGGTGGCCTCCCTGACCGCGATACCTCCAGTCCGTACTACAGCGCGGGCCCTGGAGAAGATGGGGTTTATCGAGCAGCAGTGGCCCGGCCAGTTTGTGAGGGTGGCGACTGAGGCACCCAGGGCCCCCAGCCAGCGTACGCCCAGCCTGGCAGGAGACACAGGAGGCAGCCCGCACAAGTAGATCCAGAGCCAGCACCACAGCCACCACAGCAGGAAAATGCATCGGCCATCCATCGGTTGGAGGCCCAGGTCGTTAGGATGGAGGACCGGTTAGAGTGGATCGGGGAGGTGCTTCTACAGATCTCATCGGCACAGGGCCAGCAGACCCGACCATTCCCAGCTAGAGCCCATGATCATGAGGCTGGTCCTTCCAGGCCGCCAGGTGGCACTTGATGTATTTTTCTCTTTTTCATTTTTTTGGGATATATGTACTGTATCTATGACACATTTTTATCTTTTGATTGTTTATATGTTATTTAGTCTGTTTGCATTTAAGGTTTTGTTGAGTCATGCATGTTATACCAAATGGGAAGGAGTTGTCTCAGACAAGTGTGGGGTCACCGTGCCCCCCTCCACTTGTCTTAACCACCAGCGTGTTTACTGTTGCGCCACAACTCCAGAATGCGAAAATCGAGGACCGTTTTGTTCGAATTTGTACCTGTAATACCGAGTACCAACCAAGCAATCTACCGTCAAAGGGGTAACTCTTTCTCCCTTGTTCTAAATAATTTTATACAACGGGGACGTTGTACGGTTTTAAGTGTGGGGTGTGGACGGTCGAAAGAGTAGTTTTTTTGAAATTTTTGCGGAAATGACCCAATTTTCAAATCTTTTAGCAATTTTTCAAAAATTTTATTAGATTATAATTTTGAAACAAATGGTTTGTGATTGTTTATAGCACTAGTATTTTTCAAGAAATACTATGTAGTTGTGATCATGTTATTAGTTGAGTCAAACAAGTTGAGTTTTAAGAGTTAAACGATTGGACTGTTTTTAGGATTGGAATTTAGGAAGGAATTATCAATCTGTGGCCTTTGTTGTTCGAGCCGGTAGGTCCGAAAAGGGTGGCCTCGAAGAGGCATTTATGCACCTTACCATCTAAGATCGTCTGGTTTGGGATGGTATTTTCGAAAGCTCGTTATACGGACAACATCGAAAGTCATGGATAGTTCATTAATGGCCTTTAGAATCTAAATGAGTACGTACACTTCATTGTGGACAGTAAATTTGTAATCAAGGGTTCTCTAGAAAGCCATGAATTCCAAAGAACACTCTGATTAGGTTTTCACGAACTATTTCACTCTAACTCATAAGGCAATAAACTTTGAAACTGAACACAGTAAAAAATTATTCGAGTCTTAGTTAAAATCTATTAAAAACACTCTTGCTTGGGGACAAGAAAGGCACAAGTATGGGGTGTTTGACAACGCCTAGTAATATTACATATTTTAGTCGTTGTTGAGCCCTATTCTTAATGAGATTATATCATATATACTGTGGAATACTCACTTTTCGTGCCAGTACTTGTTTGGAAGAAAATAATGAAAATAGGGATCAAAAGCGTACAAATTGGAGGAAGTTGGGAGAAGAAGGAAAAATCAGGAAAATACGTACATGCGCCGCGGAAATCAAGAAGGCGCGACGCAGATCTGAGGCGGTGGAACAAATTCAAATGCCGATAAAACGATGATAAGCCAGCACGCGCGACGCGGGAACCACAAATGCGCGACGCGGTTGCGTAAAAATTGCAACTATAAATAGAGGTGTTTTCAGCCGAAAACCCGAGCAAAACCCTGGTGAAAAATCGACCGTGAAGGCTCTTTGACTCCAAGAACTCGTTTTCAGCAACTACCTTTTGATATTTCAGGTTTTTATATTTAATTTCTTTTAGTTTAGTAATTAGTATTAGTAGCTAGGGTTTGTGGGAGTGACAACCACTGACCTTGATCATTTTAGTTACTGTTTTTCAGAGTTAGACACTGTGCTGGATGTTTGGAATTCGTTTTGGTTTGATAATAATCATTTGGTTACAAGTAACATTGGTTTTTCGGTGTTTTGATGCTTGTTATTGGTTTTGGATGCTTGGATTGTGTTTGGATATGTTTATGACCTTGTTTGGACTGTTTTCCTTTACTGATTTCAGTAGCCAACTAGGTTAGATTTTAGGTTTGAACTCTAGCCAGTGACTGTCATTTGGACTTTTAGTTATTGGTTCAGTTTATGCCTTGTGGTTGTTTATTTCTTTGGATGCCTTTGTTTGCTTCTGAAGCAGAGATGTACTTCTGATTTCAGAAAGTAACTAGGTTTGATTTGAGTTTAGCTTAGCTTATGTTTGGTTGAAATTATTTCAGTTTAGGTTTTCTGGGATAGTAGTCAAAAGTTTAGGAACTAAGTCCTCTGACTATAGCGTAACACTATAGTTGGTAATCTGTCACCTGACTTGACCACGTAACTCCTGTGGATTGATCCTGACTTCCACTGTGCTAAGTGAGTGTGTTAGGTTTTTCTTATTTTTGACCGCATGACGACCGCTGCGATGTCAATGGCCAGACGAGCGTGTGGCCTGGCTTCTCTCGAGCCATCAAGGGTTAGTCATTTTTAATTTATTAAATCATTTTAAATGATTAAAACATGTAAAGTTTTGAATTTTTTATTTCAGGTTGTTGGAATTCTCAAGGATCGTCCCTCGTGGTATCGTGATTGTGGGGTTGCTAATACCTTCAATATACTGACAACGACACAGAAAAAAGCTCATTACCTTATTCTCCTATTGTTAGAGCTTCTACCACTGTGGCCGGTAAGTATTAAGCAAGCAAGGGAAAATCTTCTATTACATCTAATGTTTTACTTATAGTTATTTATTGAATTGTAAAATGGTTACATGGGTGGGCGAGAATGTTAGTTGACATGCAATATATAGTTTGTGCAATGAATTTTCTTGTATATATGAAATTTTATTTTGTATTATGGGATACTACATGTGTGATTTAGTTTGAATATTAGTAACTATATATATATATATATATATATATATATATATATATATATATATATATATATATATATATATATATATATATATATATATATATAGAGAGAGAGAGAGAGAGAGAGATAATAACATAAATCCACTATAGTTTAGCCAAAATTATGGATTAACCACTATATTTCTTTTTGATCCATAAAAACCACTCATACTTTCAAAAAATTCCATATTGACCACTATTCATTTTATTTTATAATTTTTAAGGATTATTTTCATCGAAAGATTAAGTGAAAACTTCCATATCGACATTTGAAGCAAATATTGAAACATCATTGTAGCAAAAATGATATATAAAGTTGTCTACAAGTGATTTTTTTCTTCGTAAATACAGTTCTTCGGCCACGTTATGAATACATAGGGTGCTTAATTGAATCTAATAAATTTTGAATGTGACGGAGGTAAGGAGTGTTCCGAGTTGGCTACATACATTCATGACTAGTGTTTGTTATAGTGGTCGCAATAGAGCTTTTCGAAAATATGAGTGGTTTTTACGAATACTTTTAAAATTATGAGTGGTTTTTTTAGAATCAAAACAATATAGTGCTTAAACCGGATTTTAGTCAAACTATAGTAGTTTTTTTGTTATTAGCCCATATATATATATATATATATATATATATATATATATATATATATATATATATATATATATATATATATATATATATATATATAACTTAAAAGTTGTCAGTTGTAAATGTTCGTTGTAAATGTATGTCGTAATTGTCTGTTATAAATTTATGACAGACAAATGTCTGTCATTTTTCATTTATGACTGGGCTTTCAATGACAGACATTTGTCTGTCATCTATACCTGTTAATGACCGACAATGTCAGTCATTAAAGGCTTTTTTTCTAGTAGTGAGATGTATGAGAACACATTACGTGGAGGTTACAAACCAATAATCGCAACCATAGAAAAAGCATAATATACAATTCTCATGTAACTTAATATAACTAACTACAATATACTTTCCACTTTTAACATCCACAATCGATGTCTTCTAATACCTCAATGGCTCAAGCTAAGTTTAAGTCCCTCTAATCATCGTCGGTACCTAGATACATGTCAATTATATAAAAGAGAATACGTAAGAATTACGTCTCGTCAATTACACAGGTTTTACACACAAAACATAACCTTCAGTTTTCCAAAATATTTGCAAATAACAACTCTTGAGAAATGTTGTTTCCAAAATTTAATCGAAATATTATTTGCAACCAAAATACTACAAGCATTCTTTATAACTTGACAAACAATACCATCATTTACTATTTGCCATTTCAAATACTTATTTCAAAATACGCGTTTGAAACTATCTTTTCCGTTACAAAAATAAAAAAATACTCATTAGGAAACTTAGTGTTCAAATAAACATTCTAATATACTTATTTGCAACTATCATTTCAAATAATCAGTCCAAAATACTAATTTTGAATCTACCTTTCAAATACTCGATTCGAGAAACCCATTTAAAACTTGATATTTCAAATATAGTATGCAAAACATTTTTTTCAAATCGTTATATGAAATCTGCATTACAACGTCTCAAATGAATCTTTTGGAAAGCTTTAATTATCGGTTAATGACACATACCATTATATACTATAATTACAGTTCCATTGGTAATGCTAATATGCAACCTAATGCAAATGCAATAGGGTTTTTCTATTTTTGGTAGATATGATTATTTAATAAACGGAAACCTTTACCTTATTTTTGGAAAACTTAGTGGGCAAGGATTAAGATTAAATTAATTGTTTAATTTAATTTGATGATCCTTAATTGATTTAATTTAATTTAATTAATTGTTAATTAAAAGATAAATATTAAATCAATATGGTTTTAATTTAAATTTAAATTAAATAATTTAATTTTCGAAAACTTAAATAGTTAAAACCAAAATATTTTAAAATGTTTAAAATACGTCTTATACACATATTATTATTAAAAGTTAATATCTATATGTATAAGATTAAGTCAGTCAAATCGCTAGTATGTCTCATTCACGAAACTGGTCTATAAGGGGTATATAAGGAAACTGCCTATAAAATAACAGTTGAATGGGTGTCCACTCTCACCCATCGCTTCCTTGATTAGTGGAGGGTCGTTAGCAGAACGAATTTGATAGGACAAACCTAATCTCATTAAAAGTATAATGCTATTAGTGAAAATTTACTAGAACCTTTAACAAAATCTCAATCTAGTTACTTTAGGAAAATGTAAAAAGTATGCTAATCCATGAAATTACACATTACACTCTATGAGTTGTTAGTGGAACGTGTGTGGTTTACCAGCACACTAATAGAGACTCATAAAGGGTGGTAATAGGTATCTCATAATTTATCATTGTTGATGGAGCGTGTGTGGTTTACCGGCATCAATCGAGATTATAAACGAAAATGAGGTTACTAAGCAATTTGCATGGTTATTCACATCTTATTTGTGATCCTCGGCATCCCAGTCACAAATAGAAGAGCATAATCCGAGATTAAACATGTCGTTGACCTCGGCCAATGAATCTCACAGATGTAGGAATTTCATAAAGATTGAAATTGATAAAAGTATATCTACCTTAATGACCATTATGTTGTGATTACGGCATCCCTCTTTACACCATAGTTGGGAGATTTTGGGTCCTAGCCTTATTAAATAATAATTGGATAATTATTTAAAAGCATTAAATTAAACTAATAAATTATGATTTTATAGATGCCTGAAGCCAGCGTCAACTCTTCTCCTCCTCCATCACTCATTTCTGAGAGCTTCAGAAAGTACCTATTAAATATGGATAAGCTTACTGGACTGAACTATGTGAAATGGCTTCGCCTGTGGAAACTGGTTATGAGATATGAAAGCAAGCCATACCTAATTGAGTGTCTGCTTTCCCGTCTACCGAAACATGGCATCACACAGTAGCTTTGTGATGATCATGACTTCTTGAATAATGAGTCCGAAGAAGTTCGTAGCCTCATGCTGTTGACCATTGGCCCCGCCATCCGTAAGGATTTTGAATTCCTGGGGCCATATGAGTTAACACAACTGGTTGAGGAAAACTTCCGAGAATCGGTTGAAAAGGAACAATCTAGGATCTTCAAGAGCTTGGAGTGTAACATCCGTGTTTGGGGCCTAGGAGTTTTTGGTTTTAATCGATGAAAATAAAGTTCTATTTTGTGACATAATTAAATTAAAACAAATAAGTAAATAAAAATAAATTTCGAAGCTTGGATTAAACATAGATAGGTAGAATTTTCTTTTCAGAAGTAACTCATATTCAAAAATGGTTGTCAAATGCGTAAATAAGCATTTATTTAGAAGAATGTAACATTTATTTAACATAATGATATTTTATTTATTAATTTTAATCTAGAGGGGTAAAGTGATGATTTTGCCAATAAAAATGAACTTACTAGTAATAATAATAATTATTATTAACCGATCTATTACTTTGATTAAAACCCATTATCATAACAAATTGGATGTTTTATTTAGTATCGGTCGTAGAAGGGTAATTTGGTAATTTCTCAAATAAGATCAATGGAAATCACCGAGAGGGGTATTATGGTAAACTTAGCATCATGTGACAGCTTGTTCTTAGAGAAGGGTGCATTTTCGTAATTTCAAGTTGTAAGTTAGGGACTTATTGGTAATTTGACAAGAAGAGGACAAGAGACCTGAATTAGCTCATGGTGATGGTGGTGCATTCACGTGGAACTTCTCTAATATTTCAAGAGAGAGAGAGAGAGAGAGAGAGAGAGGGGGAGAGAGAGAGACTGTTAGAGAAAGAGAGGGGGAGGGCTGGTGGCGGATGCACGATCACCATTTCCGGTGACCGATATTGCAGAAGAGAGCTTGAGAAAGAGGAGTGAGATCGATGATGAGGATTGCGGGAATAGCGGGGAAGAACCCACCCTCTCCCCTTTGCTTGGCTGCTGAGAAGAAGAATAATGGAGCATTGCCTTGGGTTGGAACCGATGAACAACCCCGGTAAATGACCGAGTGGAAGGAACAAACTCAGGGAGGGAAAACAGAGAATCGATGTTGATGTGAGTGGTGAGCATTGATGAGGAAACGGCGAAGGCCGGGTACGGCGGTGGTTTTTCCCGGTACTTGGTAGGCCAGCGGATGTGAGTGAGAGGTGGTCGCGTGGGGCAATCCCCGATAAACACCACCAGATGGGAGATGCACGGCGGAGGGAGGCGGCTGCACGACTGGAGAGTGAGGTGGTGTTCCCGCGTTGACAAGTCGACGGAGAGGGAAGCACCGTTGGAATAGGGTGGAGGGATGGTGGTTACCGATTGAGGCTTGCCGTCCACTGAGTGGAAGCATCGTCGGAATGAGGTTGTGTCACCGGAGAATGGTGTCGGTGCCGGAAGCCAAGGCGCAGTCGCGTGCAACGATTTGGAGGAGACAAGGTACAATTTTGACCACGTTGACTTCTTCTTCTATACGTTAATTAGGCCACACTCGCTAGATGGACCAGATCAATATATGGGCTCATGTCATGGGCTGCATACCAAGTGGGCTAGAATAAAATAAAATTCAATCGGACCTTAAGTGATGATTGGGCTCTTATTATTGGGTTATATGGACTTAGTTAATATGATGTTTGTTATGGACAATATTAATAAAAATAAAACGGTAATAAAATTAGTTCCAAGAGGTGATTTCAGTAATTATATCTTAATATATTGAATATTTATTTAAGATGTAATTTTGATGATTTAAGCTCGACGGGTCACTTATGATGAATTTTAGACCGAACAATTAAGCTCAATCCTCGTATTGAGATAAGTTTAATTATCACATGAACCTTAGTTAAGTTCGAGAAATGATGACACTGTTAGATGGCGTATTAATTCTTATACGATTGAATCATAGGGACTTGGAAGTTGAGATGATGCTGTCTACGATTTGACATTTTTAGTCAAGGACGTTTCTGTTAGTTCTATATGCCCAAGGATGATCATAAAATGATATTACTAATAATACATGATCCTATAGGGTCACACCAACAACAAGTTTGACACCAATTGATCATTTAGAACGTTAAATTTGATTTAACATCAAATGATACTAAACTTGCAATTTAATCTTGTAGGTTATTATTATCTGAGGTAAATAATAATAACTACAAAATTAAAGGTTGATTAATAATTCATATGTGATGAATTAATTAAGTGTAACAATTAAATTGTTTAAATTGTTAAACGATTTAATTGATTTATAAGTAAGTCTTTTATTTAATTTAATTGGTAAATTAAATAAAATATATATATATTGTTATATATATATATATATATATATATATATATATATATATATATATATATATATATATATATATATATATATATATATATATATATATATATATGTATATATATAATTATACAATTAAGATTGTATATTTAGATGGTTTATTTATGTATATGATTATGGGTTAAATGTTATCCCATTTAAGAAATAAGAAGATGTATTATTTATAAGCTTTTATTATCTAAGTTTTATAAATAATAACAACCCACTAGCACTTCATTTGTCATCATAAAATCAGCCATATTGGAAGGAAAAGAATGCATTAAGAACTTAAAAGAAAAGGAAGATGCCTTGTGTCTTCTAGCTTTTGATTATAGAAGTCAAATGGATCTTTCTTTTAAGCTAGTTGCATGTGCTTTTCTTTTGCCTTGGTGGGATATATGTTGGACGAATTTGAGGGCATGTGTACATCATTCTTGCTTCAAGAAATCAGCCAAAAACTCTCCTTAAGTTCTTAGAAAAAAATTGGTTTTTGGTTTCATAAGAAAAGGAGTCATATCTTGCAAGTTGTGGAACTAGCATTCAAGGGTGTTCAAGCTTATGGTGGATCAACTATAGAGGGATTCTAATTTGATTCCTAGCTATCAAAATCATCCAAACCAAACCCAAGAACATAGGTTATGATCTTGAACTTAAACTATGTTTGTTCTTCATCTTATCTCTACATACATGTAGCATGATCCTCTTAAAAATGGAATTTGTGTTCATGATTTTATGCTTCCGTTGCAAACTCTTGTTTTTGAAACTAATTACATGAACCTTGATTTCCAACAATTGGTATCAGAGCCATGGCTATATTGCATGTTTAGATAATAAGTTTTATTTGGATAAACTTGGTTTTTGGAAGCCATGAATGTTCATCTTCTTAAATGAAAGTTTCATGCATGGCTTCTTTGGCAACATGCATATGTATAATCTATGATTTTATGTAACCAACTATATCTTATGTATGCATGCTTTTGGTTACATAAATTGTTGCCTTAGAAAAACAAAGTGTTGATTTTCTTATGATTTTATGTGATAAAATGGTGCATAAACAAGCCAAGGACCATATGATGCATGTTTTGTGTTTGTATTCGATTTGGTTGTAATCTATTCTTTTATTCAAATGGTTTGTAATAATAATTAGTTATTTACTTCTTTTATTCATTTTGTAATTGTTAGAATAGTTGTATTTTATTTCATTCACAAAATGTAACAAGAGAAGGAAGTAAGAAAAGATTGCACCCAACAGCAGCACTTTCTGAAGAGCTGCTGTCCAGATTTCAAAAATGTTTTGGAAGTGTTTTATAAATTCATATCTTGGTCATTTGGTAATATACTTGTTGGTAACTTTAATATCTAGTATATACATTAAGTTTCAACAAGTATTAACATCAATATGGCCAAGAATGAATTGAAAAATGCAACAAAAAACCACATTTTTCTTCTTGACAGCCCCTGGATTTCGCAAGTATTGAAGTCGCCAAAGAAAAATCACAACTCATTACATGGTGTCAAGAAATGGTGGTTCAAGTATCATTTGATGTTATAAAAGGCTTGGCAAAATTGTAGCCAAATCGAAGATCATTTGGTTGAGTTATTGTCACCCTTTTGTCCCTAGGTTTGGACTTGATATTTCATGTGTGGCTCACATGAAATATCAAACTAGTTGGCTTGTGTTTATGCACCCATGCATGCTTGTGATGATTGAATGTTTTATTATGTTATGTTGTGGATGAAAATAAGATTTTGCATGCTAGACAACCTAGATAATTAAACATAATCATCAAGGAGTTTGTATTTTCAAAAGTTGACAATAAAAACATAAGATGTGATAAAATTGGTTTTATTAAAATGGGTTTTGTTTTAAAACCTATTAAGTCAAGTTTTGAAAATGATTGAAACAAGAAATAAAATGGAGATTTTATAAACTCTTACAAACTCCAACCCTAAGTAATAATGGTAATTATTTAGGATTATAAATTGGTTCTAATATATGTGATCAAACTCAAACTTAATATTGGATATTAATTGTAATCTTGACCACAAACAAAGAATCAATAAAATGGAGATTTTATGATTAAGGAACCAATTAACAAAATAAGATTTAATGGTACCATGTTCATTGGATGCATGCAATCTACATGATACCATATGTTTTTCAAAATTAGAATTGTAAAACATTCAAATCCCTTATGAAATACGAATCAATGCCGTCCCTCTTAAAGACGCTCATGTATCACTTGTATTTCCTTGTGGGATAAAGGATACCTAACCACTTGGAGACTTCTTGTGATACAAGAAGTAGTTTTGCAATATTGATGGGATAAAGGACACCTAACCATTAATAGTTGACAAAACTACACGTCCGTTTAAGTAGGATGATTCGTTTGGAAATCTCTTATGATAAAGGTCACCTAAGCATTAGAAATCCAAGGCATAGATAGGATCAAACATGCCAAACTTATAAATGTTATAATGGGATCCCATAACTCTAGAAATTATATTTGGATATAATTGGTAAACCGTTACCTACCTTGTTGATTCGAATAGGCGGGATAAAGGATACCTAACCACTTATTCGTGATGCAACTTGGATTCTAGACCTTAATTAATTAAAGTTTATGAAACAAGAAGGGGTATTAATTAAGGACTTAATATCATAATTTACTAAATAGAACCTTGTTAAAATTTTGTAGATGGCACCAAACAACACACACTCGGCTCCTAACAAAACCTCACTACGGTCTCTCCTTGAAGGAGAAAAACTTAACCATACCAACTTCTTGGATTGGCACCGTAGTGTGAGAATTGTTCTCAAACAAGAAAAGAAAGAATATGTTCTCAATGAACCACTTCCAGAAGAGCCCCTGCCATTCCTAAGCCCGCACACGATGCATGGCTTAAAAAGATGGATGATTCCATCGATGCATCATGCCTCATGTTGGCAACCATGATTCCTGACCTTCAGAAGGATTTGGAGAATCATTCAGCCTATGACATGATTCATCAACTAAAGGAAATGTTCCAACAACTTGCAAGAACGGAAAGGTTCGAAACTGTTCGGGCTTTCCATGCTTGCAAGATGGAGGATGGGCAGTCGGTAAGCTCTTATGTGCTCAAAATGAAGAGTCACATTGATCATTTGGCACGTCTTGGAGTTGTGATGCCCGAAGAGCTAGCAACGGATATGATCCTTAACTCCTTGACAAAGTCCTTTGATCCTTTTGTCATGAATTTTAACATGAATGGTTTAAACAAGACTACCCCGGAATTACATGGGATGCTAATTACCGCGGAAAAGAATCTGCCTAAGAAAACCACTCAAGTTCTCATGATCAAGGAAGGTGGCACAAAGAGAACTAGACCCGAACACCCCACCAACTCCAAGGGCAAGGGGAAAGCAAAAGCTTTCAAAGGTAAGGGCAAGAAAGTTGTCCAACCATCCTATCCGCCCAAGAAGAAGGCAAAGGTTGTCAAAGAAGATACATGCTTTGAATGTGGCAAAGCTGGGCATTGGAAGAGAAATTGCCCTACTTATCTTGCGGAGTTGAAGAAAAAGAAGGCCGGTGAAGGCACTTCAGGTATCTATGTGATAGACCTAGAACTTTATAATTTATCTCCTAACACATGGGTATTTGATACTGGTTGTGGAACTCACATATGTAATATGTTGTAGGGGTTCAAAAGGAGTAGGCGACTGAAGGCAAATGAGGTAGTACTTCGAGTTGGAAACAATGCAAGGGTTGCGGTGGATTCAATTGGAAGTTTTAATTTATTACTACCTAATGGCTTGTGTGTGACATTGTTGAATGTTTACTATGTTCCTAGCTTGACTAGGAATATTATTTCGGTTGCTAAATTAAGACAATGTGGATTTGATCTTTCCTTTAATAATGATGATATTTGTGTTTACAAAAATAATGTATTCTATTTTGAGGCTAGGCCTTTAAATGGAATTTATGAAGTAAACCTTGATGAAAAGACTAACAATGGCTCTTTATACCACACTTTCACCAAGAAACCCAAATTTGATTTGAGTCAAACCTATCTATGGCATTGTCGCCTTGGGCATATAAACAAGAATCGCATATCCCAACTTCAAAAGAGTGGACTTTTGAAGGCAAATGAGAATGACTCATTTGATATATGTGAATCTTGTTTACATGGCAAGATGACTAAAGCTCCTTTCTCCGGAACCAATGAGAGAGCAAAGGACTTGTTAGGAATCATACATACGGATGTATGTGGTCCTTTCAAGCCAATGACTAGATATGGTGAAAGATATTTCATCACCTTCACTGACGACTTTAGTCGTTTTGGATAAGTTTATTTGATTAAACATAAACATGAGGCGTTTGAAATGTTCAAAACGTTTCAAAGTGAAGTGGAAAATCAACTCAACAAAACAATTAAAGTTCTTCGTTCTGATAGAGGAGGTGAGTACTTAAGTACAAACTTTATGGATCATTGTAAGACTTGTGGAATTGTTTCACAACTTACTCCACCTGGAACACCACAACATAATGGTGTGTCTGAGAGGCGGAACCGAACACTATTGGATATGGTTCGATCCATGATGAGTAGAAGTACTCTACCTTTATCTTTTTGGGGTTATGCTTTACAAACAGCTGCTCGTCTCCTAAACATGGCACCTACTAAGAAGGTAGATAAAACGCCTTATGAGATATGGCATGGAAGGGTTCCATCTTTATCCTATCTCAAGGTATGGGGTTGTGAAGCTTATGTTAGACAAGAAGCTTCAAACAAATTAGAACCCCGTTCAACTAAATGTATCTTTGTAGGGTATCCGAAAGATTGTCTTGGATACTATTTCTACAATCCCATCGAGAATAAAATATTTATTTCTCGAAAAGCTGAATTCCTAGAAAACAAGTTTCTGACGGAAGAGGCTAGTGGGAGGTTTGTGGAACTTGAGGAACTTCAGGAACCACAACCTGATACACAACAAGTTGAATCTAGCATTCAACAAGAAATTGTTGAACCTGAACAAACGGTTGATCAGGAACAAATTGTAACACAAAGTGTTCGCAAATCTGGTAGGGTTCGAATTGAACCAGAAAGGTATGGTTACCTTTTGATGGAAGAGGAATGTTATACGATAGATTCTGATGAACCCGGCAACTATCAGAGTGCAATATCAGATCCTGAATCTGATAAATGGCTTGACACCATGAACACTGAGATGCAATCCATGCACGATAATCAAGTTTGGAACTTGGTTAATCTTCCCACCAATTGTAAGACTGTTGGGAACAAATGGGTTTTCAAGAAGAAAATCGACGTGGATGGAAATGTTCACACTTTTAAGGCTAGACTTGTCGCTAAAGGATACTCACAGACTCATGGTATTGACTATGATGAGACCTTTTCTCCAATGGCAATGATCAAGTCGATTAGGATACTTTTTGCCATAGCCGCGTACTATGATTATGAGATATGGCAAATGGATGTCAAGACCGCTTTCCTTAATGGATACTTATTGGAAGATGTCTATATGGATCAACCTGAAGGTTTTGTCGATCCCAAGCATCCAAACAAAGTGTGCAAGCTTAAAAGATCTATCTATGGATTAAAGCAAGCGTCTCGAACATGGAACATCCGTTTTGATGAAAAGATTACGAGTTTTGGATTCATCAAAAATGAGGATGACTCCTGTGTGTACAAGAAAGCTAGTGGGAGCATTGTCATAATCCTAGTATTGTATGTAGATGACATACTTTTATTTGGAAATGACATCCCAACCTTAAAAGGTGTCAAAGCGTTCCTTGAGAGTTGTTTCTCAATGAAGGATCTAGGGGAAGCTGCTTATGTATTAGGCATAAAGATCTATAGAGATAGATCTAAGAGACTTATTGGTCTTAGCCAAAGTGTATATATTGAAAAAATCTTGAAAAGGTTCAAGATGCAAGACTCCAAAAGAGTATTTTTGCCAATGCCGCATGGCACCATCCTAAGCAAGTCTCAGTGCCCAAACACTAGGACTGAACTTGAAAGGATGAAACATGTCCCATATGCTTCGGCAATTTGGTCCATCATGTATGCCATGTTATGCACTAGGCCCGACGTCTCATGTGCCTTAAGTATGACTAGTAGGTATCAACAGAACCCAGGTGAAGCCCACTGGACTGTTGTAAAGAACATTCTTAAGTACTTGAGAAGAACTAAAGATATGTTCTTAGTTTACGGCGGTTTGGAAGAAAGCTTAAAGGTAAAGGGTTACACTGACGCAAGCTTCCAAACAGATAGGGATGATTCGAAATCTCAATCTGGGTATGTCTTTACTTTAAATGGAGGAGTCGTATCTTGGAAGAGTTCCAAACAAGAAGTGATTGCACAATCCACTACAGAATCAGAATATGTTGCTGCTTCAGAAGCTGCTCAAGAAGCTGTCTGGATGAGAAAGTTCATAGAAGATCTAGGGGTTGTTCCTTCCATTCGGGACCCTATAGAAATCTTCTGTGACAATCTAGGTGCTATAGCTCAAGCAAAGGAACCTAGATTGCATCAAAAAACCAAACACATTCACCGAAGGTATAACTACATTAGACATGAAGTTAAGAATGGTGAAATTAGTATTCACAAGGTTCATACAGATCAAAATTTGGCAGACCCATTCACGAAACCTTTACCCCAAACTAAGCATGAAAGTCATGCTAAGGGTATAGGACTCCGTTTTTCTAATGAATGGATTTGATTTGTGTTTAATGTTTTATGAATATGAACTTATGTAAACGACAATAATTATGTAATATATGTGACGTGATGTTTCATTCATAATTTTGTGTTTTATTAGTATGTTTAATCCTTGAATAATTTAGTTATTCTAAACGTCCATAGTCGATCATAGTTGTGGGAGCAATTATGAAGTAAGACTAATATGAATTGGATTGGTTGACTTTTATGGGTAAAAGTAGCAAAAGGTTGCAACCAAATTCATAGGTACTTGTCAGTGAACAAGTATTGGACTTGACCCGTTTCAAGATCACTCCATGGATCATTATCATAAGTGATTCTTGAATAAAGGTATTATCATTGTATCCTTTGACCTGAGATACATATTTGGGACTCAAGTGTAGAGTGTACTATGCTTTGATATGGTTCACTGTTGTTCTTGAAATACAGACAACCATAAAGGCCATACTCATGCATAGTACTAACTATATGAGGGGCGTATGTAGTCAAGACGGGATTTGTTCCTCTTATGTGTTAAGAGTTAGACATCTAAGGCGCCTGTTTGAAAGTTGAACATAAAATGAGAATGATTAAGATCCATGTCTCATGTTCAACATGATGTCTGTGACAAAGGGATAATTGATAGATAACCTTATACATCAATTAGAGCCTCGTGTTTTCTGAAGAATTGAATGTTGTTGAATGGCACAAAGTCATGTGTTATTGGGGGCAGTGAAATGTTGCTAGACGTTTTCCACTGTCGATATCATTCTATGATGCAACCTTGTGCAAGTGGGAGATTGTTAGTTCTATATGCCCAAGGATGATCATAAAATGATATTACTAATAATACATGATCCTATAGGGTCACACCAACAACAAGTTTGACACCAATTGATCATTTAGAACGTTAAATTTGATTTAACATCAAATGATACTAAACTTGCAATTTAATCTTGTAGGTTATTATTATTTGAGGTAAATAATAATAACTACAAAATTAAAGGTTGATTAATAATTCATATGTGATGAATTAATTAAGTGTAACAATTAAATTGTTTAAATTGTTAAACGATTTCATTGATTTATAAGTAAGCCTTTTATTTAATTTAATTGGTAAATTAAATAAAATATATATATATTGTTATATATATATATATATATATATATATATATATATATATATATATATAATTATACAATTAAGATTGTATATTTAGATGGTTTATTTATGTATATGATTATGGGTTAAATGTTATCCCATTTAAGAAATAAGAAGATGTATTATTTATAAGCTTTTATTATCTAAGTTTTATAAATGATAACAACCCACTAGCACTTCATTTGTCATCATAAAATCAGCCATATTGGAAGGAAAAGAATGCATTAAGAACTTAAAAGAAAAGGAAGATGCCTTGTGTCTTCTAGCTTTTGATTATAGAAATCAAATGGATCTTTCTTTTAAGCTAGTTGCATGTGCTTTTCTTTTGCCTTGGTGGGATATATGTTGGACGAATTTGAGGGCATGTGTACATCATTCTTGCTTCAAGAAATCAGCCAAAAAACTCTCCTTAAGTTCTTAGAAAAAAATTGGTTTTTGGTTTCATAAGAAAAGGAGTCATATCTTGCAAGTTGTGGAACTAGCATTCAAGGGTGTTCAAGCTTGTGGTGGATCAACTATAGAGGGATTCTAATTTGATTCCTAGCTATCAAAATCATCCAAACCAAACCCAAGAACAAAGGTTATGATCTTGAACTTAAACTATGTTTGTTCTTCATCTTATCTCTACATGCATGTAGCATGATCCTCTTGAAAATGGAATTTGTGTTCATGATTTTATGCTTCCGTTGCAAACTCTTGTTTTTGAAACTAATTACATGAACCTTGATTTCCAACAGTTTCAATAATTGTGTTGACTTTTCAGTCAGCCTTCAGGTGAGTTTACCGGGAGTACACATCCCAACTATTATCTTTTGTGTGTGTTATCAATTACTTTTCATGCATATTATTATGTGCAATGTGTTATATGATTACTACTTGTGCATTGCATGAAAATGAGTTTCTAAAGATGTTTTCAAATAAAGAGTATGATGTTGTTTTTGAAAGACATTTTGAGCATCCTATTGTGCATTGCATTTCATATAGGATGGATTGACCGTGTGATACCTTGAGGATGAGTTTTACCCTTCTCAAACAAAGAGGGTGAGGAGTTATTATGAGTTTTACCCTTCTCTAAAATAAAGAGGGTGAGGAGTAGTTGTTCCCGATATTAGGGAATTGCATGAGGGAGTTGCTACCCCTCATGAGGCTAGCGTAATGGCCACTAGTCTTAGTTTCAACCCATACGGGAATCAAGTATTATGCTTCGTGCGTTTGCTTGTGAACTTAGGTGGGTGCCATTGAGGTGAGACAGACTTTTATGAGATGGACGTGGGTTTGGGATAGTTGCATCATGCATTGCATTTGCATATCATAACTATCCATTTTTAGTAAATCTTTATGATGTCTTAAACAACTTTTAAAGTGGGTGTCAAAACTATTTTTGGGGGTTTGTCCCGAGTGTGGTAGTTCACTGCTCACTCGAAATGGGTCAACCCCGGGTAAACTCACTAGGCATTTCAATTGCCTAACTTATTTTGATGTGTACTCAGGTTGAGGAGTTTAGGGGATCTTAGAGGAGCACGATGTTTTAGAAGGCCACTGGTTGTGTGGTACCATTTTAAACTATGTGATGGTATTTGAATTGTAACAACCTCGCTACTTTAAAAACTAAAATGTTTTATCTAAAATGGGACCAAACGATATTTTCCGCAACTTAAACCTAATTTATTTCTCATTAAACCCCATGTGTTTTAAAATGGTTTTGAAAGAAAATGACTTATTTGAAGATGTCGAAATTAAAGTTTTCACTAAAGGATGATTTTATGGAATAATGATGATAAATCATGGGTTAAAATGACGTTTTATGAAAAAGCCTTAAGCGAGGGTGTTTCATGGAGTGTGCAAGCTAAAAGAAGGAAGTAGTGTTGGTCCGCATGTTCTCAAGATTGAGGGATACATAGGCGAACTGTGAAAACTTGGTCATGCTCTTAATCAGGAGATGAGTATCAACTTCTTACTCACCTTGCTGACTAGCCAGTACGATCTGTTCATCCAGATGTACAGAGAGGGAAACCAGGACAAGACTATCATGGTAATGCGTTAAATGTTGACTTTGTATGAGTCGTTCATGGAGAAGCATGGTTCTACTGATTCAGCTACTTCGGGATTGAGTCCGGAAATGAGACGCATCAAGAAACCATCCAGATCGTCTGGACCGGTTATGAGATATCTGAAACTGTGAATCCACAGGGTCGGATACAGTCACAGAAAGATTGGAAGATGCTCCAAAACCAAACCATTTGGCAACTCAGGTATATCTAAAACATAAAATCGTGATCCTTAATTCCTTGATACAAGATGTGATTGTCACATTTGCTTTGTATGTAGGGACTCAGTAGGATGCGGGACATTGAGACATATGAGCACATTTGGATTGGATCACGAGCTCGTGCAGTTTTGAAGTTTAGTTAAATATTTGATTTTGTTATTAGCTTATAGATACGTATGACATTATTATCACATAGTACATTGTTTGAGGATTTTTTTAGTAATAACTTGAATGTTGATGCATCCAAAGTGTGTTGGATTTATAATTGTGTTGCATGATTGTTAGAGTAAACTTTTATAAGAATCGCTTCAACCAAAGGTCAAGGCGGATAGGACTTTGGAATCATTTGACTTAGAGTCACATCATGAAGTGAGTTCTTAATAAAATTGATTGTTGCAAGAAATGTATCACCTAAAGATCCAATGGATAGGATTTTGGAATCAATTGACTTAGAGTCAAGTGATGAATGCATATCTTGAACTAATTAACAAAGTCATAAATTTACATAGAGATGTAAAAGACATTAAGATTATGAGCAACAGACACATTAGTTATTATTAATTGCTCGAATCTATAAATAAAACACAATTAGTTATACTTTATGATATTTGAAAAATATGACTTCGCTTATCAGAATAAGCGATTGATTGAAACCTTGAATTGTTCAAGGACTTCAAAGGAAGTATAAGATCAGCAAAATCTGAGTAAGAACATAAACTGAGAATATGTTTCACAGTTCTTCCTCTTCCAAGAACATTATAAGGTTATAATGTGTCTTATGGAAGAAAATCGAGCATTGGTCGAAATAGTTCGATCCTCGATGTATTAGATACACTTCCAATTAGTTTTCAATAAATTAGATATTCAACTAGTCAGACCGTAAAACCATATTCCGACCACATCTTAGACTAAGTAGGTTGCACAGACGGGACCGAAGTGTAAAGTTGGGTTTACCCCACTTGCACATGGAAGGTACAGGGTCATGAAGTGTTCGTCCGAACCTCATAACTGGCCTGAGCCTGATCAGCAATGTCGTTTTCATTGGCCATCCCGTGAGTACCTATGAAAGAAGAGTCCGTTTAGAAAGAACTCATATTCTAAGGAAACAGTGGGAATGAGAGTAATCCTGAAGGAGTTCGAGGATTAGCCAAGTGAAAGAACCTCTAGTCATCACTAGGACTTGACCATGGATCGGATTCCTGTTAAACCTAGCATACTCTTCTCTTTGCTAAACCAGTAGTGTTAGTCACCGTCATAAGGTGTTATGATATGGGTGACATACCGATTAGTGGTAAAACACTAAGTTGGTATGGATAAGCAATCCTACTACTTGGATGCATTCGTGAGCCCAGTTACTACCAAATAAGAGAACCTTAGGGCAAGACTGAATCTATGTGATAATTTGACTGATTTTACACCTGGCTTAAAGAACCAGTGGGAGTAATTGAATCATCAAAGGAAATCAACATAAATAGAAACGTACTTACGCTTAGAGCAAACATGTTGAGTAAGGCAATACTCAGAGTCAATAAATTGATTTTGAGAGAAACGCTCTCAACAGAACTGAAATGAATCTGAAAGGATATTGTCTGCTGTAACTGCACTTCGTGAGTCATAGCAGGATTGGATGATCTGAACAGCTTTCCTTAAAAGGAAAACACAAGGGTTGCATGTGAGACACAACCAAAGGGGTTTAGAACATGCCGATATATCGAAACAGAAAAGGTATATGGCCCCGAGATTCATCTTACAGGCACCTCACAAGGAAGAATCTTTGGATTCTCAAAATATGCCAAAAGTTTGGATTTTGTGAATAGCCTGAAAGAGTCCTATAATTATGTCTAAAGGTTTGGATTTTGGATTCTCAAAATATGCCAAAAAGGTTTGGATTTTGTGATAGTCTAAAAGAGTCCTATACCTGCGTCAAAGCTAGTGGGAGTATCGTTGTGATCTACATATCATAGTATGTCAGTTACATACTATTTCTAGGAAACGTCTCTTATCATTACAAAGTGTAATAATGACTTGGCATTAAGAGATGATTCGCATGAAAAACTCAAAGGAGATACAACGTACTCACGTGGTTGCAAACATCTATCAGATAGATGAAAAACTCTGCCAATATCAGTATGATCTTAAGAGGCATGACTTTAGGAAAGGAGTTTCCCATCATTTCAAAATGTGATGACTTGTCATGAAATATATAAAGAAGGTACAACACACTCACATAGTCACAATCATCATGAAAACACCAGTATAGAACTTGCCAGTCTTAGTATGATCTTGATAAGATTCAAGATGCATGTCTCCAAAAGGAAAGAGTTTCTAACAGTCATGAACAAGGATTATAAGTAATCCACAGGTTCTGAAAGGGTTTAAAATAGAACAAATTGGATTCCATGAGCTTCTTCAAATTGGATAGATCATAGGTGTCATAGGATTATCCTGATAACTTAATGCTTAGAGCATAGTAAGTTGGATTTAGGACACAGTCTGCTTAAGATACTGGACAGAACAATTAAGCACACGTGAGAGATAACTGAGAAATGATTGGGGTGAATGTAATAATAATTTGAAAGGGTTTCAAATCTGCAATTATTAACATCAGTATGTGGTGCTAAGGGACTTCATGGTTAAAGAGTTTTGTTGGTATTTTAATGGAGCGCGTGTGGTTCACCGACACATCATAACACCTTGAAATCGTCTTGACACGAAAGGGTGCAGTCACTTGGACTAATGATCCCGAGAACCATGAGAAGTCACAGTACACACCACCATTTACGGAATGGAGTTAGGAGAGAGAAATGAGATGCAACATTGAGAAATCATCGGAAGAGTATCCGATCGGATTGTCGGCAATGATGTATATCAATGTGAGACATTGTGGATACATAGACAGAGTGAAGGTCACTTTGGCTATATAGACATATAAAACCTTAATTGAAATTTTAAAAGAAACCAAGAAACATATAACAACATTATAACAAATTTGATTCGGTGATTATCTCGTGGAAACTTGATAATAAGCATGAGTAGCTACCTGTCAGATCTTTATGTTTCGTTTTGCAAGTTTTACTTCCCGAATAATTTGATTATTCAAAGTTCCACAATCGTTCAAACGTTGGAAGTAAGTAGTGAATTAAGACTGTCATGAATTGAAGTGTAGATTGTCTAAGGAGTTAGACATAGCAATAGAGTTGCTGCAATGTTCATGAGTACTTAAAAATAGAGATTTGAGTATTGGAGAAACCCACGCTCAGATAATTACTTCGTGGATTATATCACGAGTAATTATGAGACGATAATATCTTATAATCTTGAAACGAAGACATATGAGTTGACATTTACAAGTCGGTTGTACATTGATAATGCGTAAACACATTAATAACTCGATTGTTATAAAACATATTGTTGTGTGCGATTTGATGAGTAAAAGACACAAGCATATGAGTCAAAGTTTATTCATTCATTTTTCCCTAACGGGAAAAGCGATATATGTGGGCCCCTCGGTGATTTGGTGTTGACTTATAGTGTAACGCCAAGATACTTTATTATATAATTATAATAAAAGGGTAAATTGGTCATTTTACCTTGTAAGGGTAAATTGGTCTTTTGGACAGAAAAGTATTTGGTTTGAAATAATATTTTAAGTTTTGGACTTAAAATGTTATAAAAACTGATTTTTTGGTCGTTTTACCGAAAAAGGGTATTTTGGTCATTTGACCAAGTCAACGACCAATTATGTAAAAATATTGTTGGTTGTGGCCAAAATGTAAGAAATGGAAGTTTTATTGTAATAAAACTTGATTATTGTGGTCAAAGATCAAGGAAATGAACTTAGGGACCAAATTTGTAAAAATTTGTGATATATATAGAGAGAGTTGACTCTCTTTGACTGGCCATTGTTTGCAGCTACGGGAATGGATTTTTGAGAGCAATTTCTGCAGAGCTTGAAGAATTGGTGAAGGTTGGAACTTGTAATCCGATTCTTGGCTTTGGAATGAAGAATTGGAAGCATTAGAAGTAAGTATTTCAAGTTCTAGCATGGTTTGTTCTTGGTGGGTTTTGAGGACAAACTAAAAAACTGCATTTGCAGTGATGATTATGTGTTTAAGTTGATGTAATACTTCCATTGAGTCTTGTTAATAAGGACTTAACTAAAGAAAGTGGAAGTAGATTGCTATTAGTGATGAATTTGAAGTTTGGGGTTGTTAGAACTAAGAACCCTAATTCTTCATTTTGATTGATTTGGTTGTTTTAGATGGTTGAAAACCTTGTTAAAGTATAAGGTTTTAGTCCTAGAACAAACCCCAATCGATTAAGGACCTGATTAAGGACTTAATGAGCCAAAACTGCTTGCTACAGTGCAAAATTCGCGACTGGACAGGAGCCTGTGCTGGCAATGGGCGCGGTGCGCCCCTATCTAGGCGTGGCGCGCCAATAGTCAGACCCTGGACAGAAACTTTGAAACGCTATCTTTTGCGTTGCTTGTCCGATTAAGCCCAAATTTGAACCATAGGTGTATTATGGTCTGAAAAGTTTGGGAAAATTTTTAGATTGAGTTTTCGACCCCTCGGGGGCACTGTAGACCGATCTGAATGTCCCGGTGAATAGTAAAATTCATATAAAGTTAGTAAACGGAAAGTTTATTAACTAGGCATTGTTTATAACAATGTTTTATTGAACTCTAATGTATTAGAGTTAGTTGAAATGGGTATTAACCGATAATCATGTTGAAAATGATTAAATTATAGGTGCGGGACAAAATTCTACGGATCGTATCGGAAGGCAAGAAACAACCGGGAATTTGATGCAGCTAGCATCCAAGTGAGTAATCTCACTGATATCATATGTGATATATGATGATTGTATTGTTACAGGTTGAAACGGCTTCGAGGGACGAAAATGACAAGTGTAAAAATATATGTAAAAGACAATACCAGATAAGCCGTGAGTCATTGCGATGACAAGAACGGAGCTGTGAGTCAATACATATATATATATACACTATGATACGACAATACCAGATAAGCCGTGAGTCTGATAAAGACAAGAACGGAGCTGTGAGTCAATGACATGACAATATCAGATAAGCCGTGAGTCTGATAAAGACAAGAACGGAGCTGTGAGTCAATAAAATAAAATGACAAGACCGGAACCAGCCGTGAGTCAATAAAATAAAATGACAATACCGGAACCAGCCGTGAGTCAATAAAACTTATATAGACAAGACCGGAATCAGCCGTGAGTCTAGGCAACAGCGGGATTTTCCCGTGAGCCATATATTTTAGGCAATAACGGGCTAACCCGTGAGCCATATCTAACCGGTGCGGCCTTGTTGGCTATGTCTCCGATGCGGCCTTGTTGGCTATGTCTCCGATGCGGCCTTCGGGCTATGATTTTTGTTACAGGTACATGGTACGGCCTTTTGGCTATGATATCGGGTAGTAAACCCAGTTGATGCGGCCTGCGGGCTATGAATTGTATATTGATAATGTTTTGGTGCAGCTTATATAGCTATGACACAGGGTGCGGCTGTTAGCCATGATATATGATGTAGTCCATTGTGACTAAGAAATATGGGACAGAAATGGTTAGACATGATTATAGATGCAAATAACTAACGTGGCTTGTTAATTACAGGTCACTATGATTCAGCCTGTAGGGCTACAGAATAGGATGTGAAATCCTAGAGTATAGATGGTCAGCCAGTAAGGCTAGGAGTTTGGATTCGAAATCCAGACAGTTATATGATTGTATTTTGATACATGTTATTTGCAGATTTGATTACTCGCTGAGCTTTTTAGCTCATACCGTTTGTTAAATGTCCCTGTAGGTTAGCATGATCCTGATAGGGGAATAGATGGAGTCCGTGACTCGTGAAGTAGGACTCTTAGATGCTGTTAGTAGCAGCCCGGCTTCAAAGGAGACTACGGTATTTTATACTCTCCTTGATACGCTTGTACCCGTTTTTACTAAAATATACCCCTTTGATATGTTTTAAAATGAAAAATTTTTCAGGGGTGTTTTGTTTAAAAGCCGGGTGTTACAAGTTGGTATCAGAGCCGAGGTTTAAGTGAACTAGGTGTCTATAGAGTAGATTCCTGGACTTAAACCCTGAAACAGTAGACATGATGAACTGTTAGGTGTATATAGTTGTTATTATACATATATAACCTAACTGATGACTTCTAACGTATAAGAAGTATGAGCAGCGGATATTTATGGGAGAAATTTAGTGCGTGTAACTGTAAGAGGCGGATCAGCCTTTTCTCAAGACTCCATCGAACGAGGGGCAACGAGACAAGTAGCGGAAAAATCCACATGACGAGCAATGTTAGCTGATGTGGTCAGATAAAGAAATCGGTTGCTCACCTTAGTTGATATTCAAGGTGAAAGAACAGTAGTTGGGACTACAAGAAAAAGCAGAAAACGATTAGTGGACACTTCGGGAGAAGTTGTCACAAATTTGGGTCCAACCTTATAGGGAAAGGACCAAAACAGAGCCACTATGTATAGTGATCAGTGTAGGAAAGGCACTAAGGAAAATTGTAGAGTTGAGACTCTACCGTTGACATGCTGAAATTGCAGATGATAGGAGCAGATTGCTCGAGCTTGTCGTATGGGACGGAAGTGGTTCCAATGAGGAACTATAGATCACTTCTTTATGAAATACTCACATGCGAAATGTGGAGTAACGGGTGATGAACCCAGGAAAGACAGAAGGAACGAATGGTCGGAAAGGACCCGTGGTACCATGAGCATTCCAGTAGATTGTGGAAGAAGCTCGTGAGGAGACTGATATGATCACAGATACCATTTTTTTGAATATAACTCGTGTATGTTATATTGGATCCATGGAGCTATGCTTTGGATCGATGACTTGATGTCTTGTTTGAATTTTTCATCAATGATTTTGGATGAAATATTTGAAATAGCTATTGTAGATAGCAAGTATGTTCAAGATATTGAACACCTGGAAAGTAGTCTGCCTAAGATTTACGGGACCATTTTTCCCTATGAATCTGAAGCCGATGACTACCCGTAAATCTGAAGCAATTGTGCTTATGAATTGGTTAACAATGCATTATGCTAACATGAATTGTAGAAATATGAACGTGATGGTTCAGAAAGCATAAATGAGCGAATGAAAATCCATGGTGAATGACCGTTGTTGAGAATACCAGTTATTTTTCTTTGCTTAAACTCGGAAAAGAGTTAGTAAAGGAATGATGTTGTAGTTGGCATACGTGGTATTGGCCAAGCTAAATAAAGCAGTGCTAGTGGTGTACTACTTTAGATAAATTCTCGGATGTTCCTTTTGAAAAGAACTTCCAGGATTTCTGCCAGATTGGCAAGAAGAGCTTATGATTAAGCTGGTCTTGGGAGCCGTTCCTGTTATCTAGGCTCTATATTAATTAGCCTCTGCAGAGATGGCAGAGTGGTAAAATAATTGAAAGAAATTGTTTTTGAATTTGGAGCATATGGCCGAATGTGTCATCATGTGGGGCACTATCTGTTTGAAAAGAAGAAAGATAAGTTAATGTGTATGTACATTGACTACTGAGAATATGATATTCTCGAAACCAGACTGAATATGAAGTACATTGTACCAGATGTTGGAGTTACTTCACTGAGTTAAGTGATTTGTAAAATTCTCCAAGTATGAAAATTTGGCTAAAAGAAGTTTCAACTCCTTGGGCATGATAATACTGCCAAAGATGATGAAATAAATCCAGTGGGATAGATGATGTGGTAAAACTGGAACCGCCTGAGAAATCCGACTGACATTGTAGTTCCTTGGATTTGGCGGGTTACTATAGGAGAGTTGTAGAAAACTGCTCCTTGATTGCTAGTTAGCTGACTAAAGTTGACCAAGAAAAGTGTAAAGTCTGAGTGGTAGAAAGACCACAGATATGTTGTAAAGGTTTGGAATGAACCTTGTGTGAACCTCTAACATTAGCAATGATGCTAAGTGGAGAAGATGGATTGGATCGTTGAAAGGTATCCAACGTTGACTGTGGATGCATGACATTGCGGTAGCAATTATGAACGTGGCGTTTAAGCTTTGGAAACACTACTTGTATGGTGTAAAGCTTATAGCGATAAGATCATAAAAGTTGAAATACTTAATTGATCAAAAGAAGCTGAAAATGAGATAGTAAAGATAGATGGGTTACTTAGAGATTTCGGGTAAGAAATCTTGTACCATCTCAGAAAGGCGTATGTGATTACAGATGCCTTGAATTAGAAAGAGTAACCTTTGTAGGTTACATTCACGTGTATGAACGTGGCAAATTGATTACCTGAGTTGATTCGGGTAGCACAGAAAGATGTGTGCAAGTCTGAAAACGTGAAAAGTGAATAAATGATTGAATAGTAGCGGAAGTTACTTGGAATATCACAGTGATTTAAAGCCCTTGGCGGTTGTGAATGTGAATTCCAAAGTCAAACAAAATATAAAAATCATCTTGAAAAGATGTATTTTGTATCAGATATGCAGCATACCCGGGGCAATACCAAACTATATAGGTCGATAAAACCTATGTGTTGGTGGTCGGGGCTGAAGAAAGACATGTGAAAAATGTTTGACTTGTGTGTAACTACAGTCAAATCATTAGAAGTATGTGGACTGTCAGTCCCAAAATGAAATGGTGCGAAAAATATCATAGACTTTGTAGTAAAGTCTTTGCAAGTACCGCATGGGTATGACACCATATGGGTGATTGCAGTTTGGTTGATGAAATCAGTGTAGATTTATACTGATCAAAGAAGAAATTAAGAGTGGAATAGTAGTGAAAAACTACATAGAAAAAGAAAATTGTCGACGTGAATTATCGGCGCGAATTGTATCGGACAGAGATAATAGAATTATTCTTTGAATTTGGCATTAATTCTTAGAATTATTAGCTCAAAAGTACTAGTAAGTACTGTGTGCGAATCCCAGATGGATTGATGAGGTGAGATAATGATGCAGACCTTAGGAGTTATGCTTGAAATCTGCATAACAGACCCTAGCGGAAGACTAGATGACCGTCTATCCTTGGTAGAAGTTGTAGATAAGTATAGGTATTATACTAACGTTTTATTGACTCGTAGGAAGTATTGCATAGACTACCGTGTTGCACGCCGATTTGCTAGACGGAAGTTGAGGAGAAGCTGTTGACTAAACTTGAGATTGTATCTCAAACAGAAGAAAAGATTTGGCAAGGTCGAAAAAGCTTGGAAATAGACCAAAATAGACAAGAGTAGTATGCGGATTGTTGAGTAAAACCATTGAAACCCCAAGTAAGGGAAGATAGTGGAACTCAAAGTGACCCTCCGGAAGGACTAGAAATTGATGTGGGACAAAAAGGAAAGTTGAGTCCTTGTTTATTGGACCTTTCCGTATATCCCAAACGCAAGAATTGCGGTGTATAGATTGAATATCCTTGATGAACTTCAAGATGATTGTAAAGTTTTCTATGGGTCTCAGGGTTCTGAGAACATAGATTGATAAATGCTAACGAATCCCTCATGTTGAAATGAGGAAGATAAGTGATTAAGGTACCCGGGACAACCGGATGAGTGATATGCGAGTGGTGATATAACCACGAGATAAGAAGACTAGTATGGTTAAGTGCTTAGGCAATACCATAATGTTTTCCATATGATATGGGAAACCGAAATTGTAACGAGAAAGAATTTCTCTCGTTTGTTTGTATGATTTCGGGGACGAAATCTTTTGAAGGAGGGGAGAATTTGTAACGCCAAGATACTTTATTATATAATTATAATAAAAGGGTAAATTGGTCATTTTACCTTGTAAGGGCAAATTGGTCTTTTGGACAGAAAAGTATTTGGTTTGAAATAATATTTTAAGTTTTGGACTTAAAATGTTATAAAAACTGATTTTTTGGTCGTTTTACCGAAAAAGAGTATTTTGGTCATTTGACCAAGTCAACGACCAATTATGTAAAAATATTGTTGGTTGTGGCCAAAATGTAAGAAATGGAAGTTTTATTGTAATAAAACTTGATTATTGTGGTCAAAGTTCAAGGAAATGAACTTAGGGACCAAATTTGTAAAAATTTGTGATATATATAGAGAGAGTTGACTCTCTTTGACTGGCCATTGTTTGCAGCTACGGGAATGGATTTTGGAGAGCAATTTCTGCAGAGCTTGAAGAATTGGTGAAGGTTGGAACTTGTAATCCGATTCTTGGCTTTGGAATGAAGAATTGGAAGCATTTGAAGTAAGTATTTCAAGTTCTAGCATGGTTTGTTCTTGGTGGGTTTTGAGGACAAACTGAAAAACTGCATTTGCAGTGATGATTATGTGTTTAAGTTGATGTAATACTTCCATTGAGTCTTGTTAATAAGGACTTAACTAAAGAAAGTGGAAGTAGATTGCTATTAGTGATGAATTTGAAGTTTGGGGTTGTTAGAACGAAGAACCCTAATTCTTCATTTTGATTGATTTGGTTGTTTTAGATGGTTGAAAACCTTGTTAAAGTATAAGGTTTTAGTCCTAGAACAAACCCCAATCGATTAAGGACCTGATTAAGGACTTAATGAGCCAAAACTGCTTGCTACAGTGCAAAATTCGCGACTGGACAGGAGCCTGTGCTGGCAATGGGCGCGGTGCGCCCCTATCTAGGCGTGGCGCGCCTATAGTCAGACCCTGGACAGAAACTTTGAAACGCTATCGTTTGCGTTGCTTGTCCGATTAAGCCCAAATTTGAACCATAGGTGTATTATGGTCTGAAAAGTTTGGGAAAATTTTTAGATTGAGTTTTCGACCCCTCGGGGGCACTGTAGACCGATCCGAATGTCCCGGTGAATAGTAAAATTCATATAAAGTTAGTAAACGGAAAGTTTATTAACTAGGCATTGTTTATAACAATGTTTTATTGAACTCTAATGTATTAGAGTTAGTTGAAATGGGTATTAACCGATAATCATGTTGAAAATGATTAAATTATAGGTGCGGGACAAAATTCTACGGATCGTATCGGAAGGCAAGAAACAACCGGGAATTTGATGCAGCTAGCATCCAAGTGAGTAATCTCACTGATATCATATGTGATATATGATGATTGTATTGTTACAGGTTGAAACGGCTTCGAGGGACGAAAATGACAAGTGTAAAAATATATGTAAAAGACAATACCAGATAAGCCGTGAGTCATTGCGATGACAAGAACGGAGCTGTGAGTCAATACATATATATATACACTATGATACGACAATACCAGATAAGCCGTGAGTCTGATAAAGACAAGAACGGAGCTGTGAGTCAATGACATGACAATATCAGATAAGCCGTGAGTCTGATAAAGACAAGAACGGAGCTGTGAGTCAATAAAATAAAATGACAAGACCGGAACCAGCCGTGAGTCAATAAAATAAAATGACAATACCGGAACCAGCCGTGAGTCAATAAAACTTATATAGACAAGACCGGAATCAGCCGTGAGTCTAGGCAACAGCGGGATTTTCCCGTGAGCCACATATTTTAGGCAATAACGGGCTAACCCGTGAGCCATATCTAACCGGTGCGGCCTTGTTGGCTATGTCTCCGATGCGGCCTTGTTGGCTATGTCTCCGATGCGGCCTTCGGGCTATGATTTTTGTTACAGGTACATGGTACGGCCTTTTGGCTATGATATCGGGTAGTAAACCCAGTTGATGCGGCCTGCGGGCTATGAATTGTATATTGATAATGTTTTGGTGCAGCTTATATAGCTATGACACAGGGTGCGGCTGTTAGCCATGATATATGATGTAGTCCATTGTGACTAAGAAATATGGGACAGAAATGGTTAGACATGATTATAGATGCAAATAACTAACGTGGCTTGTTAATTACAGGTCACTATGATTCAGCCTGTAGGGCTACAGAATAGGATGTGAAATCCTAGAGTATAGATGGTCAGCCAGTAAGGCTAGGAGTTTGGATTCGAAATCCAGACAGTTATATGATTGTATTTTGATACATGTTATTTGCAGATTTGATTACTCGCCGAGCTTTTTAGCTCATACCGTTTGTTAAATGTCCCTGCAGGTTAGCATGATCCTGATAGGGGAATAGATGGAGTCCGTGACTCGTGAAGTAGGACTCTTAGATGCTGTTAGTAGCAGCCCGGCTTCAAAGGAGACTACGGTATTTTATACTCTCCTTGATACGCTTGTACCCATTTTTACTAAAATATACCCCTTTGATATGTTTTAAAATGAAAAATTTTTCAGGGGTGTTTTGTTTAAAAGCCGGGTGTTACATATAGTGCTGGCCAGCCAGGACTAAATTGATGTGTTCAATTAGAAGTCCTATATCATCACAAATCAGGAATCGGGAAACAGAGTATCGGACTGAGATTGATTCTAATCCATGTCTCAAGTCTGAATGATATCTGGTAGAATGGAGGATCATATGATCACTTATCTTAAGGACATGTAACTGACTAGGTCAGAGTTCGGCAACGGCTTTTGGAAGCTATAACTTGTTGGTCAATTTAGAAGCTATATTGAATTATAGTTATAGACTTATCTAAGTGGGAGACTGTTGGATTAGGTGTCTAAACATTAACTATAATTTAGGAATATACTTGAATTGATGGCAGCACGGCTCTTTTGGGTTGTCCTCAAACCTAGCAGAGGACAAGATAACTTAAAGAGAGCAAGAGATTGACTTATTAATATATTATGATGATAATATATTAATTAGAAATCATAATATTTAATTAATGATTGATCAGAAATTAATTAGAATTAATTGGATTAATTAAAAGTGCAGGAGTTGAATTATAATTGTTCAATAGTTGAGCAATATATATATATATATATATATATATATATATATATATATATATATATATATATCGAAATATATATATGGGTATATTGTTAATTATGGTAATGACAAGTAAATTGAATTTTATGATAAAAGGCTTATCATATCAAGAGTTCAAATATGGCAGTTATAAGCTGTATGACTTATCATTCTGGGGCTATAAATAGAGGCTCCCATACCCACTCATATTCATGCCAACTTGAAGGCTCTCTCCTTCTTCTCTCTTGTTTCTTGCTTGCTTTGGTTCTGGGTGTGAGCCATTAGAGGCACGACATGTGTGGTGCTTGCTTCCAAAAGATCAAAAAGTATGTATTCTTTATGAAATTTTCGATTATACCTTTAGTGTTCTTAATATGTTCTTAGTTATAGGTTCAATATAGAAAACATAGATCCGTATAGGTTGCATGTGAACTTAAGAGTTTAAGTTTATTGTTTGTATAGAACCCATCAGATTGTGTTATGCATTGGTCTACTCAAAACGCTATCCATAACTGGTAGTTATAAAGGGTATGTCTATGTATGACATGATGAAATAGACAGAGACTATGTAGTCAGGTTTTATATGTTCCTTCTACCTCAACAAGGAGAAGCGATATATTGGGCCTCTCAATAATTTGATGCTGACACTAAGTGCTTGGCCAATCCATGACCAGATTAAGTGTTCAATCCGTGGTCCGACAGAGTCATCATAAATCTCTATCGGGAAAAAGAATTTTGAACTATCGGGATTTGACCTTTTCCATAACCCAGGTTCATCATGATATCTTGAGAACGGAGCAAAAATTTATCACTTATCTAAGGGTTGCGTCTTTTCTTTGAACAGAGTTTCGTAGTTGCATTGGATGACAAACTCTCTGCGGATTATTATATAATATAGATACCACACAAAGTTGCAACCTGTACAAGTGGGAGACTGTTGGATAAAGTGTCTAAGGTCATTAACTGATGATAATATTTCTAATAATACCAAGGTCCTTTTGGGTTGTACTCATGAGCTAGAAAAATAGATAGAGTCAAAAAGAATAAAAGAAAGGATGATTAGTTTATTAATTTATTGAAAAATAAATTAATTAAAAACTAGATCGACAAATTAATTTATAGAATTAATTTGAATTAATTTAGAATCAATTAAAGAGATTGGATTGTAATTGATTAAAGGTTTAATCAAAGAAAACAAGTACAGGGGGTGCGGCCGTGAAAAGGCTCCTAAGTTTGAAATCCTAAGAGCCCATGCAGTATAAATAGAGGCATTGGATTTCAAGCCTAAGGGATCCCAAGCCTTGAGTGCCGCCAACTCCTCCCTTCCCTCTCATTTCTGCGAAATCAATCTCTTACTAGGGTTTTGATCTTTGCCTCCTCTTCCTAAGTGGAATACTGATCTGTCTGGTGGTTTTCTGAAGATCACTAGGTGTGACTCATCAGAGTGATTCTACTTTGGATCCTGATCATCCTTGCAATCGTGACATTGACCAGAGCACAAAGAATGAGACTTGCTGAGGTATATTCAATTTAAGTTTTAAGTAACAATAACTCTTATGAACTGCATGATCATGAACAATGTTCATGGAATATCTGTGATTTGATCTTTATTGTCTTCCGATGCATGATTTATGTGTTAATATGATCGAATCCCAACAATTAGTTCTTTTTTAAAATGAGTTGGTTTTTAGTTCTTAAGAGGTGTTTGGGATTGCTTATAAGGTGCTTATTGATTTATTCTGGTTTGACACCGGTAATAAAGAGTTTTAAGTGTTTGGTTGAGAAGATTTCATAAGCATTTATTGACTCAAATAAGCAGTTTTTTATAAGTTAGTTCTCTCTTTCTTATTGACTTACTTACTTACTTATTTACTTATTTAATGAGTTTTTAATAAGTCATTTCCTTATTACACACTTTTTTTCGAACGACACCTTATTACACACATAAACAACATTTACCAAACACTGAAAAATGACTTATCAGCTTATTACGTTTTAGTACCGGATAAGCTAAGCCAAAAACATTTTCTAAAATTTCATTTTCACATCGGATAAGCTAATAAGTATTTTTAATAAAAAGCATAAGTTGTTTAAATAAGCAATCCTAAACACCCCCTTAATCAAATAATCAAAACCACACGCGTTCAAATCCAAAAACCTAAAGCATAAAAACGAGAAACCAGATCCAAAAAACTGAAAGCACCTGACTTTTAAACCCATAAAAACTAAACTTTAGAGTTTCATTTAGTTTTACCATAAACCGATTCAAATCGACTCATGCTCGCCCTTACTTGTGCGTCAAAGCAAGTTAATCAAAAGTAATAACACATATCACTATACATTTTCAAACAGGAGTGAGCGCACAAATGCATATATTGTCACGTAGCATGCATTGCCTTTACACAAAAAGGGCTCAAGTGATATATATAGCTATCTTTTCGAGTAAAACATGAAATCGTTCGGTTCCGTGTCAACTGAAGAAGAGTCAATCATCATCTCCATCCAATACGATATTCAACATAGATACCAACCAAAACCAAAAACAATACCAAGACTCACTTCTAAATTTACCAACGTTAATAATTACTCTCGCTTGTACAATCCTACAACCTTAATATATCATCTTTAACTAGTCTATAGACCCGTGTGTTACACGGTTGGGAATTAAATAAAATTTTATAATAAAAAATCTATTTATTTTATATAATTAGTAAGAAAAAATATTTTATTGAATCAAAAACTTTGATATGTATTGAAATATGACATAAACGATAGTGACAATTAATATGAAGATGTACATGTTCAAAAACTGAAAAAGATAAACAAATTCCAGAATTGTTCAATGGGTTTCTCTGTTAATTTATAAAATATTGATATAAAAAAAAACAAAATTCAACATCAATTTTGAAAGACTTCTTTATATAAAACATTTGAAGTTTTGTTTCTTAGGCGACCATCTTTATCTAAGATTAATAACTTTAATCCGTCTCGACTCTTCACTCTGGATAACGCGACATACAATTGGTCATGTGTGAAAACCGGTTCTTTAAGAAATAACCCAACCTTTGACAATGATTGTCCTTGACTCTTTTTTATCGTCATAGCAAAACAAATGGCCAGTGGAAATTGTCTTCTTTTGAATTTGAAGGGAATTTTCTTATCAGAAGGCGTCAAAGACAATCTGGAAATAAAAGTTCGATGGCCAATATTATTTCCAGTTATGACAACTGCTTCAATGACACGATTACCTAATGAAAGCACCTGGAGCCTAGTTCCATTGCATAAGCCCTTTTTCTGGTCAATGTGTAACGCCCCAATTTTCAATCAAAAATTTTCTTTAAAAATGTAAGTAAAAACATAGATAATCTTATTAACATGCTTAAGCGGTGTTCATCAAAACTATTATCAGAGTGTATACGTCCCATAATTATATAAATCTTATTTAATAATATAACTGCAAATCATAAATGTGCGATGCGCCGCCGTCACGCTGAGCTCACCCCTTTATCAACTGAAGTACCTGAAAATGTTTTAAAATCAACGGGTAAGCATAAAGCTTAGTGAGTTCCACAAATTACCATACATGCCCACACATTAAACAACCCGTCCTCGAGAACGACCCGACCCTACCCGCCATACAACAGCTACGGGCGTCCATCATACAACAGCTTTGGACACGGGAAGGTTCTACCCATCATACAACAGCTATGGGTTTCCGGTTATGGCCCAGCCCATCATACAACAGCTATGGGACAAGGCAATAGTCCAACTCGCCATACAACAGCGACGAGGGGACACGCATCAGTACTGAGCCCAACAACAAATAACCACAGATATAGAGCAAATCATATAACTGTAAACAACACACAAGATGCCTAACATGCAACATCATATAGTAAGGTGAGGAAACTCACCTGAATCACAACCGTCCGGATAATCGCTAATATCCCAAACTAGGCTCGTCTGATCACCTAAATCCCACATATACAACATATTAATTACTGGCCAAACTCTTATAGACTTGCCTAAAGGTCAGACCCAACGTTTGCCACCAAACCAGGGTCAAAACCAAACCTTTTGGTCAAACAGTCGCTCGCCGCGGCGTGGCTCCTCACCCTACGCGCCGCGGCTACCATCGCATAATTACGGGGGTTCAGCCGAGTCCGCGCCGCTGACATAGCCAGTCCGCGTCGCGGCTCGTAACATTCCAAAATGTTATTAGCGCTTAACAGTACATCAATCGGCTAGGGTTCCTTTCTAAACCCTTCCTGGGATCAGAAACTACCCTAAGGTCACTTCCTTATGGACATGCAAGTCCATGCATGTCCTTGGTCCAAACCCTAATTGTTACAAGTCATCTAAGGCTACAAACCAATGGGTAATACCCCATGACGAGATAAAAAGGAAAGTCAGAAAGGTAAATCTTCTTACCTTACTTCTGAAAAGCGGAGTGATGCCCACGATCCGTCGCAAGCCTTCTCTCGCGATGGATCTCCCTCTTCTAATCTCCAAAAACCTCCAAAGTCTCGAACCAAAGAGTCTCTGCTGAAACTAGTCGACCCCACTCCAGAGAACTTCCAAAAACACGAACCCTAGGGCTGGGACCCTTTATATAGGCGTTTAAATCCGAATTAGGGTTTTTCACATTAGAGGCGCACCGCGTAGCGGGTTCTTTCGAACCACGCCGCGCGTACAAATCCTACGCGATTCTAGATTCTTCCTAAAGCTGCGCCGCGGATTCTTCCGGGCCGTGACTCGGCGGAACGGGTCTTACAATTCTCCCCCACTTGAATGGATTTCGTCCCCGAAATCTGTGCCTGAAAACAACTTGGGGTAATACCTCCACATTTTCTTCCTGGGGTTCCCAAGTCCATTCAGACCCCTTACGATGTTGCCACTGCACCTTAACTACCCCTATCATCTTATTTCGAAAAGTCTTTATTTCCTTTCTTTGATAGCAACCGGTCGCTCCAGAAAATTCAAGCGTTCGCCAAATTGGATACCCTCCAAGGGCACAATTGAAATTTCATTGGCAACACACATCCTGAATCGGGAAACGTGGAACGTGTCGTGAATCTAGCCAAGCTGCTCGGGCAACTTTCCTCGACTCCTGTAGCGAATAACTCTCTTCCAAGGCGACACCTTAAGAAGAACAAAACCTCCAACGTAGAACTCGAAATCGGACAGTCGTATCGCAATTTCTCTCCCAATTGCACGCTACCGAACACGTCGCCTTGCACAGCCTTAACTAAGAAATCTAGAAGTTACCATGAGCCTGACTGAACCATAGATTCTATCTACTATACTAACAACGATCCGGTATACCCGAGGTCCAACTTTCCAGTATATCGGTACCTTAACAACAAAACTCCGACCGATAAACCCAGGTCCTATCACTGCATATTATCATGATTCTTCTTCCGGCTCAAATCAGTCTACAATCTCTTCTTGAACACATAGAAATCCTGACACTCTCTCCCGTACGACTTCTTGCACAAGAGACCATTTCTCGTGTGCTAACCATTATCATAAAGGACTCTACCAACGTTACATAAGAAACTACAACTCCCACCAAACTAAGAACGTAATCCCGAAGGAACTCCTTCAAGCGTCTACAGTGATCTCCCCATACAGCCATCCTTCTAAGGGTGATGCACAGTACTGAAACAAATTTTAGTGTCGCAACATTACGAACCTTCTCTTAAACTTCTGAGTGAGCTGCACCTCCTTACCTGATATCACCATCCAGAGCACCATATCGGGGTACCTTCTCCCGAGCCTTAACATCATCCACCTTTCGTACACCAGCATACTATAATAGACTTAAAGCGAGCACTCTAACTCCATCAGTCTACGACATCCTCGATTTTATCAACACACTGAGGGGGTTCCTTGGTACTTCCATGATAAACCCATATAGGCATTCCTCCAAATTCTACTTCAGGAACCTTCGGAGACCAAATCAGCTACCTATCTTTTGATGATTGGCCTTGACCTTCCCACCGATCAAACCTCTCTCCTCTTAACCATTCCCTACTTCCTTATCGGCCAGATCACCAATAATCCTCTCCAATATCATACACATCCATGTTGCCCCTCGGGCAAACGAAAAAAAAACTTGACACAAACTCTTCGTTCATTACCGCACAAAAAGTCCCGTCCATATCTGACATCCAAAGCGACCCTAATGGGTTAGCCACCCTCCGCTAACCCCACCCTACAACCTTCGTTTACCCGAACTATCACACATAAAGGCGTTCCCTTCCATGGTTTCACATCTAAGTCTTTATCTTGAATATAATCCGTCCAGTCTTCATGTCACCCTGATTCGCCCTTGGTTTTCATTCCTACCAGCTAAGCAGCCATCAGCAAAAATCAAGGCAGTCTTCACCTCAACTAATCTGGCAAATGCGATCATGGAGGGGTCCATAATCATCTTCCATCCTACCAAACAATCTAAGGGTACTAATCTTCAGCACCCAGATAACCATTAACTCATCCTGCACAGAAATTATCTGCCCCACAACCCAATCTGACCAATCAGCCTGCTAAAACCGTATCTCGTACTCGAGGGAACACGACACAGTATTGCTACAATAAAGCACCCGGCACTCCCGATCAGCACGAAGTATTCACCAGAACACATCACAGTACCACCTCAACATAGCACACTCCATCCGACAACACCTTATCTCTCACCGAGGCACGAGGGGGCACAACCTCAAACAAGGCACAGTACCCCAGTACCCACATGAGATACCAATCCTCCAGGACGTAAAATCCTTAATCGATCACTACACCAATACGACCCAATGCTCCTGGCCAACGCTTATCCTTGTTCCTAGCATCGCTTAGCATAACCCTCGTCCTGTCTTCATAATATCGTTGCTTAATATGTTGCTTCCACGCTGACCCTTCCCGATCGATACACCATCTCACCAAAACGTTTCCTTAAAACCTCGCTCCGACCCCTTCCTAACTTCGCCCAGCCTTTCCTGCCTGGGAAGGATTCTCGGCTCGCGATACTTTCATTCCTTGAAACTATTGACTAGCGCTCCTGAAATGAGCTGTCACATATGACACATTTCTTATTTCGAAAATGTTTGTCCTACATGCATAACTCTTGCTGAAGCCTGAAGTAGATTCCCGGTCTCTGAATAATTTCTCTACGTCAATCCTTCTGAGTATCAGTCCATGCAAGCAGAACCCCTGGTGTCCAAAGTCACCATAGCTTGCGCAATCTTGCAGTAGAACCAACAGGTCGCGTTGTCTCCTTAGTCCGGCGTCCCAACTTCCATGCTTTGCCCTTTTTTTCAATTTGTAACGCCCTTTTTATACCAAACTTGACTCTCTCGCTCCTACTGCCATCCAGGTCCTGAGTTGAAACGAAATACAATAGTCCAACGTTCTCCGCGCCTTAATGGAAATAATCCAAACTCCCATGGAGGTGACCACGCATCCCTAGCATGGCCAAGATCCTTGCCTCTTCGCAATGCATACAACCTCCAACCGCTTCCTTGAATTTGCAAAATTCCCTTTACTCAAAGCTATTCCAAACACCTTTACCCTAAGGTGAAAAGCTACTCGATGCACCAATAACCACTTGCTAGCTCCAGCCCGCAATGACACTCCCATCTTCCTCCTCCAAGCTACAACTTTCCCTTTTCGAGGCCTTAGCCCCTGCCTTGTTAGATCGCGGGTATCCATCCCCGCGCCGTCTCCCTCATTGCCATGAGACTTCCATCCTCAATGGTCGGCTATGCCACATTGGGAACCCTTCTTCCCTTTCCGCTTCAACCCTCTACTTGTGGCTATCTGTCCAAGGAGCCATCTTCTGTGGGTCTTTATCCCATAAGTCACACACTACTCGCATTTTTCGTCATACCTTGTACGTAGTCTCTAATTACTCTAACTTCAGCTGGGTAGCAGGAGTCAAGGTCCATCAGCTTTAGCAGCTGGACGAGCCCTTCCTGCTCTTCGAGTGACACAAGTCGACATAATGTCGGCACTTAAATCAATCTGGATTCTAGTCCATTCCCTAAAGGAGTACCTAGTAATCCTCTGGAACCTATCTGCAGATTCCCAGGTCACAGTTTCCAACAAGCTGCCAATCCCTTCTCTCTCTATCATCATAACCCAAGCTAACGCTTGATAATTCGTAATGCAAGTACTCCCATATACCAGTAGCTGAGCTATACACGCATTAAGCTTCATTTATTCTCTTAGAACAACAACTCTCCCCCACTTTGAATCTGTGCCAATACCTAGTGCTGATCACGATCGATCAGCGCCTCGAACCTTTGTAACAAATCCAATCATCATACCATGTCGTTAGTCCATTAAACAGGAATAAGGTCTATCGGGATTCACATCCATAGACCTTCGAAACATTGACATGCAAAACCCAGATGCATCGCCTAGCAACTCGGATGCATCGCCTAACCCCTTGCTGCCAATCATAACCCTCGTTGATACCTCAACGGCGATCAATTTCTGCACCTATGATCCATCCCGATCCATCTCCATTGGTTACACCCGAAACTACTCCCAACCCACTCTTCATTACCGAACATCGCCACGATGAAGACGTGTACTTTCATTTCGCAACTAATTCATAATGTGAATCATACCTGATTCTCTACCCTACCCGGTTCCTTAGAATTTTGGGTAACTCTTCCTGACTCAAGTATGAATCCTGTGCTTTCGGTAGTACGGGCCCGGTACTACCTTCCACACCTATTCGTACTTGTTTCAGAATTTGTCCCCCAATACTCTAATTCACCACCCGCTCATCTATTCGACATTGATATTCATACGGTCTCGCACCCAAGTGCCTAACACTCATCCTAGGCTACCTAGGATCTCACACCCCACCCGTGCCTAAAAGAACTTCTGCTAACACCATCGAGTTGCCTCACGGACACATAGTTGTATACAATCGAGAATAAGATAGACATTAAAATAAATGATCCTACCCCAAAGTCACAACCAAACAAGGAACAGCTAGTAAGGCTAGACCAAGAATTCTTAGGCTATCTTATCCTAATTGTATATAACCCAATAGCATTCACTAAGCAACCTAATACTGTTAGCATAGATTCTAAAGCATCACAAATAACAAACAGCAGGCAGAAGGCATCCTAATCCAAGCATTTCTAGCATGCATTTCTTGACTAAATTCCATGCCTACTTTCTGGCATACATATATCATCACATAACACAAACTTGGCATGGGTAATTGGGAATCACAAAGACTTACTTGAGCTCGGTTGACGGTTCGCATCGCATCTCATTCTTTTCGAAACTCATTATCCGTTAAAAATCATAAGTTAGGTGTGCATACCATGTTTCAAACCCCCAAGCAACAATCAAACAAGAACATGCAAGGGAATCTTCCACATGTTATTCAACCCAACTACTTAAAACTTTTATAGAGAAAACATTATTTCTTTAACGAAAAGCTCTCAGTCCTAAGTTTGAGTTTGGATTCCCAATACAGTTCATCCAAATCCCTCAAACCAAGGCTCTGATACCAATTTGTAACGCCCCAATTTTCAATCAAAAATTTTCTTTAAAAATGTAAGTAAAAAAATAGATAATCTTATTAACATGCTTAAGCGGTGTTCATCAAAACTATTATCAGAGTGTATACGTCCCATAATTATATAAATCTTATTTAATAATATAACTGCAAATCATAAATGTGCGATGCGCCGCCGTCACGCTGAGCTCACCCCTTTATCAACTGAAGTACCTGAAAATGTTTTAAAATCAACGGGTAAGCATAAAGCTTAATGAGTTCCACAAATTACCATACATGCCCACACATTAAACAACCCGTCCTCGAGAACGACCCGACCCTACCCGCCATACAACAGCTACGGGCGTCCATCATACAACAGCTATGGACACGGGAAGGTTCTACCCATCATACAACAGCTATGGGTTTCCGGTTATGGCCCAGCCCATCATACAACAGCTATGGGACAAGGCAATAGTCCAACTCGCCATACAACAGCTACGAGGGGACACGCATCAGTACCGAGCCCAACAACAAATAACCACAGATATAGAGCAAATCATATAACTGTAAACAACACACAAGATGCCTAACATGCAACATCATATAGTAAGGTGAGGATACTCACCTGAATCACAACCGTCCGGATAATCGCTAATATCCCAAACTAGGCTCGTCTGATCACCTAAATCCCACATATACAACATATTAATTACTAGCCAAACTCTTATAGACTTGCCTAAAGGTCAGACCCAACGTTTGCCACCAAACCAGGGTCAAAACCAAACCTTTTGGTCAAACAGTCGCTCGCCGCGGCTTGGCTCCTCACCCTACGCGCCGCGGCTACCATCGCATAATTACGGGGGTTCAGCCGAGTCCGCGCCGCTGACATAGCCAGTCGCGGCTCGTAACATTCCAAAATGTTATTAGCGCTTAACAGTACATCAATCGGCTAGGGTTCCTTTCTAAACCCTTCCTGGGATCAGAAACTACCCTAAGGTCACTTCCTTATGGACATACAAGTCCATGCATGTCCTTGGTCCAAACCCTAATTGTTACAAGTCATCTAAGGCTACAAACCAATGGGTAATACCCCATGACGAGATAAAAAGGAAAGTCAGAAAGGTAAATCTTCTTACCTTACTTCTGAAAAGCGGAGTGATGCCCACGATCCGTCGCAAGCCTTCTCTCGCGATGGATCTCCCTCTTCTAATCTCCAAAAACCTCCAAAGTCTCGAACCAAAGAGTCTCTACTGAAACTAGTCGACCCCACTCCAGAGAACTTCCAAAAACACGAACCCTAGGGCTGGGACCCTTTATATAGGCGTTTAAATCCGAATTAGGGTTTTTCACATTAGAGGCGCACCGCGTAGCGGGTTCTTTCGAACCGCGCCGCGCGTACAAATCCTACGCGATTCTAGATTCTTCCTAAAGCCGCGCCGCGGATTCTTCCGGGCCGCGACTCGGCGGAACGGGTCTTACACAATGTTTCTTAGTAACATAACCAGAACACCTACCTTTAGCAGTAACTTATGGTTTGGCAATCCTGATAATTTAAGCCCATTCAAAAAATCAGGAGAGTATAACTCCTCATTAAAAGTATCGTTAAGAAACTCTGATTGACAGAGGCTATCTGAACTCAAATACTCCTTCTCTTGTCCTGGAAACAATGATAGTAAACGGTCATTTATTTGCTGAACAACTTCATTTTTCGGTGCCAATATCGCTCTATCTTGAAAATAATTTGGATTATTGAAGTCTTCAAGAAAATATGGATATACAAACTCAATTAATGAACCGATAGGATTAGATGATTGAGTAATGAGAAGATCATGAGGAATATCAATGATTGCATCGCCGTCATTAGAACCACCAAGTTTGCCCTCTCCAATATACAGTAACCAATTTGCAAACAACCTTGTTTCTTCAATAAGAGATGGATCACTTGCAACAGTCAACCTCATGTTCTTTGTTAATTTAAGAACTTTACATTTGTCTCACATATATGATGAACTTAGTGAGGCGTTTACAATGTCATGTCTACTGCCATTGTCAATAACGGGAAGAATCTGTCTGAAATCTCCTCCAAAAACAACAACTTTTCCTCCAAATATCAAATCTGAGTTGTTTACATTATCACAAGTTAGTATATCCCTCAATGTTCTGTCGAGAGCTTCAAATGCATGCTTATGAACTATTGGTGCTTCATCCCAAATAATCAGTGATGTTTGTTTTAATAATCTTGAAAGATCGCTATTTGGCTTCATAAAACAAATGGAGTCTTCGTATAGATCTCAATGCTGTAGATAATGTCTTCCAAAGAAAGGTTTTGCCGGTGCCACCATAACCATAAACAAAAAACAATCCTCCTTTGTTATTATTAATTGCTGTCATGATATCTTCAAAAACACCTCGTCGTTCATCACTTAATGAAACAAAAAGATTATCAAATTCGCTTTCTAAACTTGTGTTGCAATAAGAAAGCTCTTCAGCAATCAAACGATTATTTGAAGAAGACACATATTCATTATCAGGGTAAGGCATTTCTCTGAAATTTTTGAGACTGGAATTGTTACGGAGTAGAAACATTTCAATCTCAAACAACGTCAAGTTCTTAAGCTGTTGTTCCATAAGTGATAAATCTGTAATATATTAAATATTATGTTTAAAATAAACATGAAGACATTTTAATTAAAAATTTGATAAATAATGAAAGATAGTTATAATACCTGGAGATTTGAAACGAATTCATTGATTGTAAAGAATTCCATCAGACAGGTATTGTTAGATGCATTTTATGCATCTTTTCTAGGCCGTTTTTATCCTTATTTCATTTACTTTTTATAGTTATTATCATGCATAATCATTTAAATTCCAGGAACAATGGTACTTATTAAGCTTGTGTTTAATTTCAGGAAAATGTGGACATTTGGTGTGGAATCGGGAAGGCTTGGAAGCATAGAGCATGAAGAGGGAGCTTGGAGCACACGGAAAGAAGTTTTGAAAGCTTGGAATGGAGTTTGGAGTGACATTGGAAGCATTGAGCAACAAACGGAAGCAAGTGGAGTGGAGAAAAATGAAGAAAGCCACTGTCCAAATCTACACGGGTCGTGTGGAATTCACACGGGGTCGTGTGGAATTCACACGGGGGCGTGTGGATCTTTGCAGTCCCTTTTATAATGCATTTGAAGTTCCAGACTTACACGGGGCCGTGTGATTTCTGCACGGGGTAGTGTAAAAGCATGCAGTAGCCCAAACCAAATCACACGACCCGTGTGATTGCTACACGGGGTCGTGTGACGCTGCAGAGTTGGTTACACAACAATTTTCTGCACCGTTTATAGGCGTTTTTGGGGCCATTTTTGGACAGTTAAACTTCTAGAGAGCTAGAGAGGACGATTTTGAAGAGGAGAATTGATCAAAAACAATTGGAAACACTTAATTTACTGTTTGAATCACTCGTTGTAAGTACATTTAGCAACAATTTATCGCTTTTCATCAAAGAGATTTAGCCATATCATGCGTGGCTAAATCTCTCTTAATTCCGGTTCTGTAGACACATGATTTGGCACCAATCATTTGACTTTTGTTGTGTTTTTCATCTAGTATTTTGAATTTATGCATCAAAGTTCTATTTGATTCTCATGTTGGTTCATGTTGCCCACTAGAATTGATGTGTTTGTCAAATTTGTTATTTCATTCTTGAAATCCGTAATTGTTTCATCAATGAATGTTTGTAACAACACCGAGTTGATCCTTGTTGGATGAATTCGTGTGTAATTCAAAGTACACATTTTTTTACATTTCCGAGCTTACGAGAAATATTGAATGTAAATTGGTTTGTCTAAATGAATCTTACTCATTTTCCTTGATGTAAACTCAAGAGCTTAATTGGTTCATATTAAAGGAAAATTGGATTACTTCAAAGAGCGTATTTTGAGTAATTACTTAAATGGACTGAAGTGTTAGAGCTTGTTAACACTTTGAAACCAATTTTAAATGAAGTTGACATAATTTCTAGTCTACAATGATTGCCTTAATCGAATGTGTTGAACGGAATCGGAAACCATTTGGTATATTGCATTTTAATTAATTTCATGTTTAGTTGTTTATCTTAATCTTCCAAAAATTCCCCTCGTTACTCATATCTTAAGTAAAACATCCGTGTAAGACTTTGTCCCTTGTCCCTATGGATCGACCACTGCTTATCTTATACTATTTTTATAGTGGATTGAGCAGTGTGTATTTTAATCTTGATTATTTTATTCTTGATTCATTTGTTGAGTTTAACACCTCAACAGGTTTTCCCACGTACTTTCCCATACAAAATATGGTTTACCGAAGCTATCAAACATAAACATTGTTGTAAATAATAAAGGTAGATAATAACCAGACCTGGATGACTTGCTTCCTTAATAGCATCAATGTATTCTCTGTCATCGTCTAAAAGGTCTAAGGCATAACATGTATCTCTAAAAGTAGGAAATACGTTTCCATTGACTGTTCGAATATCTTCAAAGGATTTTGGTTCTTTCACCTTGTTTAAAAGAATCCTTAAGAAATACGCCTTACATGTTTGGTCCCTGTGTATTTTTTTTTTCAAAATTGGTCCCAAAATGGTGTTTTAGTAACATGTACCAAAAATCTTTCTAAAAAATGTTTTAGTAACACGTACCAAAAGGGACAAAAACTGTGACAATTGTAAATTTTGGTCAACAAAAGTCAACTGTAGTCAAACGAAGCGTACGTTAATCCATATGTTGAAAAGTTATTTGCCATAACTTTTGCGATGAATTATTAAATATTATAATACTACGTATGCTAATTCACAACAATTATCGATTAAACGTCGAAAATACGGACGAGTGAACTACTGTAGCGTAAAAATTCGATAATCGTACAATTATTATTTTGAGAATAATAATATTCATAAAACGATCTGCTCGTGAATATGAACCTGTGGATATATAGAACGTCGAAAACGGAGTTCGTATGTGAAAGTTACAACGATTGAATCGCTGTGAACGGATAAATGTACACAGGGTTTGGACCTAAAATACAAAATGTGGTGCCTTAAACATCAAATATGAAATAACAATTCATATAATATGGAATGTAATAATATCTAGTATTTAATTTCAAAGCCAAATTCAATTTCCGGTAAAATGCCAAAAATCGCGAAATCGGAAGAATACTGCGCTTAAACGCGTATTTCAACATCCAACGAGTCATAATTCAAAAAAAAAAAAATGTTTGACAATGTTTTTATACAAAATAATTATTTAGAACTTTGTTTCGTCAAAAACTCACAAAATTTCACTAAAACGATTTACGATTTTATAAAAATCACACATTTTATATAAGTAGGATGCTATTTTTATAAAAACTAACCCACCCACCCCTCCTACCCCATCCCCATCGGCAGCCACACATGGGGAAAACACCAACACATCACACCAAAATCACTTAGGCACTATTCAAGATCTAGGAAAGAATTAAAGTCTAGGAATTTTATATTAGGAAAAATCAAATGCCAAATCTTTCAAGATGAATTAGTCACTTTCATTTGAACCAATTCATTTAACCCTCTCTTCTCCTCTTCCTCTCTTCCTCTCGGCTCTCTCCCTCCTTCATCCTCTCTTCAAACCGCCACCACCATACACCACCACAATCATCCATTTCCAAGTGTTTTTGCAAGTCTAATTGGTAAGACATCTTCACCTTGTGCTTTTAAACTCTATTACACAAGTTTTGTTCAAATTACACACACTAACATCTATTAAAAACCTTTGGGTAATAGCATTGTCCAAGGGTCCTCCGAGCTCCAAGGCTTGGATCTTCGTTCCTACCGCTAATCTCTCAAGATTAACCTAGTTTTTAAGCAAAGCACGCTTCAAGGGTGAGTTCATACCCCTCATTTTCATTTTTCTAAAATTTTGGGGGAGATTACAAGTTTATATACTATAAATGTTGTTTTATCCAAGTTTACATATGTTTAAATGCTATAAATGATGATTTACACAAGTTCATAAAACTAGTTGTTGTGTAAAAATGCTTTTGATATGAAATATGGTTAGTTCTATGTATGATAAACATAGTGATATATTATGTTTGTGTAAAAGTTTCCAAACTATAAATAAAATGTGTAAAAATGCTAGATCTTTGATAAAAATGTTGTAAATATGAAAACTAGAAGTTGTGTACAAATGATCTTGACATGAGAAATGGTTAGATCCATGTATTATAAACATTATGACATATCATGTTTGTGTAAAAGATCCAAGACTATAAATAAAGTGTGTAAAACACTAGATTTTTGACATAAACGTCATAAAAACGAAAACTAATAAAAACTACGTTTTTATAACCGGGAAATATCACTTTCTAGCAAAAATTGATATAACCAAGTTATTACACCATTTTTGTGGGATATATCTTAAAAGATGACATTTATAATCATTTGAATAAGTTATTTCGTTATTATTCGTAAAAATATGATTATTACGACGGAACAGTAAAAATAGACTATTATTGGAATAGTTTATGAACATAAGGTTATTATGACATTTGAAACATGAAAAAAATAATTATATAAAATTATATAATTATTAAACACTACTATATTATCATGGGAAAAATGATAATGGATGATTACAAGAGTTTCATATACAAATTTTACGTAAACAAGTTGATTGGAATACATACATTTTTGTGAGATGAATCTTCACAGTACTTTTATAAGTACCTACTATAAGTCCTGAATTTTATAACTAGAGTCTCGGTAAGAGAGCGCGATATTTGAGTATAGATTTATACGGGCTTGACAACCCCGCACCTGAGCTGCTAGCTACAGCTAGACCGGCAGGTCTGAGGTGTCCAAATGTCTAACATTCCGACGCCTAAAGAACGTCGCAGCAGGCCAACTAGTCACAGTATCGTTATAAGGGTATCTCACATGGGGAAAATAATCAACTTAATATTTTTATAAATTGTTTACGTGGAAACATACATTTCTAATGAATTTACAATACAGTTTACAGATTACATTTTAGTCTTTGGGATTTAAAGACTTGGACATTTTTATGAGAAAATACTGGATTTTCTTGGTTTTCAATACTATCGTTTATAAACAAAGGACATTTCTTACGCAAAATCTTATGAACTCACCAACTTAATTGTTGACACTCTTTCAAATTACTTGTATTCTCAAGAAATTGATAAGGTAAACCTCCAACGCTATCCGAAGGGATGTTACGACGTCGTTTTTGCTTATTTTGATATCATTTGTAATTGTATTTGAAACATGCAACTTTTAAACGATGTAACATTTGCAATTATTTAATGATGGTTGTTTTGCTAGGAATCACTATTATTCAATTTTGTTATGATATTGTTTATGAAGTCATCCACCCTCGAACGTTTCCGCCATTACGGTTTGGGGGTGTGACAAAAACGGACCAAAATTTCACTTTACTGCATTATACAATTCGTGAAATTATGTTGCTATTAATATGAAAAGAATCACACACAATATCAGACAAAAGAATGTTTATGCTGTCTGATTCATATTCTGAATACCCTTTTGGGTCCTGATGGAAGAAACACCAGGCAAAAGGTAACTTCCATTGAAGAGGAACTAGAAGCTATGAATAGTCCAGGTCCATATCGGCGACTTGAGGTAATGCTTAATGCATTAAGACACTAACCGTCTACCTATTTTTCAAAATAGCTGTTTGACTTGTATATCATTCTCACACTTATTCTTTTTCTTAATTTTATCTTTGAATATAGAGGGAAGTGTTGTGCACATTATAAAGGCATTGGCAAGTCATCCTCTGTGTGTGTTGCAATTAACAAAAAAAGACGAAAACCTTAGTGTACATAAAGAAAAAGCAATGGTAGAAGAGAAGTATTGTATATAAACTCTTTTGTAGTAGGATTGAAAGAATACCTTCAATTTATTGTGCAAGTGGAGGAAAACTAATGGTAGAACAGGAGGTGGACTATGGAACGTAGAAATGCAGAGAAGAACAATAGTATTGGATGAATATAAAGAAAAGTTAAAGCGTGATTTATAGACGGATGACCTTTAAAATAGAAATGATTTGACCAAAAAATTTTACACGGATTTCCAGGGATTTAGTTACGTGTTATTATGGGATAATACCATCTTCTCACAAATATTAATTTCTCCATTAAAGTTTACGTAACAAACTAAAAGATATTCTGATTTATTGCCTATCCGATTTGAAATTTGAATGATCAATAGATTGTTTTATTTAATAGAATTTCCAAAATTATCTCCTACATATACGTAACTTACCACCGATTGACCGATAAACAACATTTGAGCGGGAAAACAATATAGGTATAGCCTAGAAAGTGGACACGTGTAAAATTATAGATGTAAAAAAATACAGTTTTACTTTGTTTTATTAGAATAGGGAGATAAGCCAACCACATTACCATTTTGTCCATAGAATTTAAAGTCCATGAATAACACAATGATTCAAAGTTTATATATAACACATCATCTCTTTTTAGTCAAACAGCCCACATATATCAATTCAGTTTAAGCTAGAGGTGCACAATTCAACCGTGTTTTCTTTTTGAACCGGTAACCGGTTTTTGAGATAACCTAGTTAGAGGTAACTGGTTTCGATCCGTTGGACTGCCGGTTTAGCACCGGTTGGAAACAATAGCATCGGCCGGTTTTTTTTACCATGTTTTTGTATAACCGGTTTTTTGACCGGAAATAACCGGTTTGAACAAAGTCCACGTTTAATCACAAGCCTGCTAGTTCGAGTTCCGGCGATTCCCACTATGGTTTAATCAAGATAGTCCAAACAATAAGATACGTTCTGTTATTATCTTTAATTAAGTGGCCCATAACCAATAATAACCAAACCTTTAAAAGAGCAGTCCAAGTATAATTCTTGAAAACCCGACCCGGTCAACATGAGTAGAGTCGGTGCCCTGTTGCAAAATCCTAATCCACACACACAACGCCGGTTAGAGTTAGGGTTTTCGTTGAGCTTAGAGGAACCAATATTTCGGATTGGATTTGATTTCAGTTACTGAAGCCGTTAACGATGACATCGTTGGGGACGTCTAAAGGTGTATTGGAGATTGCAAAATTCGCCGTTTACGTTACAGTTCCGATCGGTCTTATGTATTTCTTCGCCAACAACACCAAGAATCTTACCAAATTCATGGGCGCTGTAAGTATTTCATAACAATTTCAGAAATTTAAGCTTTAAATGTCAAAGTATTCGGTCGTAGTACTTTGTTACAGAAGTGTGATCTAGCTAGTAATTTTACATGAATGTTCATCAATGTTGAAACTAACAAGTGATCATTTTAGCATATAAGTCAAGGAACAAGTTCTTTTTAATCGTTGATTTTGTAATTATAGTCGATTGTTTGCTTTCTTAGAGTCGATAGAAGACAGATTCAACAAACCCGGGCATCAACCATTTAGGGTTCTTCTCATTTACAGAGAACTAGTTGCAATGTGCAGTAGATCTGTAGATGTGGGTTTTGCTTTACAGACATTTTATAAAATTTGGGTTTTATGTTTGCTTAGCTTAATCTGTAGCAATCGTCATTAGGGTTGCTTAATTTTCAAATCTGTATATACCTGATTAGATCATCATTAGGGTTTAGCAAACTTCAAAATATACTAAATGATGTTGGTTTCGATGTTGAACTTAACCTATGGATTGCAATTAGATCATGTTTTACACTTTCAATATTACATATATTATATTTTAGGGAAATGCTACAGTAACCATCGAAGTTTTGATTTTTGTATCTATTTGGTCCCTTAAGTTTTTTCCTATTACCCGGTTGTATAAACCAATGTTGCAAAAGTCGCTAGGCGCTACGAGGTCGGCGGACTAGCGAGTAGTGAGTAATCGGCTAGGCGGGGAGTACTCGGTGAGCACTATTCACGAATATATATATATATATATATATATATATATATATATATATATATATATATATATATATAGGAATAGGTTCAAATTAGAACAATTAAAAATTGAGAACTAAAAGAACTAATCTAAGCCGCACATTACTTTGATCCAAGGGTTGTGGGGTTTGATCGTCTACAACGCGTTTACATTGATTAACCTCTTGATATATATAACCCTCCGATGAATTGCGTCAAGGGCCGAGATTGGTTCTCACGGTTCTCAACTTTTTAATGGTTCTCATTTGAACCCTTCCCTATATATATATATATATATATATATATATATATATATATATATATATATATATATATACATAAGAAATTTGTGATGGATATTGGTTCAAGAAATTTGATTAAAAAAGCTGTAGAAATTCGATTGCTTCATTTGATTGAACTCTATAAGTTGTTTTGAAGCCAACGGGGAACGGAATGTATCCCACATCGCTTTGTGGAGAGAAATGGGAAGGCACACCGGCTGTATAAAAGGGATATACCACCCAACGTAAAGATTCAACAATCTGGCCTCGAATTTGGGCCTCAAATTTGGACCGAATTTACATTTAATTTGGACCGAATTTGGGCTAAAACTTGACTGAGTATTTTATATTTTGGCCGAGTTGGTCTGATTTGGGCCGATTAAGTCGGATGTTGACCGAGGTTGACCGAGTCCGATTTTTTTTGTCCGAGTTGGCTAAACTCGCCAAGGTTAAGGGCCGAGTCCGAGTCCAAGGCCGAGTTGGCCAAGTTTTGCAACACTGGTATAAACATTAAGCCCCTAGGCAGTATGGAAAAAACTTAAGGAACCAAATAGATACAAAATCAAAACGTAGTTGGGTTACTGTAGCATTTTCCCTATATTTTATATTTGTGACCGCGATGATTTGCTTTTTTTTTTCTTTCGATTCATTTCTTAAATGTTTCACTTTTTTTTTGTTTTGAAGCGACAATATGTTGTGTACCCTCCAGAAGGACCAAGGCCCCAATCACCAGAAGAACTAAGAGAAATGGCCCGTGAAATAGCTCGTAAGCGAGGCATGCAATGATCACTCATAAACATGTAATCTATTAAAACTTACTACTATAGGTATAATATCCCACAGTGGTGTTTTATTGTGTCATGATATGAACATGCTTTCTAGTTTCTAGTTCATGTTATGTGCTTGTTAAATTGTAATAAAAATGCATCCATTAACTCTCTTGTAATTCTATCAGTTTAAATAATACAGTTGCGATTTACATATTTGGTTTCATAGATTTTTGTCTCAATTTAATCTAGTTTGAGTAGAGGTGTTGGAATGAAACATGTGGCAGTTATAATGAAAGATATGGCGTTTATAAAGCCATGTACACGATTTTTCCAAATCATATTTAATAGGGTTGAGCATTGGGACCGGGTACCTGTTTTTGGAATCGGAACCAGCAACGTTGGAACCGGAACCGATATTTTTGAGACTGTTCCGATTCCTAAATTTTGGAACCAATCAAGACTGGTTCCGATTTCCGTTCTTAAAAATTTGGAACCGTTACCTGCTCGAACCGGTTCATTACATATAATATTACAACCTTTTTTCATTCATGCATGGAGCACTAATATACATATTCTAGATTAATATGTTCATGGAAATTAAAATTTCAGAATATCATGGGCTTGTTAATTACATGTACCTTTGTAAGACTAAGAGGTATGGGAACCCCTCACACCAAGGGGTTCTGGTGCCACATAGGCGCCACCTCACATTCCCATCACCTTCTCCTCACCCCTTCAAATCTAGGAAATGGTAACCCTTCACCAACCTCTCACTTTTTTGTTTTAAATTAAATTAACCAAATCTAAAACAATTCAATTTTTTAACTAAAACATTTCATTAATTTAAAATTTACAACCAGAAATTAAAACGAAAAACGCTAAAACGATAAAATGACAACTAAAAAAAAGACAACTAAAACATTTCATTGATCTGATGGGCTTTTGTAAAAAGAGGATTGGGGATGGTATGGATACTTTATTTTGGAAAGATAATTGGTTAGGAGAAACGTACTTCATGCGTAGGTTTCACAGATTATACAACTTGGAGGAGAATAAAAATGCCACAGTGGCTTCTAAATGCACGGGTTGGTGGGGTGATTCTTTTAGACGCTACCCGATCGGGGGTATGGAGGAAGAGCAAAAGGGGGAGTTGGATAGAATTATGAAAGACGTTTATATTTCAAATAATCGAGACATTTGGCTTTGGGATTTGGTGACAGATGGTTCTTTCTCGGTTAGTTCCACTAGACGATGTATTGATGACGTGATCAATGGTGGTACGGAAGTGCCTACAAGGTGGATCAAGATGATTCCTATAAAAATCAATGTGTTTGCGTGGAAGATGATGTTGAATGGCTTACCTACGAGATGGAACATGTCTACAAGAGGCATAGACTTGGAGTCTATCTTATGTCCGGTTTGTGGAGTTAAAGCTGAAGACATTGGTCATCTTTTTTTCGAGTGTAGTTTTGCTCAAGAGATTTTTACTAAAATTGGAAAATGGTGGGATTTAGTTTTACCAAACGATTGGTCTTTAGCGAATTGGAGGACTTGGCTTCAAGATTTGAGATTACAAAAGCTTACTAAAGAAGTTCTGGAAGGAGTGCTTTATGTGGCGTGGTGGTACATCTGGAGATTTCGGAACGATACAATCTTTGGAAAAACACTTCCTAAAAAGAGTGTTATATTTGATGATATTGTTGCTCAATCGTTCCTTTGGTGTGATAGTCGGTCTAAGAAAAAAATAGATTGGAACTTGTGGCATTTAAATCCTTCCTTAATTGTGATGTAATTGTTTTTTTCTGTGCTAGTTTTTGCTAGTTGCTCTTAATAAAATTTAGCTGTTCAAAAAAAAAAAAAAAAGACAACTAAAACGATAAAACGACGAACTAAAAAAATTTAAACGACAACCTAGAAACCATATTTCGCCATAATATCCGCTTTCATTTGTAAAACCAACTCCCGTTGCGGCCCCTCGAGACCCTCTTCCGGATTGGACGTCAAAAACTTAATGTCTTTTAAACGTTGTTTTTCTTCACGGAGTTGTTGTTTTTTCTCACGGGCTCGTTCATGTGCTTCTCGGGCTCGTTCACGTGCTTCTCGGGCTAGTGTTCTCTCTTACAACGCCTTTCGATCCAACTCCATCCGCTCGGCGTAACTTAAATTGTAATGTTCGAATTCCAAGCGCATAAGTGCAATGTCTTCGCTATTTTCCGAGCCACCTCCCGCACTCGACGAAGTCGCTTTTCCTTTCCTTTTTGTGGCATCTCGTCCTGTTGGCCTGCGGAAATCGGGAAATTCGAGGTCGTCGTCTTCGAGGTCTTCATTTAAATTGACGTTGATACGAGCGTCGGAGGAGGTAGTGTTGCGGCTTGACTCGGAAGTTTTCGAACGTTTTCTTGCCGGTGCCGGGATGTCGTCTTCGGCGTTTGAATCGTGCCATTTTTTGCATTTTTCAACAATACGCCAAAACTCAACGAATCGGAATGGCGTTCATTTGTTGTCCTCTTTGTAAATTTTTATTGCTTCCTCGATAACATTTTGCTCCGTTTGACCGCTTCTACGATGCGTTCGTAGATTGTGTATCAATCCATTGAATTTCATTGTGGCACGATTGATGTCCCGATATTTTGTTGTCAAACCGTCTTTTGTACGGTAACTCGCCCGGCCTAATTCTTGGTGAAAGCGGTCCGTGACCCGCATCCAAAAGTGTTCCACCGCTTGGGCGTTTCCGGCCGCCGCATCCTCGGAAACGTCAATCCACGAATGGGCTAAAGCGATTTCTTCTTGGGTTGTCCATGGTTGGCGTGGCGCTTTTCCTCTCCTTTCTGCCGCGGGATAGACTTCGGGTTGTGTTTCCAGCACTAATTCCAATGAACCTTGTGTTTCTGGAACGGAATTGGGTAATGGGTTTTGTAATTGTTGGGTTGGTGTGTCGGGAAACGCTTGAAAAGAATTGAATAAATTTTGCGGTTGTAT